>OX333075.1:19489751-20186237 GCA_946863875.1 Alloplasta piceator
TCGAAATTTACAAGAGTTACCTGCAGAAAACGTGCGTCTTGTCCGTTATGATTTTTTTCGCATCGTGCGGTAGCCGAGCGTGCACGCGGCACTATTGAGCAGCCTCTGCGCCTCTACCTGAGAATGGGTGAAGTAGCATCATAACGGACAAGACGGCTGTTATGCGCTTGAAATAAATTATTTTAATATATATGTATGTGTATATATATATATATATATATATATATATATATATATATATATATAAATTTTCTGTGATTTAATTATGATATATACGTCTGCATATATATATATACTAGCTCACGCGCGCGCTTCGCGCACGCCAGCTTGTCAGATATCTAGTGTTAAAAAAGATTATAGTGAATTTAAGATTATGTGGAAATTACGCAAAATAAAAATGCTCAAATTCATTTGCAAGAATTCCTCAAATTTATTCAAAAAATTTTCAGTTCTTTTTCTTAATACTCAATGTTCGAGACTAATGTTTGGTAGATGCAATGAAAAAAATAATGATATTTCAAAGAAAAAAAATGTATCCCAAAAAAGTGTGATAATAAGATAAGGAAAGATATGTGTCAAAAGATGTGATAATCTTCAAATCTTCAGAATTTTCTTAAATTTTTATGTCATTTCTTCAAATGTTCAGTATTTTCTCAGATTTTTATTTCATTTCTTCAAATATTTAAAACTTATTTTGATTTTCACGTAATTTCGTTAAATCTTCGAAATTTCCTCCAATTTCTATGTCATTTCTTCAAATCTTGAAAATATTGTCAGATTTGTATGCAATATCTTCGAACCTTCAAAATTTCCTCAGATCTTACGTAATTTCTTCTAATCTTCAAAATTTCCTCAAATTTTCTTGTAGTTTCTTCAAATCTTCAAAATTTTCTCAGATTTTTATGTGATTTCTTCGGAAATCATCAAAATTTCTTCGGATTTTTATGTAATTTCTTCATATCTTCAACATTCAAAATGTCCTCAGATTTTTGGGTAATTTCTTTAAATCTTCAAAATTTCCTCAGATTTTTCAGTAATTACTTCAAATTTTCTAAATTTCCTCAGCTTTGTATGTAATCCCTTCACATCGTCAAAATTTCCTCAGATTTTTATGTAATTTGTTCAAATATGCGGAATTTTCGCTAATTTTTATGTAATTTCTTCAAATCTTCAAAGTTACTCAGATTTTAAATTTTTTAAATTTTTTGGTCATTTCTTCAAATCTTCAATATTTTCTCAGATTTTTATTTAATTTCTTCAAAATTTCCTCTGATTTTCATGTAAATATTCAAATATTCTTTAAATATTCAAAATTTCCTCCGATTTTTATGTAATTTCTTCAAATCTTGAAAATATCCTCAGATTTGTATGCAATTTTTTCAAATCTTCAAAATTTCCTCAGATTTTAATGTAATTTCTTCAGATTTTAATGTAATTTCTTCAGATTTTAATGTAATTTCTTAAAATCTTCAACATTTCTTCAGATTTTCATGTAATTTCTTCAAAACTCCAAAATTTAGTTAGATTTTTATGCAATTTCTTCAAATCTTAAGAATTTCCTCAGATTTTTATGTAATTTCTTCTATTCTTCAAAATTTCCTTAGATTTTCATGTAATTTCTTCAAATCTTCAAAATTTTCTCAGCTTTTAATGTAATTTTTTCAAATCTTCAAAATGTCCTCAGATTTTTGGGTAATTTCTTCAAATCTTCAAAATTTCCTCAGATTTTTTATTTCTCCAAATCTTCAAAATTTCCTCAGTTTTTCAATTTCTTCAAATCTTCAAAATTTCCTCAGTTTTTCAATTTCGTCAAATTTTCAAAATTTCCTCAGATTTGTATGCAATTTCGTCAAATCTCCTAAATTTCCTCAAATTTTCATGTAATTTCTGCAAATCTCCAAAATTTCCTCAAATTTTTAAGTAATTTCTTCGGAAATCTTCAAAATTTCTTCAGATTTTTATGTAATTTCTTCAAATCATCAACATTTCTTCAGATTTTTATATAATTTTTTAAACTCTCCAAAAATTCTTCAGATTTTTATGTAATTTCTTCAAATCTTCAGAAATTCCTCAAATTTTAATGTAATTTCTTCTAAGCTTCGAAATTTCCTTAGATTTTTATGTAATTTCTTAAAATCTTCAGTTTCCTCAGATCTTTATGTAATTTCTTCAAATCTTTAGAAGTTACTCAGATTTTTAATTTCTGAAAAAATCTTCAAAATTTCCTCAGATTTTTAATTTCTTAAATTTTTATGTCATTTCTTCAAATCTTCAATATTTTCTCAGATTTTTATTTAATTTCTTTAAATCTTCAAAATTTCCTCAGATTTTCATGTAATTTCTTCAAAAATCTTCAAAATGTCTCCAGTGTTTAATGTAATTTTTTCAAATCTTCATCATTTCTTCAGATTTTTATGTAATTTCTTCAAATCTCCAAAATTTCTTCAGATTTTTATGTAATTTCTTTAAATCTTCAGAATTTCCTCTGATTTTCATGTATTTTCTTGTAATCTTCAAAATTTCCTCAGATTTTTATGTAATTTCTTCAAATCTTCAAAATTTCCTCGGATTTTTTATTTCTCCAAATCTTCAAAATTTCCTCAGATTTTTATGTAATTTCTTTAGAAATCTTCAAAATTTCTTCAGATTTTTATGTAATTTCTTCAAATCTCAAAAATATCCTCAGATTTTTATTTATTTTCTTCAAATCTTCAGAATTTCCTCAGATTTTTATGTAATTTATTCTAATCTTCAAAATTTTTTGAGATATTTATGTAATTTCTTCAAATCTTTAAAATTCGTTCGGTTTTTATGTAATTTTTTAAAATCTTCAAAATTTTCTAAGATTTATATGTAATTTTTTCAAATCTTTAAAATATCCTCAGATTTTTGGGTAATTTCTTCAAATCTTCCAAATTTCCTCAGATTTTTAGTAATGACTTCAAATTTTCTAAATTTCTTCAGATTTTTATGTAATTCCTTCACATCGTCAAAATTTTCTCAGATTTTTATGTAATTTCTTTAAATCTTCGAAATTTCCTGAGATTTGCATGTAATTTCTTCAAATCTTCAAAGTTTCCTCAGATTTTTATGTAATTTCTTCAAATCTTCAGAAATTACTCAGATTTTTAATTTCTACAGATCTTCAAAATTTCTTCAGATTCTTAATTTGTCAAATTTTCATGTCATTCCTTCAAATCTTCAATATTTTCTCAGATTTTTATTTAATTTCTACAAATCTTCAAAATTTCCTTTGATTTTCATGTAATTTCTTTAAATATCCAAAATTTTCTCCGATTTTTATGTAATTTCTTTAAATCTTTAAAGTATCCTTAGATTTGTATGCAATTTCTTCGAATCTCCTAAATTTCCTCAGATTTTCATGTAATTTCTTCAGAAATCATCAAAATTTCTTCAGATTTTAATGTAATTTCTTAAAATCTGCAACATTTCTTCAGATTTTCATGTTATTTCTTAAGATCTCCAAAATTTCCTTAGATTTTTATGTAATTTCTTCAAATCTCCAGAGTTTCCTCAGATTTTTATGTAATTTCTTTAAATATTCAAAATTTTCTCAGATTTTTATGTAGTTTCTTCAAATCTTCAAAATTTCCTCAGATTTGTTTGCAATTTCTTCCAATCTCCCAAATTTCCACAGATTTCCATGTAATTTCTTCAATTCTTCAAGATTTCCTCAGGGTCGCACTAATTTCTTCAAATTTGAGGACATTTCCTCTGACCGGGCAGCATTGTACCTGTAACGCAAAAAAAACCAACAATTATTTATTTAGCTAAAATTTCCAAATTAAAAAAAAAAATATATTTTTTGGCATTTTCACCATTCTTTGACCATCCGTTGAACATTCGTTGTTTTATTTGTAAAATCTCCGCAATTTTATTATTTGTCAATAACTATTAATATCCGTAGAATGCGTGAGAACCACAGCCATACTGGAACTAAATTTTCATTAGTTTTTCGTTTTAATGAGCCATTATCGATATCAGAGTCGCCAACGATATATCTACTGTTCGAGGAGTTCCGTTCGCCTGATATTTTTATGTATAAAAGTGTTTAAAATAAAAAAATTAAAATTGTTTTATGTATGTATTCCGAGAGTGTATTTATTAAGCTAAACAAATTTTACATCAGTATCTATAATGATACGTCCGTAAAAAATTTACAAAAATATCACTTTTTTTAAACATCTAAACCAGAATGATACCTTAAGGAACCGAATTGTGAACGTGATTGAATTTTTTGGTACTTACCAGAGTTTCTTTGAAGTTCCGTGATGATATTCGTCACTAATCCGTAATTTTTATTCAGCTTTGTGCAGTTTTATCGATACACTTCCCTGTCAATTTGTCAAGCAAACTCGTAACGATCATGAATATTTATTTCCACGAATTTATATTAACCGGCATCTTGGCTATCGAGAACTTGTTAGAAGTAAATGGTTCGGTAGGAAGAAAAATCCGAATGAATGATATTTTTTATTGAGCAATAAGCAACGACCTATCGACGTGTCAGAATACACATGTCAATCTGTCAAATGTACGACCACTGACACACGAAACTAAAGCTAATCACATCAGCAACAGCTTCAGCCTTATGCAGCAACCAATCAGCGAACGAATAAAACGGCCTCAAAAATATATCGAACTTCGATAAAACGTAACACGGATCTTTTAGGGGCGGGATATATATATATATATATATATATATACATATTAAAATCAACCACATAAAAATTTCTTAAATATGAATGAAATGTTATAACATTCAAATAAAATATTTGAATATATATATATTATATAGTAAGCAAAGCTTTCTTTTAACCAAATCCATGTCAATATTTTCTGTCTAATTTTTTTAAAATTATTTCAATTATTGCGGTTATTTATTTGGTAAAATAATGTACATTGTTCAAGTTATTGCATTAATTGAAAATTTTATCTTTTCCTTTAACACCAATTTTCTACAATTTTATGTCTTTATTACAGGATCCGGTTACAAAGAATTGGTGCTGACAAGGAAAGAAGTATTTCTGAACAGTATGCTATTGAAACGGCAAGAAAGGCCGTTGCATTATACCCTTGGTACTCCATGCCTACTTCGGTGCACAAACTATTAATTCATGGTCCAGTGATAATAACTCATGCTCTATTACCAATCGGCCAATTATCCGAAGATGCTCAGGAAGCTCGAAACAAAGACATCAAACGATATCGAGAAGATTTTGCGCGAAAAAGTTCCAGGGTTAAAACTATGGAAGATGTTTTTCATCGGCTCTTAGTTACTTCTGATCCGTACATTTCAAGTGTCAGAAGACTACCACAGAAGAAGCTGAAGAGTTTGTCGCCGGAAGCTGTAGCGATGTTGATCGCTCCTAAAGTGACTGCTGCAGCAGACGAATTTTGCGCCGAGATTGAAGCCGTGCCGGGAGTTGTAATAGATACAAACTCGGATAATGATTCTGACTCCGACTTCGACTCCGATTACGATTTTGATTAAGAATAAAATTTTCTATTTTTGAAACGTTCCGTATGTATTTTGGAAATAAAAATAATAATTGCGTAGAATACACTGTTCACGTTTATTTTATTATGATGATTTTTTTTTATATATTAATTTATCTATTTAGCAGGATACTCGGCCATTTTGTTTATAACAATTTGCTGTAAGCTCTTTGTTGCAAGTTATAAACAATAGATATCGGATTGGTAATCAGCGACCTTGAAAACCCGTATATACCAATTTTTGTCAACATCTGGTAACTTTTTAACGTTCATGTCGGCCATATTGGATCGGCCATTTTTTTACGATAATTTGGCTTGCGGATTCGTAATCAGCGACCTTGAAAACCCGTAAATACCAATTTTTGTCGACATCTGGCAACTTTTTAACATTCATGTCAGCCATATTGGATCGGCCATTTTGTTTACGATAATTTGGCTTTCAGATTCGTAATCAGCGACCTTGAAAACCCCTGTAAGCCAATTTTCATTCCCGTCAAAGGTCATTTGAGGTTTTGGCCAGGTTTTTGGGCTTTTCTCCTACTGTGCAGTGGAAAGAGAATGAGAGGGACGATGAACAGTGAGCATGGGCAGAAAACCGGGGGACGGAATGTGTTTGTGTGCCGTTTGCTCGGGTTATACGAGACATTCGACTCCGTGCGTTCCGGCTGCAAAACGCCCTGGCGCAAGAGCGATCCCTCGGAGAGCAAACTCGATGAATTTTCGCGTTTGGAATTCGCATCGAGCACGTGGAGGGTGCTACGCCGCACACCCTTATACGTGTTGTTAGCCAGGGAATAACGTGCTATTTGGATATTTCTGTACGATCAGCAAATACCCGTTATTTCCGCTTACAGGTAATTTGAAGTGCGATATCGTATGTTTGTCATGTTCACGTTGTTCTTATGTTAATCTTGCGAGAATTCGCGCATCGCAATTACGTAACGATGGCGAGAAATGGCTGCATTGAAATGGCAAGTGACTTCATAACATTTACAACCTTTTATTCACTTTACAAATGTCTGTCATCCATCAAAAAATCAGAGTTTCTCGTTTGATAAATTGATATCGTCAAAGATCGAACAATTGGTGAAGGGAATAAAGAGATTTTCGGAGTGGAGAAGAGGAATTTCGTCTACTCCTTCCGAAGACCCTTTCTTCAAAGATAGCTTTTTTCGAAGTTCCTTTTTTCAAAGTTGCTTCTTTCAAAGTACCCCGGATGTGTGTACCTCAGAATTGTTTTTTCATTGATTTGCATGAAAGAAAAGGAGTAATACCAAAAAACAACGTTCTTTATTTGAGGCAGCTTCACCTGTGCATTTAATAATCTAAAGGGGATTGTATTTATTAGGATATGAGAATAGGGTTTTCATAGATTTGGAATGATCCGATATTTCTGTAACCTTAAGGGGGAACGCCATTGTAACGGGGCTAAAAATAGCCGATTTTCGGATTTTTTTTTGTAAATAGGAATGATTATTTGCTGATCAGACAAAAAGCAATTTATTAAGTATATATTCATATTCATACATGCATATTCATACATATACTATGCATATTCATACAAATTTTTATTGAAAAATATTAAAAATTGACAAAGTTATTACCATGAACGTAACGACATAATTTAAAAAATGACTCCTCCTGGTGGCAGCGATACAGCAATAAAAAAACATCTGAAATTAAAAACTTTTTTTTAACGAAATGGCGCTGATTTTTGAAAAAATGTTTTGACTGTTTTTTTTTTTTCAAAAGGTTTTCAAAAATAGTCATTTTCAAAAATTTTAAAATCGGCTACGCACAACCGTAGCTAATGCGATTATAAAAAATAGAAAAAAATAATTTCAACCGGTTCATTGGTCTTTCAGCAATCGATGCCACCGTGTTCAAAAGTGTCGTTTTGAGATACAAGCGTTGAAAGTTTTCATTGCATATTCGTTTACTCTAAATGTAGATATATCTTAAATATTTATACTTATATTAAACTATCTATTTCCAGGCCTTATGATGGCAGGTAGTCCCAAAGGATTAGCTGCTCTTCCTTTGGGTATATCTCAGTCGATTTTTGAGATTTTGAGTAGAAAATTTGTTTACATATTTTTGAATATACATACATACTTTAAGAAAATGTAAAAATAGTATATTTCGATACAAGAAGCCCGTTTGGCCTCTCGTATCGAACAATATTTTTCTTTACGAATGCATGCAAAATCCGAGTTTGCCCTCCGTTTGCTGACATGCAAAACGGCTGCAATGCAAAATCCGAGTCCTAGGCGAATGACATTAGTCGTTGTTTCGATGCTTGAAAAACAAACGAGAGTCATGATGACTCGATCGGTCAGACTCACTTCCCAGTGGACACAGTAATGTTGCAGCAATGTAACGGCAATGTTACCGTTTGTAACATGTAACATTACATGGACGTTACATGTAAGTTACATGTAAGTTACAATTTCCTACTCAGCAATGTAACATTGTTACATAACAGTTATGTAACGTTATGTAACAGTTACGTAACAGTTATGTAACAGTTACGTAACAGTTATGTAACAGTTATGTAACAGTTATGTAACAGTTATGTAACAGTTATGTAACAGTTACGTAACAGTTATGTAATTGTGTTACGTTACTGTAACTAGAATTAATGGTTGTTAAACATGTTATAAAAAATATATAGCTCTCGCAAAATAATTTAATATGCATAGTTTACCGGCCCGAAAGAGATTCATAGAAAAAAAAAATCTGCACGAATTGTCTGATCTAACTTTTCTCAGAGACTGGGAATCGAACCCTCGACCCTACCTACCATCCTACCTATCTACCTAACACGCTACCGATTACGCTACCGACTACTTATGAATTCTCTCTACTTGTATAATATATGAATGCTGGAGTGCTGAACAAATAATAGTAGTATAATAATGGTAGTAAAATAATAATAATAATAATAATAATAATAATAATAATAGTATATGCATTTGAATGAGCAATAAACCATGAAAGTTCGTTTTTTTATTTGCGAATTCCAATCCCCTGATCCCTCATAAGTTATGTAAACTTTATTCCAGAATACCTGAACCCTCATAACTTACGTTACCCTTCATAACTTAATTTCAGAGCTTCTAACCTCTCATAAATTATGTAAGCCCTCAAAACATGTTTGAAAGAGCTGTGACCTCTCATAAGTTAAGTGACCTCTCATAACTTAATTTGGGGGCCTCCGACCCCTAGTGTCATGTGAACTCTCAAAACTTCATTCCAAAATACCTGACCCCTCATAACTTACGCCATCCCTCATAACTTGATTTCGCGACCCCTGACCCCTCGTAGTAAAAATGTTTACAGTGTGTAACTTCTATGGTATATTGCCGCAATAGAACATATGTTACATTACTGTAATGTAACAAGGTTATATAGCAGTTATGTAACCTACATGTAACAAATGTTACATAACATGTTACTTGCACGTTATATAACAGCAACGTTACATAGGAATAACATTGTAACATTACATGTAACTTCCATGTTATATTGCCGCAATATAACATTTGCTACGTTCCTGTAATGTAACAAATTTATATTGCCGCAATATAACATATGTTACATTGCTGTAATGTAACAAAGTTATATTGCAGTTATGTAACCTACATGTAACAAATGTTACATAACATTGTTACTTGCATGTTATATAACAGCAACGTTACATAGGGATAACATTGTAACATTACATGTAACTTCCATGTTACATTGCGGCAACATAACGTGTTCACTGGGTTCACACGGTGAGCAAAGTATTTTGCCCACCGGTGAAAGCATTTTGCGCACCGGTGAAGTAATTTTGTCCACCGGTGAAACTTTTTTGCGCATCGCCTGCGCGCGCGTTGCGGGAATTAGCCGTTTCGCACGTCAGCAAACGGAGGGCAAACGAGGATTTTGCATGCTTGAGTAGAGAAAAAATTGAATTTTTTCGACCCGTCACAGTGGCGTTCCCCCTTCAGGATGATAAGAAATATCATAAATTCCCAATGCCCAGTGCTACGAATGCGATAACGCTGGTCCGCTGGTGGTGAAGGATTTTATATGGTGCAGTCAGTGCAGAAAAATTGAGTTACTCGACACGTAGACCCTTTTGGATGCAAACTGTATTTCAATTCTTCATTTAAAGACACGTGAATTAATACAATTTCAAACCGTGCAACCTACCAATACTTATAATACCGCGACTATACTCCTACGACCGTTTTAGGAATTCGCTCGCTCGCTGGACTGAGGTTCAGATTCGTAAAGTTCGTTTAACTGATATTCGTGGAGTAGTGCAAATGTGCAGAAATTAGTGAGTTATCTACCTAAATTTCCCCTAGGCTCTACCGATAACTCACTAAAGTTAACCTTTAGTGACGGCAGAAATTGTGAATCACACCATGATCCGTCTATAAAATAAACGTTTTTCCGCTAGTGATGGGCGATACAGTATCGATATTTGGAATATCGATACTCTTCGACCCAAATATCGATATTTTATATCGATTCTTGGCGTTACGATATTTTCAAGTAACGATACGCAATACATAAATATCGAAATTTCGATACAACCGATTTTTATTGAGTTTATGTTACCGGCTGTGGCAAAAAATTACCGGTTTTGTTACCGACTGAGGTAAGAAACTACAGTTTTTTGTTACCGACTGAGGTATAAAACTACTGTTTTTATTTCGAACTGAGGTTTGTTTGCATTTTTATTTGAGTATCGATATCGGTGATATCGATATCGCATTCCCGATATTACACCTGTATCGATACTCAGACCACCAATACGTATCGATACCAAATATCGATACATTCATCAAATATTGCCATCACTATTTTCCGCTACCAAACGGCGTACGGAGATCTCTTTTGATTTAGCTGTCAAGTTGTTTGTCTTGCCTTGCGTATCGGTATTCAAAATTAAATGGCTACAGCATTATTATTAAATCTATTGTTGAGGCTGAGAATTTAACAGACCTTTACCCTATACCGTCTTTATTGCGTATCAAACAAAAATGGTAAGATATGTTTAAGCACCGTGTCGCGTCTCTCGTACGAAACGTGTGATATAGCATATAGCTGGTTCTTACCTTAGAATTACGGCTCTTAAACTTTAACATAGTACAATTTTATAAGCGGATTTCCGGACGTTCGAGGAGTCATATCGAGCATCGACCTCGAGGAGACAGATTTTTATTTTTATACCATAATATTTATTGCAATAGCAATCGGCGGGTGTTTGGACAAGTCGGAATTTTTTAATTCGCAGAAAAAGGGATGTCTCATGCTGCAATCGACGTCGTCCATTCCACCGGTTAACACTAGAGTACCACAATGTTGCTTTTTCTGGCTGTTGTCCGGCTGTTGACCCCATCTCTTGGTCCAATTTACGTAGCTGATCTTATCACCGAATATCGTGACCCATTCGTTTTCCTTATCAATATCGGTCATCCCAATAAAGGCCTCTTCCGGATTATGCGCATTTTTTATCGCGCCGGCTGATTTAAACACGTTCAACAATAACTGAAATTTTGTTTATTCATTTAAATAATTCTGATTTTCCATTCGACGTTTGTCGAAAAAAATTTTAACATAAAAGTCCTTTAAATTTCCTTTTTGGTACCGCAAAAAGAAAGCCACAGAGTCATAAAGAAAAATACGAGGATTTTCTTCTAAAACCCAATTATTTTACACATTAACCTCATCTCAGACTCTATAAAAAAATTGAATTAAAAAGAATTATTCTTTTTTTTATAACTTTCGTAAATTGGCATCAGTTTAGATTTAAATTTTGCAAAAGATCTCTTAAGAGGTTAAAAATTAATAAACTCATTTGCAATTAATTTTCAATATTTTTAGGGAGTTTAGATGCCTTTTTTTTAAATCAAACTATTATCCACAAAGAAAGCTATAACAAAGTTATCTCTGCTTCTCATGATTGTTAATTGAAAAATAATTAAACATATAAAAGTGCCATGACAGAAAAAGTGAAGAATAAAAAAAAATTCAACTAATCGAAAAAAAGAAACTTTGTCTTCAGCTTCTTTTTTTCCATCGTTTCAGTTTCTTTCACGAGGAAGCCAAAATTAATAAGCACCTTTGCTAAAGAAGGTTCAATTTTTTTTAATACGGCGGTAAAAGCCTCATTGAGACGTCAACAAATTTGGCAATGACGATAAGAATAGGGGGAAATTGGAAAAAAAATACCGCTTACTTTTTCCTCGGCGAGAGAGTCTATGATCGCAAGATGTCCACCCTCCGCAGCGCAGATTTTTTTGGCGTCTTCGAAGGTTTCCACCTTCGTGTGGAATTTGTGCGCTCCCAAGCCGGGTGTGTAAGTATAATCGTCCCTCTTTGGTACCAGGCCCGATTCGCACACTGTGAGAATTATTTGTAATTATACCATGCAGAGGCATATTAAATTTACAAAACTTAGTATATTAAATCGAAATTAATGCACCGACATTGTAAAATTAATAGTGGTATATTTCAAGTAATATATTTGTATTGATATCAATATATCGACGTATGATTTTTGAAAATGTTTAGCGTAATTCTATTTTTTTTTCAAATAAAATTACTATACTGGTATATTAATTCGATCAGTGGTATACCCGATTTGGAATTTTAATACCGCAAAACGGGGCTACTTTGACTTTGGGGGTTACTTTGCGACTTTTTGGGGCTACTTTGGACGAGCAGCAAAATACGATAAAAGCGTGTGCGCAATGAACCCTCGTGACCGTGTGGGGCGGGGAGGTGTGGGGAGTGGGTAGAAGAAGAAAAAAGTCATTCATAAACCAGGTACACAGATATATGTGTAACAAGCCAAGATATCCGAACAATCGACGATGTCATTCGCCAGAAGGGAATAAAGAAGGGCAAGAAGAACCACTGTTGGAGTTACGTCTGTTACAATTGTAAGGCCCGA
Source organism: Alloplasta piceator (assembly GCA_946863875.1). Classification (NCBI taxonomy): domain Eukaryota; kingdom Metazoa; phylum Arthropoda; class Insecta; order Hymenoptera; family Ichneumonidae; genus Alloplasta; species Alloplasta piceator. The sequence goes on from OX333075.1 coordinate 19,502,227, forward strand.
ATTTCAAGTCATAAGTCCTACCTTAATCCCTTGACTGTGAGTGACACGCATAGGGGCAAAAAAAAGTCGTGCCTTTTTTGTGTCATGACACGTATAGGGGCATTTGAAAAACAACCTATTTCTATTGCATCGATTCGATTGTAATTTGATACATCATGATTTTTGGGGTCGCTGAATTTGAATTTGATATCAGATTTCTAAAATTCAAAATGGCGGATCCAATATGGCGGACGCAAATTCGAAAAATGGTTTGATTTCGACGAAAGTGAGTACTTCATGGTTTTCGGTTTCGCTGAATTCGAATTTGAAATCACATTTTCAAAATCCGAAATGGCGGATCCAACATGGTGGACGCAAATTCGAAAAGTAGTTGGATTTGACAAAAAATTATATCTCTAGATGTTTATGGTCGCGAATTTCCGTCCGCCATATTGAATCCGTCATTTTGAATTTTGGAAATCTGATATCAAATTCGAAGTCAGTATACTGAGACTTTAAAGCAAATCTAGGAAAAAAAATTTCCAACACAAAAATAGCACGAAAATCTCTTTTTCACCTTACTGCGATAGGGTTAAGATCGAACTTTCGATGGAACTCAAGTTGGAATTTGAGATTGAACTTAAGTTCCAATTTAAGATGAATCGTAAGTTGAACTAAAGTGCCATTATAAGTTTACACTTAAGTTCGAACTTTAGTGCGAACTTCAGATTGGTCTTAAGTACAAATTTAAATTTGATTTAAAATCCATCTTGAGCTTAAACTTAAGTTTGATCGTACTTAATTATTGTGGCAACTCATTTAAAATAACACGGTTGAGGAAGGCAATGAAAGAAGTTTGATCGAACTTGAGTTCATGCTCAAGATGGATCTCAAAATCAAACTTCAAACCAAATTTAAGTTTCAACTTAAGATCGATCTGAAGTTCGCATTAAAGTTTGAACATAAGTATGAACTTATAATGATACTTAAATTCAAATTTAAGATGAATCTTAAGTTCGATCTTAAATTTCAACTAGAAAGTTTGATGTCAAGTTTGATCTTAAGAACTTAAAATTCGAGCCTAAGTTTTTGGTATTTTTATGTAAAATATTTCTTCAATGAAAATGACGAATTGATTGTCAAAAATCGTTGTTTTTCATTTAATTTCATGTATAATGTATAAAATATTATTGTTTTTTATCAAAATGATATCAAAGCTGCATTTACGCTTTGAATCTTTGAAATAAGTTGCATTTCAATGCCTCTCCAAGGTAGCCCCACACTCGGGGTTACTTTGGCTTTTTTTTCTAAATATATAAAATTGTGACGGTCTGGTGGGGCTTGCTATTGTTATGAATTTCATAGCCTAAGTTTGGACGTTAGAATTAAGTTTGGACGTTAAAAAAAAATTACGACCAAAAAACTTCCGAAACACGAACAAAGTAGCTCCGTTTTACGGTACACCGTATGGAATATCCATGCCCGAAAATTGAAATTAATATGCAGGCTTCGTAAAATCATGTGAAAAATACATTTGCAAGGTCTCGTAAATTTGTATGAACAGTGTCTAAAAAACATTGCAGAAATTATTTGTGATTTTACTATACAAAGTAATATTGAATTTACAAATCTTAGTATATAAAGTCGAAATCAATGCACTAGTATTTAAATAATTTAACGTCGTACATTAAAATTAATAAATTTATATTGATATTAATATATCGTCCTAGGATTTATAAAATGTCTTACCGTAATTCCCCATTTTATGACTTAAAATTAATACACCGGTGTATTAATTCAATGAGTACTACCTACATTTGGAATTCTAATACACTTTCTTAAATTTGCGTGCATAAAAATGAAAATTAATATGCAGGTTTTGTGAAATTATATGAAAAATACAATCGCAAAGTCTCGTAAATTTATATAACCAGTATCTGAAAAATGCAAAGCATATGCTACTTTTATTTCTTGTATATCGGTAACTGAAAATTGCACAGCAGTATGAAGAATATACTATTTCCGATTTGAAATTTATATTTTATATTCCGAGTTTTCCAATTTACTTTATGATCAGTCATCGTCTTATTCAACTTGGCAACTAAAATTTACTACTCTTAGGCGTTAATTCGATTAATGATAGACAAATTTGGAATTTGAATACACCGTTTTGAATATGCATACACAGAAAGCATAATATAGGCAGACTAAGTCTCATCGGGATTAAATAATTTTTGCATTCTGAGCCGTCATATTGAAGGCGCTATTTTGAATTTCAGAATTTTCAGTTTAGTTCGATGATCAACGATCTCGAAAACTCTCGATCGCCAAGTTTAATGGAAAATAAATCATTGTTGCATTTTGATCCGCCATTTTGAATGGTATGAAATTAGCTATTTCGAATTGAGATTCGAATTCACGAATCCGAAAAACAACTTTCACCGAGTATCGCACATTTAAAAGCACATCATTATTTTTGAGTGTTTCAGGCATTCACATATCATACGAGTAGAAGAAGTCCATGAGTAGTCGATAGCGTAATAGGTAGCATGTTAGGCGGATAGGTAGGATGGTAGGCAGGGTCGAGGGTTTGAATCCCGGTCGGATAGAAAAACTAAATCGAAGAATTGGCGCATGTTTTTTTTTTTTCGATTTATCTCTTTTTGGGGCCGGTAAACTATGCATATTAAATTATTTTGCAAAGGCTATATATTTTTTATAACATGTTTAGCAACAATTAATTACAATTACGGTTACGTAATTGTCACGAGATGGACCTTAAAAATCAATGAAAACTTGAAAATTACTACGGATGGGCGTTTGAAATTCCAGAACCGGTTCATCAATTTTCACACACCGCTGCTTTGTATCTCTTAGAACTGGGTATATTAATCTTCATGTTCATTGTTGAATTATGAGAAACGAGATTCTTTTTTGAAAACACAGTTAGTTGACTTTAATATACAATAGTATATTAAAATTCGGATAAACTGCTGTTCTGTGTCTTGTACAACAAAGTATATTAAATCTAATACTCTTGTAGTATTTTCAAAAGATTCTGCATGAGTATCGAGAAAATATTCCATTTTTAAAATATATATTGTGTATTTCAATTTCAAAGCTAACTGTGCCTGATTTTTAATTGACAAGTTTATGCAAATAAACTTCCTTTACCGGTATATTAATTTTCAAACAGAAAATTTTTACAGTGCAGGCACAAGCCATCCCCTGTATGATCATATTATAAAGGCTGGCTGGATCGGAACTAGAGATGCATTTTGGAAATTTCGTGTCCGGCAGGATTGCATTTTCAGAATTTGAGAATTAAATTTTATCCCAGCGTTGGAAGAATTTTTCACATCGATATTTCACTTTTTAACAGTTAGTGATCACAAAAATCGCGAGAAAAACTTGTTTTGCCTTTTTGGGATTCCAAATGATATGCGGAATGTGAGGCGTCTGTGCAGGGCAAAAGCATCACGAGGACTAATTTGCACAGCTATTTGAGAGATCCGACCGTTTTTGTGTAAGAGTCTATCTCTATTTTTCTCTTGCCCTTCTTGTTCTTTCCGTACCCGCTCTACCCCCGCCCCTCAGCCCCTTCACCCTCTCGTCTTTTACAATCGTATTCGCCCCATAAGCATCACGGACTCCGGAGAATTGCAGGGAGATGACAGAACAAAAAAATCCGTGCAAGTTCAAAAACGATGAAGAAGAGGCCCTCATCTTTTCCCGCCCCCAAAACCCAAGAAAGGTATCCGAATTTTTGTCCAGATTTGAGTCTACCCTCGAAATGACGATCCTCTATTTCAAACATCACGAAGATCCCATTCGAGCGGCAAGCGTACAAACGTAGAGAGAAACATAAAACCTCGAAAATATTGAAAAATACTTCAAAAATGAGTTGATCAATTTACAATTACCAAGATTAATTGAAAAACGATAAAAGTGACTTCGAACTTTCATTAAAATAAAATGAAGAATAAGTTAAAATGAATTACTTGGGGCAGTATTTATAAAAAATGTTGGAATCGATAGCAAATTTTATTTTTTTATTTCTCACTTTTTTTTTCCCGTAGTAAAAAACTCCATTCGTCGCCATTGAAAAATCTCCATTCACTCCCCATTGCCAAAATAACCAACGGAGATGAATGCCGAATTGCCTAAGGGGATTTTCGCCATTGAATTCCCCATTTGAAATCGAATGAGGATTTTTCAATGAGGATTGACTTCCCCATTTGAAACGGAATGGGGATTATCCTATAGGAATTCAATGAAGAAAATCCCCATAGGCAATTCGGCATTCATCTCCATTGGTTTTTGTAGGCAATGGGGAATGAATGGCGATAATCAATTGAGATTCTTTCATATAGTAAAAAACTCCATTCGTCACCATTGAAAAATCGCCATTCATTCCCCATTGCCAAAATAACCAATGGAGATGAATGCCGAATTCCCCATTTCAAACGGAATAGGGATTATCCCATGGGCATATCAGTCGGCAAGAACTCCTTGCATGGATTTTTTGGACACCGACTTCTGCTAATATTCCGTGCTCACAATCGTCTAGATAAGCATACTCTTCGCATAATCCGTATGGGAGTTCAGCGGGTTGCCGTCCTGCGACATCTCGCGCCAAGTCTCGGAACTAACGCGACGCGGTTTCCAATGGACATCTTTGGGTAATGCTGATCATTCAGTTCATCCGCATTTACTTCCCAATGGACATCATTGGGTAAAGCTGATCATTTCGTTCATCAGCATTTGCCTTCCAATGGACACCATTGGGCAATGCTGATGGCTCGGTCCATCAGCATTTGCTTTCCAATGGGCATCATTGAGTAATGGTGATCATTCGGTTCATCCACATTTGCTGTCCAATGGACGTCATTGGGCAATGGTGACTTTTCAATGGATATCCATTCACTGATCAATGGTCGTTCCTATACGCCATTGAAAAATGCGGAAATCTCAATGGGTCCCCATTCATTGTCCAATGGAGTCGTATGAGGACCATTGGTTGCCATTGGCGATTCAAAGGAGTTTTTTACTACGGGTTATTGAGGCACTTTTATTTATTTTTTCATTAATAACCATGAAAATCTTGAGAAATATTCATTCAAATTTTTATGGGTAATTGCTCAAAAAAAACCTGCAAATCGGCAATTTGCACATCGCTTCCTCAGTATTTTTTCGTATTTACAAATCCTCCTCTATGAGGAAATGTTAGCAAATTTTAGTAAATGTTAGCTGTCACAGCTTTGGCTTCCTCGTAGAGGAATCTTTGTAAATACGGAAAAATACTCTGGAAACGATGTTGCAAATTTCCGATTTCTAAGTTTTTTTTACTACCTCTGGTTATCGGAGTAATAAAACGGCAGCTTTGTATCGTACAATTTTCGATCAAGCTTTTTTTTGAAAATTTCAAAATTGCATAAAATTTGCACGCCATAAGCGATTTTTACAAAATTGAATATCAAGTAACTTTTTCCATTAAACTACCACTTCAGAAATTTTGAGCCTGATATAATGAAATATGTGCAAGTTAGAGTGATCACGCGCTCTTTGCACAAAATTCGAAATTTTATAAATCACGAACCCCTTGAGCGACTTTCGCGAAATTCAATAGCAATAATCTTTAACACTCAAAATATCTGTATAATATTTTTTAATCTGATATCGCAAAATTTGCGAACGCGAGAGCAACCACGCCCTTTTTTTTTTTTAATTTAAAAGTCGCATAAAATTCGCACACGTCAATGAATTTTTGCAAAATTCATAACAAACAAAGGGGCTGTGGAGCTCAGCTTAATATATGCAAAATTTGGGCTCGCTACTCCAATGTGGTCTTGAGATATAGATGTTTTTCAAGGCAGCGACACATATACACATATACATACATACATACATCCGGACATTTTAAAAAAATATGATTTCTCGATCTTTCAGGACATTTTGAATATACTGACATGAAAATCTCGAAAAAAAAATTTTCACGAAAACAAAGCTTCTTCTATGAGGAAGCAAAAACAAAATGTAAATTCCCTCAAAATATTGAAAATTACATTTCGAATTAGTTTATTGAATTTTTGTACAAAAATTACCTAGATTACTTCAAATTATCATTATAGTTAGAAAAAAAGTAGTTAAAATACATCAACTGAGGCAGTATTTTTAAAACAATGTCAAAATCGATAGCAAATTTCAATTTTTTCAATTTTCAATATTTTCTTTCATTTCGGCAACTATTTTTTTGTTTCGAATAAAGAACCACAAGGAGCAGTGATCATAATTGTCCCAAAAAACCTTGTCAATTTTTTCTGTTATAAAAGTAAAAATTGTTCTTTTGGATTATAATTCTGCCTCACGAAATATGTGAGTGAAAAATAAGTGAAAATTATTCTGGGCAATGGAAATAACATATTTGAAAATTCTCAATTTTGCTGATTGTCTTGACTATTCTATTTTAGCCCAATCCTTGAGAAATAGTCATTTTAATTTATTTGACAAATAAAATAAATAAATAAATAATAATCGTCACAGCAACGTGTGAATAATCGAACGAATCACGACTGATAATAATTAATGGTAAAATGTCTCGCTGACGAGTGAAAGACGGTACGACGGAAGATAAATCATCAGATTAAAATATATAAGATGCTGGGATTACTCAAGATATTGTGTTATCAGTACGATCAGATATATAACTCGAAGGTTCAGAATTATTATTTAAATCTATTATACAAAATTAACATATAAATATAATAATAATATTATTATTATTATTTATAATAATGACATTAAAAAATAAAAATTCCATATTTTTCAAACTACCTCGAAATATTAAGTCAACTTACCGAGAGTCTGTGTCAATCCGACGATGCAAATCGTTGCTAGCAAATTCAGTGCCGTCATTTTTCTCGGTTTCGCTGCGATTTTTCAATTCGAACGTGAAAATGTAAAAAAATAAAACAGCCGATGGATCAAAAGTGGTATGTGGAAAAAATTGGGAAAAAGAATTAATTGTAAAGCCGAACGGAAATGTGATGTCTGTAATTTTTTTTTAAAGGATTTAATATCTTATTTTATTTATCGTCTTGGAAATAGGTGGAATTCGTTTTCTATGTGGATAGTTAATTTTTTTTCCCATATTCTATTACAAAATACATATAACTTTGTCGGTTTTTATGGTTATTACTCACGATTAATTAGTCGAAGTAAGAAAGTATCAGCTACTCTTTAAGACTCGAATGGAATTTGCTCGAAACAATCGCAATATATATACACCTTGTCCGTGCCGAGCGTGGCGGCGATGCGACCGATCCCTGTTTCCAAATAAAGCACCATTGGCTGCGATAACTACTTGGAGGGGTAGTCAGTTCTACTATTTGCGCATGAACTATCAACAGCAGGCGGCGATATCAGTCCCATGGAAAGAATAAAGTACACATGCGGGATGTAAAAGTAAAAAAAAATGTATGACGCAAAGTACTTTTCTGCGACTACTAACATAGTATAGCTCCAATATATTACCCACACGGAACCGAGTGTCCATTGGACGTCTATCGATCATCCATAGATCTCTAACATGTCTACATTAAAAAGCTTTTAATTCGGGATAGTAATTGAACATCCATTGGACGTTCCAGGTTCGTAAACGAAAATCATATTTAGAGGACGTCAATTGAACGTCTATCGGATGTTCCATGTAGGATTTCATATAGACGTGAACCTAGAACGTCCAATAGATGTCCAATTTCTATTCTGAATAAAAAGCTATTGAATGTCTACCTATGGACATACCATGGATGGCCGTGTTGTGTATATTTGTAGCTCAAGAAATAGTACGTGTCGTGGACATACAATATACGTCCTGTGTGATCCATCGCGATTTCTCCAATCAAAAGCGTTCGGCCTTTAGATGTACATTTAAGTATTTCGAGCAGCTACGATATGGATAGGCCGCTTGACCGTCTTATATATACGTACAAATTACGTCTATCGAAGGATAACGCAGCATTTTGTTCTATGTCCACGACACATATTTTTGGAGCTGTAAATATATTCCGGGCGTAATCTAACAGCCAGGGGACGTCCAATAATCATAAATCATATATGTTGAATGAAAATTCCATTCCGGGGAAGTCCATGGACATTCCTTAAACCACTAACGGAGATGCGAAATGGCAGCGATCTACGTGCTGAAAACATCTCGTATACGTACCCTCAGATAGTTTTTAGACGTTCCTATAAATCCCATAAAGTGACGTTTAATATACGTATTTAAGACGAATACCAATGTTGCAAAAGATGTCTAATGATCATATATTATATGTCCCTTAATTTAAACGCTATCAATTACATATTGTTTATTAATTATAAATTTCATTACTGGTTATACATTATTTAAGGCCTGTAAGACAAAGACATATAAGTTATATCAGCAAACTACATAGTATAAAGTTTTTGCATGCAAAAATTTATCATAAGTCAAGTTAGTATAGGTAGATAGGTAGGTAGGTAGGAGATTAGAAAAGTTAAGTAGCATTCCTTAAATCCAATACTTGGATGGGTGACCGTACGGTGAAAAATCGAAAACTATTTTTGTTTCTTTTTTTTCTGTAAAATATGGAGATCTTATAGACCCCGAGGATTATATAATCAGTAATAAAGTTTATAATTAATTACTAATGTCTAATTAATAACGATTAAATTGTTTAAATTAATGGACGTATAATAGATGATCATTGGACATCTTTCGGATCACTGGTTTATTCGTCTTAAATACGTAAGGGATGGAGCTTTCATCCACCATGTATGAATATTGGACGTCCCATGGCTCTAATGTTCCGTGTGGGTAAATATATTAATATATTATTGCGTGTATTTGATTTACATAAGAGTTCTTAATTTCTGAATATTTAAAAAAGACCGATACTCCGGATCCTTCGACAAGCGGTAAACTCGTAATTTTTCGATAAAATAAGTCGTTCGCATGACACAATTGTAGTAGAAACAAAAAAATCTTAATAACGTTTTCCACTGATGTGCTCCGCAAAACAACAAAAAATCTGACAAACTTATTTAGCAATTTGATTTTATCGTATTTATTGCTATTTATTGTTTATTATATTTACATTTGCATTATATTTCGAGATTTTGCGGTACAGCGTTATTTATCCAAATTACTGGTCGGTAGTTTTCAAATTCTTGTAACTCTATATGCAGCAAGAGTCGAGAGATTAAAAAAATACGAGTTGCACGTGTACATGGAAAGAATTTCTGAAGAAATTTTACTGTGAAATCACAGTAACGGGGGGACAAACCTATAATTGTCCAGATTGTGAGGGAATAAATTTTCATGGAAATGAGTCAGAATTTACTGCCGCCACAGCGTAAATTTCCATTGTTTTCAAGACTACTGAAAAAAAACAGTAAAATTTTACCCGATTGTACACGAATCTAGGAAAATTGGTCCTTGGAAAATTGGTCTCGGAAAATTGATCCCTGAAAAATTGGTCCCCGGAAAATTGGTCGTCCGGAAAATTGGCCCCGGAAATTCGGTCCCCATTATCGATTAAAACGTCGATTGAACTGTATCTCTTGAGTGAACATAACTTTTTTAAATTGTGAGATGCATAGGACGGATGTAGGAAAAAATATAAGATCGAAAAAGTACTCGCGGAAAAAATAATTTTTTTTTATCAAACCCAAAAAACGACAGAAACTCTACAACATGGATATCTATTCTAGTAGCCAAATCCAATTTCTTTTTTTTTTTTTTAACATTGGAATGACATGGAAAAAATTATTTTTACGTGTTCTGGATTTTATAACCAGCAAACGTTTTATTATAAGGAAAATCTACAAACATATTTTTGTAGAGAATTGAACGCTTTACAAAAAAGTGCTAAGTTACTTTCTGATAAGTTCACTTGTTCCGAGGTATAGAGTTTGTGTGTGATATAAAGGCCTCGGCTTCGCCTCGGCCTTTTATCACACACGCCAGGAAATCCAACTTTCGGGCCTTGGGTCGTAATGTACTATTTATTACTCATACGGGAAAAGCGGTATCTTTACACCCGTTGTTACGGTTGAAAAGTAGCTTTTTGCCCATTTTCTCCAGGGCTTCGCCCCTGGACCCCACCGCGGCTCCGCCACCGGCCCCCCCCCCCCCCCCCCCATAGGGACAATTTTATATTGGGATTTATTCCGCATTCGCAATAAAAAATAGTATGTGCAACTCGTGCGGCGTTGTCGATGGCCCCCTCAAGCGAATGAGCGCACTCGCTTCGCTCGTGCGCTCAACTTCGCTTTCGTGGGCAATCGACAACTTGCCGCACTAGTTGCACAATATTCTATTATATTTCTTATATTCTGAAACGTCGACAAAAAAATAATGTAGCTAGCAGAAATTCTCGATATAGAGCGAAAAAAATACTTGTCGGGGAGTCGTTTTTTGAGCGACCGAAACGTTTCCGCACATGGAATATGAGTATCATACAATTAATTATATCTAGCACGGGCCGAAGCCCGTGTTACGATACCAATTTTTTTCATTTTTTCCACTACTCACCTTTCATCTTGCCCAAGCGGTCTGATTAACTGAATGTAATGCATCAACCAATCAGAATGCTTGAATTAGCTGAAGCGTGATGCTAGTTGTACATGCGGCTTTTATTTATTCCAGATTCTTGGAATAAATATGATTGTATTGAAGATACATGTATCATGTATTGACCATATATCATGTATCATGTATTGAAAATATCATGTACGCATCAATGTAGTTAAACAAAAATTGTAAAATACTTCTTAAAATATCGGATTTTAATGTAAAAATGATAAGAGTGATTAGCCAGTGCCATTAAATGTTTTGTCTGTGGTTTAGATTTTCTTTTTACAAAAGCATTGAAAAAAGATCGAAAAAAAATCAATCGACTCCGAGTGATAGTTTACAAATTTTTATGTAAAAACTCGGATTACGTGTTACGATACCAATTTTTTTTATTTTTTCGACTACTCACCTTTCATCTTACCCAAGCGTTCTGATTGGCTGGATGTAATGCATCAACCCATCAGAATGCTTGAATAAGCTGAAGCGTGATGCTAGTTGTACATGCGGCTTTTATTTATTCCAGATTCTTGGAATAAATATGATTGTATTGAAGATACATATGTATCATGTATTTACCACACTGTTAAAAAAATCTGTATTAAAATTAATATACATGTGTAGGAAGTTTTTTTGCGGATACCATGTATGAAATTTCAATTTCAGGTATATTATTATTCAAAAAATGTGTATTACAATTAATATACGCGTTTATTTAAAGATCACAATATATGTCTGAATTTTCATATTCATTTCATGAAAATTACGTTACCGTAGCTAAATTAATTGTTGTTAAACATGTTATAAAAAATATCGCGTGCCTAATGCCAAAAGGGCCTATTACAGCAAGAAGATAGGGGTCCATGCCAAAAGGGCCTATAAAAATTTTTTTTTTTGCCATTCTTCTTAAAATTGCTTGAAACGTGAAGATCTGTAAAAAAAAAATTTTGATGTACTAAAACCAAAAGGGCCTATAAAAAAAATCAAAATTTTTCAAAGTTTTGAATAGAAATTGCATACCAGGGCATTTTTTTTTTGAAAAAAAAAAGTTTAAATAATTTGTTATTGTTTATTTGTTTCAACATTTTGTTATTGTTTATTTGTTTCAACAATTTGTTATTTTTTATTTGTTTAAAGAATTTGTTATTGTTCATTTGTTCAAACAATTTGTTCTTTTTTTTAAACAATTTGTTATAGTCTATTTGTTTAAATAATTTGTTATTGTTTATTTGTTTGAACAATTTGTTATTGATTAAAACGAAACTTAAAGTACTTCCACTTTAAGTACTTTAAATCTCAAGTACTTAAAGTAATAAGTACCTAGTACTTTAAGTACTGCCGGTACTTAATACTTTAAGTACTTAATGTATTTTGTACTTTATATTTGAAGTACTTAACGTACTAGGTACTTATTACTTTAAGTACTTGAGATTTAAAGTATTTAAAGTACAAGTACTTAAAAAATCAAGTACCAATTTCAAGTACTTTTTGTATTAAAGCATATTTTTACCTTGCATGATACACTGAGAGTCGACAGATTGGAACAGAAATATTTAAACCAAGAATTATCAGAAGCACTGACGACAGAAATTTTTTTTTTTTTAAATCTATCTTGATACAGGTATTCATGATAATTCATGATAAATTCACGATATTATATCATGAATTGTTACAATCGTGGATCCGAATCAATAACAAATTGTTCAAAAATAAACAATAACAAATTATTTAAACAAATAAACTATAACAAATTGTTTTAAAAAATAAGAACAAATTGTTTGAACAAATAAACAATAACAAATTCTTTAAACAAATAAAAAAAAAACAAATTCTTGAAACAAATAAACAATAACAAATTGTTGAAACAAATAAATAATAACAAATGATTTAAACTTTTTATTTCCAAATAAAAAAAAAAAATTTAAAAAAAAAATTAAAAAAAAAAATTAAAAAAAGAGATTTTTTTTCCAAAAAAAAAAATTTTCAATTTTCTTAGCGGAAAGTAAAAAAAAAATTATAGGCCCTTTTGGCTTTAGATCACTAAATTTTCAATGTCCTAAAGCCAAAATTTGAGACATAGGCCCTTTTGGCTTTGGAAATTTTTTTTTTGTCTTTAGGCTTAGAAAATGTTGGCAAAACGATTGGCGCAAAAAAAAAATTATAGGCCCTTTTGGTTTTGCAAAGCCAAAAGGGCCTATAACTTTTATAGGCCCTTTTGGCATTAGGCACGCGATATATAGCCCTTGCAAAATAATTTAATATTCATAGTTTACCGACCCCAAAAAGAGATTCACAAAAAAAAAACAAAAATCTTCACGAATAGCCCGATCTAATTTCTCTCTGAGACCGGGAATCGAACCCTCGACCCTGCCTACCATCCTACCTATCTACCTAACACGCTACCTATTACGCTATCGACGGCTTGTGAAGTCCCTCTACTTGTATGATATATGAATGCTGGAGTGCCGAAATAATATAATAGTATATGCTTTTGAATGAGCAATAAACCATGAAAGTTGGTTTTTGATTTGCGAATTCGAATCCTCTGACCCCTTATAAGTTATGTGAACTTTATTCCAGAATACGTGAACCCTCATAACTTAAGTGATCCCTCAGAACTTACGAGTAGTAGGTGTACCACTATGGCGAAAAAGTGGTGGGGGAAATCCTCCCACCACCCCCCACTACTTTTTCGCCAGAGTGGTAATCCCCCCACCACTTTGCGCGCCAGAGTGGTAATCCCCTCACCGCCCTGCGCTCCAGAGCGGCGGTATTATTATTATTATTATTATTATTATTATTATTATTATTGAACAAATATCGAAAGTGTGCGTGCGTGTGTGTGTGTGTGTGCCGTTTAGAAATTAAATTTTTTCAATTACTCACCGCTCGTTGCCTCTCTCTCTGTCGTTTTTTGTACAATGTTTCTCTCACTTTTTTCAAAATGAAGTAATTTTTAATTTATTATTTTTCTTTCGCGCAATTCATTATTTTTTATAATTTCTTTTTCGCGCAATGTTTTTTTCTTTCGCGCACCGTTTTTATTTTTTGCACTTTGTTTTTTCACTTTTATCACGCACGCTTTATTTTTTCGCGCATTGTTTTTTGTCTCGATATCTTTTTTCACACTTTTTTTTGTTCCAAATTATTTTTTATAATTATTTTTACATTATTTCCGCGCGTTTTTTTCACGCAATGTTTTTCATGTGCATTACATTTTTGCACAATGATTTTCACCGGTTTTTACAATTTTACACAATGTTTTTTGTTTCGCGCATTTTTATCATCCGCGCTTTATTTTTTCACGACCCTGAACTTCCTCGGCTGCGCAATGTAATTTTTTATTTTTTTTATAATCATTTTTACATTATTTTCGCGCTTTTCTTTTTCACCTCTATTTTCGGGCAACGTTTTATTTATTATTATTTACACTTTATTATTATTATTTTTTACATTATTTCGCGCAGCGTTTCACGTTTTTTTCCTTTTTTTTCATTTTTCCATTTTTCGCGCAGTCTTTATTTATTATTTATTCACACACATTTTTCGTTTTTCTCATTTTTTTCGTGCAATCTTTTTCTTTTTTTATTTTAACGCATCGTTTTTGTCACGATAATTTTTCACGCTTTTTTCTTTAGTTCTAAATTTTTTCAAGTCATTATTTTCATAATTATTTTTTTTTTACATTACTTCGCGCGGCGTTTTCCTTTTTGCATTTTGTGCGCAAAGTTTTCCTTTCGCGCAATGTTTTTCTTATGACACTTATTTTTTAATTTTTACACTATCATTATTTTTACACTATTCACACTATTCATTATTATCGCGCAATGTTTTTCATTATTCACGCGCAATGCGAAACCCGGTTCTAATATTCGCGTGGCACCCGCTCGACGCATCAACCACAACGCCGAAACAAAACTCTTCGTGGAAACTTAATGCAAAGCGTAGAAATATTTTTGACAAAAGACTCGATGCCAAGACAGTTCAACCCGCGACAGGAATATGACTAAAGTTGCAGAAGGAATAAAAACCCCTCATCAACGACGAAGGTGATGATATTCCGCCTCTCTCTTAAAATCTTTGTCAGCAAAATTGCACGCGCGAATGAAAATAATATTGCTCCATGACCGTGAACTCAAACTTGGAGACACACGCGTCGCAATGGACACATAGACGAAATAGATACGTGCAGCGCGTGACAACGACTGAGGCATGAAAGGGCGTAACGGTCGCGCAAAATATACGCGTATTGAGTTGCAGCTTCATGAAAAAATACAACAAAAACATTGAATCTAATTTTTATGTTTTCCGTTTTGAACCCTAAATATTTTTTTCAGCTTGGACCATTTTGATTTTTTTTGAAAAAATCGCCGCTTTTAAGAGACATTTTTACAAGTACTAAAATTCGCAGCTTGTGATATTTATAAGTTGTATTTTTTGTCTATTTTTGAAGTAAATATATAGATATATCTATATACAAGAGATATCTAATCTATATAGATATATCTATATACTGAAAGCAGTCTTTTAGAATTTTCAGGCGGATGCATTTCACCCAGGAAAAAACGAACCATTTTCAACTGAAAAAAAAAAATTTCAAAGAAAATATTATCTATTATCCATAAAATAAAAACATTTTTAGCGTTAAAAAATATAGATTGAAAAATATAGAAGTTATTTAGCGCTTTGTTTTATTAATCTCTATATTTAATCATAATATCTCTCGCCAACGAGCGGCGGACACGAAGATCCGCACAAAGCGGAGACCGAGGAGTATATGAGGCATTCCTTACGAGTCGACCAATTCGTGACTCTGACCATTTTTCATTGTGCTAAAAATTTTCTACTTTTTTTGTACGTACTAAAAGCAGAGTTTTCAGAGTTTTTAGATTTTTGTCTACAGGCTTTTCGTCACAATTTTTTTTCAAAATTTCACACAATTTTTAAATGCTCGTAACTTTTCAAAAACCGATTTTAAGCAATTGCTTTGCAACATCTCTCGACGAAAATTTTGCGCCTCAGTCTTTTTCAGAAATTTTGTGACCAAAAAATGTTTCGCAAAATTTTATAAAAAATTTGCTTGAAAATTGTTTTGCAAGAAAAAATGTTTCGCATAATTTGTTTGCAAAAAAAATGGCTCGCAAAATTTTCGTAGAGAGATGTTGCAAAGCAATTGCTTAAAATCGGCTTTTGAAGAGTTACGAGCAAAATTTTGTTCACAGAATAGTTTCAAGCAATTGCTTTGCAACATCTCTTGACGAAAATTTTGCGCAACAGCCTTTTTGTAAAATTTTTGTGAAATTGCAGAAACATGCTGCAGATTAATTGTGTGAAACAATTTTGTCTAATAAATTTTGCAAAATAATTTTTGTGCAAAAAATTTTGCGCCTGCAAAAAACGATTTGCAAAATTTTTCAAAAAAAAAAATTGTTTTGCAAAATCTTGTTTACAGAATAGTTTTGAGCAATTGCTTTGCAACATCTCTCTACGAATAGCTTGCGCAACAGTTTTTTTCAAAAATGTTGTGGACAAATCTGCTTGCATAAATTTTGTAGAAAAATGTTGCAGATTAATTGTGTGAAACAATTTTGCCTAACAAATTTTGCAAAATAATTTTTGTGCAACAAATTTTACGAAACATTTTTTGCAAAAAATACTGACAGGTAAAAATAAGTGAACGAAGTTTTTTTCAAAAACGAGCTTTTATTTGTTGTTAATAAAGAATAACTAAAAAGTTAAAAATAATTTTACTACGATTAGAAATAAGTTTTCAAATGTAAGTCTGCTGCATTTGAAACGCTTTGAGACATCGAAGTGAAATTTGGCACGCTTGTCAAGCACAAATTGCTCTTCATTATAAGCAAATTTTTGTTTTAATCCTAACGGGTGCTCAGATTGTATCGACTTTTTTCGTTTTTGTAAAATAGCGTAAGCACTCTGACTTCTGCTATTTCCAAATATAAGCGTGATGCATTTTAAACGCTTCGAGATATCGAAGTGAAATTTGGCATGCTTGTGAAGCACAAGTTGCTCTTCATTATAAATAAATTAGCACGCTTGTCAAGCACAAATTGCTCTTCATTATGAGCAAATTTTTGTTTTAATTCTAACGGGTGCCCAGATTTTATCGACTTTTTTCGTTTTTGTAAAATGGCGTAAACGCTCTAACTTCTGCTATTTCATTTTGCGAAAGAATGAAGATTCAAAAAAATTTCTGTTCTTCATAATAATTTTTTTGATAGATCGATCAATAACTGCGGCGTAAAGGAAAAAATGAGTTGCAAAATAGTTTTAAGCAATTGCTTTGCAACATCTCCCTACGATTAGTTTGCGCAACAGTCTTTTTCCAAAAACGTTGCAGATTTTTTGGATAGATCGATTAGTAACTGCCGCGTAAAAGAAAAAAATGGGTCGCAAAATAGTTTTAAGCAATTGCTTTGCAACATCTCTCTACGAATAGTTTGCACTACAGTCTTCTTCCAAAAATTTTGTGAACAAATTTGCTTGCATAAATTTTGCAGAACAATGTTGGAGATTAATTGTGTGAAACAATTTTGTCTACCAAAGTTTGCAAAAAATTTTTTTTGTGCACAAATTTTGCGAAACATTTTTTTCAAAAAATACTGATAAGTAGAAAATGAATAAACGAAATTATTCTCAAAGACAAGCTTTTATTAGTTGTTAATAAAAAATGACTAAAAAGTTAAAAATAATTTTATTCCGATTGGAAAGGAGTTTTCAAATAAAAGCGTGCTGCATTCAAACGCTTCGAGATATCGAAGTTAAATTTGGCACTCTTGTCAAGCACAAATTGCTCTTCATTATGAGCAAATTTTTGTTTTAATTCTACCGGGTGCTCAGATTGTATCGACTTTTTTCGTTTTTGCAAAATGGCGTAAATACTCCAACTTCTGCTATTTCCAAATATAAGCGTGCTGCATTTGAAACATTCGATTCGTTTAAGAAAAAAGAACCTACTGAAAAATTGCAGAATAATTATTTGTTTAAACAATTGATTGATAACTTTCGGGCAATATTATTATTGATAATCGTTGTTTATGGCATGCGAAATGTTGCTAAATTTTTTCAGATCTTTATCGTATCACGAAATACGGAAAATTCAATCAGATGAAGTTTTTTGGCTGGGGCTGCACCAGCAACCCGTTGTCTTATTATACTGAGAAAAAATCTATCGGACTCTAAAAAAATGTTTTTTTTTCACAAAAAAAAAGCTGTATCAAGCGTCATCGACATCTTTCAGAGATTAAAGACTCAATTAGGTCGACGTGATCGCAATTTTGATAATAAATTGACAAAATTCCATTCCATATTTTGCAAGTCTGATCGACCGGAGAGATTTCGAGGAAAACAGGGAAAACTTTGGCTTTCGGAATGAAAAAAACATAATTTGCAGGAATTCCGTGAAAGAGGGGCGCCGAAAGGGAGGAAGGTATTGCCAATAAGGAGAATAACATTTTTTCGAACTTTCAATCGCCAATTTGTGTCTGTTGAAAAGCTTAAGTTGACGATAATTTTGATTGGAAATTAATCAGCCCAATTCTGCGTCAATTAGGCACAGTTTTGAACAATCAAATTCAGCTTTGATTCGCTGGAAAATTTCGCAGCCAAATGAGTAATCGGTATACATGCTCTGAGAAGCACAAAAAGACTCCGCGATGATTAATTAAACGGTCATGCAATTGGAAAAGTGGTTGTGGTGAGAAAAATAAGGAAACTTTAACTGTACAGGGTGTATAAAAATGATGTGTCGCCACTTCGCCCAGTAAATCTCCAGCTTGAGATCGGTGGAGATCTATCAAAATTTGTAGCCGCAAAATTGACCTTGACCCTGAAATTCAAGGTCAAATTTTTTTATTGGCTTAAAAAATTCTACTTCTTAAGAGGAACAAAAGTCAGAAAGGAACCATAGGTCGGAGATGCGTCCTTCAACCCGAAACGACAATGTCAATTCGAAAAAAATCGAAAAAGTGCGTTCTTACAAAATATTGTTCACAGAAACACGGGATAAGAATTTTAATAATTATAAAAAAAGCTTTTTAATGCAGACACTTCAATATTTATTAATTGGAATCAAGAAATGTTGCAATTGCATGACGCTGACCACACTAAAGTGGATGAATCGGCATGAGATGGGTGACACAGATCTTTGCGATATCCCTTTGTCGCGTTACCACTACGAGCATCTAATTCCCTAGCTCATTGTTCCCGAAAATCAATTAACACATAGTCCCGCTGAATTAACCTTGACCCTAAAACTCAAAGTCAGTTTCAAAGTCAATTCATCTCATTAAGAGGCATCTAATTCTCGTAGAAACGACGAGTTAGGAATGAACCTTTCAATATCAAGCCGTCAAAACATAAAAAATATGCGTATTTCATTTAGTTCGGAGGGATAAAATTCGGAACTGAAACATAATTAAAAAGGCAATCGATATAACTAGACAGACTTGATGTCTGGCACACAACACGCCTGCTGTTCTATGAAAACAAGGCTTTAGATGGCCAGGTTTACGATAAGCGATTTTGATCTTAACAATAGTTGTTGTCATGAGTTGCTTAAACATCTTCATTAGCGGCAGACTATTAGCGTTACCCGGACTACACCACGTGAAGGTTGTCTGCCTGGTATCCCTTGGCCCTGAAAAGGGCCGTTGTGTTTTGTTGTCCGTTTCAAAAGATTCGTTTCAAATCATTTCAATGACGACTGTGTGTCGGGTGCGTATGCAATGTTGGATTAGTCGTCTCCTGCTTCATTATGACGCGGTCGTTGATGGCGGCGGCGTCGAGGAACCCAGAGAATCGAACCATCATGTCCAATTGCTCGAAGCATTCTAGCTTGTTCTCCAGCTTCCACATGCCGGCCACCATTACGCAAGCACGCTCGCAACCGTGCCTCCAAGTTTCTCGAAACCCTGAGAAGAAGTTCTCGGTTTCGCATCAACCTGGCAACTCCCTCATCGATTCGGCGTCTCAGATCTACCGGCGTCCTAATCGCTCGACCTTCTCTGCAGACGATAGCCTGGAGTGCTCCCCAGAAAAAAAAGTCCAAGGGATTTAGGTCTGGAGAACGTGGTGGCCAGAGATGCGGAGCAGGCCGACGACCGAGCCAACGCGATCCAAACATTTCGTTTAAAAATGCACGGACTTGAAGACCGAAATGAGGTAGTGCTCCGTCGTGCATACAAAAATGCGATGGCGAGCATGTCGTGGAATCATGTCCCTCAGACGCGGCATTAAATCGCGTTGCAGAAAGTGCAAATAATTGCGACTGTTCAATCTCAGTGGAAGGTAGACTGGACCTATCAGGGTGTTCCCAATGATACCTGCCCAAACGTTTACTGAAAAACGTCCCTGGTGAACTCGTTGCATCATCGCACGAGGATTCCTCTCAGCCCAGATGCGTAAGTTCTGCCGGTTCACGATTGCGGTGCTGGAGAAGCTCGCCTCATCGGTAAACAGAACGCGTTCAAAAAAATGAGGATCTCCCTCCAGTTTCTGTAGCATCCATCGACAAAAATTACGACGAGCGCGGTAATCTCCAGGATATAGTGCCTGAACAGATTGGACGCGGTAAGGTCGTAGGCCCTCTTCACGAATTATGCGACGCACCGTCATGTGCGCTATACCAACGCGAGCGGCTATTCGACGTAAACCCATGACGGGAAAAGCTCGTACAAGAGCAATGACACGCTCTTCAATGTTCCAATGAACACGAGGACGACCGGCTCTTCGATATCCAGCGTTCCGCACCTCAAACCTCTCCTGATCGTTGAACCGCTCTTCGAGTCGTTGAAACTCACGACGATCTGGAATTGCCCCCGGCCGTAGAGGATGACCGTTTGCCCGATCAAGAAGTAACTGACGATAAATTTCGCGAGCTCTTCCAAAGTTTCCGAAAGCTTGATCAATAGCGCGCAACATAAGACGTTGATCTCGTCCATCTCGTCCACGACCACGATGTGGTCGCCGACCACGATTCATGTTATTACGACAGTGACGACAGTGATAGGGCCAACAAAGATTCAGGTAGTGAGGGCGATCACCGATGGAGCGACCACAACGACTTCGATAATGCTAGAGATGACCAAAACCGCCACGACAAAGACTGACTGCGATAGAAATGACCTGGACTGCAACGCTAAAGACTTCGATTATGATAGAGTTGACCGAGACTACGGCGACAGACTTCGACAATGATATAATTGTCCAAGACTGCGACGATAGACTTCGACAACGATAAAGTTGATCGAAATTGCAATGACAAAGACTGCGACGATGATAGGATTGACCGAGACTGCGACGAAAGACTTCGACGATAAAGTTGACCCAAAATGCAACGACAAAGACTTTGACTATGATAGAGATGACCGGGATTGCGACGACAAACACTTCGACGATGATAGAACCGACCTAAACTGCGACGATCCTAGAGATGACCGAGACTGCGATGATAAAGACCTCGACGATGATGGAGATCAATGGGACTGCGACGACAGAACACAGTTTTTTTGTTGATTTTTTTATAATCTCCAAGTGGTGTATTCCGGGTAACGCTAATGGTCTGCCGCTGATGAATATGTTTAAGCAACTCGTGCACGGTCACACAAGCACGATATGACTCTGAAATGTGTAGGTGACAACAACTATTGTTAAGATCAAATTCGTTTATCGCAAACCTGGCCATCTAAAGCTTTGTTTTCATAGAATAGCAGGCGTGCTGTGTGCCAGACATAGAGTCTTTCTAGTTATATCGATTGCCGTTATAATTATTCTTCAGTTCCGAATCTTATCCCTCCGAACTAAATGAAAAACGCACATTTTTTATATGTTTTGACGGCTTGATATTGAAAAGTTCATTCCTGACTCATCGTTTCTACGAGAATTAGATGCCTCTTAACGAGATGAATTGACTTTGAAACTGACTTTGAGTTTTAGGGTCAAGGTTAATTCAGCGGAACTATGTGTTAATTGATTTTCGGCAACAATGAGCTAGGGAATTAGATGCTCGTAGTGATAACGCGACAAAGGGATATCGCAAAGATCTGTGTCACCCATCTCATGCCGATTCATCCACCTTAGTGTGGTCAGCGTCATGCAATTGCAACATTTCTTGATTCCAATTAATAAATATTGAAGTGTCTGCGTTGAAAAGCTGTTTTATAATTATTAAAATTCTTATCCCGTGTTTCTGTGAACAATATTTTGTAAGAACGCACTTTTTCGATTTTTTTCGAATTGACATTGTCGTTTCGGGTTGAAGGACGCATCTCCGACCTATGGTTCCTTTCTGACTTTTGTTCCTCTTAAGAAGTAGAATTTTTTAAGCCAATAAAAAAATTTGACCTTGAATTTCAGGGTCAAGGTCAATTTTGCGGCTACAAATTTTGATAGATCTCCATCGATCTCAAGCTGGAGATTTACTGGGCGAAGTGGCGACACATCATTTTTATACACCCTGTATATTGTTTATCTTATCAATTCCATCGCAGAATAATTCTATTAACAAATTTTTCATATGCATTCAGTTACAATATTATAAAATACAAAAATTAATGAAAATGAAAAAGCCAATAATAATTGTACACTTCCATTTATGCCGATTGGTGTTTTTGTATTAAAAAATTGAGCCAATTATTAAAAACGTGAACTTCCTCGGCTGCGCATGGTAATTTTTAATTTGTTCCACTCAAATGAAGGCTGCAGTTTACATTTTTGTATGAATTAAATCGATTGTCCTTCATTAGATCATTGTATTTTGGACAATTTATTAACTCGAGATTGTATGATTCAAATCCTAATTCTCTTAAAATATCTCTTTCTATAGCGCCGCCTTTATAACCAACTAAAATAGGTTGATCATAATCACTTTTTAAATTAGCGCTGATAACATGTGGAACGTCATCCTGTATCCAAATTTCAGAGTCGAAATTTTTGAAGGGGATGCCGTGGACGATTCAATTATATGAGTAATTGTGTTAGCTACATTATCCTATAATAACGACAACAACAAAAATCACACGATTATAATTATTTAGTTTTATATTGGCAAGCGCTTATTATTAAATATACAAAATTTTTTAATTTTTATCACCGTTTTAAGGGCAGCTACAGATGATTTATCAAATCCCTGTGTTGAGCGAAACGATAGCTTTTTTTGTTTTCAACCAACAATGGCTGCAGTATCAGCCCTGGTTCGCCAAATTTACCACCGCAGCTATCGTTTCGCTCAACACAGGGATTTGATAAATCATCTGTAGCTGCCCTTAAAACGGTGATAAAAATTAAAAAATTTTGTATATTTAATAATAAGCGCTTGCCAATATAAAACTAAATAATTATAATCGTGTGATTTTTGTTGTTGTCGTTATTATAGGATAATGTAGCTAACACAATTACTCATATAATTGAATCGTCCACGGCATCCCCTTCAAAAATTTCGACTCTGAAATTTGGATACAGGATGACGTTCCACATGTTATCAGCGCTAATTTAAAAAGTGATTATGATCAACCTATTTTAGTTGGTTATAAAGGCGGCGCTATAGAAAGAGATATTTTAAGAGAATTAGGATTTGAATCATACAATCTCGAGTTAATAAATTGTCCAAAATACAATGATCTAATGAAGGACAATCGATTTAATTCATACAAAAATGTAAACTGCAGCCTTCATTTGAGTGGAACAAATAAAAAATTACCATGCGCAGCCGAGGAAGTTCACGTTTTTAATAATTGGCTCAATTTTGTAAGACAAAAACACCAATCGGCATAAATGGAAGTGTACAATTATTATTGGCTTTTTCATTTTCATTAATTTTTGTATTTTATAATATTGTAACTGAATGCATATGAAAAATTTGTTAATAGAATTATTCTGCGATGGAATTGATAAGATAAACAATATACAATTAAAGTTTCCTTATTTTTCTCACCACAACCACTTTTCCAATTGCATGACCGTTTAATTAATCATCGCGGAGTCTTTTTGTGCTTCTCAGAGCATGTAAACCGATTACTCATTTTGCTGCGAAATTTTCCAGCGAATCAAAGCTGAATTTGATTGTTCAAAACTGTGCCTAATTGACGCAGAATTGGGCTGATTAATTTCCAATCAAAATTATCGTCAACTTAAGCTTTTCAACAGACACAAATTGGCGATTGAAAGTTCGAAAAAATGTTATTCTCCTTATTGGCAATACCTTCCTCCCTTTCGGCGCCCCTCTTTCACGGAATTCCTGCAAATTATGTTTTTTTCATTCCGAAAGCCAAAGTTTTCCCTGTTTTCCTCGAAATCTCTCCGGTCGATCAGACTTGCAAAATATGGAATGGAATGTTGTCAATTTATTATCAAAATTGCGATCACGTCGACCTAATTGAGTCTTTAATCTCTGAAAGATGTCGATGACGCTTGATACAGCTTTTTTTTTGTGAAAAAAAACATTTTTTTAGAGTCCGATAGATTTTTTCTCAGTATAATAAGACAACGGGTTGCTGGTGCAGCCCCAGCCAAAAAACTTCATCTGATTGAATTTTCCGTATTTCGTGATACGATAAAGATCTGAAAAAATTTAGCAACATTTCGCATGCCATAAACAACGATTATCAATAATAATATTACCCGAAAGTTATCAATCAATTGTTTAAACAAATAATTATTTTGCAATTTTTCAGTAAGTTCTTTTTTCTTAAACGAATCGAATGTTTCAAATGCAGCACGCTTATATTTGGAAATAGCAGAAGTTGGAGTATTTACGCCATTTTGCAAAAACGAAAAAAGTCGATACAACCCAGCAAACACAGTTCCGAAATAGTTACGAAAATGTTACGTAACGTGTGTTACATTGGACATAACATTTATGTCACAAACTCCGTGAATGAAGCAGAGTTTGTTCTCAAATATGTCATCCTATAAACAAGTCACAGATACGAAACATCTACGAGAAATAATAATGAAATAAACTCATACCCAAGATGTAACATATTCAGCTCATAGATGTAACAAACTCATCACATAGCCATAACAAACTCAGATAATAGATGTAACAAACTCAGATCATAGTTGTAACAAACTCAGCTCATTGATGTAACTCCTACGAAACGAAACGTAACCCTGATAACGCATAATACTCGTAACAATGATGTCAACGTGATTTCGTGGTTACAGGTAATTTACGTATATACATATTTTATGAACAAATTACGAGAAATTTATGTATTTTCAACCTACATATTGGGTTGGAGTTTTATTTTTATTTTAACATTTGAAAAGTACATTTTAATTATAATTTATAATTTTTGTAGAATACCTACGAATATGATGTATCATCCACTATTTGAGGTACCAAATGAACAATTTTTTGGGACTAGTTAGAACCCTCAAGGTGCACCGGTGTCCTGAAAAGCCTAGTTTTGAGTTTTTATACTCTACGCTAATAAACTGCTGGCGACGTCTCATTTCCTCTGTAAACTTTTTCCCACGGGATGAGAGTGGCACATTTTGATTGAAATCAAAATTGTGACCAGGACAATGCCTGGAAAGTTCAAAATAGGCTAACAATTTCAAAGCAGGCCTGCAACTCTGAAATAAAAAGCAGAAAACATGTGTCATGCTCATCTCATGGGAAAATGAGTTACGAAGGAAATGAGACGTCATAGAACAAAATCTGTCTATCAATTCTTTCTGAATCATGCGCAGAGTATAAAAACTCAAAGCTAGGTTTTTACACAGAGGGTAAAAACTCAAAACTGGGTTCTTACACTCTGCGCATGATGCCGAAAGAATTGCTACATAGATTTTGTTCTACGACGTCTCATTTCCTTCGTAACACTTTTTCCTATGGGATGAGCGCGGCACATTTTGATTAAAGTCAAAATTGTGACCAGGACAATGTCTGGAAAGTTCAAAATAGGCTAACAATTTCAAAGCAGGCCTGCAACTCTGAAATAAAGAGCAAAAAAAATATGCCGTGCTCATCTCATGGGAAAACAAGTTACGAAGGAAATGAGACGTCGTAAAACAAAATCTGTCTATCAATTCTTTCTGAATCATGCGCAGAGTGTAAAAACTCAAAGCTAGGTTTTTACACAGAGTGCAAAAACTCAAAACTGGGTTCTTACACTCTGCGCATGATTCCGAAAGAATTGCTAGATAGATTTTGTTCTACGACGTCTCATTTCCTTCGTAACACTTTTTCCTATGGGATGACTGTGGCACATTTTGAGTAAAGTCAAAATTGTGACCAGGACAATGCCTGGAAAGTTCAAAATAGGCTAACAATTTCAAAGCAGGCCTGCAACTCTGAAATAAAGAGCAAAAAAAATGTGCCGTGCTCATCCCATGGGAAAATGAGTTACGAAGGAAATGAGACGTCGTAGAACAAAATCTGTCTATCAATTCTTTCTGAATCAGCCGCAGAGTGTAAAAACTCAAAGCTAGGTTTTTACACAGAGTGTAAAAACTCAAAACTGGGTTCGTACACTCTGCGCATGATTCAGAAAGAATTGCTAGATAGATTTTGTTCTACGACGTCTCATTTCCTTCGTAACACTTTTTATTATGGGATGAGCGCGGCAAATTTTGATTAAAGTGAAAATTGTGACCAGGACAATGCCTGGAAAATTGAAAATAGGCTATCAATTTCAAAACAGGCCTGCAACACAGAAAGAAAGGGCAAAGAGAAATGAAGCGAACGTGCAACGCGAATGAGGTTATAAACCGAGTAAGGGAGTCCTGGGTATTTTTCCATCACGAAAAATATCCATATAACTTATTTTTTTCTTTTAAATAAAGGGATCACATTAAACTTACCTCTTGCAATGTATGCTCTATTATTCTGGTTTATTCTGTATTACGCTGGATTATTCGATATCACCTCCTTGTACTTTACACTCACATATTGTTTACGTTCCTTAATCGACATAACCTTAAAATGATTGAAGACATTTCTCGTAATATATGATACGTATATGTTGCGGATTTGTTACAAGAAATGACTTGTGACATTTATGTCACACATTATACATATTTGCTACGTAGCCTATACTACGAGATTATAATATCACCAATGTTCTATAATTGTTACAGCAATGTTCTATAATTGTTACGGATTTGTTACAAGAAATGTCTTATAACATTTATGTCACAGTGTGACATATTTGCTACGTAGCCTATACTACGAGATCATAATATCACTAATGTTCTATAATTGTTACAGCATCGACTCGTAACAGTTTGACAAGTTTACAGTACATGTAAATATCTCGTATAAGAGTGACGAGATCTTGACGTATCAATGTTACGTATTTGTGATGTCTATAGTTTTTCGTAATTCCTACATCTTTCATTGACATCCTTACTACATATCATCAGGACGTATTATATACATCTCGTTTACGTGCGTTATGAAAAAGTTACGAATTTGTGATGAACATTATATGACGTAGTTATTACATTTCAATTATACGTAAATGTTTCGTAAATCATCCAAGTGTGTTTGCTGGGAATCTGAGCACCCGGTAGAATTAAAACAAAAATTTGCTCATAATGAAGAGCAATTTGTGCTTGACAAGAGTGCCAAATTTAACTTCGATATCTCGAAGCGTTTGAATGCAGCACGCTTTTATTTGAAAACTCCTTTCCAATCGGAATAAAATTATTTTTAACTTTTTAGTCATTTTTTATTAACAACTAATAAAAGCTTGTCTTTGAGAATAATTTCGTTTATTCATTTTCTACTTATCAGTATTTTTTGAAAAAAATGTTTCGCAAAATTTGTGCACAAAAAAAATTTTTTGCAAACTTTGGTAGACAAAATTGTTTCACACAATTAATCTCCAACATTGTTCTGCAAAATTTATGCAAGCAAATTTGTTCACAAAATTTTTGGAAGAAGACTGTAGCGCAAACTATTCGTAGAGAGATGTTGCAAAGCAATTGCTTAAAACTATTTTGCGACCCATTTTTTTCTTTTACTCGGCAGTTACTAATCGATCTATCCAAAAAATCTGCAACGTTTTTGGAAAAAGACTGTTGCGCAAACTAATCGTAGGGAGATGTTGCAAAGCAATTGCTTAAAACTATTTTGCAACTCATTTTTTCCTTTACGCCGCAGTTATTGATCGATCTATCAAAAAAATTATTATGAAGAACAGAAATTTTTTTAAATCTTCATTCTTTCGCAAAATGAAATAGCAGAAGTTAGAGCGTTTACGCCATTTTACAAAAACGAAAAAAGTCGATAAAATCTGGGCACCCGTTAGAATTAAAACAAAAATTTGCTCATAATGAAGAGCAATTTGTGCTTGACAAGCGTGCTAATTTATTTATAATGAAGAGCAACTTGTGCTTCACATGCATGCCAAATTTCACTTCGATATCTCGAAGCGTTTAAAATGCATCACGCTTATATTTGGAAATAGCAGAAGTCAGAGTGCTTACGCTATTTTACAAAAACGAAAAAAGTCGATACAATCTGAGCACTCGTTAGGATTAAAACAAAAATTTGCTTATAATGAAGAGCAATTTGTGCTTGACAAGCGTGCCAAATTTCACTTCGATGTCTCGAAGCGTTTCAAATGCAGCAGACTTACATTTGAAAACTTATTTCTAATCGTAGTAAAATTATTTTTAACTTTTTAGTTATTCTTTATTAACAACAAATAAAAGCTCGTTTTTGAAAAAAACTTCGTTCACTTATTTTTACCTGTCAGTATTTTTTGCAAAAAATGTTTCGTAAAATTTGTTGCACAAAAATTATTTTGCAAAATTTGTTAGGCAAAATTGTTTCACACAATTAATCTGCAACATTTTTCTGCAAAATTTATGCAAGCAGATTTGTCCACAACATTTTTGAAAAAAACTGTTGCGCAAGCTATTCGTAGAGAGATGTTGCAAAGCAATTGCTCAAAACTATTCTGTAAACAAGATTTTGCAAAACAATTTTTTTTTTGAAAAATTTTGCAAATCGTTTTTTGCAGGCGCAAAATTTTTTGCACAAAAATTATTTTGCAAAATTTATTAGACAAAATTGTTTCACACAATTAATCTGCAGCATGTTTCTGCAATTTCACAAAAATTTTACAAAAAGGCTGTTGCGCAAAATTTTCGTCAAGAGATGTTGCAAAGCAATTGCTTGAAACTATTCTGTGAACAAAATTTTGCTCGTAACTCTTCAAAAGCCGATTTTAAGCAATTGCTTTGCAACATCTCTCTACGAAAATTTTGCGAGTCATTTTTTTTGCAAACAAATTATGCGAAACATTTTTTCTTGCAAAACAATTTCCAAGCAAATTTTTTATAAAATTTTGCGAAACATTTTTTGGTCACAAAATTTCTGAAAAAGACTGAGGCGCAAAATTTTCGTCGAGAGATGTTGCAAAGCAATTGCTTAAAATCGGTTTTTGAAAAGTTACGAGCATTTAAAAATTGTGTGAAATTTTGAAAAAAAATTGTGACGAAAAGCCTGTAGACAAAAATCTAAAAACTCTGAAAACTCTGCTTTTAGTACGTACAAAAAAAGTAGAAAATTTTTAGCACAATGAAAAATGGTCAGAGTCACGAATTGGTCGACTCGTAAGGAATGCCTCATATACTCCTCGGTCTCCGCTTTGGGCGGATCTTCGTGTCCGCCGCTCGTTGGCGAGAGATATTATGATTAAATATAGAGATTAATAAAAAAAAGCGCTAAATAACTTCTATATTTTTCAATCTATATTTTTTAACGCTAATAATGTTTTTATTTTATGGATAATAGATAATATTTTCTTTGAAATTTTTTTTTTTCAGTTGAAAATGGTTCGTTTTTTCCTGGGTGAAATGCATCCCCCTGAAAATTCTAAAAGACTGCTTTCAGTATGTACAAAAAATAGAAAATTTTTAACAAAATCAAAAATGGCCGGCGTCACGTATTAATCGGTTTCGTAAGAAATGCCTTGTATATAGATATATCTATATATTTACTTCAAAAATAGACAAAAAATACAACTTATAAATATCACAAGCTGCGAATTTTAGTACTTGTAAAAATGTCTCTTAAAAGCGGCGATTTTTTCAAAAAAAATCAAAATGGTCCAAGCTGAAAAAAATATTTAGGGTTCAAAACGGAAAACATAAAAATTAGATTCAATGTTTTTGTTGTATTTTTTCATGAAGCTGCAACTCAATACGCGTATATTTTGCGCGACCGTTACGCCCTTTCATGCCTCAGTCGTTGTCACGCGCTGCACGTATCTATTTCGTCTATGTGTCCATTGCGACGCGTGTGTCTCCAAGTTTGAGTTCACGGTCATGGAGCAATATTATTTTCATTCGCGCGTGCAATTTTGCCGACAAAGATTTTAAGAGAGAGGCGGAATATCATCACCTTCGTCGTTGATGAGGGGTTTTTATTCCTTCTGCAACTTTAGTCATATTCCTGTCGCGGGTTGAACTGTCTTGGCATCGAGTCTTTTGTCAAAAATATTTCTACGCTTTGCATTAAGTTTCCACGAAGAGTTTTGTTTCGGCGTTGTGGTTGATGCGTCGAGCGGGTGCCACGCGAATATTAGAACCGGGTTTCGCATTGCGCGTGAATAATGAAAAACATTGCGCGATAATAATGAGTAGTGTGGATAGTGTAAAAATAATGATAGTGTAAAAATTAAAAAATAAGTGTCATAAGAAAAACATTGCGCGAAAGGAAAACTTTGCGCACAAAATGCAAAAAGGAAAACGCCGCGCGAAGTAATGTAAAAAAAAATAATTATGAAAATAATGACTTGAAAAAATTTAGAACTAAAGAAAAAAGCGTGAAAAATTATCGTGACAAAAACGATGCGTTAAAATAAAAAAAGAAAAAGATTGCACGAAAAAAATGAGAAAAACGAAAAATGTGTGTGAATAAATAATAAATAAAGACTGCGCGAAAAATGAAAAAATGAAAAAAAAGGAAAAAAACGTGAAACGCTGCGCGAAATAATGTAAAAAATAATAATAATAAAGTGTAAATAATAATAAATAAAACGTTGCCCGAAAATAGAGGTGAAAAAGAAAAGCGCGAAAATAATGTAAAAATGATTATAAAAAAAATAAAAAATTACATTGCGCAGCCGAGGAAGTTCAGGGTCGTGAAAAAATAAAGCGCGGATGATAAAAATGCGCGAAACAAAAATAATAAATTAAAAATTACTTCATTTTGAAAAAAGTGAGAGAAACATTGTACAAAAAACGACAGAGAGAGAGGCAACGAGCGGTGAGTAATTGAAAAAATTTAATTTCTAAACGGCACACACACACACACACGCACGCACACTTTCGATATTTGTTCAATAATAATAATAATAATAATAATAATAATAATAATACCGCCGCTCTGGAGCGCAGAGCGGTGAGGGGATTACCACTCTGGCGCGCAAAGTGGTGGGGGGATTACCACTCTGGCGAAAAAGTAGTGGGGGGTGGTGGGAGGATTTCCCCCACCACTTTTTCGCCATAGTGGTACACCTACTACTCTTACGTTACCCCTCATAATTTTATTTCGCGATCCCTGAACCCTCGTAGATTATGTAAAGTCGCAAATCTTAATTCAATGGTCCCTGACCCCTCATAACTTAATTTCGGGGCTTCTGACCTCTCATAAGTTATATAAACACTCAAAACTGGTTTGAATAAAACCGTGACCTCTCATAACTTAATTTCGGGGCCCCTAACGCCTCATAAGTTATGTGGACTCTCAAAACTTTATTCCAGAATACCTGATCTCTCATAAATGAAGTGACCCTTCATAATTTAATTTCAGAGCCCCTAACCCCTCATAAGTTATGTAAGCCCTCAAAACATGTTTGAACAAAACCGTGGCCTCTCGTAAGTTAAGGGACCTCTCGTAACTTAATTTCGGGGCCCCTGACCCCTCATAAGTTATGTTAACTCTCAAAACTTTGTTCCAAAATACCTGACCCCTCATAACTTAAGTGACTCCTCATAACTTAAGTTACCCCTCATAACTTAATTTCATGACCCCTGAACCCCCGTAGATTTTGTAAAGCCGCAAAATTAATTCCGGGATTCCTGTCCCCTGATAAGTTAAGTAACTTTTCATAACTTCATTTCAAGACCCTTGACTCTTCACAAGTTATGTGAACTCTCAAAACTGTTCTCCAGAATATACCCGACCTCTCATAACTTAAGTAAATACTCACAACTTGAGTAATCCCTTATAACTTAATTTCTGACCCCTCGTAGGTTATGTGAAGCCGCAAAATTTAATTCCAGGATTACTGACCCCTCGTAAGTTAAGTAACCCCTCATAACTTAATTTCAGAGCCCCTGACCCTTCATTCGTTATGTAAATCCTTAAAACTGTTTGAAAAAAACCGTGACGCTCTCATAAATATTCTTTTTTATATTAAATTTGAAGACATTTTCCACCGTGACTGATTGTAATTTTAAGACATGAGTGTATTGATTTCCAATAATGTATCTTAAAATTGCGAAAAAGTATATAAAAACCATTTTCATATACGGGGATATTAATTTTCAATGTTCACTCTTTTAATTTTAACATGCAAATATTGAATTTAAGACAAAATTATTGATTTTGCTACACTATGTATATTAAATTTCGAATAGTATATTGAAATTAATATCTTTTCTGAAATTTGCTATACATGTATATTTAATTTTAAACAGCATATTGAAATTTCAAATAATATATTGAAATTTCAAATAGTATATTCCAATTAATATATCTGCTTTAAATTTACTATACATGTGTATAAATTTGCATTTCATATTCCGTGTTTGTGAATTTCCGTGACAGTTGTAGCGTAAAAATGTTTGAAATTTCATATCTTTTTTTACAGTGCATGTATCATGTATCATGTATTGAAAATATCATGTACGCTTCAATATAGTTAAACAATAATTGTAAAATACTTCTTAAAATATCGGATTTTAATGTAAAAATGATAAGAGTGATTAGCCAGTGCCATTCAATTTTTTGTCTGTGGTTTAGATTTTCTTTTTACAAAAGCATTGAAAAAAGATCGAAAAAAAATCAATCGACCCCGAGTGATAGTTTACAAATTTTTATGTAAAAACTCGGATTTTTTAGAATTTTTTCGAAATTATATTCCCTTGTCTTCATTTTTTTACTCACTTTGTTACATTTTGGCCTGTAACTTAGCCATTTTTAAAAGTTTCAACTTATCGCTTAAGTGATCAAGGAACATAAAAATTGAATTTAAAAATATTGATTTTTTAAGATTTCAACAGACTCGGCCCCCTTAAGAATGTTCTGTTAAGGGGGTCGAGTTAGCGTCAAAACGGCGATTTTTAATAATAAATCATAATTTTTGTAGAATACTTACAAATTTGAGGTATCAAATGAACAATTTTTTGGAACTAGTTAGAACCCTTAAGGTGCACCGGTGTCCTAAAAAGCCTAGTTTTGAGTTTTTACACTCTGCGCATGATTCAGAATGAACCGCTGGACGGATTTTGTTCTACGGCGTCTCATTTCTTTCGTAACGCTGTTTCCCACGGGATGAACGCGGCACATTTTGTTTTTTGCCCTTTATTTCAGAGTTGCAGGCCAGTTTTGAAATTGCTAGCCCATTTCGAACTTTACAGGCATTGTCCTGGTCACAATTTTGACTTGAATCAAAATGTGCCGCGTTCATCCCGTGGGAAGAAGCGTTACGAAGGAAATGAGATGTCGTAGAACAAAATCCGTCTAGCATTTCTTTCTGAATCATGCGCAGAGTGTAAAAACTCAAAACTAGCTTTTTCAGGACATCGGTGCACCTCAAGGGTTTTAACTAGTCCCAAAAAATTGTTCATTTGGTACTTCAAATGGCGGACGATACATCATATTTGTAGGCATTCTACAAAAATTATAAATGATTATTAAAAATCGCCGTTTTGACGCTGACTCGACCCCCTTAATCTGCCATTAGAGAATCTTTGTTATAGCGATAAATATTGTTGCGATCAATGTATCAAAGTCAATCGATGCGCGCTCTCGAAAGCATCGTCGCATAATGACCCCTAGACGTTAGTCCTCGGGGCCCTCTCGGATCGATTCGTCATCCGTTTAATATCCGATGTTTGGGTTATGATTCGCCAAAATAGTCCTAGCTTCCCCGCGGCATCGTCGAGACCCATACTCTTAAACGTTGACTTCAATTTGTACATGCAAATTAGACTCAAAAACTTGTCCTTTTATAACGTAAACAACGGCCGAAACTGGAAAATAGAAAAAATTAAGATGAAAGTATAATCATCAGTAAAAAAACCGAACTTACTGAACGATGATTTATACTTTTCAAATCGATTTTACTTTTTTAATTATCGATTGTTCTTTTTTTCTTTATTCTTCTCATTATACAAAACATTATAAAACACTAATTTTAAACAATCCGTGTTCTCAATCCAAGGAATTAATTTTTCAACGTGGTTTTCATTCGTTACAAAATTTTCACATACTATACTCTATACCCAGATAGACATTTTGCGTCGTATTGTTCGCAACAGTACGCCACACGAGAGCAAGCTGTGGCGTCAGTGAGCAGCTTTTATTGTAGATAGAAACAACGAAGGTCACGCGATAAATAAAACAATATTCCTCTAGCGGTGACACGTGGCGTGTGGCATATTTTTTAGTTCTGTAATGTATATGTTTCTCACACTTTCCATGTATGGGGAATGCTGAAAAATCATGCGGTTATACCATAGAAAGTGTAATCAACTATGCCTTCACTGAATTCGTAGTCAATTCGACGCACAGCTTTCAAGATACGACTCACACTGTTTTACAAAAAACATCTCCAGAAGAAAGCAAAAAGAAGGCAGCCAAATTTCAATCCTCAGTATCACAGAGGGAATCTTCACAAAAATTATCATAACTCAGTCAATTTTTGGAATTTTGACAAAGTCTTTGCTGCGAATTGCAGTCAAGATCCTAGGCTACAGAACTATGCAATGATAATTATTTTTTTTATTCAGATTTGTCGAAAGTTTAGAGGGTATAGTTGAAATGTGATAATATACACGTAGAATTTAAACGGCCAAATTGACAGAGTCTCCTGCCAAAGAGGAAAATGTACGATTGAGCAAAAAGGTGATCGAGTCATCTTCAATTATCGATTATCAACCTTTATCTATTTATATCAATTTTAATAAAACTTAATTGAATTTGAATGCAGTTAAATAGAAGTAGTGGCTCTCGGCTTGAAACAAAGCGCATGCAATATTTTGCAATGAATACGGCGTGTAAGTACGTGTATAAATTCGTATATAAATCAACGTAGAGACCATTTTTCAAAGATGAACTGCATCCCGTAGGCATTCATTCACGGTATAATGTCACTGGCAGCTGCTCAGAAAAAGAATTCGAATCGATATTACGCTGCAACCCCACTTCTCCATCAGACTTCGTCGTGCAATAAATTCGAGTTTTTTCCCGAGGCGCGTCGTCGTCGAAAGGCGTCAGAGTGCTTTGTATAATTCCCGACCTGCCTCTTCTCAACGCACCCCCGATTTTTACGGCATAATATTATTATTCCTGTTTTTTCTAGGATCATTTGCGAATAATGGATAAGATTAATTCACAAAGCAGTTTGTTGAAATCAAAGAATTACTCAAGTCCAATATAAAGTCTGGCAAATTAAGACAATATTTCTACGGCATACCAACTTTTTTAAATATTTCTGTTTAGTAAGAAAGAATTATGAATCCAATCGGGATGGATAATTTTAAATTATAAAACCTTATATTAAGAAGTTACGATATTTACGTGGATTTGTCCAAATATTCGTATTTTGAGCAAAAAATAACAATAATGCA
This sequence comes from Alloplasta piceator, assembly GCA_946863875.1. Taxonomy (NCBI): domain Eukaryota; kingdom Metazoa; phylum Arthropoda; class Insecta; order Hymenoptera; family Ichneumonidae; genus Alloplasta; species Alloplasta piceator. Next base: position 19,537,661 of record OX333075.1, read on the forward strand.
GTGACGATGAGCAAAATATCAATAAAAATTAAATTTTCAATTACAAGATTGTGACATGGCAGTATTACGGTTTTTTTCAATTTTGTACGATGCACAATTTTGTATTTCGGTTGTGACGTTGGCACAAAGTGTCATATACCGAAGCCTTCAATTCAATATGACGTCGGAATATATCGAACTCGAGGATTTCAAGCTGGCGTAAGAACTGCTCCATTTGATCCTGTAATTCCGTCCAAGGGAACGGCTTGTTTAGAATTCGAGAGGTAAGAACTTAAGGAGGCGGAGCGAACTCTAACTTTACATTCAAAGAGACGCCGGAATCGATAGGACCCCGAAGAGGTCCATTTATAAATGGCTAGCTTGAGAACCTGTCTCTAGACTTATATATCGATGCAGTAGGTCGAATATAAATGTACAATGCCATTCAGGAATGACGCTGGCGGATTATAAGGTAAAAAATGGAAATAAACAGAGAAATAGAACTAGGAATTTATGGGCGAGAAAGGGTGGTGGTGAGTTTATTTATCTAGTGATAGGAGTAAAGATTGCTCCAGAAAGATAAAATTGAAGATGAGTTGGCGGATAATCATGTTTCAATGTATCCTATAGATTGGGTTCCTTTTTTCTCCAAATACTGGACGGATACTGCTAGGAAAGAAATGAGCCCTTAGCGAAACATACCCAGGCGATGTTTATAGCATGCCAACGTGTGGAGTTCCAGAAAAAGTAACTTTCCTCTACAGATCCAATAAATAAATGGTCTTATTGCAAAGTTAAGTTTATTAAATTTGATTATCAAACCACTATGTCCGTTGTGATGGAAGGGCTGCTGCGCCATATCGTGAATCGAGTCTTTTAACTTCATTGAGTAAACCCAATCAGAAAAAATTGATGATACCATCATGGTTCTCTAAAGCCCTTTAGCTTCCAAACGGCACTATGATTCTTTTTTTTCCCATAAGGGCATCTGTGAGCAAAATGTGTTGAAAAAAATTCCCGTTGGCTTTAACCTTCTCTTTGAGATTCCACAAAATATGTGAATTCCCCATTATAATTAGTTAATGCTCTGAGTACAATAGTGTTTGCACCATGAACGTCGTTGTTCATTGTGAAGTTGAGCTTTCAAAAGTATATTTTCACACCGCTATGACAGTTGTGTTGCAGGGGCTGCCCCATATCGTCAATTGAGTCTGGTATCTCCATCACTGGTTCAACCCAGTCGGCAAAAATCGATTATACGATCATGGTTCTCCGATGACCTTTACCTCGCAAATAGCACCACGTTGGCACGTGGCAACGTCATAAAAGCTAAAATACAAACGGCTAGAACAGAAATGATAAGCCCAAGTGGAAAATTATTAAGGGCCCGGTGATAAGATACAAGCCAATGTGGCCACGAGCAATTTACAGAACACTTAAGTTCATTGAACACTTAAAATCGTTATGCCAGATTTTGTGGTAGGGATTTTCTTTTCCACCGAACAAATCGGTATAAATAGATACAAATAGATATGGATGTATACTTTACATGTACTTATGAATGCTATTGTATGTGTGTGTTGAGTATGTACCTTATATATGGAACATTCATGCTTACATATAGTCTGAATGCAAAACTCTGGCGCTATTCTTCCTAGTTCGTCGGGAAATGTTGGCTTGTCTGATGCTTCCTAGACCTTTTTCTATGCTCAGTCTCTTTCTTCCTCTTCCTCGCTTTCTCCCTCATTTCTTTTCAATATTTGCAACTTGTACACACTTCTCGCTCATCGTAACGGTAATGTTTCCTCCACTCATCGTTCACGCCATATTTCTCGCACGATATTGCGTTCTTCTTCCCGCTATCATACACGTATCGTTCAGAAGGTATACACAGCGAATGCACGCTCCTAGTCTGCTCAAATCCATCTGCCATTGTCAGCTGATGAATGGAAACGTGTGCTCTTACCCTTTTGTTTATAAGTTCCGCATATTCGACTCTCATTGGTTCTCGAACAAAAGCTTGATAAAAAGAGCTATGGTTCGCACGTATCAGTGATATTATAGGACAAATTGCCACGAGCATCCAACTAAGTATAGGAAGCACATCAATCATCAAAATCTCGAATATGAAAAGTCAGTTCAGTATCCCTTAGCTTCGTTAAAAAGACAGCAGGGCATTCTACTTTTGAAGAATTAATTGGCTTATCGAGAACTGGAAAAAAACTAGATGGGAGCTTAGATGTGGGAAAAAGCTAGCCAAACTGGCGGCTTTGGACTAAATTCGATTTGGATGCGTCAGCACCGAATCTGCCCGCAGATTCCGCTTTCCTCGACAATGTTTTTTTGGCATCATGGCAAAAATTGGAGAACCGGACCCGCACTATTTGACAATCATATTTTCAGAACCATCTTGATGTACAGCGTTTTTATTGCTTGTTGAAATATCTAAAAATCAAAACACTGCGCTATCCGTTGCGGAGCTTGCACGATAACCATGCCAGGTGCATAAACGACAAATTACGAGGCAAGTTTCAGTCGTTGAGGAGCGAGAAAAGTTTTGCAAACGAGCTGCTGGTGCTGTTTCTCGTGAAGAGTGTATGGAACCGATGCAAATCGACTTTTGTTTGCGTACTTTTTCAGAGCGAACGAAAACAAGCCTCTCACAGCGAAGCTCATCTGTCGACGATTTCTTTTTCGCTCGAATGGCTTAAGGGGTTATTTATAGTTGGAAAAGTCGAAAAACAACATGTCTTTAAGAACGATATTTTTTGACAGAGTAATTAACAAGTGTCCCTTGAGAATCCCAAGATCAGTGAAGCAAAACAAATTATTACAAGTTATGAAATTATTTTTTTAATCGCCCTTAATCTATCCTTGAAACGGAAACCTTGTTTTTTTTAAATTGCGTTTTCAAAGTGGCTAAGCAAGGTATATAAACAAATTCCGGATCGTTGTTTCTGAAATTTTCTCCTAAAAGAGTTCACCATTAGTGGGGACATTCAATATTAAACAAGTAATTATGCCATTTTGTTTCTAACGAATCAATTAACCAGTTATTCGATTTTTCTTGACCTTACACTTATTAAAGGATATAAATTTTAGAAAGTTGCGTCCAAATAACTCGTGAATCACGATATTATTAGCAATTTCGTGCGTGACCGTTAAATTGGACGAAGAGTGAACGAAGAAAGTTCCAAACAGCTCGATTTCCTGTGATCGTTTCATCCAAAAAAAAGTAACCGGAACTACCGTGCGTTAGATATGATAGAGAAGTCGATATCCGGGACAAACATCTCCGATAGTTAAAGTTGATGGTTTCAAGCATGGAGGGCGTGGATCGGCCTTTGGAGGTACTTACACGACGCTTTGTATGTTTATACATTATACATATATAGGCAAAAGTCTACCGTATTAAATACAGGTTGTGAAAAGCAGCACTCGGATTCTTGATGAATGTTCAGTACGCATTGTAGACGATATTAATGGCGTTTTCGGCACTGACATCCAGCGCCAAGTATTATCCTCGGCAGCCGGAAAATCCAGACTTTTGACATAATCTTCAAATTATATGCATGAACATGGATAGATAATATGCGTAAATTTTACGCATATGAAAAAATAGTACTCGCAAAATTTACATGTAATCTCAGAAATCTTTCTCTTTTACAATATTCCAAACTGTACTGTTCCCCCTTAAGGAAGTGAACCACCCTAAGAGATTGCGATAAGACTCAGAATTCATGAATATTTTGCAGCCAAACTAATGCATTTCTTTGAAATTTTCATCCCTACATGCTTTTAGTACATGTTTTCAGTTTCTTAAATGGATTTTTTAAATCTAAAACTATTGATAATTGGCGGAGATACACGCTAACGCGCGCGTAAAGTTTTGTTTTCTACCTCTAATTTGCAGGAATCCTCATGGCCTAACGATCCATCAGAAACATAAACGAATGAAAATATTTTATTGAGTAAGGTTAAATACATGACGCTACATAAGATTTTCTGGTAAAAAATGGATTTTGGGTATAACGCAGAAATTTATGTTCGTTTTTCACCATGAAATTTCTATTTTAAAACATCGATTAAGTTGGTATTCGGTCTAGAATTTTGGAAAAATCAATTTTTTTGCACATTCTTAAAGTTTAGACCTTCAAGAATATATCCTCGAACGGAAATTTTTTAATTTAAATATTTTACGAAGTAATAGCTATTTTAGTAACGCAGCGACTACGCCCATCATGTGGAGCAAATCGGACTATAGACGTTTGTCTCAAAACTAGTTTTCTCATCACGGCTGACATGATATCTCAAGTTTTACCCAACCGATTTACGTCAAATTTTTCACAAATCTTCAGTGTCTCGCCCGTACCGTGTATCTCTCTATCGCCCGTACCACTTTTGTATAAAATTTTTTTTTCTATTGTAAAAAAATAAAAAACTATGAGAGATAGAATCCAAAAACGTCTTTTTTGTTCAGATAGTCGCCACTTTGCGATTTTTTTTCTGTTTTCTCTGAGGTGTTGGAGCTACAACGACGGACTTACTAATTGAATCTTTTTCTAAATTTTGTATCAGATGACTAGAAAGGTTGCAATCGTGTCAGCCAGTAACATTTTTCTTACCCCCAACATTACCAGCTTGTAACTTATTTAATTTTCATTTTTTTCTTGATTTTTTTTTGTTTATTGTCGAAATATTAATAAATATGTTGGAAAAAAAGACTGGTAACAAAATTTTGTATTTTTTTTTATCGAGCTTGACAAAACGCTCAAATAGTATGTTTCTAGATTGGAATACCGCCTTAAGTGAAATAAAAAAATATTAGGAAATTGAGTTAGTGTTAATTGAATACAGTAACTAAAAGTGAAAAATGAATAAATGTACTTTTAGTATAATAATAAAAATTTCATACCGCGTGATACTTTTCAAAAACTTTGAATATTAAGAAATTGACATTGACAACATGTTTGAGTTTTGTATAAAAAAAGACGCCTTAATCATTTTCGATTAAGGGCTTAGGCTACTCTACAGACCAAAAAAGGGCATATTTCGTGATTTTTTTCAGCGAAACCATAAAATAAATCGGATTTACAAAAAAGGTGTTTATTATATATCAAATTCACAATATAAAATTATTTTTGCACGGCGATATATGTCAAAATAGTGACTGTGCAGAATTTTTCCGACGACGCCTTTATTTCTGAAAGGCCGATGGCCGCACCAACAGCTCCTATAATTTTTGAGTTACGATCAGGCGACAAAGTTTTTTCGATTATATATAAGAGTATGCATATAGAAGTACGTACGATTTTTTTTATATGTTGTTTTTTGTAAAGATGGCGCGTTTCTAAATCAGAAAGTATAAAATTCTATGAGAAAATCGTCAGTAAATTGTTTTTAAAAAAGGAACTATGCCATATATCGAAGAAACCATACGTACTGCCTTAGAGAACGTAATGATAAATGTACAGTTACAATTTCCGATGAATCAGTTGAAATTTGTTTGAGTTTTGAGTGCGACCAACTTGAAAAATGTAGCTTTGAGTGAAACGCGTTTTAAATTTGTAGAAAGCCCGCTGCGGATGAAGAGGCGTTGCACTAGAATACGAACATCCAGTACGTAGAGATTTTTCACGCGCATAACCTTTTGAAATATAATTCTATACAAACTAAGCTACCTTTAAAGGTAGCTTAGTTTGTATCAATCGGTTTTTTTTTAAATATAAAGCTTTATATAAAAAAAAAACCGATTTTTTGAAAATCCTAGAGTGGCCTAACCCCTTAAGAGTTAGAGAAATATGAAAAAAAGCAAAATCATCCATGAAACAATTTCTACATAGATAAGAAATTGCACTTTTTATTTCAGAAAACACACATTTCGGTATTCTGCGCAGAACAATTTCATACGCAGAATGCTAAAACGTGTGTTTGCTGGAATAAAAAACACGTTTCATATGTGTCTCATGAGTCATTTTGCTTTTACTGGCACTTCTGGCGGTGACACATGGCGTGTGACTTATATTTCTTACTACAAGATAATGAGCAATATTTCTCGAAAACAATATCTCATACCTTTATTTCCTTTTATAGAGTACATATGATAATGACGTAACGAATGAAAACCAATATCTCATACCTTTCTTTTCCTTTTATAGAGTACATATGATAATGACGTAACGAATGAAAACCAATATCTCATACCTTTTTAGGCACTCACTCTATATGTAAGGAGTGACTATTAGTATTGCCTTCCAAAAACCTATCTCTTATAAAAAATAACCATACAAACTTTATACCATCATATGTTGGCATATTATACAAAAACAAAATTTTTTTGATTTTTCGTCACCTGAGCCGTCCGTTTGCACTTATAACTCAGCAACCCATGAACGGATCCGGTTCAAATTCATAGCACAGTTTTGTTTTACTATAATCTCAAAACCTTTTTTGACTCAATCCATTCAGATAATGTTGAATATAAAATTTCCCTAAAAAACAGCCATTTTTGAACCAAAAAGCCATTTTTGTGTCCGTCCAGAGTCAGATCTCCGCAACCTGTGAACCAATGTTTTTGTAACTTCTAGACTTTCTTTAAAGGATCATAAAGAAGTGTCCTGTAGAGTTTGAGACTTGACAGTTCTTTGAACCATTTTGTTTTAACGAAAATAACTTTTTTTTTCAGTTTTTCACTCATTGCACGAAGATGCGTGAACGAATGTTTTTAATTTTCACGGTGTACTTTCATTTTAATACATTTCAACTATTTCAAGAGTTTAAAATGATTTAAACAATTTTAACATCGAATTTTTAATATTTTTGTTTTATTCATTTGTAACTTTTTAACGTTTTTACCAAACGTTAAAAAGTTTGGCGAAAAAATGTATTCGATAAAATGTTATTTTTCTTTAATATATAATAATTGATAATTAGTACACTTCTATGTGTTTAATTTTTTTTTTCAAATATTATTATTACTTTTATGCAAACAAAAAAAATTATATGAAACATAACCTTATCTTCCTGAAATACACAATTTTCTTGATGAAAAAAAAACATCCCCACACAATACACCACACTACACTCGATCGAATTGCACAAATTGTCACTTTAAAAAATCATATGTCATATTTTTTAACATTATCATTTAAGTAAACAATAAAACGGCCGTGATTACGATGACAGATAAAAACCATCAATAAACGAAAGCAAATGTTGGCTGCATTATCTTGAATGCTTAAGCCCGAGACACAATGACAAGAATAAGAAATAAGGAATGAGAATCAGCCAATCGCCGTGCACTTTAGAGAAACTACGCCAATCGGATGGCTGATTTTATTCCTTATTTCTTATTTTTGTCATTGTGTCTCCGGCTTTATTTACACGCTTACAGCACGTATAGGGGCAATTCTGAAACGGGCGGACTGCGCTTGAGCGCTGCATAATCTGGCGTACCCATTGGTCAAAATGAATTTCGCGCGTGGCATTGTGGCACGCGAAATTCAATTTGATCAATAGGTACGCCAGATTATATTTAATAAAAAGAAAAGATTTTTTTAAATTTGGCAAAAATGTCAAGACGGTGCGCTGTTCCTTATTGGGGTGGGAGTCGAAAAACCTAAAGATCAAAATTCATAATGACCGAAATTCAGAAAATCGGATAACCGAATACCATTACCAACAAATAGTCTATCAATCATAATTTGAAATTCCCAAAAGACCATAATATTTTATTACTTTTTCACAATTTATGCAAATATGCAAAGCATGTTTATACCGAAAAGTTTTTTTCAGATTTGAAATCAGCAAACATAGCTAAATACAAATTGTATGACAACAGCAGATTCAAATTCCAAAATATCTCATTTCCAAACAGGCATTATCACGATGGAGACAAATTTCGAACATCAATCTATCGATACTAAAAGATCAGATAGTTCAAAATACAGAAACTGAAAATTCCGAAATATAACCCCAATAAATGCCACCAGAAATGATCATCCATTTCTGGTGCCTACAATTTGATCAGTCGGTATTTTGATCAGTCGGTATTTTGACCATTCGATATTTTGAACATTCGGTATTTTGACCATTCGCTATCCCAGTAATTTTGTACTTTCAGTTCGGTATTTAAATTTTCGGAATTTTGATCATGTTAGAATGACTTTTCCGATTCATCCAGTTTATGGAATTTGAACAATGCGCCTTATTGGCTCTTCGACAATTCAGTTAACCTACATTTTATTTATCTAGTAGTTGAGACTTTCATACATTAATTTTCTGCATTTTTCAATCTCTCCTTTATTAAGCTTTTATATAATGCACGTACGAATTATTAATTTTTGGAATACATAAATTTCTGAATTTCGGTCAATATGAATTTTGATTTTAAGGTTTTTCGACTTCCACCCCCTTATTGCAATACCGGCCGCAAAGCCGATAATGCGAAGGTGTCGGTTTTTCGGGTGCCAAATGATAATGTTTTGCGCTTGATATTCGACATGTTGTTGAATTAACTGGAAATCTCTCATGTTTTTCAGACCCGCTTGGAGTCGGAGGTTTTTGAAAATAAGCATTTCCGTTTTAGTGCGGGTTATAATAGTCTACAATAATATTGAAAACAAGTGATTGAAAAGCTAGGCTATAGCGCTGTCTCTATCTCACTTCCCCCACCCATCGTCATCCGTGCTTGCGCCAGAGAGAGTTGTTACGACCCAGGGCTCCAGCCCGCGAAGAGTCGCTCGTTGATTGGTCTTTATGAGACCGCGAATTTTGAAAAGGGTTCGTCGTGGTGGATGCTATTAAAATAGCGCGATGGTGCAGGAAATTCAATCAAAAGAAAAATAAAGCGAGTTGAAATTTAAAGTTAATTTTAATCGTAGAGAAATATGAAAATCAATACAACGAAAGTTAGGAAAACAAATACAAATCGTGAACGCAATGAAGTGAGATGTAAATAAAATGAGTCTTGAGGTTCTCGGGACGATAGTACGACCGAACTCGTTGAACGTCAAGATCATTCTGCCGTATTTCTTATTTTCTAAAATATCCTGAAGTCCTCGGGCTTGAAGAGTCCGATGGTGGGAGTATACGCTTTCTCCCTTGCACTCATGCTCTCTTTCTCATCGCACATACATATACACTCGCATACGTACACGCGTACGCTCTTCCCTCGCAGGGGATGACGCGCTCATCCACATAGACTTCGAAAGTCTCGCTCTATCTTTCTCTCGCTCACCCTTCTCTCTCGCTCTACGCGTAGTCGCCTTTGCCCTCTCCCTTTTCCTCTCGAATATTTTTGGGACTCTACAGTTCTCACATACTTTTTCTCCAGCCCTTAGAAGGGGTCTGGGATTTCGCAGCGTTTTTCCAGTGAAGCTGAATGCCAGATGCCCCCGTGCTTGCTCTTCGCTGGACGCTGTACTCTCAAGTTTTTGCTCGTAAAACTCGGGTTTCAAATTTATATTTTACATAGAGAAAAAACGTTTAGATCTTGGAAATTCAAGAAAAGTCACGTACGCTCTTGAAAAACTGAGAACAATGGGGTTTCCACAATTTTACTTTTACGACCACACACGTGGTCTGCAGTTGTTCAATTCTAAAATTCGACGCACTCGAGAAACAATAAATAATGTGAAGAGCTTGACAAACAGAAAAAAAAGGGTCTTGAGAGAAAGTTTCAAACTGAAGAAGAAGAGAATGGTACTAGAAAAAAAAGGACAAGGCACAGACTTTTGCGACGTGTTGTTAGAATTATTACATAGAATATTCTTATGTATGTACATATATATCTATGGACATGCAAGTAAATACGCTGTGGATAAAATGTCTATTATCTAGCTTATTCTATTGGAGATGCATTGCAGTGGATTTCATAGTCATCGAATTCGAATCCACCGCGAATTCTCGATGGTGGATATAAAGCTACGGTCGCGAGGGTACGAAGATAGCTATTCGCGGCATTCTCACTCATAGGATAAATTCACGGCGCGAATATGTATATATGCCCGACCGTAACAGAGTTTAGATCGCAGCGATCACAGTGACAAATTCATAAACTACACATCTGGCATCAATAAGCAACGTACCCCCACCACGGGAGTTTCAAGACCTGTATGTACGACCGTGATTCACCCATACATCGGCATATAAAATGCTACTGGATATGACGCTCACATCAGCACTCAAAACGTTCAAGACGAATGCAGCCTATGCTATCTCACTGCCACGCGCCGCGCCACACACATGATCAAATCTACTCAATTCTCGCTATTTCAATTGTCGACAAAAATATGGGAAAAAAATGTTCATGACTTTTTTGCTGTTTTAAGCTAAAAAATTTGATTTTCTTTCTGTGGGACCTCTTCGATTAAAAAAAATATATAAAATTCTACGTAAACAAACAAAATTTTTGAGATTTTACTGAAAATGGGATTCAAATAACTTCCCACTCAAAACATTTAAATGATATGATTGTTTAGATACTTTTAAATAATATTGATTATATTCAAATCTGTCTTTTTAATTATGATTAATAGAATTTATACGACTACTTGATGTTCACAATGAATCAAAGAGTTTAAATAACGGTGTGAGTGCCTACTAATATAATTCTTAAAATTCGGTCTTTAACTTTATGATTCATTGCCCCCATTGAGAATATTCACAATGGGGGCAACATTGAGAATAATATGACCACATTGAGAATAATGTGACTCAATATTATCAAAAACAATGTTCAATAACATAAAAACAATATAGTATTTACATACCGAATAAATGAAGATAATGGTCAAGAATACGGAGCGCAAAGCCCCCCAACAAAACGTTAAGGGGGGGTTGGGGGGCGGAGCCCCCCAACATATCGCGAGCGCTCCACGCGGGGGGGTTTGGGGGGCGGAGCCCCCCAACGAGTAAGCGAAGCGTACTTGTTTTTCCTTTTAGAGAGTACATATGATAATGTCGTAACGAATGAAAACCAATATTGACACACGTTAATTTGGAGGAAAGTTTATTTAACACCATTTTTTAAATTCTGTAATTTTTTCCACAGATTCTGGGTCAAAAATAAGTAATTTCTATCATGATTAGAAAGTGGGCCGCGGCTGCCTCATATTTTTTTTATAATTTTCTTTTTTTCAGTTTCTAAAACAAAATATCCATAGTGAGTTGTAAAACGTTGAAAAATAAATTCGTAAAATAGAGAACACGGATTGTTAAAAATTAGTGTTTCATAATGTATTTTATAGTGAAGAGAATGTAGAAAAGAGAACAATCGACAATTGAGAAAGTAAAATCGATTTGAAAAATATAAATTGTTCGGTAAGTTCGGTTTTTTCACTGTCAATTATATTTTTATCCTGATTTTTTCTATCTTTCAATTTCGACCCCTTTTTTACGTTATAGGCGTGGACTAGTTTTTAAGCCCACTTTGCATGTTCAAATTTTCCTTTTTTGCGTACTAGATAGAAAAAACGAAGGTCACGCGATAAGTAAAAAAATATGTCACACGCCATGTGTCACTGCTAGAAGTGCCAGTAAAAGCAAGATATAAGCCATGAGACAATTTCCACGTGGGAAACGGATTACATTTTTTATTCTAGCAAATAAAACGTCTGAGCGTAACTTTGAGGGAGTATGCTAGTCTAGAATTTAACTCTAATAGGTCACACTTCCGTAGAATCGCATAACAGTCACACTGGATGAATTTCACCCAGGCTCCGAAAAAGTGATATCTTGGTTCAACAATAAGTTCTAAAACATTCAAAAAAGTATCTAGGTACTGTTGGAGAAGGTTGGAGGTACTGTTGTCATCGGTTAAGTTGAGATAACGGAAAAAATGTCTTTCACGGAAAAAATCGTATTTCTTGATACGCTATTGATATTGGACAATAATATTTGGAGAATATATTCCGGAAACCTTATATTTTAATTTAAAAAAATTATTTCAATACTGTCCGTTCAAAACAGTATTTTTATTTTGACGTCAAAAATGGCTTCTCACGAACGCCAGATGCACACCCAGGCCATGCCAACTGCTTCAAAGTACAGGTGAAATTAGTAGTTAATGGTAGACGAGGCCACGAGCTCTATTTCGAAAATTATGGGGGTCTACGAGGAGCTCGCAAAACGGCTCGGGTGAATTTCACCCAGTGTGACCTATTAGGGTTGAAAAAATCATTTTTTTTTGCATATTCTTAAAGATTCGACCTTGAGGAATATATGGTCGAAAGGAAGTTTTTAAATTCTAATAATTTGCGGAGTGATAGCAACTATGCCCATCACGTCGGAGCAAATCGGACCATAGACGTTTTTCTTAAAACTAGTTTTCTCAACATGGCTGATATGATATCTTAAGTTCTACTCAACCGATTTACTTCAAACTTTTGACCAATCTTCAATGTATATTACTCTATCGCCCCTACAAATTTTGTATACAAATTATTTATTTCATTATTGTAAAAAAATTAAAAACTATGAAAAAAGACTCAAAAACGCCTTTTGTTGTTCAGGAATTCGCTATTTTGCGAAAAAAAAAATTCCAAGTTTCTCTGAAGTAGGAGCTATAACGACATTTTTACTAATTAAGAATCTGTTTTTAAATTTTGTATCGGATGACTGTAGAAAGGTTGCAATCGTGTCAGCCCGCGCACCCCTTTTTTTAGCCCCAACTTTACGAGCTTATAACTTATTTCATTTTCATTTCTTTTTCTCAAAAATGTTATTGTTTATTGTCGAAATATTAATAAATATGCTGTAAAATAAGAATGGTAAAAAAAAATTATTTTTTCATCGAGCTCGACAAAACGCTCAATATGCATGTCTCTAGACGAGAATACCGCTTTAAATAAAAATGGTTAACCTAAGATAAAAAACTTACGTAAGGATTGAGATAATGATTCTACAAATGTGTGACATTAATTTGAAATCGATTGGAGTAGCTATTATCGGGTTATAATCAGGGATTGCGAGCGAATCGCGAGCGAGCCGAAGAACAGGTAAAATCTCCGATCCTTGCGAGTTTTACTCGTTCAGTGAGCATGCTCGTACCGAGCAGGTAGCTATATAACTCGTTGGCGAGTTAATACCCCCGCGATATAACTCTTCGAAAGAACGGCACACGAAACTCGGGAGACGATCCCCTCCTCGAACGAGCGTCGAGTCGGAAGGATCGGGCAGTTTGAATCGTTCAACGATTGAATCCCGGCGCTCTCGACAGGTAAAAGTTCTTCAAGGATCGGATCCCCACGATCTCGACGGAGTATAACTCCTCGAGGAGCAAAACCGCTCGCCAAGCGAAAGGGTTTCGATCTTTACCTGAGTTTGGCTCTCCGCACGGTCATCGCTACTATGCATATACCTATATAGATGAAAACGGAGCACACAGGCATAAACGGGCGTACATATATATATATATATATATATATATATATATATATATATATATGTGTATTTATATATACGTTACTGAAAAAAATTAAGAGATCAACAAATTTTCCAATTTTTAGTGGTTTTTAACAATGCCGTATCTCAGTGAAAAATTGTCCAATCGAGGTCTTGAAAAAGTATTTTGAAGCTTCAAGTTTCTAGTTTTAAGATCTTTCAGCCAAAAAAATTTCGAAGCTATAGGTTTTACGTAATCTTGAGAAATCTGAAATAGTAAGACAAACCAATCTTTTTTTTTTGTGCAGTTACTTGGAAAAAATTTTTCCAGCTAAACTATCACATGAACCGAATAGCTTGTTTATTTAACTTCAATTTGCTTTTTGTTGGGTCCTCGCTGTGACCATTTTTCGCTGAGATATTGGACTTTTAATGAAAGAAGATCCTTTTGTATTCAACCATTGATATCTCAGCAACCAATGATCGCACATCAATCAGAAGGAGCGTCTCACAAACTTTAATTAATGCTCTGAAAAATTGTCAATAGTTTTTTGAAAAAAACAATTTTCCCATTCTTGCCATGAATTTGAAAGAACAGGAGAAAAAAGGCTATTTATTGTTTTTTTTTTGGAAATTAAAGGCAAAATTAAAAATATTGATAAAACGACTAATGTTAAGCGTAACTTTTACAGCTCAACATACCCACAAAGACACTGTAAAGTTTCAATTTGATCTATCGAATGTTTTTTTTTGTTTCAAGTTTCAAGCAATCGAATTTTTGAAAAAAATTGAAGAATCATGTTTTTTGCCCCTAAACACTTCGTTATCACCATTAAAATGAGAAAATGTTTTTTTTGAGCTTTTTTCACATTTTTATCGCAAACAACGTTTAAATTTATAAAAGAAAATAAAATTTAAAAATTTTTGGAAAATTTGTTTGAAAATGTTTAGAAATTTTTGAAGAAACTCACTCCTTTGAAAATTGTTCAAAGGTAAAATTAAATTTAGAATAAATTTTCCATTTATTTTTAGTTTCCGGAAAAATGTTAAAGCTTATTACTAAATATCGTGAAATCTTTCTTTAAAAAAACGTTCAAATTGCATTATCATAAATAACCTAATTTTTAAAGAAATGGCCAACAGTAGTTAACACATATTCACAGTCTAATATACATATATATTAGACCGTGAATAACTTTTGAAGGAGAGTGTTTATCGAAAAATCATGAGAAACGTTTTCTGTAGAGCATTCAATTCCCTACAAGAACATGCATCGCTCGTTTTGGTGTATTGACTTTGTTACGTCTCAGCCGGCTAGCTTTTCATCTCGGTCAAGAAGAGATAAAACCCTTCCTTTACACGTTTTTCGAAATAGCAGCGTTCTGCTGGACAAGTGGCCTTTTCGAGCCTAACCTTGCGGAAAACTGTACATTACGATACGAGTGCGTTGAAACTTTTTCTGACGAGTGTGAGTTTGCAGCATGAGCCGAAGGCGAATGCTGCAATCACACGAGTCAGAAAAATGTTTCTCGCACGAGTTTCGTACAAAATTTTATTGCACGAGTGCGGAGAGTGCCATAAATCATTTTTCAAAATTTTTTATCGCACTGAAAAGAAAATTTCGTTCAGCCATTCAAAATTCAGTTGGTTTATCAAAATTGTATCTTTAAATACGTTTAACTTGATTTTTGATTGGCGTAACAAAACAGTATAGTTGGGCAGTAACCAAACATACATTGAAACTATCTCCATTAATTGTTCAATTGAAAAGTGTTTATTCCCCCGAACAAAATTATCGGATGGTAAATGAACATATTTATACGAGACAAGATTATGCTTCTTTAATTCAAGAAACCTCTGTTCGATTAAAAACGGTCAATGTCGTTGTAATTAAAAAATTGTTTGAAACAATTATATATTGAGTCCCGAAAAGGAAATAAACGATTGAATCGAGTGGAATTCAGTTAAAGTAATTATTATAAAATTATTGAAACATCGTAATCATGTTACTTCAACTAAGTTCACAGAATGTTCAACTGTTCATACGATTACCATAAAAAATTACAAGTTTGATCTGAGAAAATATTTTGTTCATTTTTTGGCTATTTTGTCTTTAGGGGGGGGGGGGGGGGGTAAGGTTAATTCGTAAGAAAAAAGACATGTTTTTATGAATTTTTTGTTATGACACAGTTAAAATCTCTTTGTTAAAACCAATAGCACATTAAAGTATGACATTTGAAGAATGTTGTGTAAAATTTTCACGAAGAAATATTAAAAAATACGGCAATGGCAGCAATTATTCGGACGTGTCTCGGAAAAAAGTAGAATTGCGGTGCCCCTCATAACTTGGTGCTGGATCATCTGAAATCAAAAAATCAAAATTCATTCGTTAGATAATAGTTTTCCCCAGGTAACGCTGGGAGGGTTTTTCGAAATTTTAATTTTTCACTTTTTTGGAACACTTTGAAGGGAAAAACGCGATTTTTCGTGAAAAAAATCGGCTAATTTGTTATTGTAAAATAAAAATTACTAACCAATTTGAAAAAACTTTCCAGCGTTACCTCGTAAATTATGTACAGAAATAGTGTTCAAAATTTCAAAAGGATCGGTGCGGTAGTTTTGGAGTTATGAGGGGCACCGACTTTGAAAACGTGAGTTGTGGGAAAAACGAAAACGGAAAACGGTGACACGACATTTGATCACGGACAAAATATCACACGACAAAATATCACGGACAAAATATCACACGACAAAATATCACACGACAAAATATCACCGCGATAAAATATCACACGACAAAATATCACACGATAAAATATCACCGTGACAAAATATCACACGACAAAATATCACCGCGACAATATACCACAATCCCAGTCAACGAACAAAACATTATTAATAAAAAAATATCACACTATATACTATTTTTTTTTAACTGCCGGTTACAGAGTTTTTCGTTAGCATAGTACAGTGAGGCATGAATATTTCAGATTATTTGAATTTATTGATATTCAAGGTTGTGTGTGTATGTTGTGAGTGTGTGTATGAGACAATGGTTAATGGTTCATAGTAACGCGAGAGTGGGAATGATCCCCGATTTACAGCGTCTATGTAGATTATTGTAATGAGAAATCAGTATCGATTCTGTGTTGAGTGGGTACAGTTATGCCTCTTAAATTTCTAAAGTCCCAGAAAGGGAAGCCGCTTCTTATACACGACGGCTACGTACAGTGGATCAAAAAAGTATTCGTACACTGCGTTTTTTGCCAATAACTTCATGGGTATACATGATATCGAATCCAAACCTATTTCGTTTAATACTCCATCAAGTATAGAGATAATCTGCAAATGAAGAATTTTTTCCTAGGAATGATAAAAGAATTATGCAAAAAAAACGAAAATTTTCGGGCAAAAAAAGTATTCGTACATTTACAATTGAGCTGCTGAACCTCGATACTGATTCACGCATGGTATGAACTCTGCGTAAAATGTGAACAAGTCTTGGTTTACACATTGGTTTTGACCTATTCTATGCGATAGTGGATCTTCAAGCTCTGAACAGACATGACGACAAAGAAAAGCGAAATATCAATATCCATGCGAAATAGAGGGATTTTTCTTCGGAAACGCGGTGAAAGTTACCAAAAAATTAGTAAAGAACTAAATCTAAGTTTCACAATCATGCAATATATAATATAAAAATACAAAACGACAAACAGCACCGAAAATAAACCACGAACCGGTCGACCGAGATCGAGAGCGGCGGAGTATTGTTAAAGAGGTTACAAAAAAACCGTTCACAAGTGCTCGCAGTTTAGCGAATGATCTCGCGTCAACATTAGGGAAGGTCGTCTGTCCCCAGACTATTCGAAACGTTTTGCATTCTGCCCAAATATACAGCAGAACTGCCCGGAAAAAACCATTAATTGATCATACAAATCGAGAAAAGCGTTTAGGTTTCGCAAAAACCTGCAGAAATAAATCTATAGAATTTTGAAAACGTGTCGTATTCTCGGATGAATCGAAATTTAACATCTGCGGCTCCTATAGATTTATTTCTGTAGGTTTTTTCGAAACCCAAACGTTTTTCTCGATTTGTATTATTAATTGATGGTTTTTTCCGGGCAGTTCTGCCGTATATTTGGGCAGAATGCAAAACGTTTCAAATAGTCTGGGGACAGACGATCTTCTTTGATATTGACGCGAGATCATTCGCTAAACTGCAAGCACTTATGAACGGTTTTTTTGTAGCCTCTTTAACGATACTCCGACGTTCTCGTTCTCGGTCGATCGGTTCGTGGCGTATTTTCGGTGCTGTTTGTAGTTTCGAATTTTTTTATTATATATTGCACTGTTGTAAAACTTAGATTTAGTTCTTTACTAATTTTTCGGCAACTTTCACCGCATTTCCGAAGAAAAATCACTTTATCTCGCATGGATATTGATATTTTGCTTTTCTTTGCCGTCATGTCTGTCCAGAGCTTGAAGATCCACTATCGCATAGAATAGATGAAGGCCAATGTGTAAACAAAGACTTGTTCACATTTTACGCAGAGTTCAGACCATGCGTGAGTCAGTATCGAGGTTTAGCAGCTCAATTGTAAATGTACGAATACTTTTTTTGCCCGAAAATTTTCGTTTTTTTTGCATAATTCTTTTATTATTCCTGGGAAAAAATTCTTCATTTGCAGATTATCTCTATACTTGATGGAGTATTAAACGAAATAGGTTTGGATTCGATATCATGTATACCTATGAAGTTATTGCCAAAAAACGCGGTGTACGAATACTTTTTTGACCCACTGTATATTCGCGGCATCGTGAAAATGAGCAAGCAATTACTTGGCGCTGTACTGCTTATAAGAAAAATTCTTGCAATTCTTGCGTTCGAACTACCTCTGACAAGCGCACAGGTGCCATTTTTTCGCCTTTCTTTTCGGTTCGGGTTTTTTAGTGATTTGTGAGTGTGTATTCTCATCTACATGCAATATTTTAATGACTGTAGGATCTATCGTTGGTGAGAAGTGTGAGCATAATCATGCTCCCAACATCGCGTCCGTTGAGTGCCGCAAAGCGAAAGAAAAAATTAGGAAACGAGCTAAAAAATCTAATGAGGATACCGGCGCGATCATCGGTGAGGTACTGGCAAATCTCCCCGAAGCCGCTGTTGCCGAATTGCCGTCTAGAGAGGCTCTCATACGAGATGTGCAGCGAGCGCGAGCGGCTACACGCATTCATTTTCCGACTCCGAGTTCACGCAAAGAAATGATTATTCCGGAGCCATTCACCGTTACATCAAAAGGAGAAGTTTTTTTGATGCACGACAGCGGAGGGGCCAATCGTTTTTTAATTTTTTCGACCGAGCGAAATCTCGAGTTTTTAGCCGAGTGCGATGTTTGGCTGGCAGACGGTACTTTTACATCTGTACCGTCTTTTCTTCAAATATAGTTATTTTCGGTACATTGTAAGACAGATAGCGCGTACTGATTTTTTGTGTTGCGTTCTCCATTCTGTTTTGTTTTACCATTTGTTCGTGTTTGTGATTATGATCATTGACCAGGATTGTGATATTTTTTCACGGTGATATTTTATCGCGGTGATATTTTTTCACGGTGATATTTTATCGCGGTGATATTTTGTCGTGTGATAATTTGTCCGTGATATTTTGTCGTGTGATATATTGTCGTGTGATCATATGTCGTGTGATCATACATCGTGTGATCATATGTCATGCAACCGTATTGCATCTGTCATTTGCTAGATGAAGTTAGTAGGTTCGATAAAATCAGTAGAGGTCATTTACGGGGATCATTTTAGACACCTTTTCTCTCGATTAAAAAATGAGTTGAACAAAAATTAAATGGCGGCGCAGATGTCGAATCTGTCATGCCCGTTCGTATTTGGAGGTTAACGACCAATACTCATTAGCATTTTGAAAGACTCTTGCACTTGAACCAAAAATCATGTATGAAAGTCTCATGGCACTGGGGGTCAATTCTAAATGCCCAATAGGTTTCGGAATGTTGGAATCCGGCTGCGTGTCGCTGAAGAACGAGGTCAACATAATGATGAAAAACGTTGTTGACATAGTCCTTGGGGGTTTGACTTATTGGGCTTTCGGTTTTGGAATGAGTTTCGGTTGGGGCGAACCGACAAATCCGCTCATAGGGACTGGCGGTTTTCTGATAGATCCTAAAGTCGATGACGAACTTATGGGACCAACTTGTGCAGCTTTTCTCTTTCAGTTGAGCTTCGCCACGACGTCAACGACCATCGTCAGTGGTGCAATGGCCGAGAGGTTAGAAAAGAATCTTGAACGATTTAAACGAATCGTTATTGTACGTTTTCCTAAAAAAATGCGGAGCGATAATAAAGGCTAAAATCTAGAATAATATACACACTAGTGGAAAAAAAATAAAGGATCAAAAAAATGTCCCAAATTTGTAGTGGTTTTTAACAATGCTCAGTATCTCAGTGAAAAATGGTCATATCGAGGTCTAAAAAAAAAGCATTTTGAAGCTTGAAGTTTTCAGTTTTCAGATCTTTTAGCAAACTATTTTTCGAAGCTACAGGTTTCACGCAATTCTGAGAAACACCAAGAAAAAAAAAATTGGCAAATTTGCCTCACTTTTTTTTGGCTGTAATTTTTGGGAAAAAAATCTTCCAGCTAATCCATTACATGGACCGGATAGCTTGTTTATTTAGCTTCAATTTCCTTTTTTAAGACCTCACTGCGACCTTTTTTCGCTGAGATATCGGGCTTTTACGAAAAAAAGATACTTTTCTATTTGACCATTGATATCTGCGCAACCAATCATAGCACAGAAATCAGAACAGGGGTTTCACAAACTTGAATTGATGTTTTACAAAGATTGATGATGGTTTTTTGAAAAAAAAAATTTTTCCATTCTTGCCATGAATTTGAAGAAACAGAAGAAAAAGGGCTATTTATGGTTTTTTAGAAAATCAACGTCCAAATTAAAAATATTGAAAAAAACCACTAACGTTGAGCGTGACTTTTACAGCTCAATATACCCACAAAATCCCTGTAAAGTTTCAATTTTATCTATCGAACGGTTTTTTTGTTTCAAGCAATCAATTTTTTGAAAAAAATTAAAGGATCATATTTATTGCCCCTTAACACTTCATAATCATTATGAAAATGAAAAAAAAAAAAAAAATCGAGCATTTCCCCCATTTTGATCACAAACTGCGTTTAAATTTATGAAAAAAAAAATTAAAAAAATTTTCAATTTTTTTTTATTTGTTGAAATTTGTTTTTCAAAAAAATTTAAGGATTATGTTTATTGCCCCTAAACACTTCATAATCATTATTAAAAGGAAAAAAAAATTAGAGCTTTTTTCACATTTCTATCGCAAACAGCGTTTTAATTTATGTAAAAAAAAATCGACAAAAAAAAATTCGAAAATTCTTCGAATTTTTTTTTCTGCACATTTAAACGCTATTCGTGATAAAAATGTGAAAAAAGCAAAAAAAAAATGGTTTTCCACTTTAATCATGATTGTGACGTTTCGGGGCAGAAACATGATCCTTGAATTTTTTCAAAAATTTGATTGTTTGAAATAAGACAACCGTTCGATAGATCAAATTGAAACTTTACAGAGAGTTTGTGGGTATATTGAGCTGTAAAATTCACGCTCAACATTAGTCGTTTTGTCAATATTTTTAATTTGGCCGTTGATTTTCTAAAAAACCATAAATAGCCCTTTTTCTCCTGTTTTTTCAAAGTCATGGCAGGGATGGAAAATTTTTTTTTTTTTCAAAAAACCGTCATCAATCTGTGCAGAGCATTACGTCAAGCTTATGAAACGCCCCTTCTGATTTCTGTGCGATAATTGGTTGCTGAGATATCAATGGTCAAATAGAAAAGTATCTTTTTTCGTAAAAGCCCGATATCTCAGCGAAAAATGGTTGCAGCGAGGTCTTAAAAAAGCAAATTGAAGCTAAATAAACAAGCTATCCGGTCCATGTAATGGTTTAGATGGAAGAATTGTTTCCCAAAAATTACAGCAAAAAAAAATGATGCAAATTTGCCCATTTTTTTTCTTGGTATTTCTTATAATTGCGTGAAACCTGTAGCTTCGAAATTTTTTTTGCTAAAAGATCTGAAAACTAGAAACTTTAAGCTTTAAAATACTTTTTTTAGACTTCGATACAACCATTTTTCACTGATACAGCATTGTTAAAAACCACTAAAATTTTGGGAAAATTTGTTGGTCCCTTAATTTTTTCCACTAGTGTAAAATGAAATGACATTAACAATCGGCATAACATGAAGTCACATGAACTGCAATATCAATATGAACTTTTTTTTGCATTGCAGATGCAATTTCAAGGCCTATTGTTTGTTTTCATCTTTAAACACGATCGTGTACTGCATACCAGCTGGCTGGGTCTGGGGAGATCATGGATTTTTGAATCATCTTGGGGCAGTCGATATTGCTGGTTCTGGAACTGTTCATTTGGTTGGTGGGATTTCGGGTAAAAACATGTATAAAACTAGTTTTTATCCGCATCTTCGTCTGCGTGGACTGCGGGTTTGGGTTTCGGTTTGGGATTTAACCACGGTCGTACACACAGGTCTGGGCACTCCCCCAGTGGACACAGTAATGTTGCAGCAATGTAACGGCAATGTTACTGTTTGTAACATGTAACATTACATGGACGTTACATGTAAGTTACCTGTAAGTTACAATTTCCTACTCAGCAATGTAACATTGTTACATAACAGTTATGTAACTGTGTTACGTTATCGTAACTAGAATTAATTGTTGTTAAACATGCTATAAAAAATATATAGCTCTTGTAAAATAATTTAATATGCATAGTTTACCGGCCCGAAAGAGATTCATAGAAAAAAAAATCTGCACGAATTGTCTGATCTAACTTTTCTCAGAGACTGGGAATCGAACCCTCGACCCTACCTACCATCCTACCTATCTACCCAACACGCTACCGATTACGCTACCGACTACTTATGAATTCTCTCTACTTGTATAATATATGAATTCTGGAGTGCCGAAAAAATAATAGTAGTATAATAATGGTAGTAAAATAATAATAATAATAATAATAATAATAATAATAATAATAATAATAATAATAATAATAATAAAATAATAATAATAGTATATGCATTTGAATGAGCAATAAACCATGAAAGTTGGTTTTTTTATTTGCGAATTCGAATCCCCTGATCCCTCATAAGTTATGTAAACTTTATTCCAGAATACCTGAACTCTCATAACTTACGTTACCCTTCATAACTTAATTTCAGAGCTTCTAACCCCTCATAAATTATGTAAGCACTCAAAACATGTTTGAAAGAACTGTGACCTCTCATAAGTTAAGTGACCTCTCATAACTTAATTTGGGGGCCTCTGACCCCTCATAAGTGTCATGCGAACTCTCAAAACTTTATTCCAAAATACCTGACCCCTCATAACTTACGTCATCCCTCATAACTTAATTTCGCGACCCCCGACCCCTCGTAGTAAAAATGTTTACAGTGTGTAACTGCTATGGTATATTGCCGCAATATAACGTATGTTACATTACTGTAATGTAACAAGGTTATAAAGCAGTTATGTAACCTACATGTAATAAATGTTACATAACATGTTACTTGCACGTTATATAACAGCAACGTTACATAGGAATAACATTGTAACATTGCATGTAACTTTCATGTTATATTGCTGTAATGTAACAAAATTATATTGCAGTTATGTAACCTACATGTAACAAATGTTACATAACATTGTTACTTGCATGTCATATAACAGCAAGGTTACATAGGGATAACATTGTAACATTACATGTAACTTCCATGTTACATTACGGCAACATAACGTGTTCACTGGGCCGTCATAAAACTATGCTTCGAGGTGCGGCGATTCGTAATTCCGAATTCGGCCACGTCGCTAGTACAGGTGAGGGTTGCTTGCATGCCCGCGTATATCTGTATCTATGACAAAGGACCCTCACCGATTGTGCGCTCCACGGTTTTGCGGCCAGTCCTGAAATCAATTTGGCGTATAACAGGGCACAACTTAGGGTATATGGAATATACAGGAGTGCCCAGACCTGTATGTACGACCGTGAATTTAACATTAAGAGCATCTTAGATCCCCCGACTCGCCTGTGCAACGAGCATGTATCAGTCAAAGAGAAGAGAGAAATATCAACGAACGAAATATATATCCCCTAATAAACAAACGGAATCAACAAATCTTAAAACTGAAGCAAATCGGCGAAGTCTAAAATACTTAGCCAATACCGTAACTAATTAACATAATACAACAACATAATGACAGAAGAAAATCGAAGTCAGAAAACCTAATCTATTCGTGTACAATATTTGTCTTTAAAATAGAACCGAAGAAACGAACCGAAAACCGAAATAAATCAACATCAGATTTCAGACGTATCAATGTGAAGTCAAGGCAAATCGAAGTCAATTTAATTTTCAAATATAACCAATTCGTTAGCGATAGCTTGTAGTAACTTTCGACGAAGAATTCAATGGTGACTTTAATTTCGACCTTGACGATTACCTTCAAGGTTATTTCAAGATCAATTTTTTTTCTAATGGAAACCCGAAATCTCCCGTATCCACACCTTCTTCAAGTTTAATTGAGTTTGGAGGATCTTCAAGGTCAAAATGTACCTATGACCTAAGTACATATTGGAACGTGAAATTTTGTACTCTATCGATTGCCGATGCCCCCGAAAAAGGGGGTTTCCATTTGAAAAAGTTGGTCTTGAAATAACCATAGTCATCAAGGTTAAAATTGAGGTCACCATTGAATTCCTCATCAAAAGTTACTACAAAAATGACCTTGAGCTTTTTGAAAAATATCTTATAGCAGGGGAAATATTCTGCCGTCTTATTACTTTTACGACACCCTGTATATATATAGTAAGAAGTAGAATAGGATAAAGACCAATTAAACGACACTTTGATAAAATAATAAAAAATAAAATCATTTTTTTCATATTCTTAATTCAAAATAAAATTAGCGCTTGCCTGTGCGATCATGCTGGGACCAAGACTGGGAAGATACGACAATGGTTTCGATCCTTTACCACTTGGTTGTCCCGTCAACGCCATAATGGGACTTTTCGTTTTATGGTAACGTAACTCTCCATTCATCATGTGATCCATTCAAATGCATTTTTACCTGTTGTTCTCATTCATTGGTTTGCCATTTTTACCCAGTTGAATTAGTTCATAAATACCTAACGGTGGCGGCACTGTTCCAGCAAATAGCGATGTTAAAAAAAATTCAGATTCAGACTTAACGGATGCACAAGTTTACGGACAATTTTTGGGACTTTCGAGATATGATAACCAATTTATACTTATTTGTATTGGTACAATACAAGCATTTGTTGGAATCTTTAGGTTCAGAGGTTCACTTCCGAAAATTACAAATTTGTGCAATTATTATAACGCTATACCGGAACTGCATCTTATGCTAAATTATTCAGTTTCAAAGTGAATTCCATTTCCCAATTTTTGCATTTTCTCCTTTTGTTTCACTGTTGGTCCCCGATTGTAAATCAATATGCAATGGTTAATTAAGTTGATCGCCATTAGCGGCGCTGCAGTCGTAAATGGCCGAATAAAGGTTAATATTTGTAGGTTAACTAATTAAATGTACAAATTCGTACAGCTCCGATATTATTCATGACGAAATATGGAGGATATCGGAGAATCTAAAGATAATGAAGATAATCTTTCTATTCGGTTCCATGAACATTTTCTATTTTGATCTTTCAACGTAAACAGTGCAGAAAGCCTCTTAACCACCATTATGTGTATTTCTCTATTTTTCCTGGCCGATGTTGAGTAACCAAATTAGCGGTTTTTTATTATTTAAATTCACATTAAAAATTATTGAAAAGGTGGGGCTGGCTGGCATTTAACAGTGGTAGTACTTACGGCATCAGTGGTGAACGTTGGAAATATGCTGCGAGAGCGGCGGTCTCCACGATGATGGGAAGTATGGGTGGTGGATTAGTTGGTCTTGGATTTGCATTGACCAATCCCAAGGGTATAGATATCCTAAGTCAAATAAACGGAATTCTCGGTGCTTTGGTTGCCATAACTGGTAAGATAAAAAAATTGTCAAAGAAATTATATTAATTGAGTTTAAAAGTTTTTTATCATAAATGGTAAGAAAAAAAAATCGTGCGGATTGAAATGTGCACATTGCTTTCCCATCTTTTTGGTTCTATTTATGGACCTCCCCTATAAACTGATAATTTTCTTAATTTGAGCTTTATAGAGCTAAAATTATAGCTATTTCAATACACAAAAATCTTAAAGGAATGTAGCACACGCTTTGGTCACTTTGAAAACACAATTTGGGATGCTTCTTATTCCAAGTATGGAAAAAAAGTAAATAATATATATGGCGCATTCCACACCGACTCGACCTGGATCTGACCTTTCACCTCTCCGATTTTGTCCACAATTTTTTATGTGAATTACTTCCGAGAAGCACACAGGATTTTTCAGATTTTTTGGAGCGATTTGACTTAACTATAATTTGATTATTTTTGAGCCTATATTTAAAAATAGGAAGAAATCACAAAAATCCCGTTTTTTATATTAAAAATTTCAAGCGTCGGGCCAAAATGGGTAGAGGTTTCCTTCAGTTTATAATAAGCTTTTTCGAAAAAATCAATTTTTTAAATAGAAGGAAAAACCTGAATTGAGTGGGCGCTTATCAAAACATTTTTTAAACACCTCCCACACGTACAAAACTGTTTGGATAACGGCCCACTCAATTCAGGCTCCTCTTTCTATTAAAATTTTTTTTTTCGAAAAAGCTTGTTATAAAGGCAAACCCCTGCCCACTTTGGCTCAACGCTTGAAATTTTTCATATAAAAAACGGGATTTTTGTGATTTTTAAAATTGGGCTAAAAGTAATTTGTTTATAAAATTATAGTTAGGTCAAATCCCTCGAAAAACATCTGAAAAAAATGCTGAATGCTTCTCAGAGGTACTACAAAACTATAAAAAATTGCGGACAAAATAGGAGAGGTGAATGGTTAGACCCAGGTCGAATCGTTGTGAAATTCCCCATAGATATAATAGTTTGAGTTGAAGCAAATTTTTTTTCCAAATTTCAATTTTTTTTTGAACAGCACACATTAAGCGAGTTTTTCAGGATTTTAACCTGATCGTCCTTTCTATCTAGTGCGTTCGTGAAATAAATTTGCATTTGATAGCATTTTTGAATTACACCTCTCAAATCGACCTTGCCAACTAGGGCATTAGTGACAAAATTTTGAGCTCGGCAGCTAACAATTCAAGACCTTCAAGCAGTTCACGAATATTTATTTTTTCAATATCATAATTGGCAAAATCTATATGATTCAATCTGTTTTTTCGAATCTTACACGAACCCATCCCAGTGCTCGATGATGCAAAAATTCAGCTTGATAGCTCAAGAATAGCGAAAGCTAATAAAAATTATAAGAGTTTAATCAAAAGAGTTTAAATACTACATATTATGACCGTACCGATATGAAAAACTCGGAGAAAAAAAATTTCACTAACCAAAAGCGTCCTTTAATATAAATTTAACAATTATAATTATATAATTGAACGCTAACAATTATACATTTTTAACAATTGTTAGCGTTAAAAGTTTTTTGTTGTTATTTACGATCCAATAAATAGGTGGCTGCTTTCTCTTCCGTGCTTGGGAAGCAATGCTCGTTGGAATGATCGGTGGCTTCATAACTTGCTTTGCCATGCCAGCACTTGACAAAGCTTACATCGACGATCCCGTTGGAGCTTCAGCAACTCATGGTAAGGAGGAATGTTTTGTCTCATATCCAAAATTACAATCTTGAACAAAATAATCATCATTGCGCAATTGTTTTTAGAATTTCAGTATATGTTGAGGGCCTATGAAAAATACAATAAATTCATCCTAATTGGTTTCATCCAATAAACGGTAGTTTAATTCAAATAATGATAATAACAACTAATTAAGTTTGTTGGCTTCCGGATGAATGCCGCGTTCGATTTCAGTAATGTGCGAACGATTCTGAAACGCTGCAACAGAGTATCATCAGGATTGAGAGGCTGCTGAGCTCTTATCGGTTCAGGAAGAGTTTTATTGGCTGATTGACTTTGATTGGCTAACCCAATGCTCGATCATGCGGAGCATTGGGTCAGCCAATCAGTCCATTTTGGACGTTCCGGGAGTATACAAAATTCCCGCCTCATGCAACAAAGTGCAGATTGGAGAAACCGGGAGGAGAATTAGTTTAGCCTGAAAGAATAGGAACGCAGTGCAACACTATTCCAGGGCTATTTCACCCGACATGGCCATACTATTTTATTTGACAACGTTGAAATCTTAACGAGAACTAATTATTATTTCCTTGAGAAACATGGTGAGAGGATCGAAATCCTGAAACACCCAAATAATCTCAATCGAGACAGAGGTTATCATGTTATGACGATCTGGTACAGCGCCCTTCCGTTTTTTTAATTGACCAGCTGATAAATTAAGAACTCTGATTGGCTGAGCCATTGTTCCGCATAACTGAGCATTGGTTATTTGAGCTCTTCCTGATCCGATAAGAGCTCAGTATGAAAGCCTCTCAGCCTTGATGATGCAGATTCCAACGATTGCGAAACGTCGGCACATTAATTGCTGGAACCAAACACGGCATCCATCCAGAAGTCAACCGACTTAATTATGACTCTCTCAAAGCTATACTAGTGGAAAAAATTAAAGGATAAAAAAAATTTCCCCAATTTTTATCGGTTTTTAATAATGCTGTATCTCAGTGAAAAATTGTCGTATCGAGGTCTAAAAAAAGCATTTTGAAGCTTGAAGTTTTTAGTTTTCAGATCTTTTAGCGAAAAAAATTTCGAAGCTACAGGTTTCACGCAATTATGAGAAATACCAAGAAAGAAAAATTTGGCAAATTTGCATCGCTTTTGTTTTGGCTGTAATTTTTGGGGAAAAATTCTTCCAGCTAAAACATTACAAGGACCGGATAGCTTGTTTATTTAGCTTCAATTGCTTTTTTTGAGACCTCGCCGTGACCATTTTTCGCTGAGATATCGAGTTTTTACGAAAAAATACACTTTTCTGTTTGTCCATTGATATCTCAGCAACCAATGATCGCACAGAAATTAGAAGGGGCGTTTCACAAACTTGAATCAATGTTCTACAAGGGTTGTCGATGGTTTTTTGAAAAAAAAAATTTATATCACTCAGTACAATAATGGACGCTTTTACGTCCGCAAGCGGACGTGAAAACGTCCATATTGCACCTCGTGATATAAAATATTGTACATCACTCGTCAGAAAATGTTTTTACGTCCTCGTGATATAATGTACTATTTTCCATCCTTGCCATGAATTTGAAAAAACAGGAGAAAAAGGGCTATTTATGGTTTTTTAGAAAACCAACGGCCAAATTAAAAACATTGACAAAACGACTAATGCTGTGCGTGACTTTTACAGATCAATATACCTACAAAATCCCTGTAAAGTTTCAATTTGATCTATCCAACGGTTTTTTTGTTTCAAGCAATCAAATTTTTGAAAAATATTAAAGGATCATGTTTCTGCCCATAAACGTCATAATCATTATCAAAGTGGAAAACAATTTTTTTTAGGCTTTTTTCACATTTTTATCGCAAACAGCGTTTAAATGTACAGAAAAAAAAATCGAAAAATTTTCGATTTTTTAAAAATAATTTTGTCGATTTTTTTTGTTTTACATAAATTTAAACGCTGTTTGCGATAAAAAATTGAAAAAAACTCAACATTTTTTTTTTCCTTTTAATAATTATTATGAAGTGTTTAGGGGCAATAAACATAATCCTTGAATTTTTTTGGAAACAAAAAATTCAAAAAAATTCAAAAAAAAATTCAAAATTTTTTTGATTTTTTTTCTTCATAAATTTAAACGTAGTTTGCGATAAAAATGGGGGAAATGCTCGAAAAAAATCTCTTTTTTTTATTTTCATAATGATTTTGAAGTATTAAGGGGCAATAAACATGATCCTTTAATTTTTTTCTAAAATTTGTTTGCTTGAAACAAAAAACCCGTTCGATAGATCAAATTGACACTTTACAGGGATTTTGTGGGTATATTGAGCTGTAAAAGTCACGCTCAACATTAGTCGTTTTGTCAATATTTTTAATTTGGCCGTTGATTTTCTAAAAAAACCATACATAGCATTGTTAAAAACCACTAAAAATTTGGGAAAATTTGTTGATCCTTTAATTTTTTCCACTAGTGTATAATAATGAGAATTAAATTAAATGAAATTAACATGCGTCAATTTAAATTGACTGACAATTTTTCTTTTCATTGTCACTTTTATTTTTATTTTGGAAACTCGAGGCGCAAGTGGAATTTGGGGAATGCTTGCGATCGGTTTGTTCGCCGATAATCCTTATCCGCTTGACACTACAAGTGGCCGAAGTGGATTATTCAAAGGTAAATAAAATTTTGGAATTGTAAATAAAAATTCAGCATAAAATTGTCTTCTGGAAGAGAATAGAAGAACCATTCAATTGATGAAATTTTTTTTACAATACCTTCATTTGTAAGGTGGCGGTTGGCAATTGCTTGGAGTTCAGGCCCTGGCTGTGGTTTGTCTGGCAACCTGGAGCTTTTGTTCATCGATTTTCTTGCTGTGGGTAAGAAGCAATCATCTACGGAAAGAACAAAATCGATATTACTAAAAGTGGGCAATTTTGTTGTAGTTCGTGAATAAAATTATACCGATTAGAATGGATGCCAACGATGAATTGCTCGGTGCTGATCTGACTGAGCACAGAATTCGGCATACTCAGGTATAAACGATATTTACATCGATTCAATAGGATTTTCGTTTCGAAATAACAAAAAACTTGAGATGGCAATTTCCAAAAAATAAATCACAAACTCGTGTCAGTGTTTTTTTTCAAACCGTGAATTGTTATGCAATTTGTTATCAAGGTTGGCGTGAGCAGAGCAATGTCCGCACTTCGTCCATTCACCAGAGAAAGTATGCTGCAGGAGATATCAGCGGTTGGAATAAATCCAGGTAAGTTTGCCATTCAAGCTGGGAGCCTGAATTAGAACTCTAAAAAAAGTGCGATTAAAAAAGATATATTTTTAGAAATATAATGATAAATAATTAATTAACAATACCACATCACAGCTTGTCAAACTAAACATATATTACTACTGTAATTGTTTATAAAATAACTGCTAAGTTTGTCCCTTATATCACCCACGCGGAGCACTAGAGCCATGGGACGTCCAATATTCATACATGGTGGATGAAAATTTCATCCCAGGGACCATCCATGAACATCCCTCAAACTACCAACGGAAGTGCGAAATGGCACCTATTCTATGTACTGGGAACGACTAAACCCCAAAAAGTGACGTCTCCCAGATAGACACATGTAGCTCATATTGGCATCATGATGCAATCATCTATGACGCATAGAAAAAGACACAGCCATGTGTCGCTTATGAGTGCTCACCTTTAAGTCATATTTGCATCATATGATGATTGACAATAACACATCATATGGGAGTCACGTCGTGACGAAATTGTGGTACTCATACGAAGCTCGTATTAACGTCATACCACGTTGAAATTGGTTGCGAAATTGTTTTTTTTTATTTAGTAAAAAAAAAATATTTTAACTTATTTTTTGTTATGTTTTAATATTTTTTATTTTATATTTCAGTTTCATATAAGCAAACAAACTTTTACAAAAGTTGCACTATTTTTCATAATTTTTTTAAATCGAATAGAACCCCCGTTTTGAATTCTACAAATTTCCCTATAGCGTCGATTGAGATATTCGAATTCGCGAAACTGTAGAAAAAAACTAAGAAATTGACTTTCACGAATATCCAATTTTTTTTTAAACATTGGGTGCCACATTGAATCGTCCATTTTTTCAATTCCTAATTCATTAATTACTTTCATTTTTAACTGTAGATATATAATATTCAAATGTGACTCGTTTTCCATAGCATGTCACCACTGATTTATCATATAAGTAAAGAAAATTCATAAGTACTCGGTAGCGTAATAGGTAGCGTGTTAGGTTGTTAGGTAGAATAGATAGGCAGGTCGCAGGTTCGAATCCTCCGCTGGAGACAGATGAAATTGAAATAATGAAATTGGGTGTTTTACATTTTTTTTAATGTAACCGGTTCAGACGCTATGTAAATAAAAAATATACATAATGAAATTTTTTACAAGCAATAGAAATTTAGAAAAAACTGTATGAAAATTAGTGATCCGAAAGATGTATAATGATTATTATACGGCCCTTAATTTAAATAATTAAATCGTTTCTAATTAGACATTATTAATTAATTATAAACTTTATTAGTGATTATATAATATCGGGGTTTGTAAGATATCCATATTCTACAGAAAAAAAGGAAAAAAAATAGTTCTCGATTATTCACAGTGCGGTCACCCATCCAAGTATTGAATTCAAGAAATGCTGCTTAACTTTTCTAATCTCCTATTTACCTACCTACCTACACTAACTTGACTTATGATAAATTTATGCGTGTAGAAATATGATACGATGCAGTTGCTGATATACTTATATATCTTTGTCTCACAGGCCTTGGATAATGTATAATCACTAATGAAATTCATAATGAACGAATAATGTGTAATTAATAGAGTTTAAATTAAGGGACGTATAATAGATGATCATTAAACATCTTTTGGAACATTGGTATTCGTCTTAAAATACGTACATTAAACGTCACTTTTTGGGGTCTGTAGGTACATCTAAAAACTTTCTAAGGGTACGTATACGAGACGTTTTCAGCACATAGAATCGCTGCCGTTCCGCATCTTCGTTTGTGGATGGGGGAATGTCCATGGACTTCCCTAGAATGAAATTTTCATCCAACATATATGATTATTGGACGTCCCCTGACTGTTAGATTACGTCCGGAATATATTTACAGCTCCAAAAATATGTGTCGTGGACGTAGAATAAACTTCTGCGTTATCCTTAGATAGACGTAATTTGTACGTATATAAGACGGTCAATCGGCGTACCCATATCGTAGTTTCCAGAAATACTTAAATGTACATCTAACGGACGAATGCTTTTTATTGGTCCAAATGCGATGGATTACACACGATATATATTGTATGTACATGACACGTACTATTTCTTAAGAGGAGGCTAAATACCATTTTTATTCAATCCTTACATTATCGACGTATCATCGTCGTCCAGTCTTTCTCCGACAACCGTGGATGAAAATTAATTACATTTTGAAAATTAAGAGGGGGATAAATTAATTAACAATTAATTGTCAATTGAGAGGCTAAAATGCGTTACAGCTAATGCCAGCGAACTCATTCGAGCCCCCTAAATATTATAGGTTACTCGTCAGAAACCATGGTGCTGCCCTCACTCACACGTCTGTGAACTACATTTCGCCATTTCGTTTTTCAATAAAACTACAATTTATCGATATTTATCTCTTGATGCGCCATCCAAACTTACGGCGTGTCATTTTGATAAAATAATGTCGAAAACGTCTCGATATTTGTATCGTGGCGTTCTTCATGGAGCCTCACTCTTGGTTTTACCCGAAACGCAGTAAAAGTTTAATAATTTAAGTTTTTCAATTACAGTTTCTTGGTGGTAAATGAATTTGTAATTTTTTTTTTCGCAAAAACTTTAGTGAGGCTCCATTCCTGCCATTGTTCTGATGATGTTGTTAAAATTTTATTCAATTCCATCCATTTGTATAAGAGCAAGTTTGGATGGCAATTTCGAGGTGTTAGTGTTGGTATTTAGCCTCCTCTTAAGCTAGAAATATGCACAATACGGCCATCTATGGTATGTCCACAGGTAAACATTCAATAGCTTTTAGTTTAGGATAGTAATTGGACATCTCCTGGACGTTCTAGGTTCACATCTACATGAAATCCTACATGAAACATCCGATAGACTTTCAATTGATGTCCTCCAAATATGATTTTCGTTTATGAACCTGGAACGTCCAATAGATGTTCAATTGCTATC
This sequence comes from Alloplasta piceator, assembly GCA_946863875.1. Classification (NCBI taxonomy): domain Eukaryota; kingdom Metazoa; phylum Arthropoda; class Insecta; order Hymenoptera; family Ichneumonidae; genus Alloplasta; species Alloplasta piceator. The sequence continues at coordinate 19,571,118 of OX333075.1, forward strand.
CTGAATTAAAAGCTATTGGATGTGTATTTCTATTGCATATCTATTTGAATGGTATTTGGATATACCATGGATAGCCGTGTTGTGTATATTTGTAGCTTAAGAAATATTACGTGTCGTGGACATACAATATACGTCCTGTGCGAACCCATCGCGTTTTGTCCAATCAAAAGTATACCATGAATATTTAATGGATGTTTGCATTACGTCTATCGTGGATGTGGATATGTTGAGGATCTATGGATGATCGATGAACGTCCAATGGACATTCGGTATCATGTAGGCACCGAATCAGAAAACTGAGATATTTTTGACGTCGATTTTTTAAATAAGGATTTTTTTAATACACATAGTACATTACATCACGAGGACATAAAAACATTTTCTGACGAGTGTGAGTTTGCAGGACGAGCCGAAGGCGAGTCAGAAAATGTTTTGGGATGTCAGGAAATATTTTGGATCACCCAAAATATGGGGCTAGAGATGGTTGTAAAAATTCAAAAATCGAAAAAATAACACTATTTGAGCGCCCTTGTTCAATCGCTCTCTTAATTCTCTTAAAAAAATCAAAATAATACGATAATTTTTCCCGTATTCACAGGCCATGAATCCTACATCACGAAGTACAACAGGACGAGGAAAATGCAAAATATCAAAAGGATGATGAGTCGAAAAACGAAGAGAACATTTTTAAACGCCACGACGATCCAGAAAATTGAAGGATCCTCAATTGCGCAGGATAAAAATTATCCACAGTTGGCTTGGATTAATTGAATAACATTGAGCAAGTACTCCTTTGCTTCTAAAAGATATTTTTAAAAAATTATCACTTCATTAATTAATGTACGGTAATAAACAAAGTTTGTTTAAAAAGGAAATTTTTCACTTTATTTTCACATTACAGACACCATTCAATCATCACTCGAAGACGCATTCCATGAAAACATTTATTTAGAAACGTGTAAACAGATCCACAAGAATTTTTTCTTCAGGAGTTTCATTTTCATCCATTTTTTCCTCCATTAACCTCTTTATTCTCAATTATACCTCACTTCACCGGCAATTTGAAAACAAAATTTTGTCGAATGATGAATAGTCGAATATCAAGATAAATATCTCGTTTTTGATGATTACATTATTTATGCAAAATATGTTATCCTTTATCCTTTATAATCCTTTATAATCAAGCAAAAAATTTGCAAAACTTCGACCATTGGCCCGGATGAAACGTGACAACGCGATTTCGTAAAATCATGAAAATTAATATGATAATACTAATTTGTGGAATATTTGAGATTCTTTATAGCGATATCATTTTATAATTATCATTTTCGAGGACGAATTTCCTTGGACGTAACATCATTTTTACTCTTATTCTTGAACTTCCTTCGCATTCGCATTCGAACACAATTTTTGACGTTAAGATACTCAACGATCCCTAATCAAAATCTCATCAGTTTGAAAGAACAATTAAACACTGCTACGATCTACGATTCCATGTATTATATACAAATAAAAATGGTAAATATCCGAAGGCGAATGATGAAAACGGTTACTACCGCCGAAAAAAGTCGGCACTTACGAAAATTTATATCTAATCTTTACATCTACCATATTTATGTTTAAATGATAGGATGCAAAAAAAAAATCGTCTAAACACTTCAGAGTTGCAATATAGCAACCTTAATTTTTTTATTTCGAGTCGCCTTCAAACATATATCAGGATGATGCAAAAAAAAAAATTTTAATTAATTTTTGTGGTCTTGAAGAGAGAGATTTTAGCTAGAGCTTATAATGAACAAAAACAAATCATTAAAGATGAGAAAGGTTTTAGAAAATTTGTTATATGTCGCTCGAGACGTTTCTAGATACTTTTAATTTTTCCGTTATCTTCAAACCATAGTTTTTCACATCGCGAAAAAATAAAATCTTCAAAAATATATTGAAAAAATATATATTTTTCTAAAACCGTCTTGGGCGACCTCAGGAAATTTTTCCGAACAGAATCGTTTTTTTACCATTTCAATTTTCTGCTTCAAGACAGATGAAAAGAGCCAATCTTTTTTTACATGATCCTAATATCTACTGATGAGAAAAGAATCTTGCTAAGAATTTAGCCGAGAAAATAAGTTGGCAAGTTCTCCAGCGATTTTTCAAGATCTATTTTACTTTCACTTCTCTCCCATCATTTTTTTATATACCGAATCCATAAAGTAAGAGAAATGAAAAAAATATCTGGCAATATTAAATGGTCTTTCGGTCATTAGTAAATAAAAACTCCAGATAAAACTTCCAGATAAAGCGCTTGTCGTTTATACATGTGTCATTCCATGTCAATTCAACGACGTTTTGTCGGTGACCCCCTTCCATTTTTTTGATTTTTCAATATGTTATTATACATGTAAAAAGAAATTTCCATGTAAATTTTTAGCTCTCTATCTTAACCCATACCGAAGTTATTGATTTTTGATGAAATATTCTTGAAATAATCATAACTTCTACAATAACCAAGATATTCTTACTTGTTAAGAGGTCATTTTTTGTTGTTTTTCAATGTACTTTTTGAACAAAGTGTCGAAAATTAAGAGAAAAAAATAGTTTAATGTCTTTTCAGCTGTTATAATCTAAAAATTGCATTTTCTTTCAATGGGACCCCTTTGATTTAAAAAAAATTATAAAATTCTACGTAAAAAAACAAAAATTTTGAGCTTTTACCGAAGATAGGATTCAAATAACTTCTTATTAAAAAAAAAAATCGATATTTTTTTCCGTAATTTTGATCTTTTTTCCTTTTATGACTACAATAGTTGATTTCAATGGTGTTAAAATAAATAAGTTAAATAAGTAACATTAAGAATTACAATTCAAGTACGTTTTGCACTTTATTCAATTTTTTTACATAAAAATTCTAGTTATTAATGTTAATTATTATAATTTACAAAGAAAATATGTGAGAGAAGTTAAATTATTTATTTTAACATCATTGAAATCAACTATTGTAGTTGAAGAAGGAAAAAAGATCAGAATTACGAGAAAAAAAATCGAAAAAATTTTTTTTAATAAGATGTTATTTGAATCTCATCTTTGGTAAAATCTGAAAAATTTTGTTTTTTTTTGCGTAGAATTTAACAATTTTTTTTGAAAAAAATCGAAGGGGTCCCATTGATACAAAATGAATTTTTTTAGCTTAAACGGGCTAAATACATTTAAAAAAAAATTTCCTTCATTTTCGATATTTTGTTCAAAAAGTACATTAAAAAACAACAAAAAATGAGCTCTTAACAAGAGAAAATATCTTGGTTAGTGTAGAAGTTATGATTATTTTAAGAATATTTTATAAAAAATCAATAACTTCGGAATGGATTAAGATAGAGAGCCAAAAATTTACATGGATATTTCTTATTGCACGTAAATAAAAACTCCAGATAAAATTTCCAGAAAAAGCGCTTGTCGTTTATACATGTGTCATTCCATGTCAAGTCAGAGACGTTTTGTCGGTGACCCCGTTCCATTTTTTTGATTTTTCAATATGTTATTATACATGTGAAAAGAAATATCCATGTAAATTTTTAGCTCTCTATCTTAACCCATAACATATTAAACAATCCAAAAAATCGAAGGGGGTCACCGTCAAAACGTCGTTGAATTGACATGGAATGGCTCACATGTATTTGCTTAAACAATGTTCAACAAAAAATATTTTCGTCCATTCGAACTTTTTTCAATATCTTTGGTCATTTTGAGGAAGAAATGCTCGTTAAACTGTGTTTTCTAGGGCAAACAATTGCCCAGTTAAAAATTAAAAAATCATGACAAAATACAATAAAATAAAATAATTATAAAATTCAGAAAATTCATAGAAAACTGTGAACCGTCGGAGCAAAATTAATAAAAACTATTTCTTCCGAAAAATTGCTAGACATAAACAAATATGCCGCTGTGAAAAAAAAAATTCTGTCCAATATTGTTTGAACAAATGCATGATCGACAAAGATTATTACTCAACTGAACGACTATTTGATATTTAAATATATATTGTGAATGAGGGAAGTCAAGAAAAATATTAAAAAGTCGATATTTGGAAAAAACGCTTGCAGCCACTTTTAAATATTTTTAGTCTGGCCAGATCTTTAATAAGGATTTTACCTCTTAAAAAAATGTTTGGCGTAAGACTCGAAATTTAAAAAAAGGCCCGATTACACCCTACTTAATACGAAATAAATAAGTTAAAACGAATAATAAATATAATAATGCAAATTTTTGGACGTTCCACGATCGACGATTACCGTTTAAATGGTACATGAAAGATCGTCTAATGCCAATGATTATTATCGATATGTGATCGTAACAATCGTCACCTACACTATGGTAAATGCACGTTAATTAATAATAAATACAATTTTTTTTCTTCACGAGCAAGAAAAAATGATTTTTAAAAAAGCCGTTAAATATCGGATCAATGAAAATTGGTGGTGCCAAGAAGATCATCGCTATCGAGGATATGTCGACGATTTCATTACTAATATTCCATTTTTGAGACTAGAAAGTTCATCTTTTCTCTTTTTCTTCAAGAGATGAACACACAACTGTGACGAAAACGATGAAATATCGATTTTTCTTTTTTCGTGTCTCATCACTTTCTATTCTTGAAACTCTAAAAACTTTGTGTATATATAATAATTTTTAATCCACTATGCATTAATCGGCGATTTATACCGACGACGGAAGCATCGATCGACTCAAGGAAGAGACGTTCTAATCGTGAAAAGAAATTAAAACATTGCAACAGAGTTCATCTAAATCGTTCGTTGCATCACGCCCCACGTTTTTCTTCTTCTACATTTCGGTTCTTCTCCATCACTTGTCGACGTTATTATGTAAAATGGCACATTCTCCTTGATGGTTTACATTTACCTACCTTCATCGTTATTATTATTATTATTATTATTATTATTATTATTATTTCTCATTGAATTCGGACATTAGCTGTGCGCCGTTGATTCCGAATAATGACAATTGAATTGTCGTTGTTGCGAATTATTGCAAACTGTTCGTGGCCCATTGTGCTACTTCGGTCGGTAATCCAGGATAATTTTTCACAGCCTCGAGAACCTGTTGAGGCGTTAAGAGGAACTTGTACCACTGATACTCTGCCTCCGTTCGCGTATTCGTGCCCTCGATCAGTGTTATAAATTCCAAATTCTGCAAAACAAAAAGGGACTCATAAATATATTCTTTACCTGCTTTCTTGAGGGACATACAGAGTATACATTAAAAAATCCCAATTTCATTTGCAATTATTAGGGATTTTTTTACTTTTTCAATTACAGCAAAAACGAATGTTTATTATTTAGTTTATATCTGTCCATTCCGTAAAGATGAAAAAATTTAATAATTGGTAACGTGTCAAGGTGTGTTGCTTCCTCATAAAAGAAGCTTTGTTTTCGTGAAAATTTTTTTTTCGAGATTTTTATGCCAATGTTTTCAAAATGTCCCAAAACATCGAGAAATCATATTTAGAACAATTTCCGGATGGATGTGTGTGTATCCTCAGTTTCTGATGTAAATAATTAATTACTCAAGAACGCTTCGAGGTATAGAGCTAAAATTTGGCACACTTGTCCAGCACGAATTGCCCTTCATTATGAAAATTTGTTGTTTTAATTCTAACGGATGTTCAGATTTTATCGATTTTTTTCGTTTTCGCAACAATGGCGTAAACGCTCTAACTTCTGCAATTTTCGAGATATTGCACTCAAACTTTGTGAAGAACGAGTATAGCTATTAGGGTTGTTTGGTATTGAATATAACAAAAAAAGATCGAAGGATTGAATTTTTATCGAAATATGAATTTTGTGAACAATAGCGTAAACGCTCTAACTTGCAGAATTTTCAAGATATTGCAGTGAAACTTTATAAGGAACTAGTATAGGAACTGTAAGAAACTGTTCGCTATTGAATTTGGCGAAAATCCATCGAGGGATGAAAATGTTATGAAATTTTTAATTTTTTCAAAATAAGCGTAAACGCTCTGCAATTTCGAAGATATTGCACCGAAATTTTGCACAGAGCTACAATAGTTATCGAAGATGTTCGTTATTAAGTTTGGCGAAAACCGATCGAATGGTTCAAATTTTATCAAAATTTGGTTTTTTTAAGAATAGCGTACTCTAACTTCGGCTATTCGCGAGATATTGTACTGAAATTTTGTACACATTTAAAATAATGATCAAGGTTGTTCGCTATTGAATTTGGCAAAAATTAAATTTGGCAAGAAATAAATTTGAAAGAATTTGGCAAATTTTCACATTGATTACTTATGTTTTTCGATAGTTAACAAAGCTTCCTTTATGAGAAAGCCAAATTTGATCGCCATACTTTATGATAAAGGAAGCTGTGTGAAGTATGGATAAAGATGAGGAAGCAATGTGCAAATGTCCAATTAGCAGGTTTTTTTTTGTTTTGTCCTGCTTCCTCAAGATCTTACGCATAGTTTAAATTTCGAAAAATATCATTTTCCAGGTGTCCAGCAGACTCATGAAAAAAAACCCTCGAGTTTTTCCGGTTTTCCAGAGCCAAGAAATAATTTTTCCCTGACCAATTTGTGCCAGAAACCATTTTGAAAAGGTTGAAAAATTTGAAAATTTGTAAAAAAAATAACATCCTCTACTTTTTCGTTGCGAGCATAATTGTGATTATATCTTGACGGTATAATGAAGACAATGCAATTTCATTTTGCTCTCTACGATCTCTCAATTTTTTATTTTGAGCCTAAAAATTCATAAAACGGTCTTTTCATCTGTTTCTTATCCTAATTTAATTTCTTTCATTGCATATTCGTGATCAGCGGTCGATTTTCCATCGATATATAACTTGAGGTGTTGATAAAGACAAATAGAACAAAAAAATAATAATTTTTTATCCCCCTGAGCCCTGTCCATTCGCAAATCGACTTTGGCTGATCCGTGACTCCGGCAAATAGTCAAATGTTTTTTTTCGTTATTCATAGACAAAAAAAGTTGAGCGATAGGAAAAAATTGAGCTAAATTGGAAAAATCCCTGACTTTTTCCTGACATTTCCGGACCTATGAAATCCCTTGACATTTCCATTCCATTTCCATTTTCTTCGTCCATTCACGAAGCATAACAAAATTGTAAAAATCGATGTCTAATCAAGGTATGTATTGTTTTCCTATTTCCTGAAGGAGTTGTGCATAGTAAAAATGTAAAAAAAAAATCCCATTTTCTTTTTCAGTTACACGGAATTTTGTTAATTTTCTAATTACAGCGAAAAACAAACATGTGTTATTTAGTTTTCATCCATATAGTTTAGTATGGATAAAGTCCAGTCCAGTCCAGTCTAGTCCAGTCCATCTAGTCAGAATGATAAATTTGTAATCAGACAGTAACCGAAGGTTTCAATTTATCTCTAACTTTTTACGTTTTGTAGGCTCCACTGGATGGGAAAAATATTTACGGAATTACCAGTTAAAATTTTATTTGGGTCAGATCATATTTTGGAAACGACATGGAACAAAAAATGATTACCGGCTCTGTCGATAGAACAGGATGGTTTAAGGGGGTCGTGTCAGCGTCAAAACGGCGATTTTTAATAATAATTTATAATTTTTGTAGAATGCCTACAAATACGATGTATCATCCACCATTTGAGGTACCAAATGAACAATTTTTTGGGATTAGTTAAAACCCTTGAGGTGCACCGGTGTCCGAAAAAATCTAGTTTTGAGTTTTTACACTCTGTGCATGATTCAGAAACAACTGCTAGACGGATTTTGTTCTACGACATCACATTTCCTTCGTAACGCTTGTTCCCACAGGATGAATGCGGCACATTTTTATTCAAGTCAAAATTGTGACCAGGACAATGCCTGGAAAGTTCAAAATAGGCTATCAATTTCAAAACTGGCCTGCAACTCTGAAATAAAGGGCAAAAAACGAAATGTGCCGCGTTCATCCCGTGGGAAACAGCGTTACGAAAGAAATGAGACGCCGTAGAACAAAATCCGCCCAGCAGTTCATTCTGAATCATGCGCAGAGTGTAAAAACTCAAAACTAGGCTTTTTAGGACACCGGTGCACCTTAAGGGTTCTAACTAGTTCCAAAAAATTGTTCATTTGGTACCTCAAATGGTGGACATAACATCATATTTGTAAGTATTCTACAAAAATTTTAATTTATTATTAAAAATCGCCGTTTTGACGCTGACTCAACCCCCTTAACATTGCTTTGAGGATCAGTATATAACGAACCTTAATGTGCTCGAAAGCCTTCATTATGACCGGCCTTTGTACCGTCTGCAAAGCTGAAGTTTGATTCGCAAATTCGAGATAACGATGTAAAATAGTCTCGAAATTTACCGGCGCGCCGTCGTAGATCTCGGTCTCGTGTTTCATCGCTATTATCTATAAATTATAATCACAATTAGAATTAAACATGACGCATCAATGATGGTCTGGATGTCTAGTCTCAATCGGAACTAAAATTTCATGACTTTTCAGGACGTTTTGGAGAAAAAATATTGAAGTTTTCATGACCGTCGGTCAGTACTCGCAAATTTCTCTTCACGCGAAAAATGGCGTTGTCCTTAATAAATGCCCATGTTTAACATGATGTTCACTGAAAATGCTCGCAGATCAACACAGAAAATGAAGAAATAGGTTTCGTGCAAATAAATTATCATCATTTTGGGAAATCGGTATTTTTTTTGTAATATTTTTTGGTTATTTTGAAAAGCAGCATGCCTTTGAACTTCAGGGTCTCAGATCAGTTTTTGACTTGACAATCCAATCACTTATATTGAAGAGACACACGTGAATTTCTTATCAATTTTTTGATGCGATTGTTTAGCAATAGCGGGCTATTTTTGAAGAATTTTTTAAAATGCTCTAAACAGCATAGGTTTGTAATTTTATGCAGCCAAAAAAATAAACAAAAAGGGATTTAATTTTCTTTAATCCAAGAAAACAGCTCACTCCAGTGGCGAAACTCATTAAATAGATTAAAAACTACAACGATTCGACTTTATATTATGTAAATTTTTTTTTTATTGATTCCCCAAATGTTCACAGAGACAACAATATTTGCAGTAGAAAGCTAAGAATGTTAGATGTAACAACGTATTTTTTGTTTATTTTACGTAAAGATTTCTTCGGTTGTTGTGTACCAGAAAAAATTAATTTTTAATTTTCAACTGCTGTTCAAAGTGCGCACAAAATTACTAATATTTTTATTGAAAAGCTTAGAATGTATTATAAAAAGGCGTATTTATTGTTAATTTAAACAAATAAATTTATTCATTGTAACACATTTTTCAAAGTCCTCAAAAATGATTAAAACAAAAAACTCGCAATCACTAAACGGTTATATTAAAAAAATAACATAAAAATTGACGTATGTCCTTTTTATATGAATGATGGGATTTTGAAGATACAAGCCGATCTAAGACCTTCAAGTCTAAAATCATGTCAATTTGAAAAAGAATGATTCATACTTTAAAAATAAACGTTTTCTCAATAAATTATATCATGAATAAATCGTTGAATGAATCTAACATGCTCGTGGTGTGATAAATATTTACGAAAAAAACGGTGTCGAATTTCGCATTGTTGCATCACGAAAAAAACAATTTTTTAAAAATGTATTCCTCCTGAGAATGTGTTCTCAAAGTAAATAAAAATTATTGAGTTTTTTTTATCAAAAAATTGGGATCTTGGAAACGCAAGAAAAGCTTGAGCATTGCTCACGCTTTTCTTGCGCTATTTCCGTTGCGTTCCAACGATGCAAACTTCAAAATCGTGAAAAAATAACGACACTAACGTCTAGTATAAGACAGTCGACCTGAGCCCCGAAAACTATGATCCAGTCTGCCAAAACACTAAAAACTATGAAGCGATTGACTTTGACATCAAGAACAAGATCTTTGGGAATCTGTAGAAAAAAGGCAAAAGTATTGTGTACTTTGTACTTTGTACTCAAAAAGTACTCATAATGCCTGAAAAGTACTTGGGAATTTTAAGTACATTCTTCAAGTACTTGAGACTTTAAAGTACATCCTTCGAGTATTTAACAAGTGCTTGAGAATTTAAAGTACACCCTTTAAGCGGAGATATACACCTAGGATCGTCGAAAAAATCGATTTTTTTTCATTTTCCTGAAGCTTGAGGCCTCAAGATTACAGCCGAGGTTACAGCCGAGACAGTGAACCGTCTCCGAGAGCGCGCCGTGCCGCCCCGCGTGATTTATTCATTCCCAAATTTTCAAACGCGTTTTTCTCAAAACCACGTTTTTTAAATCGGTACCCAAAATTTCTCGAAAACCAATGAATCTATTGCCTTGAATTTTCTTGTGGTTATTCTATACATCGTTATCTAGTACTTGTCATAGGATTTTTTCTTCGTTGTTTAGTTTTTGTTTTATAAGCAAAAAATAACTAATTTCTGGTCGAAAAATGGCTATGTTATGTTCAAACGTGCGCCATTTTGTCATAAGGTAAATGTCCCAGTACCCGACCACTTGAACCAATATATCAGCAAGTTAAGCGTTCACTTAAGAAAAATCTTAAACTGTGAATTGATTTAATATCCAGGATTCATAATCTACGTATACGACACTACTTTTAATAGTTTAAGAATCGTCTGTAATTTAATTTTGGATAAATATGACAGCACGCGTACTATTCGGGGCACGGAAGCCATTATCTAAGCTGAAGTACTAAGGAATCGCGATATCTTATTGAAGCTATTTCGAAGTGGTTTTTATTGTTTTCGAACGAGCCTTAGCTGTTTTTATTCGGAAAGATACCACTAATTTGATCATGTTGTCTCAGTTAACCAAAAATGCGTTTTAAGTACTTAATTTTCATGTCCGGTTATTGGTACATACGAAATGTATCTTGTACCGATAACCGACCATGTGTCCGGATATCGGTACTTGCTAGCGACTGTGTTCGGTCCCAGTAACCGGACATCTGCTGACATGTATATTATTCGTGCATAACCTCAAAATTTCGGTGACACATTCTCTGAGCAGCGACGCATTTTTCTTAATTCGCCCCCTCCCTTCCCCTCACCATAGAGATGAGTAGTCGATTATAGGGTCGATCATGATGTGTGGTCGGATATTGGGTCGTATAGAAAAACGGGTGGTCGGGTACTGGTGCATTTACATTTCTCAGTATTTTCGGTTATTACGAATAAACAACTAATTATAGCAACAACTATACCCTGTGTTTTGGAAACTAGAGACTTCAAGCTTTCCAATAGCCATAGTTGTTATAGAAAATAGTTTATTTTTGAACGCGAAAAACAAGTTAACTTTTTCGTCGCCTCTCAGATGGTCGGGTATTGGGACATTTACCTTAAATCGATATTTTCAAAATCGGCTATGACAAGTATGTACTGGAATATAGTATTTAATTTAATAATCTTTTTGGTTTTTTTGTTTCCGAAGATTTTTGAAGAAACGGCAGTGGTTACCATTTACCCGGATTTTTTTACGGCGTTCCGAAGATTATGCAACAACCTCGTCAATTTTTTGTTTTAATAAAAAAAATTGAACTTATTTCTGAATGTGTATACTTTTAGATAGAAAAACTCCCAATCCGAAATTTCAAATAGTTTTCCTTAAAAAAATTTACAAAAACCGGATAAGTGCGAGCCGGACTCGCCCACCGAGGGTTCCGTACAAATTTGTAGGTACCTGTTTAAGCTTGTGCCAATGAAGCCGTTTCATACGATACCCCACATGATACGGTTAACTCAATTCAAAATTTGAACCGCCGTTCCTTGCATAAAGACCCTGTTTTTCTGTGATTTAAATAAAAATATACGGCTTTCAGAGTTTTCTCTTCTGTACAAATTAGTAAAAGTTTAAAAAAATCTACAAAAAGATTTGATCACCCATACAATTCTAACCGCGCATACCGTTGCTTAACCTCGATGATTGATTACGTACTTTAAATAAAAACTATATTTTTTATGATTTAATTACAAATTTATAGTTTTCAGATTTTTCCCTATACTCGTAGTATACACTGTTAAAAAAAATTGATTTGAAACAAATAAAATTTATTTGATGCAAGTAAATTAATTATTTGTATATTATTAATTCGTTATTGGGATGAAGTAAATATATTTTTGATAGAAATATCATTCTTCAATGAGAGCAAATATGAAATCGTTTAAAACAATGCACAGTTACTATACGGGAATGTACGGGCTACTAAAATATCAAACCCATTTACTTCAGTCAAGTAAATTAAAATTTGAATCAAGCTTCCGACTACGTGGTTCCGAAAATTGAACTGTTTCATCCAACTCAATGATTGTTTGTACTCATACAGGTCATACTTTGGATTAATTAAATACTTTTATTGAAATGATTACGAATTTTTAGTGCCGTGTATGTTTCCATAGAAGTTAAAAAATGCTTTCTCTGGATCTAGAAAATGGTCATTTAAATGGAACATCCCATCAGTTTCTTCCAAACCCAAAACTATTGGTTCAATTAAATTTTGTTTTAGACCACCCATGCAGAATTATTTATTTTTTCCATATATTTATCAGTTTTTACGATGAAAATCAGTTCCATATTCACAATTAATAGTTTCTAAGGGTCAAATAACGAAAAAAACAAATTTAAGAAAAAAAATGTTTTGCCCCCAGTGGGGTTTGAACCAGCGACCCTCGTTTTTACGCATATCCTCAAATTCAACATGAATGAAATTTAACAAAAATACATAATTTAAGAGTTCATCGACTTTTTCGACTGATTTACTTTTCTTGCATATTTGCGAACCCTAGAATTTGTACGAGACCAGACTGGGATTTGAAACCTTCCTACCCTTCGAGCCTAACCAACGACCTAAGACTGGGACGCTAACCACTACACCACCGACTACTTTGATATACTGATGTACATATCATATTTATAGAACACAGGCCGAGAAATAAATACGTACCAAAATAGTATTAAGAATTGATTTTCATTACCCGAAGGCATTTTTTGATTCAACTTGTCTTTTAACTTAATTTAAAAAAATCAAATATTGAATCAGATGAATAATAATAACAATAATAATAATAACAAAATAAGAATACCGCGTCATAATATTACATAATTTTTTGTTGTATCGGAAAAATACACGGTAAGGTGAAAAACTTAAATTACTTGCGTCAAAAAATTTTAGTTAATTCAATCACAAATTTTCCATATACACAGCTAATAACTCGAATTTGCGTTAAATGAATTAAATATTGCGCTCACATACAATAATCAATTCAGATAAATAATATTGATTTTTAAAATGAAAAAAATCCTATTTTAATATTAAATAATTTTTATTTAGTTTGATAAAACAGAATGTTCCGATGGATCATCTGAAGTAGTTGAATCAAGTAATTTTTGTTGTTATCCCAGGATATCAAATCTTTGCATCTGGATATATTTTCTTGTATCAATGAAAAACACAATCGATGTAAAAAATGTAAATTACTTGGTTACAGTATTTTTGGTTTATCCAATCAAAAATATTACATATTCGCAACTAATAACTCCGGTTGGTGTTGACCAAATAAAGTATTACGATAAAAAATATTGATTATTTCCAACTAATATTTGCGCCTTGCTGTTCGTCGAAATCCTGTATTCGAATGAAATAACTGTAACTAGTATCAATGAATTAGATTATTTTGACCAAACAACTGCTACCAAGAAAATGACTTACTGAGCGCAATTTCCGTTTTTATTCAATGCAAAGAAAAACCGATTTGTCTCAAATAAATGCCACTCAAGTAATTTCGTTTATTCGGATCAAATAAATTTTTTTAACAGTGTATAAGACGGTATTACTTGCCTAATTTTATAGTTCTAGGTCAACGGAAAATACCCTATAGATTTTGATTCCCTTGAGAGTGTCGAAATCTACGTATTTTGCGGCATAAACGGCCGTATCTTTTTTTTTTACATTAACTTAGAAGTTTGATTTTTTCACAGCTTCAAGGAACTGTAGACCTGAGTGTATGGTTTTAATTTCAACTCGATACCTTCACGCGTTCCCGAGATAAAGGATCTTGACACACAGACGGACGGGCGGACGGATGGACATCAAAGTGGTTCCGTGTTTACCTTTTAAGGTACGGAACCCTAAAAATGACATTTTTTCCGGCTCCTACGTGTATATCTCCCCTTGAATAATTAACAAATACTTTCAGTGCTTGAAAGGTACCCAATCATTTTGAGTACGTATTTTACGTGAGGATTAAATACTCGATACTTAAAATACTCAGCAGCTCTCTACATCGTAGATGTAGAGATCATCATCATGACATCATCTCTACATCGTAGATGTGGAGATGGTGTCATAACAGGGTATGTCGAATTGCCCACTCAGCTGTATTTTTTTTTTTGACAACCGATATGAAAAATCTACTTACGAGACTTAGTTCGAGAACGGAGAGACCCTCGAGCATGAGAACCTTGTTGTCGGGTGAAAAAATTTTGCTCGCTTCGACAAAATCATTGACCTCTAATTTTTGATGTTTCTCATCCAGTGTCGAAACAGCAACAGCGAGAAAATTACGAAAACTTCTTTCACTGACGTCCAATTGATACATTCTCTTGAGTAGATTGATCATCGTGACATTCCCAACGAGACTGTCAATGTACTCATTCCACATTGTCCCGAATTGGGGATCGATCGTAAAATCATCGTATTGATGCTCCTCGATTCTGTTGACATTCTCATCGTCGGGGATACTCAATAAATGGCGAAACAATTCTAGCCTATCGTCGAATGCGGTTTTCGGTTGTTCGCTTGCCAATGTTTCGCCGGGAAATAAGAATATTTGACGATGCGAGAAGCGCGACTTGACGCGTTTCTCCAATAATTCAATAACGTCGAGACGACAAGTGATACCGAGGACACAAATCGGCGATTGGGCCGATTGTGCAACGTCGAATAAATTGTAGAGCAACGTTTGATTCTGATGCGAACAAAATAGATCGAACTCGTCGAGAATAAATATACACGGTTTTGTGCGCTTTTTGTCACCCGATTTAAGACAATCGAGGAGAAATGATAAATTCTCGGCGAATGTTCCAAATACTTTTTCACCAACGACATTTTCCAATTGCATCTGCCTCGTCGCGTCTTTCAATGCCAAACGATCGTCCGTGTGTACGAGACCATGAAGATTCACTATTAGTGCGTTCTCTTTGAAATTCTTCGACGCCGATAATTCCTTCAGCACGCTGTTGACCAACTGCAAAACCAACGTAAAATTCAAACGTTGAAAAATAACAATTCACTATACATTAGGTAAAATATTGTTCATAAAGGAAGATCTGTTTTCAGGGACATTTTTTTACGAGATTTTTATGCCAGTATGTGTGAAATATTTTGAAACGTCGAGATTTCGAGTTGGAATTTGGCATCTGTTCCAAGCACCAACTGTCGTCCTTCATTATAGAAAATTTTCATTTAAATTCTGACTAATGTTCAGACTTGATCAACTTCTTTAGCAAAGTCGGCGTAAACTATAGCTCGAGCAAATTTATGCTAGAGTGAACTATAGCTAGAACCAATTTTTTAATATTGCACCGACATTCTTTACTGAAGTAATGAACTAGTAAATTTTACGAAAATCAGTTTAAGAGTTGAAATTTTATGAAAAGTTTAATTTTTCGAAAAATCAGGTGTACATTGTAATCTTGTTAACGTTCCATGTGTTGCGCTGAAATATTTAGCATCGTTAATATATAACTAAGATCATTTGATACTGAATTTTGTAAAAATCCATCAAAAGGTTCGACTTTTATATAATTTCTAATTTTCAAAAAATGTGTCATACGATGTAACTTTATCAATGCCAGTGAACATATATCATTGTCAATGTTCAAGATACTGTCCTGAATTTTTTTAGCAAAGTATCAAGGTTGTTACTACCTAATTCCACGCAAATCTATCAATTATTACACTGAAATTTTTTGTATACAGTTAACATAGTGACTATTGAAGATTTGAATTTTATACAATTTTTCATTTTTGGATAACCGAGGCATACCTAATAACTTTATCAATATTCAAGATATTGCGCTGAATTTTTTAAAATAGTTTATGCAGTGATCAAGGTCGTTTACCACTGAATTTTGTGAAAATCGATCGAAGGATTAAAATTTGATGACATTAGAGCTTTTTTTTAAACGTGGTATGCCTTTAATTTTTATTAATGACCGAGATATTACTCTTTTATTCTAATATGTTTAAAATCATATTAATTATAAATAGTTTTTTTATAGTGAACAAAGCTTCTTTTATGATAAAGCTAAAATTGAATTGTGTATTTACTCATAAAGGAAGTTTTGTGAACTATGCAGACACACAATGCAATGTGCAAATTTTATATTTATTGAAGAAAAAGCTTTATTTATGTGAATTTTTTTTTTGTAAGGAGTTCAAAATATTTCTAATTGTTGAGAAACTGTTATCATATTTTTGGTATTTTTCGGTGAACATAGAAATTCTACCTAAAACGCTAATGGACAATCGAAAGTTGCATCTAACAAATAGAAACATTGCAATACTTTAGAAGAATTAATTAATAAAATTCATATAAATCTCTCAAAAATAAAAAAAATACTGTATTGTTACAAGGAAATATCTTTTCCACAAGAATATAACATAAAATTTTTAAGGAGCATTTTTGAGAAAAACTTCTCATGGTTCTCAGTTTTTACAAGCTTTTATTTAGCTTCACCTGTCCCAGTGTCTGTCTGTCTGTAATCAAATCTTGCAAGTTAAATTTGACCCACTTCCCGGTTTCCAATTGAGTTGAAATTTGTCATGCACATGTAAATCGGATGACAATGCAATATTATCACAAAAAATGTGCAAATTTTTTGCAAAAAATTGTTTCGCAAATTTTTTTATTAAAAATGGCTTGAAAATTGTTTTGCAACAAAAAATGTTTCGCATAATTTTTTGCAAAATTTTGTTCACAAAATGATTTTAAGCAATTGATTTGCAACATTTCTCTACGAAAATTTTGCACAACAGTCTCTTTCTAAAAAATTTGGTGAAACATTTTTTTTGCATAAATTTTGCAGAAAAATGTTGCAAATTAATTATGTGAAACGATTTTGTCTAACAAATTTTGTGAAACATTTTGTTTGCAAAAAATTATGGGAAACTAGATATAAATTACTAAACTAGTTATTTAACATCATAAATACGAAAAAGTAAAAAAAAATTTCGTTTTTTACATTGAAAAGTCAGATTTTTCCAATACTTTTGCATGAATTTTTTGTCTAGTATTTTTTTCTATGAGGATAAATCTTCCAACATGATGAACTGACAAAGAAATAATGTTATGTATTGAAAATGAATGTTTTTTTTAAATCCGGAATCTTCATGAATTTTTTCCAGAAATATTGTTAAATTCTCTTACAAATCCCTCATTCCAATGCTCAGTAAAATTTCCTTGACTTTTCTTAGTTTTTTGTTTTGCATATGCGTCATTCCATGTCAAATCGACCAAGAGTTGGAATCGACCCATTTCAATTTTGATGAAATTTGGTCAGAAGTTTTCGTTTTTAATAAAACGGAGTTCTACCAAAGAAAAAAATTAACTTTTTTTTTCAAAGGTTATGCAAGATTCAAAATTTCACAATTTTTTAAATCTTTCAAGTTTAAATATCTCGAGTTTAAAATATCTCGAAAACTATTATAGTTCCGAAAAAATCGTTCTAGGTTCGTCTGAAATGTATACTTGTGACTACGAAAAAAAATATATTCCGAAAAAAACTTTTGAAATATGATGAATTTGGAGTTTGGAATTTTCAAAAATCTTAAAAATCCAAGTTCCGTGTTAAATTTTTGGTTCAATTTTTTAAATATAATACCTTGTACTGATCTTAAAAGATCCTGAAATTTTCAGAAAGGTGTTTTTTGTTTGTTCAAAAAAATGAATTTTTGAGTTTTTAAAAATCGTGTCAATCCACGATCAACATTAAATTTTATGGTTACATTTTTTTAAATATAATTACTTTGTACTGATCTCAAAAGATCCTGAAATTTTCTGGATGGTGTTTTTTTGTTTAAAAAATATATTTTTTTTTACAAAAATACTGTTACTTTCACTTTTTTTTACTGCTCAAAATTACAAAACTATATGATTGCTCAAATTTACTTAACTGAGGTACAAAAAAATTTTTACCAAAATTGAAAAATGTATATTTTTGAAACAAAAAAACATCATCCTGAAAATACAAAGTAAAGAAAATACCACAAGTATATTCTTCAAAACGAACCTAGAACGATTGTTACGTAACTATAATAGTTTTCGAGATATTTAAAAAATAAACTTGAAAGATTTTAAAAAATTGTGAAATTTTGAATCTTGCATAACTTTCGAAAAAAAATTTTTTAATTTGTTTCCTTTGGTAGAACTTCGTTTTATTATAAACAAAAACTTCTGACCAAATTTCATTGAAATTGAAACGGGTCGATTCCAACTCTTGGTCGATTTGACATGGAATGACCCATATGCATATTAACCATGCAAGTGAATAAATGAAAATTAATTCCATAAATGAAGCTTAAAATTTTTTATATCAGAAAAAATCGGCGCGCAAAAAAAAATAATTTTTGACATTCAAAAGTTTCACACTTTGTTGCATTACAATAAATATTTTACAAATCGTAGTTCCAGAGAATAAATGTACAAACTTCATTCTTATGCTTCTTACAAATCCATATAATTCATTTAACTCAGCATGAACTCAGCAAATAAACAAACATGCATGAACTAAAATATGAAACAATGGATAAACAGAAAGAAATTAGAGTTAAAATTCTTACGGTTGTCTTGCCACTGCCTCTGGGACCGATTAACAATGCCGAATTGCTTTCGCCGGATTCGACAGTGCGTTTGAGTAATTCGAGAACATGAAGACGTTCCTTGATGTGATGCCTGAATTTCGTTTCAGGACACATAATCTTGCGCTTCAGATATTTTCTCGTTAGGAGTATCATGTTGTCCTGAAAGTCTATCGCCATGTTCTTCTTTTTGCTCATACTTGAAAGGATATAATCACCTGCAAAGATAACAGATGGTTTGTTTTTTTTTGGAAAAAAAAAACAAAAATTGAACGTCAAACGAAAATCAATAACTCTCGTTTTTCTCAAGGAATGAGGTTATGTTTGACCGTTTGTGATTGCAGACAGAGAAAAAAACCCACTGTGAGCAGAATTCGCAAGATGAGGACTCAATTGTTTGCATATTTTTTATTCATGTATTGCGATAATTTCGAATTGCGAAAGTTACGATGTAAAGCGAGAAGAAACGTTCCTCGAACCAGCATAACCTCAATTCGGTGGATTTCAGTGAATAATTAAACAAATATGACAATCGACTTACCCTTAATATGAATAAGAATGAGTTGATGCGAATCTAAAAAGTGTACGAAGAATATTTATTGTGTGGAAAAGGTGGAAAAACTTTGTAAATTTATCACATAAAAAGCTTCTGATATCGTTCGAGACTTTGGGGGTTTGTTTTAAGGGCATGTGAAACACCCCCTGTTTCTCTACGACCCTTTCAATCTTCTGCTCAGTCGATAATTTGCCAATTTGCCAATCCAAACTTTTTCATAAATACTTTGAGTTTCTTGTTGATATTGTTGATTTTCCTTGTTGATATTATCGAGTGCGTAATCGAAAGACGCGCCCGCTAACAGTTTCAATTTTCAACAAATCTTAAAGCACCGAAAAAAAAGTGTTTCAACTTGCTGTCTTGTTCGCTGTTTTATCGACCGAGAAAAGTTGGGGGATGATCGAGTGTTGTTTTTTACTGGGAAAGTTCTGTCAACGAAGATTGAGTTCCATAGAAGCGTACTTCTTACGGGCCACTTGAAGCAAAGCTTTCCACGACGCGTGCAGCCGTGGGATGGCTCTGCGATCGACCTACTATGCCGACTGTCGGTAAGGTCGTCGATACTCCGCCCATGAACCTCGTGTTATCGGCAACTTGCATGTGGCGGGAGTCGCATTGCTTCGTCTCCTTCCCCTATTTCTTTACCGCCCCTATTCGCGCATATAAATAATGACTCAAATGAAGGGAGTGAACTATAGTTGTAATACTAGAAATTATTATTCATGAAAAAAAAAATCTTGAACGCCTGAAAAAAGTTCTGAAGCCATTATAGAAAAAAAAAAAAATCCTCAACGAGCTGGTCTCGATCGTAGGCACACGATTCAGACATCACACGAGTCCCCACTTAGCGTCCTCTATCGATCTGGTGCGAGAGAGAGCGCTATATCCTCTCAAACGGGAGCGAGAGAGAAAGCACGAATACCCCGACTCGTAGGGCGGAGCCTACAAGTTGGGGTAATCACGGACACGGACGCATACATGCGAGTAGTGTACATGAGCGCACACAAGCACAGGCGCCGGTGATGCCATCTAGAAAGTTGGGGTAATCTACCCCAACTTTCTTTGCTTCAAACGGGCTGCAGGCTGTACGCTTCTATGGAACTCAATCTTCGTTGGTTCTGTCAAGATGTTCGGAACCAAAACAAATATGGCCGACAGTGAGCCAAAAACTGAGACGAAAAATTGTACTTTTTTCTTCAAGAAGCGAAATGTTCGTAAGACTTCAGCGAGAAAGAGGCCCGTCGATGATGCCGAGAACGGTGAGTCAAAAAATCAATTGAATTGTCTTTTAATTATCCGCATAATCACGTTAAACAAATTCGATCGATGAATTCGAGGTTATGGGCTTCGTTTCTTCCAAATTGTGATCGTCAAAGCGTTTTCTTAATTAAGATTTTTTTGAATTTTGTTTTTTTTTCGGTGTAGAAAGCAGCGATGATGAAACGACGGTCGTTAAGAAGGAAAAGAAAATTGACGACAAAAATCCCTTGAGGCAAAGCGTAAGTTTGGGTTTCAGTAAATTTCTATCTTTCCTCATATCCAATTCAGATAAGTAACTGTATGGATACGATATAAGGATATTCAATTATTAAATTGATAAAAAACATTAAGCATATGCATCCGATCGATTGCAAAGCAATATCAGAATCTTGGAACTCATTTCTAACAAGCACGTACCGTTGTTTAAGGCGAGGCTAAATATCGACATTAGCTCCTAAAAAATAGATTCCAAACTTGCTCTGGCACGAATGGATGAAAATCAATAAAATTTTGACAGTATCATCAGAATTATGGCACAAATAGAGCCCCACTCCAATTTTCTCGGAAAATGAAAGAAAAAATTACAGATCCGATTATCATAAAAAATCTGTAATTGAAAATATTAAATTATAATGTTTTTATGGCGTTTTGGCTAAAACCAAGAGTGGGGCTCCATAACCAACACCAAAGTACGTATATCGATACATCTTTGACATTATTTTATGAAAAAACCGTGATGTAAGTTTGGAATCCAAATCACGAGATAAATGTTGATAAATTTCGTGTTTTATAGAAAAAAAATGGCGAAATTAAGTTCACAGAAATCCGAAAGAAGGCAGCCCCATGTGGAATTCCTATGAAATAACATTACTTTCATCAGACTTCTATCCAAACTGTTTGACAAGTCAGTGGCAATTAACGAAAACGCTGATTTATGTCTCGCATTTGCATTTTGCAATTCATTCATCATTAATTCATAAAATTAATTGATATTCATCCACCGGTATTGGAAAAAGTTTGCACAGCGATTTTGAGTCGATAATGTAGGGCTTCGGTAATAATGTCGGTATTTAGCCTCGCCTTAAGGGGAGATATACACCTAGCATGGTCGAAAAAATCGATTTTGTTTTGCATTTTCTTGAAGCTTGAGGTCTCAAGGTTACAGCCGAGGTTACAGCCGAGAGAGTGAACCGTTACCAAGAGCGCGCCGTGCCGCCCCACGTGATTTATTCATCCCCAAATTTTTAAACGCACTTTTCTCAAAGCACGTTTTTTAAATCGGCACCCAACATTTCTCGAAAACCAATGAACCGAATGCCTTAAATTCTTGTGTGGTTATTTTATACATCATTATCTAGTGCTTGTCATAGGATTTTTTTGTTCTTGTTTAGTTTTTGTTTTATAGGCAAAACATTAACTAATTTTTGGTCGAAAAATGTTCAAATGTCCGTCATTTTGTCATCAATCGATATTTTCAAAATCGGCTATGACAACTACTAGATTATGGTATTTAACTTAATAATCTTTTTGGTTTTTTTGTTTCCAATGATTTTTGAAGAAACGCCAGTGGGTACCGTTTACCCGGATTTTTTACGGTGCCCCGAAGATTATGCAACCTCGTCAATTATTTATTTTTTTAAATAAAAATATTGAACATATTTCTGAATGTGTATACGTTTCGATAGAAAAACTCCCAATCCGAAATTTCAAATAGTTTTCCTTAAAAATATTCGCAAAAATGACCTTTTTTCCGACTCTTAGGTGTATATCTCCCCTAAAGGGGTTAGGCCACTCTACAGACCAAAAAAAGGGCATATTTCGCAATTTTTTTTCAGCGAAACCATAAAATAAATCGGATTTACAAAAAGGTGTTTTATTATACATCTAATTGGCAATACGAAATTATTTTTTCATGGCGATATATGTCAAAATGGCGACTGTGCAGCATTTTTCCCATGACGCTTTTATTTTTGGAAGGTCGAAGGCCAAACCCAAATATTTGTTAAGTAATTTTGGAAACAAAGCGAAATTTTATAATTGGAAAAAAAAAAGATATCAGACATTCAAAAAAAGTTTAACTAGATGATAAATTAGAACAAAAAATGTAAATCAGAGTTTTGGGTTGATGAAACTATGATTTTAGATTAAAAAGCACCAACATGGTTTTTCTCTTCGATCTAACATTTTGGAAAATAATAGACGAGCGCAAAGGCCCAGAAGACTAAATTTGCGGGTGATGGAAACACTAGCGAAGAGGAGGGTATATCTGTATCCTACAAGAGTAAAAGAACACCGATGCCAGCTGGACCGAGCGATCAAGGTGCCACTGCGATTCTTGAGACTGAAACTGAAGTGGACAAAGATGCTCAGGCGTTATTCGAAAAAGCTCAAAAAATAAACGAGGAACTAGAGGGCAAGGAGGACGACAAGATATATCGAGGACTGAATAATTATGCTCAATATTACAAGAAAAAAGACACAGCGGCTGGCAATGCGTCGAGCGGAATGGTCAGGAAGGGACCAATCAGAGCACCTGCGAATCTTCGGGCGACCGTCAGATGGGATTATCAGCCTGATATTTGCAAAGATTACAAAGAAACGGGGTTTTGTGGATTTGGAGGTACGAATTCAAAAAATAGTTCTATTCTACATTGAAATATTAAAAAAAGCGTTGCAAACTGGAAATTTTCATACTGCTTTCTCATCTCTTTTCATAATTCAAAAAACTTCCTCCATGAAAAGGTACGGAGATCGATTCAGGCTGTCTCATAAAGGAAACTTTGTGAACTATGGAATATTTACAACGATTTTTGCAACATTTAGTAATAAACAATCTTAATGACTAATGTCTAAAAAATTTAAGCAAAATATCTTCAGTGTCGATACACTTTTAATGTAAGCCGCATTTATCAAAAACTCAAGATTTATTAAAAATATGAACTGTCTTAAAAATTTGAGTGCAATATCTTAAATGTTGATAAACTTACAACGTATATCTCATTTTTTAAAAAAATTAAAAATTCCATACAATTTTAACTTTTCCTTCCGGTTTCAGCAAACTCCAATCGCGAATGATCTCGGTCGCCATATAAACTATGTCAAAAAATGAAACTGATTAAAAGAAGCGACTACTTTTTTTTTCAAAATCCCTTATTAAATATTTTTGCGGAAGTGGAAAAAGATGCTTATTAAAAGCAGAGCTCTTAATACTAATATTTAGAGGTCTCTCATCGCGATTTTCTATTTTCCATTTAAATAATACACGAAAAAATGTTTAACTTTGAAATTTTATACCTCGGCTTCAAGTTGATGTACCGAAAGGTGCGATATATATTCCTGTAGGGAATGGAACGCTCCACAAAAAAGGGCTCATGATTTTTCGAAAAACTTACTCCGTCAAAAGTTATCCAAGGTTAAGGTGAAATTTAGAGTAAATTTCACTTTTTTTTTTTTAGTTTCCGGCAAAATGTTAAAACTTATTACTAAATGTCGTAAAATCTTTTTTGAAAATTCTATAATTTGTGATTTTCCATCAGGAAAGGAGTCAGTGAACAATTTTCGATTCGTAAAGCTCAACTGTTTCACGTTCTACATGCGCATTTTTTGTAAAAAAAACTCTATTTTTTTACAATGAAATATCAAATCAATAAAAATATGCCAATTCTACAAGAAATACTGCTTAATATTCACGATGGTATAAAAATTAGATCTTACATATACATTTCTTTAACATTACTTTTTGAAAATATATTTCTGATTTAAAGTGTAAAAGTTATTATACAAAAAACTGATGACTATTTCAAGGTTTGTTTGTTACAATCCGAGAATCGTTGGCGATGTTCTTGTGCGACTCGTAGAAAAAGTAGAAGTTAGGAAGAAAACTTAAAAATTAAGTAATTTATGTTAATGCGATTAAAAAAAAAATTTCAAGAAAAATTTTACGATATTTAGTAATAAGTTGTAACATTTTGCCGGAAAATAGAAAAAAAGGGAAATTTACTCTAAATTTAACTTTAACGGTGAATGACTTTTGAAGGAGTAACTTTATCGAAAAATCATACGGGACGTTTTCTGTAAAGTGTTCAATTCCCTGCACGAATATGTATCGCTCATTTCGGTACATTGATTTGAGGCTGTGGTTTACAATTCCAAAGTTTGAAATAGTATTATCTCTGGCCCTAGATGCACAAAAGACTATTTTTCCTGTGTTATTAAAATGGAAAATAGAAATTTGCGATGAGAGACCTCTAAATAATAATATTAAGAGCTCTGTTTCCAACAGGCATATTTTTTCACCTTCCCGAAAGTATTGAATAGGGGATTTAAAAAAAAATAGTCGCTTTTTTGAATCAGTCTAATATAAATATATCGGTCATTTCATGTCAAATCGACCACTTTTGAACGCGACCCCTGTCGATTTGACTGAAAATTTTTGTCTTTTTTCTACCCCATTAAAAACATTTTTCAGGAAATTTTCAAATTTTTTTACCCAGCCCGAAAAAAGTTATGAATTATTCAAAAAAAGTCTTCTGTTTTTTCAAATAGCTATAACTTCTTCAAAAATTGACTAATCGGAACGTTTTTTTTTGGAAAATTTTCGACTTTAAATGTACTTTTCGTAAAAATACAAAAAAATTTAAGATATTAAAGTCTATGAAATTTTTCACTTTTTCGAGAAAAATCTTCGTTTTCTCGGAAGCGCATTTTTTATTTAATTTTTTTTTTTTACTAAAAAAAAACTTCGTTCAATTCCGGAAAGAATGCCGTCCAAACTGGAGTGGGTGGAATTTTCCTTCTATTTTTTTTTATTGATTGGAATTTTTTTTTTTTCGCAACTGGGCTTATTTCACAAAACACACCGCTCTGTAAATTTTTGAGGATTTATAAAGGACCTCAGAGTTTGAAAAATTGAGAAGAAAAAAAAATCGAAAGTGGTAATCCGCGAAAAAATTTTGATTTTTTTCAAAAAGGTTAAAGAAGAAATAGAAGACACCTATATATAATTTTTTTGTATTTTTTTCAAAAACTACATCCAACAACAAGAAGAATGAAAAAAATTGCCATATAGGCCCATTTCTGACGAAGCCACAGGCTTTTGAAATATAGAGAATTCAAGTATTAAATTAAATTCTGAAGAATACAGTACATGTGAAATTTTTAAACGCCAAAGGAAAATAAAATAGTTTTCGAATTAGTATTAAATAAATGTTTACTAATCGTATTATATAACCAGGAAGTCCTTAGTAGAAATCATTAAGCTAGATTATAAGTTTCGTCTTAAACACCGTTAAAACATTTTCTCAGATTTAATTTAGAATTTTTAAAAAATCATCAGAAAACGTAAAAAATATAGAATAAGTGATAAGAGTTTTTTTTCAATCAAAGAAGAAATATAAAAAGCAAAGATGGGCCAAAATTGAAAAATAGCGGATTCAAAATGATATGCGTTGGATGTATTTTTCAAAAGCCTGTGGCTTGGTCAAAAATGGGCCCAGATGGCAGCTTTTTTCATTCTTTTTGTTTTTGAATGTAGTTTTTGAAAAAAATACAAAAAAATTATAAATAGGTGCCTTCTATTTCTTCTTTAACCTTTTTGAAAAAAATCAAAATTTTTTCACGACTTTCGATTGTTTTTTCTTCTCAATTTTTCAAACTCTGAGGTCCTTTATAAATCCTTAAAAATTTACAGAGTGGTGTGTTCTGTGAAACAAGCCCAGTTGCAAAAAAAAAAAATTTCCAATCGAAAAAAAAAAATTGAAGGAAAATTCCACCCCAGTTTGGGCGGCATTCTTTCCGGAATTGAACGAAGTTTTTTTCTTAGAAAAGAAAAACAAAAAAAATGCGCTTCCGAGAAAACGATTATTTTTCTCGAAAAAGTGAAAAATTTCATAGACTTTAATATCTTAAATTTTTTTTGTATTTTTTTTTTCGAAAATTACATTTGAAGGCGTTAATTTTCCAAAAAAAACGTCCCGATTAGTCAATTTTTGAAGAAGTTATAGCTATTTGAAAAAACAAAAGCCTTTTTTTTGAATAATTCATAACTTTTTTTGGGTTGGGTAGAAAAATTTGAAAATTTCCTGAAAAATGTTTTTAACGGGGTAGAAAAGACAAAAATTTTCAGCCAAATCGAAAGGGTTCGGGTTCAAAAGTAGTCGATTTGACATGGAATGACCCAAATATATATATATTCGAATAAAACACGTATAATGAAGGGTAGCTTTGATAAATGGAACTCTCCTAACATATACTCACACACAGATCCATGCAGAATTTTTTTTGCATACGAATTCTCGACCTTATGAAACCTTTCAATCACATTGACATGAAAAACTAAAAAAAAAAAAGAAATTTTGAAAACAAAGCATCCTTTATGAAAAAGAAAAGATGAATAAAATAAAAATTTAAAAAATTACTTACTGTATCTTCACAATTTTACAAATGAAATCGGCTCAGCGTTGGTAAATTTCACTGTTTCCCTTTTTCATTTCAGACAGTTGCAAATTTCTTCATGATCGATCGGATTACAAGCTCGGTTGGCAATTGGAAAGAGAAGCGGCATCGGGAGAATACGATAATAGCGGTGACGAGGATGATAAGAAATATGAGATCGACAGTGACGAGGAAAATTTGCCATTCAAATGTTACATATGCCGTGAAACTTTTACCGATCCCATTATTACAAAGTACGATTTCACTCGCCAAATTATAACTTTCTAAATCTAAAATTCCAAATTCTGAAAATGTAACTTTAATAGCTTCAATAAGTCACGATATTCCTGAGTCGTTCGAAGTGGCCTCAAAATTTTGTTCATTAAGCAAATTTAGTGTTTTCTCGTTTTCGCAGATGCAAACATTATTTCTGTGAAAAATGCGCACTCGAGCAGTACAAAAAGAGCACGAGATGTTTTATCTGCAACGTTCAGACAAACGGAGTTTTCAATCCCGCCAAGGAATTGATCGCGAGAACCAAACTGGAAAATGAAAATGCTCAGGCTGTGGGAAAAAACGAGGACGATACCGATGAGGATGATTAGACGTAAGAATAACGTTATGATAATTATTCGAACTGCAATAAATGATGAACAAATTTATTTATAATTATTTGACGGTCCAGCATTACATACAAATAGAAAACTTGAAACCCAAAAAAATAAAAGTGGTTGTAGGGCAGTATTCGGCGCACTTGTTTATTACACTGAAAAAAAAAAAATTCGTGAATTTTATGTGAAGTTAGCTTGACGAGTATATGGAAATTAAAGAATACATTTTGAGTCGGAAAATCAATAAAAAATTACAATTTCCGGATAAGAAATTGTTGATCACAAAAACGGTTTACAGTGAACTGTTATTTCTGTACTTACGTCGAATTATCGCCAGGTATCCTGTACTTAACGCATTTTATCCGCCAGAAAAAATTATGCAGACGTAAAAAACGGGGCATAAGGGGCAAATAAAAAAAAAATCTGACCGTGGTTTTCATGATCTTTTCAAGACATTTAGTTATCTATTGAGGGTCGGGAAATTCGAAAAATGAATTTAATACAAATTTTCAATTCCGATCAAATTCTGATCACAGTATCAGGATATGGAATAACAATGATTTAATCGATTCGAAATTTTTATTTTTCACCATTGCCGGATAGACGAATTTTTTTCGTTCACCAATCTCGATTCTTAAAGCCACTTAAAGTCCCGATATGATCGAACGATAAAATTTATCGAACGATTATTAATAACATAATCTTGAATTATGATCCGATCCGTCTTGAATTATTCGTAAATTCGAATATTCGCACACCCCAAATACTAGTAAAAAAATAAGAGACTGTGTTATTGCAATGGCTGTTTATGCTAAAAACCTAAATAAATATTTGCATTGTCGAAATTATTGAATAAATTAATGTCAGTAATAGAAAATAAAGCCAGATTTCAGAACAAGGAAGAAAAGCAGTCATCGATCATAACAATAACAAATCATTTCTTATTTACCATTCAATAATTGTTAAAACTGAGAAAGAGAAACTAAAAACGATCGACTTTTTTTTGTATTGTCGTCAAAGTTTTTCAAAATTTGGAAGAAATACATTGCAGATAAATAAAATCATGCAAATGTGAAATTTGCACATAGCTTCCTTATTTTTTTCCATCGTTCGTCAACCTCCCTTTATGAAGATCTCTTTGACCATTTTTATGATCTGTATGTTTATTATCATGGCTTCCTCATAAAGGAAGCTTCACGAACGACGGAAACAAATGAAGAAGCTATGTGCAAATTTCACATTTGCATGATTTTTTATCAATTCCGTTCAATTACATTATTAATCGTTTTTGTCGTCCAGTTTATTGGTGCTAGAGAAGTGAACTCGATAGCTGCTAAATTAGGAAACTTAGTGTTAACAAGTATTTTTCGAAAATTTCAAAATTTTTTTGCGAACGAACATCTTGAGCGTTTTTCACCAAATTCAACTCTAACCATTCTTATCATATAGTGTATTTGTGCAAAAAGTTTTAGTTCGATACTTCCAAAAATGCGGATGTTGGAGCATTAACCAAATTTTTATGGAAATTTCAAAAAAATAAAAAATTTACCCGAACCCCTCACGCGATTTTTATGAAATTTGGTATTATTTTTCATTGTCATTGAGTGTATCGTCACAAAAAAATTCAGCTCGGTAGATGCAAAATTACAAAAGTTAGAGAACTTACCAATTTTTTGCGAAAAATTAAAAAAAAAATTCAAACTGAACCTCTTGAGCGATTTTTCCCAAATTCAATCCCATCCGTCCTTATTATCAAGTGTATCTGCACATAAAATTTCAGGGTGGTAACTACAAAATTACGAACGTTAGACGCCTAACAAACAATTTACAGAAAATACAAAACCCAGCCAAATAGACAATTATTTTGCATTATCAAAAAAAATTGCACCTAGAACAGGGACATAGTCTACTTATATACCAAATTTCAAGTCGATCGCCCAAAGCGTTCTCCAGACATGTTCATTTTAAGGAAAGCACAAAGCGTACACACATACACACATACATACGTCCGGACATTTTTTCTAAATGTGATTTCTCGACGTTTTGGGACATTTTGAACATACTGACATGAAAATTGCGAAATTTTTTTTTTCGCGAAAACAAAGCTTTCTTTATGAGGAAGCAAAAAGAGTATAACTTTTGAAAAACTCAATTACACTTGACTAATAATTAGCGTATTCGATTTATTTGTTAATTTTTCTAACGATGTATTTTCATAACATCTAAATAAATATTTTAATTCTTACATTTCATTAAAAGGTTGGTAATGAAACGTTCTTTTAAAAGTGATGTTTTATTAAAATTTTCATTACTTCAGTAGTGAGCTATAAGAAAAATACTATGATTAAGTTAAAAATATGATAAAACAACATAAACCTCTTCATCGAAATCGATCAGTTTAAGAGCAAAAATAATTATTCGAATTATTGGAATAATTTGAATGGTTTGAATAATTCGAATAATTCGAATATTCGAGGCTTCTTTTGCTTCCCCATAAAGGAAGCTTCGTTTTCGCGAAATTTTTTTTTCGCAATTTTCATGTCAGTGCAATGTTCAAAATGTCCCAAACCGTCGAGAAATCACATTTCGAAAAAATGTCCTGACGGATGTGTGTGTGTGTGTGTTTGTGTGCGTGTGTGTACACGCTTTGTGCTTTCCTTAAAATGAATATACTTGGAGTTATTGCAGTTATTGCAGTTACTAGTACTTGGAGAACGCTTTGGGCGATCGACTTGAAATTTGGTATACAAGTAGACTACGTATGTCCCTGTATTCAGTGCAAATTTTTTTGAAATTGCAAAATAATTGTATATTTGGCTGGAATTTGTATTTTCTGTAAATTGTTTGTTAGTCGTCTAACTTTCGTAATTTTGTAGTTACCACCCTGAAATTTTATGTGCAGATACACTTCATAATAAGGACGGTTGGGATTAAATGTAGGAAAAATCGCTCAAAAGGTTCGGTTTAAAAAAAAAAAAAAAAATTCGCAAAAAATTTGTAATTTCTCTAACTTTTGTATCTATCGAGCTGAATTTTTTTTGTGACGATACATTCGATGACAATGAAAAATAATACTGAATTTCATAAAAATCGCGTGAGAGGTTCGGTTAAAAAAAAAATTTGGAAAATTTCATGAAAATTTTGTTAACGCTCCAACATTCGCATTTTTAGAAGTATCAAGCTAAAATTTGTTGCACAAATACACTATATGATAAGAATGGTTAGGGTTGATTTTGGTGAAAAACGCTCAAGATGTTCGTGCGCAAAATTTTTTTGAAATTTTCGAAAAATGATTGTTAACACTAAGTTTCCTAATTTAGCAGCTATCGAGTTCACTTCTTTAGCACCAATACACTGGACGACAAAAACAATCGATAATGTAATTGAACGGAATTGCTAAAAAATCATGCAAATTTGAAATTAGCACATAGCTTCTTCATTTGTTTCCGTCGTTCGTGAAGCTTCTTTTATGAGGAAGCCATGATAATACACATACATGTCATCAAGATGGTCAAAGAGATCCTCATAAAGGAGGGTTGAGGAACGACGGAAAAAAATGAGGAAGCTATGTGCAAATTTTTTCAAATAGCTATAACTTCTTCAAAAATTGACTACTTGAGACGTTTTTTTATTTATTTCGTCTTGAAATGTACTTTCCAAAAAAATATAAACAAATTTTAAGATATTGAAGCTATTAAATTTTTACCTTTTTCGAGAAAAATCATATTTTTCTCGAAGTTCGCCATTTTTTTATTTTTTTTCACTCAAAAACAACTTTGTGCTGTTTTGTGAAATAAGCCCAAGTGAGATTTCTTTTTCCATCGATAAAAAAATAGAAGTAAATGTCGGTCCACTCCATGTTGGGCGGATTTTTCTCCGGAATTGATCAAAGTATTTTCTGACCGAAAAAAAAATGGCGAACTTCGAGAAAAAGATCATTTTTCTTGAAAAAGTGAAAACTTGCATACATTTTAATATCTTAAAATTTGTTAATATTTTTTTCAGAAAGTAGATTTAAAGACGACAATTTTGAAAATAAACGTCCTAATTAGTCAATTCTTGAGGAAGTTATAGCTATTGGAAAAAAGCCTTTTTTTGGGTTGGGTAAACAAATTTGAAAATTTCCTGAAAAATGTTTTTAATGGTTTTGAATGGTTCGAATAATTCGCACAATTCGAATGGTTCGAATAATTCGAATAACTCGAATATTCGATTCGAATGCTATTCGCACACCCCTATAGTCAAAAGTCACAGGAACACCATTTTTTCATCTCGTTACATTTTTTTTCCATTCACTAGTTGAAACGTGATGGCTTCGCATGCGGTGTTCATTCCCTCCTTCAACTAAACTCCTCTAATTTACCAAATGCATTTGTCCTTTGTTAACGCGCTGCATCGTGTCATCCCCTTTCCCCCTCATTCCCTCTCTTACTCCGACGACAAGCTACGGAGACACTGAACCAATTTCGTTTGGGTCGTTTCAGTGGTCGTTTGAGCGCTTCGAGGGCGGACGAAAACGAGCGATCGCGAGAAATTGCGGCCACGGAGAATCACCGATCTACCGAAAGAGCTTCACGCTCATTAACGGACCTTTATATGTGCATCGGAATAAAGCTGAATGAGCGCGTAACTTAGGGACGAGTTCGGTAAATCTTTTTTTTATTTTTTTTTATTTTTTTTTTCTGTCGAGATAAATATGCATAAAATCTAATTATGAGGGAATAATTATGAGTGAGTAAGTAATATTTATGTAAATTACAGTTTTATAACTCCAGTTATTTTAACTATAGAGGACATAATTTATAGAGGATTGAGAAATCCAAAAAGTTTTTTTCAAGTTCATTTAATTCGACAATACATTCGATCGTGTTGTTTGAAATAATTGTAAATTACTGGCAGATAATTTAAAATGGTTTAAAGTTTGAAAAATTAAGAAGCGTGTGTATAAGATTATTTAATGCAGCGATGCATTTTACAAGATAAATTTACATAAAAAAAAAAGATTTTTGTATATTAAAAAAGGCTCATTTTTTATGCGGAATTGAAGAATGAAATTGTGTTTGTGAATTTATTTTATTCGGTGGTAAATTACAAGTGGATCATTTGAAATTCACGCGTTCTCTTTTTCTTACGGCGAAATACATTTGTATAAATTTTTTTTTAAATGAGAGGGCATGGGAAAGATATTTTTATAAATTGAGATTCTTTTTACTACAATTACTTTAAGAGGGAACGCCACTGTGACGGGGCTAAAAATGGCCGATTTTCGGGATTTTTTTTTTTTAAATAGAGATGATTATTTGAGGATCAGACAAAAAGCAATTTATAAAGTATATATTCAACTATATTCATACAAATTATTATTGAAAAATATTAAAAATTGACAAAGTTATCACCACGAACGTAATGATAGAATAAAAAAATAACTCTTGGTGGCAGCGATACAGCAATGAAAAATCATCTGAAATCAAAAACCTTCATTTTTTTAAATCTACACAACAGTGACTATCGTTAAGAGTAGCCAATTTTTTTTAAATAATTTTTTTCACGAAATGGCGTCGATTTGAATTTTTTTTTACCGTTTTTATTTTATTTTCAAAAGGTCTTAGAAAATAGTAATTTTCAAAATTTTGTAAATCGGCTACGCACAACCTAGGCCAATGGGATTACAAAAATTAAAAACAAATTTTTTTAAATCGGTTTATTGGTCTTCCAGGAATCGATGCCACCGTGTTCAAAAAAGTTGTTTTCAGATGTAAGCGTTAAAAGTTTTTACTGCATATTCGTTTACTCTGAATGTAGTTATATGTTAAATTTACACTTACGTTAAACTATCTATTCCCTCTTTCTTCCTTTGGGTATATCTCAGTCAATATTTGAGATTTTGAGTTAAAAATTTGTTTACATATTTTTGAATATATATGGGTCATTTCATGTCAAGTCGATCACTTATGAATCCGACCCCTTTCAAATTGGCTGATTTTTTTCCTCTTTTATCCCATTAAAAACATTTTTTAGGAAATTTTCAAATTTTTTTATCCAACCCAAAAAGAAAGCTTTTTTTCAAATAGCTATAACTTCTTCAAAAATTGACTAATTGAGACTTTTTTTTTTAATTTCGTCATTAAATGTACTTTCCGAAAAAAATATAAACAAATTTGAAGATATAAAAATTTAAAGATATTAAAGCTGTGAAATTTTTCACTTTTTCGAGAAAAATTATCTTCTCGAAGTTCGCCATTTTTTTTTTCACTCAAAAAAAACTGTGCTGTTTTTTGAAATAAGCCCATGTTGGGCGTCTTTTTTTCTGGAATTGATCAACGTATTTTCTGACCGAAAAAAAAAATTAAAAATGGCGGACTTCGAGAAAAAGATCATTCTTTCTGAAAAAGTGAAAACTTGCATAGATTTTAATATCTTAAAATTTGATTATATTTTTTTCAGAAAGTAGATTCCCCTTGACTAGAGCTAATATTTTATGAAGAATTTAAAAACGGTGTTTGTAAGCTCATAGGATTTACTATATCCGATGGGATTTGTTGTTTGAAGTAATTTCAAATGACCCGCGACCAAAGCGGGACGAAATGACGAATGTATGCTTTCTTCCGACGACATGACGAATGCATTTCCAAGAAATTAATGCATCACCGCTCTCGGTATCATATATATACACATATATATTAGGGTGGGTCAAATAAAATGACAAATTTTTTTTTCCTCGATATAATGAAAAATGTATTGCTTGGCATCTCAAAAAAACCTTCTGCAAGTATTAGCCCTTCATATTTAAATTAAGAGGTCCCCCATCGCAAATTTTCATTTCCCATTTAAATAACATAGGAAATTTTTTTTTTAACTTTGGAATTTTATTAGACTTTAACCGTTGAGGTTGGGATAGTTTTTTAGCACATTTTTGTAGAACATTTGATGTTCTACAAAAAAGCTCTCTTGTGTTTAATCGAGAAAACTAACAGTTAAAAAAAAATCGGTGATAATTATCACTAACTATCACCGACAAAAATGTGCTAAAAAACTCTCCTGACCTTAACGGTTAAAGTCTAATGAAATTCCAAAGTTAAAAAAAAAATTTCCTATGTTATTTAAATGGGAAATGTGAAATTCAAAAAATAATCGGTGATAATTATCACTAATTATCACCGATTATTTTTTGAACGGTTAGTTTTATCGATTAAACATAAGAAAGCTTTTTTGTAGAACATGAAATGTTCTACAAAAATGTGCTAATAAACTCTCCTAACCTCAACGGTTAAAGTCTAATGAAATTCCAAAGTTAAATAAAAAAATGTCCTATGTTATTTAAATGGGAAATAAAAAATTGCGATGAGGGACCTGTTAATTTAAATATGCAGGACTAATACTTGCAGAAAGTTTTTTTGAGATGCCAAAGAATACATTTTTCATTATATCGAGGAAAAAAAAATTAGTCATTTTATTTAACGGGTTACATACAGTTAGAAGGCTTTAAAAAGACGGATTTTCAAGAATTTTTTTCGCGCAGACTATTCAATTTATTAATTTGAAAATTGGTGTACATATTATAATAACCTTATAATATATTAACATATTTTTTATTTGTAAAAATAATCATCGCGAATGTTGCTATCGCCGATCTCCTAGAGCTCCGCAAAAAAAACCAATTTTGCGGTGATCACGATATCTCTGGACCGGATTATCTGAAATGAAAAAACCAAATAAATTTCGTTAATATAATACATTATCTAGTATTTAATCGAAGGAATTAGCGAAAAAATAATTTTTGACAGAATGGCGACTTCTCAAAATAAAAGACTCGATTTTGAACGAAAATTTAAGCCTTAAATTATTTATAAAATGGAAAATATTTATCGGAGAAAAAAAATCTTCGATTAATTACTAAAAAATCTAGTTAAAAAGGTTGTGTTAAAATTTGAGACTGATCGGTTCAGCCGTTTTCGAGAAATCTTGATCACCGATTTTGAAAACATAGTTTTGAGAAAAACGCGTTTAAAGTTTCAAACTGTGAGATGCGCCTCCCTAACGCGCCTTCATAAATGTGTCTATAACTTCGAAAATATTCGTCTGATTGACATAAAATTTTGAGTGTGTATGCTCCAATATATGTATATTCAGAAAATACAAAAAAAAACGATTTTTTGAAAATTACAAGTGTATGTAAGCCCTTAACCCACCCTAATATACATATATATATATATATATATATATATATATATATATATATATATATATATATATATATATGTGTGTGTGTGTGTGTATATAGATATGGGTCGACAATACGGACGTTAACCCGAATGAATGATAAAACTGAATGTACAATCAGTCGAACACGTAGAACGAATTTAATTTCATTTAGTCATTAATCCGAGTCGATCGACTGTCGTCAAAGGTCACACGGCGAATACAAAATTACGCTCGTGGTCGGTAGTCTTTGATAATAATCTTTGGTATCTTTGAAGTATCGTCTATTTTTTATCTGCCAGTTATTGGCAATGATCGTACGACAAGTAAATCGGACTAACTAAAACTATTTTCTGAAATGTTAATATTTGAAAGTTTTCATTTTTCAAAAAAACTAGAATGAAAATTTATTCTAAAAAATATGAAATAAAAATAAAAACACGTTGGCATGAGATTTGATTTACCGTTAATTCGCGTATTAATTCGACTCCTGTGATGTTTAAAAGTTGTAAAACAGCGAAAGAACAAGATTTTTTTAAGGTGTAGTGGAATTTATGTGATGAGAGAAAAAAAATAGAGCAAGAACTTTTAATAGAAGTGATTTTACGAATGACGATTGTGATCTTCAATGAGAGTTCTCGGAACAGCTTTTTTATTTTATAAAGGTAAGTAAATCATCCCAAATTTATGGGACCTCTTATTTATTCAAAAATTATTTTACTTTATTGAATTATTAATTTAATGAATATTTGCTAAATTATGAATGTTTGTAGAAAAATAGGTAATTATTGTTCATTTTTTCTTACGTCAAGTCGGAATTTATAAATCACGTTTTACCTTTAAAACACGTAAAAGTTTCATTAAATTTAAGTACTTTCTTGACTTCAATGAAACTGAAGATTATTTTAAGAATTTTACGAAAGTTAAAATTATGACAATTAGAAAATCTGAGTACAGATTAATATTTCCATTAGGAAGCAAAAGTACCAAAATCTATAAATTCTTAAACTCAGTTTTAAGTGAGTTTAATAAGTTTTTAAACTTCGAGAAATTTATGTGCCTTGTTTAAAAACTTTTGCTGAGAGAAACCCAAATTTGAAAGGAACCTTATGAATAGCAACTTAAAGATTTTTACCTTTTTATTTACCCCCGAATGTTTTCAGTGTTGAACGTGAATCTAAGATAAGAAAATTAAAATTTTAGAAGCAAAATGAAAGAAATAATGCATCCAAAACGATTTTAAAAAATCATGCCAATTGGAAATTTGTACATAGTTTACATTATTAATTGTTTTTGTCATCTAGTGTATTGGTGCTAAAAAAGTGAAGTCGATAGCTGGTAAATTAAGAAACTTAGTGTTCACAAATATTTTTCAAAAATTCCACAAATTTTTTGAGAACGAACCTCTCGAGCGTTTAGTACCAAAATTTGCATTAACTATTCTTGTCTTTTGTATTTGCGAGATAAATATGCATGAAAAGAGAGATTTTTGTGTATTAAAAATCTTCTCGTTGCGATTACCTTAATAATAAGGGTTCATTTTTTATGGGGAATTGAAAAATCAAATTGTGTTTTCAAATTTCTTTTTTTCGGCGGTAAATAACTGGTGGGTCATTTAAAATTCACACGTTCTCTTTGGGCCAGTAAAAATAGACGTTTTTTTGGTCAACTTTGCACTAAACTACCGATCGAATTTTTCTTTTTTAGAAAGTTTTAGGATCACTTACTGAGTATAAAATCACAAAATGCTGACAGATTCCGGTGGAGCTTCAGGCGCCATCTTGAAAAAACGTTTTTGGCCGATATCTCGGAAACTATGCACTTCAGGGCAAAAGTCATACGACCATTATTGTAAAGAATAAAATTTCGCATCTTTTGTTTCTCATAAACTTTTTTGTAAAACTTACCGTTTACGATTTATGGCTCATTTAATGAACAGGTTTTTCTATCTCGGCCGATAACTCGTATAATATTGGATTAATCAATAAAATACGTTCATCCATTTTTAAAGATCAGTCTATTCCCCACAACTTTTATTTCAAACTTTTTTTTTCTAATGTCCATACTTTTTGAGCTCTAGGACGTTTAATGTAGCAATGCCGACACTCGGCGGGAGCCCAACGATTACTTCCTATAGCTTAAAAAGCATGGACATTAGAAAAAAAAAGTTTCAAATAAAAGTTGCGGAGAATAGATTGATCTTTAAAAATGGATAGATGCATTTTATTGACTAATCCAATATTATAAGAGTTATCGGCCGAGATAGAAAAACCTGTTCATTAAATAAGCCATAAATCGTAAACGGTGAATTTTACAAAAAAGTTTATCATAAATAAAAGATACGAAATTTTATTCTCTACAATAATGGTCTCCATGACTTTTGCTCTGAAGTGCATAGTTTCCGAGATATCGGCCAAAAAAGTTTTTTCAAGATGGCGCCTGAAGCTCCACCGGAATCTGTCAGCATTTTGTGATTTTGTACTCAGTCAGTGATCCTAAACCTTATTAAAAAAAATTGGGTCGGTAGTTTAGTGCGAAGTTAAATTCTATTTTTACTGGTCTACTTCTTACGATGAACAAAATTTGTACAAAATTTTAGCTCGATACTTCTAAATATGCGAATTTTGGAGCGTTAACAAAATTTTGTTGAAGATTTCAAAACAAATTTTTAACCGAACCTCTCAAGCGATTTTTCTGAAATTCAGTATTATTTTTCGTTACCATTGAATGTGTCGGCACAAAAAAAATCAGCTTGGTAGGTGTAAAATTACAAAAGTTAGAGTATTCATAACCTTTTTGATGAGAATTGGAATTTTTTTTAAAACCAAACCTGTCAAGCCATTTTTCCCATATTCAATCCCAACCGTCCTTATCATAAAGTGTATGTCCACAAAAAATTTCAGCGTAGTAAATCCAAAATTACAAAAGTTAAATTTGTTACAAACATTTTTCAACAAATTAAAAGTCCCGCCAAATTGACAATTGTTTTGCAATTTCGAAAAAAATTGCACTGAGTAAAGAGCCATAAATGATCTACTTATGCTATTCCAAATTTCAACTTGATTTCACACACAGATATACGCATACATCTGGAAAAAATTTTAAAATGTGTTTTTTCGACGTCTTGGGACACTTTGAACATACTGACATGAAAATCGAAAAAAAGAAAAAATTTTGCGAAAGCTTCCTTAATTAGGAATCAAAATTGCATTTGTCAATATATTATAACGAATATTAATAATACCGAATTTTCTTTTCGCGAAAGCTTCCTTTATGAGGAATCAAAATTTCATTTATCAATATATTATAACGAATACTAATAATAACGAATTATAATGATATATTTGTCAAATTATTATAACGAATCTACGATAGAGGTTTTTTTGAATTCCGAAGATAAATGCAACCGGCTGAAAATAATGGAGATTTTTGCGCGGTTCTGCGCATACTCGCAATAAATATATACATATATTCGCATATACCAGGGGCGACTGGAGCGTATACGGCAGAGGGGGCAGGAGGGTCAAGGGGAGCTGGGGAGGAATATCATCGTGGTGAGATAGATTCTCTCCGGCAGGGTCGACGTGCGACTGCGGGATAGTAAAACCCGGAGTTTCCAGAATCGATAAACACAATGTTTCCAACGTATATAACCATTGAAACGCGGAAAATGTCATCTCGATAAAGCGACGATGAGACAGCAATTGTGCTCGCGTTGATAAAATCATCAGTGAAAGGAAAATTGGACGGATCTTTGTGGCGCCCCTTCCTCCCGCGTTTTAACGAAGAGCCGATAAATCCTCGTGAATCTGAGATTAAAACGAGAAGAGGATAGCACGCTCTGTCAAGCCGGAAGAAAAATGAAAGAAAATTTGCAATCGTCGTTTCTTTGTCCTAAAATCTTGCGTCGGTTTGAAGACCGAACGAGAGGGGGTTAAAAAAATCGAATAACATCCAGTAGTGTCGAAAATTTCGAAACAAAAAAATAATCTGTATTTCTTCCGTGAAAAGATGAATCGCACAATCGTGAATAAAATATTATCAGCGAGGGAAATTTTTGCGCATAATATGATTCAATGGTAAATGCGCTTAATTTAATATTCGATGGGAATCTGCATAGGCGTCGATTGACAAAGAGAAGTAAATTTCTTCCAGTGAGATTATTATTAGTTTTTTTTTCGTAGAGATGAGAGGTTGTTTTATCGACCGAGCGTAAATATAGATTATCGACGGTTTGTAGTGTAAAGAAGAAATTTTTTTTTCTAAATACCTCTTCTCTTCGTTTTTTGTGGTGGAAAAAACGGTGATCTCGCGAGATTTTTCGAAACAGCGAGGTCGAAATTGTTTGAACGGTTATCCTCGGTTTCCAACGGAAATAAGTCAACCAGGTCAGTGCGGAAACGAACGCAAATCTTACGGTAATTCATGTGTATAAGGTCATTAAGATTTAGCGAAATTGAAGTTCGTGAAAAATATGACGAAAAATTTGTCAAACAATGGTTTTTTATGTGTGGCATGAAAACGCAAAAAAATGGAGAACGTGTAAAGATTATTCTCAAACAAATTTGATGGCCCCAAAAATCTGTTTTTTTTTTTCAAAAATTGTCGAGTATTTTGAATTTTTCGTCATATATTTGACTAGTTTTGCCGCCATTTTACCTTCACTAGATTCAAGAATTGAATTTTATCAAATGCTGATAATATCGTTTTTTTAAACTTAATTACAAATGATTAATAAATGAAAAAAAAATTAAAATTAAACATTCTAAATTATCACAATAAAAAAATGCTCATGGAAGGAGGTTCAACTGACTGGCTGCAATATGGCTTTAGTAAATTCAATTTTAGAACGTGAATTTAAAATTATATTACTGTATTTAAGAATATTTTTGTTTTAAAAAAAATTTAATTATTGACAGTGGAATGTAAAAATTTTGAAATCGCGTACAAATGAAGATATGGTTTTCTTACGTAATTCCGAATTATAGAAAAATATTAAAAAATGGAAATAATAATTGAACTTGCTGAATTATCGTAAATAGTGCAATACTCTCAGATGGAAGATCAGCTGTAATATATATCTCTACTAAAATTTGTTTAATCTATTGTTAATAACAAATTTCATTGTTTTTGAATTATTTTAATTTTGGAATCAAAAATTATTGCCAATAGTGCGGAGAATTATTCAACAGAGAAAACATTGATTTGTTAATGAGTTGCGAAAAAATGGAGAAATGCGTTTGAAAAAATCGAAGACAAATATAAAGAACTGTAAAGGAAATAAAAAATGCGGGTAAAATTTTGACTGGCGTTGAATTGCGTTGAAAGAAAACTTGAAAAAAAAACAATTTTGGTCTCATTAAGATTTAAGGGGCTAAAAAATTCGAGGTGCAGCACCAAAAGAATTGTCCAAAGGAAATAATAGGGCAATGAATTTACTTTGAAAAAATCTTGTATGTATAAATCTTCAACTTTAAAGTGATAGAACTGTCTTAAGTGAATTATGAGTCATCGTCAGAGGCGATTGACTCTGCGCTCTGTCGGATTATCGACAAAGGGATAAGCGTTAACCGACATGTTACGTCAAAGGTAAAAGTCCAAGTTGAAGAAGAGCTGAGAGAAATTCCCTTAAGGCGGTCGAGTCAGCGTCAAAACAGCGGTTTTTAATTATAATTTATAATTTCCTACAAATATGTATGTATCATCCACTATTTGAGATACCAAATGAACATTTTTTTAGGACTACTCTGCTGAAAATTCCCACGCCGGAACATGTATGGGATCCGACGTGGGATCCCACGTGGTGTTTTCGGACAGGGAACCCGTACGGGTTCCCACGTGATAACCTGTACGGGATCCCACGTGGTGACCTGTACGGGATCCCACGTGGTGACCCGTACGGGTTCCCTATCCGAAAACACCACGTGGGACCCCGTACAGATTGTTGTATGGGAACCTGTACGGGTTCCCTGTTCAAAAACACCACGTAGGATCCCGTACGGGTTTTTGCGTGGGAACGCGTACGGGTTCCCTATCCGAAAACACCACGAGAAATCCCGTACGGGTTATTGTATGGGAACCCATACGGGATCCCACGAGGTGACCCGTACGGATTTTTGCTTGGGAACCCGTACGGGTTCCCTGTCCGAAAACACCACATGGGATCCCGTACGGGTTCTTGTATAGGAACCCATACGGGATCCCACGTGGTGACCCATACGAGTTCCCACATGAGAACTCGTACGGGTTTCCTGTCCGAAAACACCACGTGGGATCCCGCACGGGTTTTTATATGGGAACCTATACGGGATCCCACGTGGTGACCCATACGAGTTCCCACATGGGAACCCGTACGGGTTCCCTGTCCGAAAACACCACGTGGGATCCCGTACGGGTTCTTATATGGAAACCCATACGGAATCCCACGTGGTGACCCATACGAGAATCCGTACGGTGTTTTAAATATTTCACGCCTTTTTGCGTGGCCGGGACCCACGTTGAAAAACAATATAGGGTACCCTTTCTTAGGGTACGCTCCTTCGGCAATCCTCGAAGAGAACATTTCCGAGTGAACGGAAATTCTCTACGAGAATTTAATGAACAAGTATAATTGCATAAGGCGGCAAGAACTCCTTGGTATGGATTCTTTCGAGACCGACTTATGTTAATATTCTGTGCTGTCCTGCGACATCTCGGGCCAAGTCTCAGAACTAACGCGACGCGGTTCGTGGTGATAGGAATAATAATCCTCTGTTAAGGGGGTCGAGTCAGCGTCAAAACGGCGATTTTTAATAATAATTTATAATTTTTGTCGAATGCCTACAAATATGATGTATCGTCCACCATTTGAGGTACCAAATGAACAATTTTTTGGGACTAGTTAAAACCCTTGAGGTGCACCAGTGTCCTGAAAAACCTAGTTTTGAGTTTTTACACTCTGCGCATGATTCAGAAAGAACTGCTAGACGGATTTTGTTCTACGACATCTCATTTCCTTCATAACGCTTCTTCCCACGGGATTAACGCGGCACATTTTGATTCAAGTCAAAATTGTGACCAGGACAATGCCTGGAAAGTTCAAAATAGGCTACCAATTTCAAAAGTGGCCTGCAACTCTGAAATAAAGGGCAAAAAACGGAACGTGCCACGTTCATCCCGTGGGAAACAGCGTTACGAAAGAAATGAGACGCCGTAGGACAAAATCCGTCCAGCAGTTCATTCTGAATCATGCGCAGAGTGTAAAAACTCAAAACTAGGCTTTTTAGGACACCGGTGCACCTTAAGGGTTCTGACTAGTCCCAAAAAATTGTTCATTTGGTACCTTAAATGGTGGACATAACATCATATTTGTAAGTATTCTAAAAAAATTATAATTTATTATTAAAAATCGCCGTTTTGACGCTGACTCGACCCCCTTAATCCATCTAGGATCCCTTACAGGATTCAGCTTCCCACATTGCTCCACATAAGTTCCCACGTAGGTTCCTGTACAGGAATTTATTTTCTGCGTTCTTCCGTACAGGATCGCGTACAGGATTCAGCTTCCCACATAGACCTATACAGGTTTGCATGTACAAGCATTTATTTCCTGCGTTCTCTCGTACAGGATCCCGCACAGGACTCGGCTCCCACGTTGACCCACACAGGTTCCCATGTAGGTTCCTGTACAGAAATTTATTTCTTGCGTTCTCTCGTACAGGTTCCTGTACAGGATTCAGTTTCCCACATTGCCCCACACTGATTTCCATGGAGGTTCCTGTACAGGAAATAATTTCCTAGGCTCTCCCGTACATGATCGATATAGCTTCCCACGTTGACTCACACAGGTTCCCATGTAGGTTTCTGTACAGGAATTTATTTCCTACGTTCTCCCGTACAGGATGCTGTACAGAATTCAGGTTCCCACGTTCATCCTTACAGGTTCCCGTGTAAGTCCCTTTACAGGAATTTATTTCCTGTGTTCTTCTGTACAGGATCCCGTACTGGACTCGGCTTCTCACGTTGTCCCACACAGGTTCCCATGTAGGTCTCTGTACAGGAATTTATTTCCTGCGTTCTCCCGTACAGGATTTAGCTTCCCACGATGACCCACACAGACTCCCATGTAGGTTCCTGTACAGGAACTTATTTCCTGCGTTCTCCTGTACAGGATTTAGCTATCCACATTGCCCCACACAGATTCCCATGTAGGTTTCTGTACGGGCATCTATTTCCTGCGTTCTTCTGTACAAGATGCCGTA
The DNA here is from genome assembly GCA_946863875.1 of Alloplasta piceator. Classification (NCBI taxonomy): domain Eukaryota; kingdom Metazoa; phylum Arthropoda; class Insecta; order Hymenoptera; family Ichneumonidae; genus Alloplasta; species Alloplasta piceator. Next base: position 19,615,308 of record OX333075.1, read on the forward strand.
CGGGATTCGGCTTCCTACGTTGACCCAAACACGTTCCCATGCACGTTCCTGTACAGGAATTTATTTCCTGTGTTCTCCTGTACAGGATCCCGTACTGGACTCAGCTTGTCACTTTGACTCACACCGGTCCCTATGTAGGTTTCTGTACAGGAATTTATTTCCTGCGTTCTCCCGTACAGGTTCCTGTACAGGATTCAGCTTCCCACGATGACCCACACAGGTTTCCATGGAAGTTCCTGTACAGGCCCAGTGGACACAGTAATGTTGCAGCAATGTAACGGCAATGTTACACGGAGAAAAATGCCACCTCGAGTTCTAGTCCTGGTTTCCAGAATTCTAATATCCACTACTAGAAATATAGTAATTTACTTCCAGTCTGGAATTCTGAGACTTATTACTATACCATATTGTAATCACTATCTTCCATTTAATACTTATCGCGGTATAAATAGGATATTTTACAGTAGCATAGTATTCATTACAATATGGTATAGTAATAAGTCTGAGAATTTCGGACTGGAAGTAAATTACAATACTTTCTGGTAACCAAGACTAGAGTTCGAGGTGGCATTTTTCTCCGTGTACCGTTTGTAACATGTAACATTACATGGACGTTACATGTAAGTTACAATTTCCTACTCAGCAATGCAACATTGTTACATAACAGTTATGTAACGTTATGTAACAGTTACGTAACAGTTATGTAACAGTTATGTAACAGTTATGTAACAGTTATGTAACAGTTATGTAACAGTTATGTAACAGTTATGTAACAGTTATGTAACAGTTATGTAACAGTTATGTAACAGTTATGTAACAGTTATGTAACAGTTACGTAACAGTTATGTAATTGTGTTACGTTACTGTAAATAGAATTAATTGTTGTTAAACATGTTATAAAAAATATATAGCTCTCGCAAAATAATTTACTATGCATAGTTTACCGGCCCGAAAGAGATTCATAGAAAAAAAAATCTGCACGAATTGTCTGATCTAACTTTTCTCAGAGACTGGGAATCGAACCCTCGACCCTACCTACCATCCTACCTATCTACCTAACACGCTACCGATTACGCTACCGACTACTTATGAATTCTCTCTACTTGTATAATATATGAATGCTGGAGTGCCGAACAAATAATAGTAGTATAATAATGGTAGTAAAATAATAATAATAATAATAATAATAATAGTATATGCATTTGAATGAGCAATAAACCATGAAAGTTCGTTTTTTTATTTGCGAATTCCAATCCCCTGACCCCTCATAAGTTATGTAAACTTTATTCCAGAATACCTGAACCCTCATAACTTACGTTACCCTTCATAACTTAATTTCAGAGCTTCTAACCTCTCATAAAGTATGTAAGCCCTCAAAACATGTTTGAAAGAGCTGTGACCTCTCATAAGTTAAGTGACCTCTCATAACTTAATTTGGGGGCCTCTGACCCCTAGTGTCATGTGAACTCTCAATACTTTATTCCAAAATACCTGACCCCTCATAACTTACGTCATCCCTCATAACTTAATTTCGCGACCCCTGACCCCTCGTAGTAAAAATGTTTGCAGTGTGTAACTTCTATGGTATATTGCCGCAATAGAACATATGTTACATTACTGTAATGTAACAAGGTTATATAGCAGTTATGTAACCTACATGTAACAAATGTTACATAACATGTTACTTGCACCTTATATAACAGCAACGTTACATAGGAATAACATTGTAACATTACATGTAACTTCCATGTTATATTGCCGCAATATAACATTTGCTACGTTACTGTAATGTAACAAATTTATATTGCCGCAATATAACATATGTTACATTGCTGTAATGTAACAAAGTTATATTGCAGTTATGTAACCTACATGTAACAAATGTTACATAACATTGTTACTTGCATGTTATATAACAGCAACGTTACATAGGGATAACATTGTAACATTACATGTAACTTCCATGTTACATTGCGGCAACATAACGTGTTCACTGAGGGAGTTTATTTCCAGCGTTCTCTCGTACAGGTTCCTGTGCACGATTCAGCTTCCCATATTGCCCCACACAGGTTCCCCTGGCGGTTCCTGTACAGGAATCTATCTCCTGCGTTCTCCTGTACAGGATCCCGTATAGGATTCGGCTTCCTGCGTTGACCCACACAGGTTCCCATGTACGTTCCTGTACAGGAATTTATTTTCTGCGTTGTTCCGTACAGGATCCCGTATAGGATTCGGCTCCTCACGTTGACCCATACAGGTTCCCATGTAGGTTAGTGTACAGGAATTTATTTCCTGCATTCTCCCATACAGGATCCCGCACAGGATTCACCTCCCCACGTTGCCCCACACAGGGTCCCATGTAGGTTCCTGTACAGAATTCTATTTCCTGCGTTTTTCTGTACAGGATCCCGTACACGATTCGGCTTCCTGCGTTGACCCACACCGGTTCCTGTACAGAAATTTATTTCCTACATTCTTCCGTACAGGATCCCGTACAGGACTCAGCTACGCACATTGTCCCACACAGGTTCCCGTGTAGGTTCCTGTACAGGAATTTATTTCTTGCGTTCTCCCGTACAGGATCCCGTATAGGATTAGGGTTCCTACGTTGATCCACACAGGTTCCCATGTAAGTTCCTGTACAGGAATTTATTTGCTGCGTTCCCTCGTACAGGATCATGTACAGGATTCAACTTTCCACGTTGACCCACACAGGTTCCCATGTAGGTTCCTGTACAGGATTTCATAGCCGTCGTTTTCCCATACAGGATTCAGCAACCAACATTGTCCCACACAGGTTCTCATGTAGGTTCCTGTACAGGAATTCATTTCATGCGTTCTCTCGTACAGGATCCCGTACAGGATTCAGCTACCCCACATTGCCCTACACAGGTTCCCATGTAGGTTCCTGTACAGGAATTTATTTCCTATATCCTTCCGTACAGGATCCCGTACAGGACACAGCTACGCACATTGTCCCACACAAGTTCCCGTGCAGGTTCCTGTACAGGAATTTATTTCTTGCGTTCTCCCGTACATGATCTCGTACAGGATTGGGTTTCCTACGTTGACCCACACAGGTTCCCATATAGGTTCCTGCACAGGAATTCATTTCTTGCGTTCTCCGGTACAGGATCCCGTACATGATTGGGCTTCCTATGTTGATCCACACAGGTTCCCATGTAAGCTCCTGTACAGGAATTAATTCCTGGTGTTCTCTCATACTGGATTCTGCACAGGATTCAGCTCCCCACGTTCGCCCACACAAGTTCCTGGGGAGGTTCCTGTACAGGAATTTATTTCCTGTGTTCTCCCGTACAGGATCCTGTACAGAATTCAGCTACTCACATTGCCCCACACAGGTTTCCATGTAGGTTCCTGTACAGGAATTTATTACCTGTTTTCCCGTCCAGGATCCCGTACAGGATTCGGCTTCCCTCGTTCACCTACACAGGTTCCCATGTAGGTTCCTGTACAGGAATTTATTTCCTGCATTCTCCTGTACAGGATCCCGTACAGCATTAAGCTTCCCACGTTGTCCCACACAGGTTCCTATGCAGGTTCCTGTATAGGAATGTTCATCCTGTACAGGAAACCGTACGGGATCCCACACTTTCCTTTGCTGTCCCATGCTTTCCCATACATTCCCACACTGAAACCCGTACGGGAATTTTCAGCAGGGTATAGTTACACTGTTAAAAAAATATGTATTAAGGATGCATGAGCGCTACGTGATAGTCAATAGACATGATCTCATTTAAATTTCGCCTTAAGGGAACAGTAGGTAGTAATATTTAGCAAAATATTAGTGAAAATTACATAGATGATTTTCAGAGAGCATATAATATTAAATTAATTTCGTTTTAAGAATTATTTCGTTCCGAGTAACTGACTGACTCCGGCGGTGTATCGTACGCTCCCCAGCTTTAACCTCCAAATAAAAGTGAACAAGGCCGTGTTTAGCTTGATGTATCTAATTCGAATGTTCGTTGTCCCCTGTTTTTCAATGTATCATCATAGTCCCTGACATTCAATGGATATACTCGATGGTTTCCATCTACGGTATCTTATATACAAACGGTCGAACTGGGGAGAACAAAGAGTTGCGAAGTCAACCTTGCCGTAAGCTCTGTGTATAACCATGAATAATGCTACATTTTCAATTAATAATATCTTGCTTAAATAGTCGTTAAGGGGCCTTGAAATTTTCGGAGTACTGAATATTGAACCTCGACAACATCATATAAAAAAATCAGCGCTTAATCTAATACTAAGCCTAGCGCTCATACATCCTTAAAAATAAAATATACATGTGTAGGAAGTTTCTTTGCGGATACCGTGTATGAAATCTCAATTTCAGTATTGGAAATTCATGGACCCGAATGTGAAGAATAAAAGGATGGAGTTGAATTTTAAAATACTGATGTATTTGAAAAATCATATACATGCCATTCAAATTTCAATTTCAGGTATATTATTATTCAAAATATATGTATTAAAATTAATATACGCGATTATTTTAAAATCACATTACCTGTCTGAATTTTCATAATTCATTTAATGAAAATTACGATACCGTAGCTAAATTAATTGTTGTTAAACATGTTATAAAAAATATATAGTCCTGGCAAAATAATTTAATATGCATAGTTTACTGGCCCCAAAAAGAGATTTATAGAAAAAAAAAAATCTGCACGAATTGCCCGATCTAATTTCTCTCTGAACCGCGACCCTACCCACCATCCTACCTATCTACCTAACTTGCTACCTATTACGCTATCGACTACTTATGAAGTCTCTCTACTTGTATGATATATGAATGCTGCAGTGCCGAAAAAATAATAGTATATGCTTTTGAATAACCAATAAAACCATGAAAGTTGGTTTTTTGATTTGCGAATTCGAATCCCCTGACCCCTCATAAGTTATGTGAACTTTATTCTAGAATACCTGACCCCTCTTAAGATAAGTGACCTCTCACAACTTTATTTCGGAGCTTCTAACCTCTCATAAGTTATATAAACCCTTAAAACTGGTTTGAATAAAACCGTGACCTCTCATAAGTTAAGTGACCTCTCATAACCTAACTTCGGGGCCCCAGACCCCTCATAAGTTATGTGGACTCTCAAAACTTTATTCCAGAATACCTGATTTCTCATAAATGAAGTGACCCTTCATAACTCAATTTCGGAGCCCCTCACCCCTCACAAGTTATGTAAACCCTCAAAACATGTTTGAACAAAACCTTGACCTCTCATAACTTAATTTCGGGACTCCTGACCCCTCATAAGTTATGTGAACTCTCCAAATTTTATTCCAAAATACCTGACCCCTCATAACTTAAGTGACCCCTCACAACTCAAGTTATCCCTCATAACCTAATGTCGTGACCCCTGACCCCTCGTAGGTTTTGTAAAGCCGCAAAATTAATTCCAGGATTCCTGACCCCTCATAACTTGAGTGACTTTTCATAACTTTATTTCGGGACCTTTGACTCTTCATAAGTTATGTGATCTCCCAACACTGTATTCCAGAATCACTGACCCCTCATAAGTTAAGTAATCCCTCATAACTTAATTTCAGAGCCCCTAACCCTTCATTCGTCTTGTAAACCCTAAAAACTGTTTGAAAAAAACCGTGACGCTCGGATAAATATTCTTTTTTATATTAAATTTGAAGATATTTTTTATGGTGATTGATTGTAATTTTAAGACATGAGTATATTAATATTCAACAATGTATCTTAAAATTGCGAAAAAGTATATAAAAACCATTTTCATATACGGGGATATTAATTTTCAATGTTCACTCTTTTTATTTGAACCCACCCAGCAATATGTAGTTTGAATGAAACGCTGTAGATGTCCTATGTAAGATTTGGACATCTGAATACATGTTCCGAAAGACATCTCAGTAAGTTCAGGAAGTAGTCGAATGCGCCACTTGGAGAAATGATTTTGATATCTGTGAAAAGTTGTCTTGAAGATAACTTTTTCAGACTTCTCCAAAAAAATATCGTAAAGACTACTATTTTGAGATTTCTTCACCAGACATCGTCAAGATAACTTTTTGAGGGTTTCTTTAAAATTATTAAAATTATTATTTTTTTTATTTCTATCGTTTGCAAAAATTTTTAATACGTATTTTTATTTATTTACATAGCTACTGGACCGACTGCATTAAAAAAAAATTAGAAAAAAACTCCATTTTATCATTTCAATCTCATCTGCCTCCACCGGGATTCGAAACTGCGACCTGCCTATCTATCCTACTTAAGAACCTAACACGCTACCTCTTACGCTACCGACTGCTTATGAATTCTCTCAACTTAAATGATTTATCAGTGGTGAAATCCCAGAGTTTAAATATTAAATTTCTAATAACTTTTTAATATTCATTCCGAAGATCTCTTAAGGGGAGGGTAAACCTCCTCCCCCGCCTTTGCCCTCTCGTGAGTGTGAGAGAGATAGAGCTAAAACTTTTAACACATTTTTCTCGGAGATGGCTTGATGGAATAAAAAAAGAATAGTGGGACCACCTGTACACATAAATTACGCAGGCGACCCCACTAATCTTTTTTCATTTGATCAAGCCATCTCCGAGAAAAATGTGTTGAAAAAATTTTGAGGTTATGTTGACCTCTACACTCTTCTTAAGTAATTCTTATTTCAGACTTTTTCAGATTAACGTCTGCGAGATATCATACGTGTTGCTCTAGAAGTAGTCTTGAAAAAGAGTCCGCGAGGAAGTATTTCTGACTTTTGTGCTGTATCAAGAGTCGCGGTAGCGACTCGAGACAAGTACATTTCCGACCTTACCGACATGTCGAGAGTCGCACCAAGATTCTCTTACGCCAACAACCTTGCTTATACATGGGAGTATATCTATAGCGAAAAATTCATTTTTCCTAATAACTCATTATACAGAGTTTATGAGAAAATTTGAGATGTACGTTTTGTCCGCAGATTTTTACCCTTTCGATTGGTACGTGAAAGAAAGCTGTAGCTGGTCGCGTATGGGCGATACGTATTTTTATGGGTTAATTTTTCTCAATGAATATTCCATTGTCGGCCATTTTCGTCGCATATTTTTCGGCACATATTTTTCGCACACACCATGAAGTTAGCGAGTTAGCGATAAAACGGTACGTGGTGTGTTTCAGAGCGGTCAAAATATCGACAATGATCACATGAGTGCGTGAGAGAGAGCACTATAGGGATCGCGTTAGAGTGAGAGAGAGCAATATATTAACTTTGCAAAAAGTGGAAAAATCACCCCCAAAAACACCAAAAATGATGTACAAAAACTGGAGACAAGTACATTTCAAGAGTATCCCTAGTTTAGTCTACCTACAAAAAGTTGTAAAAACACTAGACATTAACCCTGGATACGTATTTACAAGCACATGTAGTATCCTAGTTCGACTTTTATTTACAAGCATATAATTATTATTACAGTATGCGGAAGTGAAATTTATAAAATATGAAAACATCTTTACGTTTAAAAATAATAAATAAATCCATTACTAAAAATAAATAATAAATCGATGGAACAAAATTGATCACAAAAATAAAAAGTACTTGGCGAGTTTTTTCACCTGAAGCAACCTCATCAGCCATGTATCACTGAAACATCTTTTGCAAATATTGCCTAACTCGCTAAGTACTTTTTATTTTTGTGATCAATTTTGTTCCATCGATTTATGATTTATTTTTAGTAATGGATTTAATTTTTAAACGTAAAGATGTTTTCATTTTTTATAAATTTCACTTCCGCATACTGTAATAATAATTATATGCTTGTAAATAAAAGTCGAACTAGGATACTACATGTGCTTGTAAATACGTATTCAGGGTTAATGTCTAGTGATTTTACAACTTTTTGTAGGTAGACTAAACTAGGGATACTCTTGAAATGTACTTGTCTCCAGTTTTTGTACACCATTTTTGGTGTTTTTGGGGGTATTAACCCCTTGACTGGTGAGCCCGCCATATGGCGGGCTCTCGGAAAAAATGCGTTATATACGAAATTTCTGAGAATTGCAGAACTAAATTTAGAAATTCAAGATGGCGGATCCAATATGGCGGACCGAAAATGCAAAAAGTCATTTCACGAGAGCGAACGTTGGTACTCGGGGGTTTTTGAGGTTCCTGACTACGAATCTGAACTTAAAATTTCAAAATGGCGGATCCAATATGGCCGACCAAAAATGTAAAAAGTCGTTCTATGTGAGCAAAAATTGGTGCTCGGGGGTTTTCGAGGTCCCTGACTACGAATCTGCACTTATTGAGAAATTGAATACATATTTATTTGTCACCTCCAGCCTTAGTTCGCTCGTCAAATTACTTTTCGCATTTTTCGTCCGCCATCTTGAATTTCTAAATTTGGAGTGCAGATTCGTAATCACCGACCCCAAAAACCCTGGAGTACCAAATTTCAAGTCGATAGTAAGAAAAAATTGTCTCCCAGTGAAGGGGTTAAGACACAAATATTGAATTTAAGACAAAATTGTTGATTTTCCAATACTATGTATATTAAATTTCAAATGGTATATTAAAATTGATATTTCTCCTCTAATTTACTATGCATGTATATTACATTTCAAATAGTATATTGAAATTAATATCTCTCTTGAAATTTACTATACATGTATATTTCATTTCAAACAGTATATTGAAATTTCGAATAATATATTGAAATTTCAAATACACGGAAAGAATTTCTTAATAAATTTTACTGTGAAATCACGGAAAAATTACTGTAAAAATTTGAACGTCGGGACAAGTGTACCCAAAAGAATAATTTGCCACTGATTTGGTATATTTTGACGTCAGAAATTAAAAAATTCAAGCGCATAGCGTAATTTTTACTATAGTCACGGAGCACACGTGTTGACCTAGCCCTGACGATTTTTACTGTGGAGCAACGGAAAAACTCCGGTAGACGGACGTAAAATGTATGCATGCTTTTTAAAATTCTTACGAGACAAACGAAAATTGTACAATACGCACTTGAAAATTTTATTTATATCAAGTACTTTTTTTAACTTATTGCAGTAATGTTTGTAGTTCGGGTAAAATTTACTGATTTTTTTCAGTAAAAATTCTTGAAAACATTTCAAATTTACGCCACACGACGGTAAATTCTGACTTATTTCTATGAAACTTTACGTTATATTTCCTAAAAATTTAGACGATTATAGGTACGTTCCGCCGTTACTGTGATTTCACAGTAAAATTTATTAAGAAATTCTTTCCGTGTAGTATATTGAAATTAATATATCTCCTTCGAATTCACTATAAATGTGTATGAATTGCATATCATATTCCGTGTTTGGGAGTTTCCTTGACAGTTGTATAGTAAAAATATTTGAAATTTCATATCTTTTTTTACAGTGTAGAATCCTTAAGGTGCACTGGTTTCCTGAGAACCTAGTTTTAAGTTTTTACACTCTGCGCGTGATTCAGAAAGAACCGCTGGACGGACTTTGTTCCACAACCTCTCATTTTCTTCGTAACGCTTTTCCCACGAGACGAACGTGGCACATTTTGATTAAAGTCAAAATTGTGACCAGGACAATGCCTGGAAAGTTCAAAATAGGCTAAAAATTTCAAAAAAGGCCTGCAACTCTGAAATAAAGGGCTAAGAAAAATGTGCCGCCTTCATCCTATGGAGAAAAGTATCACGAAGAAAATGAGACGTCGTAAAGTAAAATCCGCCGAGCGGTTTATTCTCAATCACGCGCAGAGTGTAAAAACTCAAAACTAGGTTTTTCAGGAAACCGGTTTACCTTGAGGGTTCTACCAGTGTCAAAAAATTGTTCATTTGGTATCTCAAATAGTGGACGATACATCATATTTGTAAGCATTCTACAAAAACTATAAATTCTTATTGAAAATCGCCGTTTTGACGCTGACTCGACCCACTTAAGGATTTACATCTAACGGCCGATGAAATTGAAATTTTTACGAATTTCTTACGGTGAAACTCATAAACCTTTTCAAATTGAGCTTTTTGCACTCTCTAGCACGTGCTTTCACGTATCTTTTAAGTATCTTTCATATTTTTTCAACCTAAAAATATTCTCAAATTCTGAATTGTGAAAATTTCCAATTTACACAATTCATTATCATCGTTATTCTTATCAACAGACGCTGCAGCGCCTCGACGCCAAGTTTGAGATATTCAAGTATTTGATACTTGAACCCCTGAAGACAATTTTTCAACTTTTAATACGATCTAAAGTACTAAAACATTAAAAAAAACATTGGATACACTGAGAAAACAGAATATATTTCTGTGTACCAAGATTCGTTAACTGTTAACAAATGCAAAGTTTGATATGGCGAAATAAATATTTGTTAACAGTTAATAAATTATTTTGACTCAAATAAAATAATTTTATCATCAGAACACGAATATTTTTTAACGACTAACAAATTTTGTAACAGTTAATGGTGCTGAGGTTTGCATCGTTTGAATGCAACGGAAAGAATTTATTTTTTAATAAAATTAATTCTCCCTAAGACGTTTTCAAAGTGAAAAATCATTGAAATATATTTTGGAGTCTTTATTAAGGGATCATCACAGTGTGACCGCGCGAAAAATAGCCGATTTTCGCAATTTTTTTTCCGGTGGATAGGGTAAGCTAATCGGTCCATTTTTTTTTTTTACAAAATGAAGCACCGATAAAGAATACAAAATGATTTTTAAAAAATATCTTCGTTTATTACTTAACATTGTTTTTATTTGCGGAAAATTGCGTAGGAAAAAAATGATGTAACATGGGGGCCAGGATTGCGGCCGCAAATTTTATCCGAAAGAAAAATTTAAAAAAGATTATTAATCTGTAACAAAGCCGCTACTCTCCATAGCAACTTTCCTACAGAGGTTTTTTTAAAAAAGTGAAATTTGAAAAAATGACGGTGGTTTGAACAAAAAAGTATCAGATTTTGCCTCTTTTCGACAGTTATTCGTAAAAAAAAGGGAGATTTGTTTAAAAAAAAAAAAAGCTTCCCTAGCGTCCTATGGAATGACGTGAAGAATGTCCTGTACAAATTTCAAACGGATCGCTTGAAAACTCTCCCTTTGAGAGTGGCCCCCATTTTGATAAACACCATTTCGAGAAAAACGCGTTTAAAATTTCTGCGCTAGGTCTCACGCTCCAATAAAAATTTGTCAAGAAAGGCTGTAGCGACCGAAATAATTCGAATTTCGATCTAAAAAATGCACAGAACGTTTATCACCGTGTATACTATCGGATAATGCAAAAAAAATCGATCTTTTGATAATTTTACACTGTGATGATCCCTTAAGAAGCTGGGATGTTTAATGCACGATCAAAGCATAAATATAATTAAAAACGAATTTTGAAAAATTTATTTTCATTGCATTGCAACGATGCAAATTTGGACATCATAAGAGTTAAGGAATATTTTGATAAAAGTGCCAACTAAATATATTTCTTTGCTATAAATGAACTGTTTCTCAGTGTAAGTCAAATTTTCAATTCCACGGAAACATTCTTTTTCTTTATTTTCATGTGTTTTTCAATATTTCAATTTGTTTCATAATAACATGTTGGTATGCAGCGATGAATTTCCCATTATTCAAGACTTTAACATTCTATTAAAATAAATAAAAAATAATTTTGCCATACTCGAATGATTTTCTAAAACTGTCGAAAATACGATATTTAGCGGATTCGTTTTCTAATAAAGCTTTGATGCTCGTTTTTTTAAAAATCAATATGCCACGGATAGACTTGGCCAATGCTGCTGGATTCGTCCCAATATCTCAATTATTGATGTTTTCGAAGTTCCGAACATTCAGTTGAACGAAAATCAGAAAAAGTATTTATTTAACGAAAAATTAGAAGAGCTTACGAATAGTTGGTGAATAATAATTTTAAAAATTTAAAGATATTCCAAGAATTATTTCCAAAATTTTCACAAAGTCCCAAAATTGTTCTCTAAGAGAATAAATTTTTCGTTCTCCCGAACGTTTGGAACTTCAAGTTCATAATTATTGAGACCACGGGAAAACTTTGAAAATCGCGAAAAATTGATCTGAAATTTTGTTGCGAAAATTGATTTGAAAAATTTTTTGCGAAAAATTCACTCAATTTTTTTTCATTTTTAAAAATATTTCAAGATTCTGTTCGACTGAACTTCGGATACGGAAGTTGTATGAATTTATAAAAATTTGAAAATTTCCTGGTCAAAAGTCTTTAAAAAAAATCGTCATCACTTTCCTTATTGATTTTAATAAAGTTGTTTTGACTCGTATGACTTCGTCATTTTTGTACGATGGACGTGAAACTTTGGGAAGAATATTCTTCGAATATTCTGCCACCGAATTATAACTGTATTTTTAAAAAATTTTCACTAGACCCATCAATGGACTTGTGAGTGGATGGAAGAGATAAAATCGAATGGAGTAAAGGGAACGCTACAACACACACACACACACACGCTCGAAAATATATATATGAGGCATTCGACGATATTTCGATCCCAATCTTGCTTTGATCATTTCGATTTTCCTGTAAGTTTTTGATATGAAAAATCACATTGAAAACACATTTTCTAAATTTTTTCCGAATTTTTTGGTCACGCGGTTTTTGGATTTTTTTTTTAAGGGACCACTTTATAATACCTGAAAAAATTCGAAATAATCTAATAAAATATAAGAAAATGTTTGGGTTCTGTTCGAAAATTTTGTTATATTTTATTAGATTATTCTGAATTTTTTAAGATTTTACGAAAAAAAAAATCCAAAAAACGCGTGACCAAAAAATTCTGAAGAAATTTGGGAAATTTATTTTCAATGTGTTTTTTCATGTAAAAAATTTAGAGGAAAATCGAAATCATCAAGGCAAGATTTTGATCGGAATATCGTGGAATGCCTCATATACAAGTAGTGACTATATACTATTATGTACTCGTGTATTTCATACGAATGACACGTGCCGCCTCTGCCTCCCACCCACCCCGAGTGACCTTGAGCTTTCCTGCCCCTGTTATCATAGATCACAAAAATTTATCAATTTCTTTCAAGCATTTATATTCTAGTTTTTTAAATTTAAGTTCGAGAGTATTATTCTAGTGTGTCTATAATTTCGGCCGGAATTGAAACTTGATGAATTTCTTCTTACATGAAAGATGGCGCGATTTTTATATGAAAATCCCCAAATCCAAAATGATATTCAAAAGAAACTTTCTAAGATAAACACCGAAAATTAAGGAATATATTCGGTGCAAAAGTAAATATATAAATAGAGTTTTCTATATTTAGAAAACAACTTCTAAATATAATTTAATCCACACTTAAACGAGATATGCAGTCTTCTAAATCACTCTGCATTTACTTATTGTGAAGGAAAAAGACAAATGCAATGATTATAATTTTGCAAAATATAATAATGCCCTTTATATCTCGAAAATATTTCTCATTCTTCACGAAATTTCGTGACTTATCTCAAATTGTGTTTAATCACATGACCTCTTACAATTAGTTCGTTGGGGATCCTGATACACATATGTACATATATCCAATCTGGTTTACCGACCGTGCGACATTGACACCGCTCGAGGTCATATTGGAAGAGCGTGACTTGGCCGCGACACCGACGCGCAACTTCGAGGACATCTTGCAATATGACCCCACGCTCTTGGACATGACCTCTGCCAAGGATACTCGAGAATCGTACAGAAAAAAAATCCACAATATTTACTCTGAGGATAAAACAGATCGTACAAATTATAAGATTCTCACTTATAGCTTCATAATTTTTTTCCCGATTAGAAGCTGGGTGCAAATATTTAATTTTCATGATTTTTTTTGAAGGTATAAAAAATATTTTCAAAAGTTGAACGAGAGCGTTTCAAATTTAAAACAAATTATATCAATATCAATCATCCTAGTCACTTTACGTAGTTTTGTAGAGAGCTTTAGTTTGATAGCTGTTCGATTACCAATATTGGGACGATCACGAGGATTTTTTGAGTACTTTACATTTTGTTTAAAAAAATCATAAAAAAATTCCTCAAGATTTTTTTCGACCCCCACTAATCGTTTTTATCATCTTGTGAATTGCTGCAAAATTTGAGCTCGATAGATAAAAATTGCAAAGGCCATCAAAAAGGTTTTTTTCAAAATTATCAATTTAAAATAAAAACTGAACTCAAGGAGTCTTTTCAAAATTGTTTTTTGTCATGACAAATTTTTTTGTGTACACGGAACCTTTTGTCAGGTTCATAATTAATACCAAAGTTGAATGTTGAAGTATTTCTTTATTAAAGTTGTTTTATTGAAACTACTTTATACATATTTATTAGTTGTAGGAGTAGTTTATTTCCGGTCTATGGCTATTCTCGCCTCACATCCCATCCCTTGGACTCTTGTTTTTATGAAATTTTTTTAATTTATTCATTTTTTTAACCGATAATTTTTTTTTAGTGACATTAGAAATGCGGTAGCTGACGTGTAATGACTTATTTATGTATCGGTTAAAGCAGACGAGGGATACCTGCGAAAGGAGGAGACTAGCGTTTTATCGCTGTGTGTTGCTCGTTCGTTCAATATTTGCGGGAGTCTTTGGAGGGGGGGGGGGGGGGGCGCTATATCTGATTCCGACTAATGTTATAACTCGAGAAACACTTTGTCTCCGTCGTCGTTTAGTACCCGAACGTATATTATTTTTGCGCTCCCGGAAGTTCTTTTTTTCAATTCCCATTGGCAACGGTTTTTCTTTTGAATTTTTAAAATCACGCTCAAAAATCGCGCCAAAAATAAGAGCGTGGATACGAAAACCGTTTCTATTACTGTGATTTTTTGACTGCCTGGATTGCAGTGACAAGTGATCGAATAAAAAACATCATGAGAGTTTTCTCTTATTTATAATTGAATTTTTTTTAACTTATTTTTAATTACGGATTATTCGACTTTGGGAATACTATGATCGTTCTGGAAACTCTAAAAGCGTAAGTTTTCGTCGTTTTTCAAAAAGGAATCGAGATTTTAAATAATTGTTGCGAAGAAGATTAATCCAGAGTTCATTTATCTATTACTAATATTATTAATATTAATAATAATTGATACTAATATTATAAATTTCAAAAAATTGGGTCTGTTTAAAAAATGAATGTTCTTCCATTTTTTAAACAGAAATCCGGTTTTCCAGAATTTTCAAATTCAAAATTGTTGCCAAGGAAATTAATCGAGATTTTATATCTCTGCTACTAATGGCGACGAAAAATTGGAGAATTGTTTTTGAAAAATACCGTTTCCAAATTTTGGAAAAACGAAAAGTTTTTTTTGTGTCTCGAACCGGAATCTCGTTTACGAAAAGGTTTTAATTCAAAATTATTAGGACGGAAATTAACTCGGATTGTTGTACCCTACTATTAATAACAAAAATAAACCGCTTATTATTTAGGAGAATACTGTTAATATATATTTAGTTTCCCGGATATTATTAATAACTGAAAAAATCGGCAATTATTCGTGTGAAATTTTTGAAATATTTGATTAAAGTTTGTTTATTTCTCAAATGGGAATCTCGATTTCTTATAAAGTTTAAGACACAAAAATGTTGAGAGAGCAATTTATGGAAATTTTATTCCGCTAATATTAATAACAAAAAATAAGGTAATCAATTCATTAAAAGAATTGTTGAAAACATTGAATAAAAACGAAAGTGTTTTCACGTTTTAAATAGGAATCTCGTCTTTCAATTTTTTTTTTTTTTAATTGTCAATTAATTCAGATTCATTCTCTTAGTATTAATCATGAAAAATTGTCTAATTATTTATCCAAAATGCTATTAATAATGAGAACGGAAGTATTCTACAAAATGGGAACTCTGAAAGGTTAAATTCTGTTGTTGTAAATCACAGCTATGCTATCTATTTTCTGCGTCAAAAGTTCGCTGTCTAATAAATCATAGTCCACTTTTTTTTTGTTCTGACGATTCTATGTATCCGCTTAATGATGTATTGCTTGTACAGTCTCGGTAAAAAATTGTATTTGATTGAAATTTCTGTACTTCGTGATACAATCAAAATTTGAAAAAATTCAGTAACATTCGGCTTGCGATAAACAACAATTATTAACAATATCATTGCCCAAAAGTTACTAATAAATTGTTTAAACAAATAATTATTCAACAATTTTTCGGTAAGTTATTTTTTTTCTTAAAAAAATCGAATGCGCTAATTTTTCTTAACGCATATGAATTTTTTCAGAATTTTCTCTCTATTTTGAAATTCCCGTTTTGAAATTTTTAGAATGTCTGTATTTATGTATTTTTTGGCCTAGTGTCTTTGAAACTTTTCACAGCTTACGATAAACCTGTGTGTAAAAACATGTATAAAATTGGCAATTTTTTGTTTGTACTTCAGAAGGTTTTTTTATAATATTTCAAAATACAGTCAAACCTCGGTAACTCGAATCTCAGGGGCAGAGCTAATTTCTTCGAGTAAGAGAGGTTTCGACTTATCGAAGTTTTCGAGTTATAGAGGGTGACCATGCAAAACAATATTCAACTTATAGAGGCTCGTAAAAATTCGCCAAATATAGTGGAAATATTCTTTATTTTGGGACGTACATACAAGTTATGCAAAATGTAACATATTTTAGTAGATATGTACATGGTAGACAATGGTTGTTCATTCACTATCATTTACAGGGTTTTGGACAAAATCTGTTATTTTACTCTGTCTTAACTTATGCTGGCAGTCAATTGCATTTTTGACCGCGAACAGAGTTGCGAATTGCATTTTCAACTGCGAACAGGGCTACGAATACGTTATCATCAATGTTAATATAGATTTTTCTATGAAAGTTCGAACTTCGTTCGAAATCCGTCTTTTTTAACGCCAAATTTCGTCACTCGTGGCGCTAGTAGTCTTCTGCACGCCGTAAAACGTATTTAAGAGATAACTAGCGCCACGTACAGAGTAAAACAGGAACTAAAAAATGCGGACAGAATGCGTAGCGTTTTACGTCATTGCATAAAGCGTTTCGAGTTGCAGAGGTCAGAGTATTGGAACTTCGAGTTATAGAGGTAATAATCTTCGACTTGTAGAGGTCGGGTAGCTTTAAATTCGAGTTACAGAGGCGAAATAATGGTCCTTGATACGTTCGAAAACCTTCGAGTTATTCTGTTTTTTCTTCGAATTACAGAGGTTTTCGCAAAGGAACAGACTGAGTCTCAGACTTATCGAGGTTTTCGAGTTATAGAGGTTCGAGTTAGCGAGGTTCGACTGTAGAGAGAAAATTCTGAAAAAATTCATATGCGTTCAGAAAAATTAATGCATTCGATTTGTTAAAAAAAAAAAAAACTTACCGAAGAATTGTTGAATAATTATTTGTTTAAACAATTTATTAATAACTTTTGAACAATATGATTATTGATAATTGTTGTTTATGGCATGCCAAATGTTGCTGAATTTTTTCAGATTTTTATTGTATCACGAAGTATAGAAATTTCAATCAGATACAATTTTTGACTGGGACGGTATAGGGGATATTCCATGTCAAATTGACCATGTTTGAACCGGCCCCTTTCGATTTGACTGAAATTTCGTTTTCCTTTTCTACGCAATTAAAAACATTTTTCAGGAAATTTTCAAATTTTTTACCCAACCCAAAGGAAAAAGCTTTTTTTTAAATGGCTATAACTTCTTCAAAAACTGAATTATTCGGACGTTTTTTTTTGAAAATGTTTTTTTTTTCAATGTACTTTCCGAAAAAAAAACAAAAAATTTTAAGATATTAAAATCTATGAATTTTTTCACTTTTTCGATAAAAATCATCTTTTTATCGAAGTTTGCCATTTTTAATTTTTTTTGCACTCAAATACTTTGATCAAAAACTAAAATTTTCAAAAAAAAACGTCCCAATCAGTCAATTTTTCAAGAAGTTATAGCCATTAAAAAAAAAAGCTTTTCTTTTGGGTTTGATAAAAAAAATTGAAAATTTCCTGAAAAATGTTTTTAATAATTGGGTAGAAAAGGAAAACAACATTTCAGCCAAATCGAAAGGGGTCGGGTTTAAAAGTAGTCGATTTAACATGGAATGCCCCATACATCCTTAACGGGGTATACGCAGTCAAGAGGTCGAAAAGACATTTTAATTAATTAACGTAAAAATGTATGTACATATTTTTGTAACTTTTAACTTCATTTTGAAATTTTTCTTTTAAAAAAATAATAATTCTTGAAGCCGCTGTAGCCTGACCCTCGGAGGTCCTCTAAAAGAAACCGTCTTGCGGTGAGAACGATATTTCTGGATTGGATCATCCAAAATAAAAAAATTAAAAAGATTTTGTTAATATAAGGTATAATGTAGTATCTAATTGAAGAAGTGAACAAAATATCATTTTTTGACGAAATTGCGGGTTCTCAACAAAAATTTCGACTTTTAATGAAAATTTTTGCGTTAAGTATGTACAAAATGGAAAATGTTTATCGGTAAAAAAAAACCTTCCATCAATTATATACTAAAAAATATATTTATAAAGCTTGTGTAAAAAATTGAGACTGATCGGTTATGCCGATTCTGAGAAATTTTGTTCAACGACTTTAAAAACATAATTTTGAGAACGACGCGTTCAAAGTTTCAAAAGCACTTTACAAATAATATTTTTTTTAAACAAATATGCCTACAACACATGTTACAATACGTATACATACATATTACAACAATACATTAAAAAAACGGATTTTCTTGAAAATCGTGACCGCGTACAACCTATACAACCCCTTAATTTTGAATTTAAACAAGGCTGCGAAAATTAGCAAATTGTAAAATTTCAATCGTACAGTACTTCCTCGATACAAGAGCGCTCAAGGGTGGTTAGGGGAAGTGAATTCCGAGAAATTTGTCGCCGGAACGTTCTACCACTAGTAACTGCAGAGGTCAGGAATCTCTTCATCACTAGAACTCGATATAAGAGCTCGCACGGTGTACATGGGTAGAGTGGGGGAAGCAGTAAAACTCGCGCAAGGGGAACGAAGGGGAAACGCTTCTGTATCGAAGACTCTTGTATTGAGTAGGTGCTATACAGCACCTCTTCGATATAAGAGCGCGTACGACGCACATAGGTGGAGTGGGGGAAACAATATGAAACTCGCTTAAGCGGAACGGAGGGGAAACACTCTTATATCGAGGAGGTTCTTTACTGTAATGATACAAACCTATGTACGTCGTGCGAGGTCTTATATCGAGGAGTTACTGTACCTCCTCGATGTGTACGTCGTGCAAGCTCTTATATCGAGGAGGTACCGTATCTCCTCGATATAAGAGCTCGCACGACGTACATAGGTGGAGTGGGGGGAGCAATGAAACTCGCTTAAGCGGAACGGAGGGGCAACGCTCTTATATCGAGGAGGTACCGTATCTCCTCGATATAAGAGCTGGCACGACGTACATAGGTGGAGTGGGGGAAGCAATGAAACTCGCTTAAGCGGAACGGAGGGGCAACGCTCTTATATCGAGGAGGTACCGTATCTCCTCGATATAAGAGCTGGCACGACGTACATAGGTGGAGTGGGGGAAGCAATGAAACTTGCTTAAGCGGAACGGAGGGGAAACGCTTCTATATCGAGTAGGTACAGTACCTCCTCGATATAAGAGCTCGCAAGAAGTTCATAGGTGGAGTGGGGGGAGCAATGAAACTCGCTTAAGCGGAACGGAAGGGCCACGCTCTTATATCGAGGACTCTTATATCGAGGAGGTACTTTACTGTAATTCTAAAAACATGTCCAAAATGATAGTACCGAATTTTGTTGTTGCGAATTTTGTTTAAATTAAATTATTACTTTCTAAGAAATAAAAACGTAAGATAGACGTACGATGTAAATAATAAAGTAACAGGGAACGTGAAAAAGCAGATGAATTTTTCGAATAGGCAAAACTTTGCAGATCTTGCGGGAGTTCTAGCGTGACTTTTTTTTCAACTGGCACAGATCGATGAATTAGTATGTAGGGACACGCGAAACACGGCCAGTTGATGCTCTTACGTGGTATCGTTGCGGTCGTGACGAACGCGCGCGCATCGTCGCATTAATTCTTTCAATTAATTTGCGAGCTTTCCCCTCCGAAATCGCGCTTCCTGCTGCGTTATTTTTTTGATCCTTCCCTCTGACAAGCACCTGACTCATCCTCTACGAATATTTTATCTCCAACATCTACATGCATATGTATTAGAAAGGGTGATTTTTCTTCTACTTTCTGCCTTATTTTTAATTGATACTTGAAAAACTTGTGAAAAATATTGGCAAAGAATCGCCGTAAAATTCGGATTCAAATTTGACTTTTTTACAAACCGACTGTTTTGTGCCTTTTTTGGGTGATTTTTCTTCTACTTTCTGCCTTATTTTCAATTGATACTTGAAAAACTTGTGAAAAATATTGGCAAAGAATTACCGTAAAATTTGAGTTCAAATTTGAGTTTTTTTTGAAAAACCGACTGTTTTTTCCTCTTTTGGGTGATTGTTCTTCAATTTCCTGTTTTATTTTCAATTGATACTTGAAAAACTTGCGAAAAATATTGGCATAGAATTGCCGTAAAATTTGGGTTCAAATTTGACTTTTTTTACAAACCGACTATTTTGTGCCTTTTTTGGGTGATTTTTCTTCAACTTTCTGCCTTATTTTTAATTGATAGTTTAAAAACTAGTGAAAAATATTGGCAAAGAATCGCCGTAAAATTCGGGTTCAAATTTGACTTTCTTAAAAACCGACTCTTTTGTGCCTTTTTTGGGTGATTTTTCTTCTACTTTCTGCCTTATTTTCAATTGATACTTGAAAAACTTGTGAAAAATATTGACAAAGAATTACCGTAAAATTTGGGTTTAAATTTGAGTTTTTTCGAAAAACCGACTGTTTTGTGCCTCTTTTGGGTGATTGTTCTTCAATTTCCGGTCTTATTTTCAATTGATACTTGAAAAACTTGCGAAAAATATTGGCAAAGAATTGCCGTAAAATTTGGGTTAAAATTCGAGTTTTTTTACAAACCGACTGTTTTGTGCCTTTTTTGGGGTAATTTTTCTTCAACTTTCTGCCTTATTTTTCATTGATACTTGAAAAACTTGTGAAAAATATTGGCAGACAATTGCCGTAAAATTTGGGTTCAAATTTGAGTTTTTTTTACAAACCAACTGTTGCCTTTTTTGAAAATGATCATTTTTTTCTTAAATCTTTTTTATGAGAAAATTTAAGAAAATAGGTTTCGATTGATATTGTTATGATGTTCAAATAAAAATGTTTTTGATGAAATTTCATTAATTCACAAACTTATTGAAATAAAACTAGAGATCGTTGTTATTGCGACAATTGTGTTTTTACAAAAATATGAAAAAAAAAAGGTTTGAAGAAGTATTGGTTAACAAAAATTAAATATAGAAGCGATACAGCACTTTCAATTAGAATCAATTGATGCATTTTTCGGTTTTTTTTTGTTACCATTTTGGTAGTCAGTAGTTTTAAACCAAAATCTTATAAAATTTGCAAAATTTGCCATTTCTTATAAACTGCCTTGGAAATTTTGAAGACCTTTACAAAATTAAAAAAAAAACAAGATTTTACGAAGCAAAATAATATCTAGCAAAGGCAAAAAATGTAGTTCTAAGAACTGCAACATCATCTAGAATACTGAACATTAGTTTTTGCTGAAATTTGGGGTGAAAACTCAGATAAGTCATCCGAAAATTACATACCATCGTTTTTCTTATGTATTTTTCGAGATTTTATGTCACGATAAGTTTTCAATAATAAGTTGAAATATTTTTCAATTCTGTCAAAGTCTTACGACAATTTTTTCAATATTTGACATAAATCTTTGAGCAGCGACTGGGACAAAATGAAATTTGCGAATTTCTTCCTCATTTTCTTTTCTATTCGCGAACCCTTTTCTGTATATAAGCAGGTCAGTTTTTCTTTTTTACCTTCCTAGAGAAAGGTAAAATTTTAACATAAGTTGGGAGAGCTTCCAAAAAAGGATTTGGAATTCCAAATATTTCGAATATTGAAATTTTTTTCCAATTTTTTTCATCAATTTTCTTAAACAATAAAATCTACATGGTTCGATCAACTTTTTTCACCTCCATAACTAAAAAATTGCAGATCCAAAAAAGTTATTAAAATTTTTTAAATAACCAAAAAGTTACATCAGCCGTAAAATATTCACGAAAATAATACCACACAAAAAAGGTTGGTGTCTCTTGACGTGCGAAATTTTAGTCCGATCGGTGAAGCCGTACCAAAGTTACAGAAGTTTCAATTTTGCAGCCTCGTGTCATGTAACACACGCATAAATACATATACACATCCAGAGAATTTCTCTGCATGAATATGTATTTTTCATGATTTGGAACAATCTGAACATATTAGCATGAAAAATGAAAAATGTTTACGAAAACAAAATTTCTTCTACAAATTATGTAAAGTTGGACCTTGTAAGATTTGCACATTGTTTTTACATCTTTATACATAGTTCATATAGCGCTTCCTTTATCACAAAGTATGGCGATCAAATTTGGCTTCTTCATAGAGGAAACTTTGTTAACTATCGAAAAACATGAGTAATCAACTTACACGTTAGAGCGTTCATGCTATGTTTCAAAAAATTAAAAATTTCATTAAATTTTGATCCTTTAATCGATATTTGCCAAATTCAATAGCGAACAACTTCTGTTCAAAGTTTCAGTGTCATATCTTTGAAATTGTCCAAGTTAGAGCGCTTGCGTTTTTTTCAAAAAAATCCAAATTCGTGAAGTTTTAATCCTTCGATTGATTTTTGCCAAATTTAATACCAAACAACCTTGATAGCTATATCAATTCTGTACAAAGTTTCAGTGCAAAATCTTGAAAATTACAGAAGTTAGAGCCCTTACGCCATTTTAGCAAAAACGAAAAAAATTGATAAAATCTACACACCCGTTATAATTAAAACAAAAAAATTTCACAATGCAGGGCTTTCGGGCTCGACAAGTGTAATAAATTTCAGCTCGATATCTCGAAGCCTTCTCAAGTTATTAATTCACTTCAAAAATATTATTTTTAAACATTATTATTTTTAGAAAAATCATTATTTAAAAATTATTATTAAAAACAAACACATCCATCCGGATACTTTTTCTAAATATGATTTCTCGATGTTCTGGCACATTTCGAACACATTGGCATACAAATTTGGAAATTTTTTTTTTTCATGAAAACAAAGCTTCCTTTGTGTGGAAGCAAAATGAACGACCCTAATATATTTGTAGGCCTACTACCTGCGGCGTCGCCATTCCATTCTCGTTAGTTTCGTTGCGCAGTTACATCAATTGAAACGTTGATGGGCTCACCACGTGCTCGAGATTACTGTCGTACCGTGTATAGTTTCAGCCTCGATAATCGCACCGTAACAGCTGTACAAATGTATCAACCCACTGTATGACGTCATTACACAGATGATACAATAAAAAGAGAGGTTAAGTTAATATTCTTGTAAAAATATTTAGTGTTGCTTCGACTCGTGAGCCGATCATAAATTTTTATTATTTATCGTAGAATAAATAGAAAAAGCATAGACTACATCACTCCATTTTCATCGAAGAATTCAAAATGTTATGATCTCTCAACATTTTAAAAAATTTCCGCAAAAATCCTGTACTAGACATATTTAGATTTTAAACTGTATCTCTGAGAATTTTTTTTTTCCAATATCCTAAAATTTGCGAAAGTCAAGTATATTTAGACTATCTGTGTAGAGAATTTTAACCCGATATATCAGAACTTGCAAAAACTAGACTTACTATTAATATTTGAAAAAATTGAAAAACTTACTAAATTCGAATTTCTCCGACGATTTTGAACAAATTTAATATCAATCATATTTATTTATTTATTTGAGAAAAAGAATAAACGAATAATAATTAACGAGAATAAAATTGAAAAAAAAAATAATAATAAATCAGATTAATTAATAAATTCCAAATGTGTTTATTTTTTATACATTTTTGAACATTCCTAGTGAGCATAGTAATAGCGAAAAAATAAATTCACGCAAACGAGTCCTCCATGTAGAAGTAAATAAATTTTAATCTGTACTTGATTCGATTGGGCTCAATATTCTTATTTTTTCGAAAATTCCAATAGAAATGTTTATGAATCATCTTGATCGTTTTCTCTAGATAAAAAATCTGGATTGTCGCTATTCGAAAAGTCTGATAATGGCAGTCGTGTCACTGATTAATTGAAGAAGATAGTGTTTCAGAGATAATAAAAATGTGCAAATTCTCTAGTCACTCTAAAAGTTATGATTTATTCTACGCATAATAGTCGAAGGAAGTCGTGTATTTTTTATAAAGAATAGTTTCTTCAGTTGAAGTAAAAATCTTTGTAGCTGATGTCCCTGTTTTTTTAGTTAGTGTCTTATTTCCATAGTTCCTATATTTTGCGTTGCGCTTAAAATAAAATGTAAAGTATAATTGCTCATGGAATTTATTGAATGGTCAACTATAATTTCTTTCACCGTACGGGTCGAAATTTGTATGGCTGTATTGACCATATTTTTAGTTGGGGTAAAATTTGTATAGTTTTCATGTGTCAAGGATGTATGCCCAAAAAATACAATATTAGATTAACCGTTGAATTTAAACTATGTTTTAGAGTGAGCGATGTCACGTCGATTAAAAAAATATATATGAAGAGTTCTTTTTCAACCGGGCCACTTTTTTTTCAGCCTCTCCATTTTTTTTCAAACCTGCCAGTTTGAAATATTATCCAAAAGGAACGTCTGTGATTTTTTTAGGCGTCCGTTCAAGATTTTCAATTTTTCATGACGAACATGGTATCTCAAAAAATATTCATGGAACAAAGAAAAAAAAAACATAAGAATAAAAACTTATTTATTTTTTCCACTTTATCGAAAAAAATTAAAATCATAATTTTTCTGCATTGAGAAAATTGAAATTTGGCAAAAAATGAGAATAAATTTTTTTTAAACCTCATAACACACTTTCGATTTCGGTACAAATTTTACAGGATGTCTGTCATTGGGTAAAGAGTCTGCGAAAACAATTTCAGAATTGCACCTGCAATGGTTACGATAAAAAAAAATAAAAACCCTGCAAAATCTCATGACCGCATAAAGATTTTTCAGGGTTTTTTTTTTTATGTTGTCATTGCATAAAGAGTCTGCGAAAACAATTTCAGAATTGCACCTGCAATGGTTACGATGAAAAAAAATAAAAACCCTGCGAAATCTCATAACTGCATATAGATTTCGCAGGGTCTTTATTTTTTTTCATCGTAACCATTGCAGGTGTCATTCTGAATCTTTTTTCGCAGACTCTTTACCCAATGGCAGATATTCTGTAAAATTTGTACCGAAATCGAAAGTGTGTTAGTAGGTTTAAAAAAAATGTATTCTCATTTTTTTGCCAAATTTCAATTTTCTCAATGCAGAAAAATTATAATTTTGATTTTTTCGATAAAGTGGAAAAAATAAATAAGTTTTTATTCTTATGTTTTTTTTTGTTTGATGAATATTTTTTGAGATACAGTGTTCGTAATGAAACATTGAACATCCTAAACGGACGCCTAAAAAAATCTAAAAAAATCACAGACAGACAGACAATCCTTTTGACTAATATTTCAAATTGGCAGATTTTGAAAAAAATTGGAGAGGGTGAAAAAAAAGTGGCCCGGTTGAAAAAGAACTCACTTATGCCTTACCGTACATTTATTATATAAAATTAATGTTTTCTGTCTCATTAAACCGGGTGTTATTTGTACCGAAAGTAGCATAATCTAGGACAGAATGAGGAAATAAAGCATGTTTTAGAGTAGACAAAAAATGTATAAACATATTATATTAAAAACTTTACATTTTTTACTGTTGATAGAAAAAAAAACCGGTGTAACCGTGGTCTTTGTTGAGAAATCTCAATAAACCGTAGTTGTTCGGTTCATGTACAAAAAACTGCAACTACAATACTACAGCCGCCGTTTATTCTTAAAGTTAACACACTACTGGAATTTTTTTAAAGTTTTTAGTGCTTTTTAAATATGCTGTATCTCAGTGAAAAGTGATCGTATCGAGGTCTAAAAGAAGCATTTTGAAGCTTCAAGTTTTTATTCTTGAGATCTGTCAGCGAAAAATTTTTCGAAGCTACAGATTCTACGCCATCCCGACAAATAATGGGAAAAAAAAATTTTGCAATTTTTTTTCTTTTTTATTTTGGCGCTCCGGACTCGGAAAAGAATTTTGCAGCTAAACCATTGCATGGACCGAAAGCTTGTTTATTCAGCTTCAATTTGCTTTTTTTAGAGCTCGATGCGACCATTTTTTGCTGAGATATCAGACTTTTAATGAAAAAGAATCCTTTTGTCTTTGACCATTGATGTCTCAGCAACCAATAATCGCACAGAAAACGAAAGGGGGATTTCAGAAACTTGAATTAATTTTCTACAAGGATTGACAATGCTTTATTGAAACAAAAATTCCATCCTTGACATGAATTTGAATGAAAAAGGCCTATTTATGGTTTTTTTTAGAAAATCAACGGCTAAATGAAAAATATTGATAAAACGACTAATGTTAAGCGTGACTTTCCAGCCCAATATACCCACAAAAACCCTGAAAGTTACTATTTGAACTATCAAATTTTTTTGCTTCAAACAATCAAATTTTTTTTTTAAATTTAAGGATCATGTTTATTGCTCCTAAACACGTCATAATCATCATTATTAAGGTGAAAAACAATTTTTTTGAGCTTTTTGCACATTTTTATCGCAAACAGCGTTTAAATTTGTGGAAAAAAATCGAAAAATTTAAGGATTATGTTTATTGCCCCTAAACACTTTATAATCATTATTAAAATGAAAAAATAGTACATTGCGATACGAGTGAGGTAAAGCGAACATTACACGCTACGGCGTGAAGTTGTCGCATGAGCAGCACGAGTACCACAACAGCACGAGCCGAAGGCGAGTCATGCGACAATTTCAATTTCACTAAAAAAAAAACAATTATTTAAATGCATAATAGTATTTTTCTCTCCTATTAACACTTACAATGAACACTTTTTCTTCCATAATTTGTAATGAAGAATGAAAAACAAACTCGAACTCCCGAATCATTTATCTGCAATCGGACATTTTGAGATTTTATTGCGATGTTTCGTTATCGTCGTCATTTGACAGTTTGACACGTACTCGGCAGATTCACGTCGCGCTCGTCGCGAGGCTCAGGTGGCGCCTCGCTACGGTTGTTATCGGCGGTAGAGTGCGTGAAGTACTAATAGTATGAATGAAAGTTTCTGTAAAATAAAACCGAATGAATGAAAGTGTGTGTAAAATACTACCAGTGCGTAAAATACGCTCGGACCTACATTATTTCACGCCTTGCTGTAATGCTCTATTTTACGCATATTTTTAAGGCACGTAAAGACGCACATTATATACACGTGTTACAAAAAAAAAAAAAAAAATTGTTGACCTTTTTCCACATTTCTATCGCAAACAGCGTGAAAAACGTGGATAAAAACTTTAAAAAAAATTCCATTTTAATAAAGATTATGACATGTAGGGGCATAAACATGATCCTTTAATTTTTTTCAAAAATTTGATTGCTTGAAACAAAAAAACCGTCCGATAGATCAAATTGAAATCTTACAGGGTTTTTGTGGGTATATTGAGCTGTAAAAGTGACGCTTAACATTAGTCGTTTTATCAATATTTTTAATTTAGCCGTTAATTTTCTAAAAAAAACCATAAATAGCCCTTTTTCTCCTGTCTTTTCAAATTTATGTCAAGGATGGAAAAAATTTTTTTTCAAAAAACGATCATCAATCCTTGTAGAGAATTAATTCAACTTTCTGAAACCCCTCTTCTATTTTCTGTGCGATTATTGGTTTTATTAAAAGTCCGATATCTCAGCGAAAAATGGTCGCATCGAGGTCTAAAAAGAAGCAAATTGAAGCTGTATAAACAAGTTATCTGGTCCATGCAATGGTTCAGCTGGTACCCTATTTCTTAGGATTGAAATAGGGTGAAAAAGGATTAGAAGCTTCAAAATGCTTTTTGTTAGATCCGATCGATCCAGATACGATCGATCGATACTAAAAATTTAGGAAGTTTTTTATCCCTTAATTTTTTCCAGTAGTATAACTTGTATTGACTCGATTTGTTATGTATAATCAGCTATAATTAACACAAAGTATATTCATCATTGATATTTTACATAATAATTGGTTTCAAAAAACGAATAGATGTACTATAGAATGGACTGGGCATACATCCTTAAGTTGGAATTACTATAAAATGTATGAGTACCCATATTACCATAATTTATGATGGAATTTAAGGTATCGTTAACCATAATTTCTTCCATTGCACGGTCTAAAATTTTTATAGTTGAAGTTACTATTTTTTTAATTGTGATTACACTTCTATAGTTTACATATTTTGCGTTTGGCCCACTAAAAAATATAGACGTATTCGAATGACATTCATTTGTAATAGAATCGACGGTATGGTTAACCATAATTTCTTTCATTGTAGTGACCGCGATTTTCCCGGTCTCACCATAATTTACCGCGTGGAGTTTTCGAAAATTTTGACCAAGGAATATAAAATGATGGAGCAATAAGCGAATAACAAAATGGTAAATTGTTCATTATTTTAGATCGTGCATAGTGCATAGAATGCTGCCATTAGGGATGCCCTGTTTTAAGCCCAAAATGCTAACGATGGGTCATTCGTGTCCCATCGTTTTGTCAAACTTATTGTGAAAAATACCTGCACGTCTCCATATTTTGCATGAAATCGTTATTAACAATTTTTTTCTTCAAGTGGGACAAATTATTATCATGTAGTAGGGCGATTTTTTTTTTTACTTTTTTTTCTTCCACTCCCCACCCGAAATATTATATGTCTGAAAGAAAATTTCCTGAAAATTACAGCCCTTCATATTAATATTTAGTACTTTCCCTTCGCGTGATAAGTTTTACCATCTAAAATACACGAAATGAAAAACTTTTTTCGTCAAAATTGTACCACTCCGCGATTTTTTATGCCATCACATTGACTTTGGTCAATATTTACGGAGAATCGAACGATATTTAAAAGTGTCCTGAACAGCGTAAGTGTAACTTACACTGGTGAGATGATACGGGTCCCTAAAGTTGATTTTCACCCAAAATTCTTGATTTTTTGCTCCTATCTCCGAAATGATTAACTTAACCGAAAAATCCTAAAGGAAAATTTTGTTGGAAATTTAATTTCTTACAAAAAAGGTCCTCTAGGGCTAACTGCTAAAATTAATATTTCTTGAGATATTGAACTTTAACTTATTTATGGTATAAAATTTGTACAGTTTATCGAACCAAAAGGTTTAAATTGTTGATATTCCATATCATATCACCACATCTCTTATCATATCACCAGTGGTGATATGATATGGAATATCAACAATTTGAAACTTTTGGTTCGATAATCCATAAAAATTTTCATATCACAAATAAGTTAAGGTTCAATATCTCAAGAAATATTAATTTTAGCAATTAGGTCTAGAGGACCGTTTTTGTAGGAAATTAAATTTCCAGAAAAATTTTCCGGTACATTTTTCCAGTGAAGTTAATCATTTCGGAGATAACAGCGAAAAAACGAGAATTCTGGGTAAAAATCAACTTTAGTGACCTCGTACCATCTCACCAGTGTAAGTTACACTTACGCTGATGAAGACACTTTCAAAGATCGTTCAATTCTGCTTAAATTGCGACCAAAATCAATGCGATAGCATAAAAAACCGCGGAGTGGTAAAATTTTGAAGAAAAAAGTTTTTGATTTACGTGTATTTTATATGGAAAAACTTATCACGCGAAGGGAAAGTACTTAATATTAATATTAAGGGCTGTAACTTTCAGGGAATTTTCTTTCAGACACATGCAACAAAATTTCGGGTCATAAAGGAAATAAAAAAAGTCGAAAAAAATCGCTCTAATCATGTAGTTAAGGGTTCAAAGAAGGCCCATGCATTTTTTCAGATTTTTTCAACAGTTTTAAAATTGTGGAATAAGCGAAAGACACGAACGACCCATCGTTAGCTCTGACCGTTGCTCAAGATATCATCAGCTGACGAGAGTTAAAAGTAAACTGCTGAAAAAATTGATGAGCTCGATTTTTTTTTGTAGATATGCTAATAGCGATTCTAATGCTAGGAAGACAAAATTCTGAGGCATCTATTTTGAAGATGAAAGCGTTGTTTTTGGAATTTAATGAAATTCATCCTAATTCCAGATGGTTGGTGGCAGTGATGCCCCCGTCGGAGGAGGAAAGCCAGTGGCTTGTAGGCAGCGGGGGCGGTATGTTATCGACTTCCGGAGGTTTGCAGAACGTCAGTGCCGGGGAACGATCTGGTGTCACTAGAGGTGTCCTCTATACCGAGGAAATGACCACCCAACCGAACGAGGCCACAGCCGCCGCTGGGGTTGGCACGGCTTCGGCCGATTCAGCCGAGCACGATCTCATCGATTCCACCGCTGACACAACGCTCCTCGCTCAATTTCACGAAGACGCCATCAAGCAGGTACAACAAGAAAAAGAATAAGAAATCACGACGGCTTAATTAATTTCAAGTGAGACTGGCAAAAAATGTAATCCTGAAAGGGAGAGTTAGGTTTATGCCTTTGTTTGACATTTCATGATTTAAAAAAAACCAATAGTGCAATTTATCAATCTGCTATTCAGAATATAGGGTTGAACGAATGTAAGTATATGGGGCATTCCACACAGATTCGACCTGGATCTGACCCTTAACCTCCCCGATTTTGTCCGCGATTTTTTATGGTTTTGTATTACCTCTGAAAAGCACTCGGGATTTTTTTCAGATTTTTTTGGAGCGATTTGACTCAACTATAATTTTATAAACAAATTAATTTCAGCCCAAATTCAAAAGTCCGAGAAAAATCACAAAAATCCCCCTTTTTATATGAAAAATTTCAAGCGTTGAGCCAAAGTAGGCGGGGGTTCTCTGCTGTTGATAACAAGCTTTTCCGAAAAAAAATCAAAAACAAAAAAGAAAGAGAAACCTGAATTGAGCGGGCCCTATCCAAATATTTTTTTAAACACCTTCAATTCATACAAAAATATTTGGATAACGGCCCACTTAATTCAGGGTTCTCCTGCTATTTAATAAAAAAAAAAATCGAAAAGCTTATTATAAACAGAAAGAAATCCCGGTCCACTTTGGCTCAACATTTGAAATTTTTCATTAAAAAAAACGGGATTTTTGTGATGTTTTTCGGATTTTTAAATTTGGGCTAAAAATAATTTGTTCATAATATTATAATTAAGACAAATTGCTTAAAAAAATCTGACAAAAATCCTGAGTGCTCTCCGGAGGTACTACAAAACCATAAAAAATTGCGGACAAAATTGGAGAGGTGAAGGGTCAGACCCAGGTCGAATCGTGTGTAATGCCTCATATACATCTTTTATAGCTTCATCGATAGTCGATGTTAGAGAGATGGTCTCTTTTTAATTTGGCCTATTTTTGGTCTTGAAAACTCTGAGGTACTTATAGACGAATATTTGGAAGAGTAATATGGAGAAGTCTGTTACGGTAGACTGAAGAAAATATTACAATTACACGGTTCCATATCTAACAGTCAAAGTTTTCTTCTTTCGGAATCTATAAATTGCAATAATCACATGTTGAATCATAGAATTACTAATAGTATTAGAAATAATGGGAGTAAATTGAAAACAATCGAGTTCTTTTTGAATTGAGAAATTGATGGTAAAAATTAAAGCTACACTTTACCGGGTCCAAAAATTACAGTTTTCTTCTTTTTGGATTCTACAAATTGCAATAATCGCACAAACATGTTGAATCATTGTATTCACTTAAGAAATAATTTGAATAACAGAAAAATAAGCGAGAAGTGCTGTTTTTTTCTTGTTGAAATAGGAAATGGAGAAAAAAATTCGTCACATTGTCGAGTTAAAAAATAATAGATTTCTTTCTTTAGTTTTTATAAATTACGATAATCCCATAGAAATTTTTGATTAGTAAATAATTAGTTTTAGACATTATTTGAGAATTGGAAGCACAATGAGTGCTATCCATTATTTTTTCCATTAACTGGATACAGAAGAAGCTATACGTGGTATACAATATAGTCACCCATTTCTTCTTTGGGATTCTAAAAAATTAGAATGACCACAGAAACATTTTCGACCATTGAATTAATTTAATAGATATTTTGTGTAATAGGAGATAAAGGAAGAGATGCTCAATTATTGAAAATTGCAAATTGGCGGAGGTAAATTGCACATTTCTGTTTCCAAAAGTCGTTGTTTTCTTTTTCTGGAATCTACAAATTGCAATAATCATATAAAATTGTTGCCACATTGAATTATCTTGAGACATAATTAAAGTCAAGAAAAAATAAGGGAGAAGTGTTCCTCCTTTTCTTCTTTATACGTATTATGAAAAGTGGAAAAAAAAAATTGAAGCTACACGTTACCTTGTTTGTGCCATCGAGTTTTCTTCTTCCAATTATGCAAATTGTAACGATCATTACAAAAATGTTGAATCGTTGAATCGAAACCAGTGTTGATTTAGGATAGAGGAAAAACCATAAAGGAGATCTCTTTGTCTTCTTGTTTTTGTTTCAAATGATTTTGAGCCGCGAAATGTTCTTTGTTTACGACATATATATAGCTTCTGCTATTTATCTGACTCGACGAGAACTGACTCGTTCCATTTCCATACTGTTCCCATTGGTTGCTAGGGAAGTTGCGTCATTAACGAGCGAACCATAACCAAAACGACGCGTCCCGGCGACGGACGGGGTCGTCGATCGTCCGCTTTGTGTTCACTTCGCGTTTTTTTTTTTTCGTTCCGAGCTCTTATCTCTTCTTTTCGATTGATTGAATACTCAAATGAAATTTTTATAGTGACTTTGAGACGAGAACCAAAGAAAAAAAAAATGGACGAACCAGTACTCGACGATTCGATCAAGCTGAAATACACTCCACGGGAATTGCCCGGTTATCTCAAGGATTTTCCTGTAAACATTTATTGACATTTAACCCTCTCTCCTGTAATTAAATTTTAAATGACATTTCATGTTTTATTCTTCAATCATAACGAGATATATTTTTATACACCTCGTTGTGTTTGTCAGCATTGTCCGTTGAATTTCCGTCAAAAGTAATTGGAGCGAGAAAAAAATGTCAACAAAAAGTTAGGTTAAGTTAGTAAAAGTTATATTAAACGTTGAGGTAAAGTTAGTAAGTGCTGAAAAACTACGTAAACTGAGTAAATCTTTGACAAAGGAGGAAAATTTAAGAGAGTTGTCAAAAAAATGAAGTTACGAGTGGGATTTAATAAAATTTTGTAACAATGAAAATGGAGGAAGAAGCGGTAAATCTCTAGTTCGGTGATTTCCGCATTGTCAATGTTGAAAAAGTTATTTTTCAAGATATTTGCTTCTGTCAATATGAATTGTGAAAAAATTGAACATTTTTGCACCAACATTTTTTTTGCGCAATTGCAAAATATTTTTGTATCCGCTAAAAAGCCGGTTCTCCGTTGAAATTTACACCAATTTTTCTTCCCAATTTACAGGCTGGTGTCGGCTACTTCCAGTTGTTGGCGGCTCTTTGCGCCGGTCTGAGCCTTGCTGCCGATACGGTCGAATTTTTAGTCGTACCTTACATATTACCGAGCGCGGAAGTCGAATTATGCATAGAAGACAACGAGAAGGGTTGGCTGGGCAACATAACTCTCATGGGTTTGGCTCTTGGCGGCCTGGGATGGGGTGGATTGGGCGATAGACTCGGCAGACGCAGAGCTTTGATCTCTGCAATGTCCGTACATGCGCTGTTCAGCGGCGTCGCAACTTTTATGCCTACTTATGGCACTTTTATGACAGCCAGGTTCTGCTCCGCGATTGGGTAAATATTCGTTTCATGATTGCGTAACGTCTCGCGACGAAATAGCTGCGTATATAGAATACATAATGAGTTAATGACTGGTCTTCTATATGTGAAATAGAAATAGCCAAAGCTGGGTGAGCGAGCCAAACTCTTTTGAGACACAATTGCTAGTGTTTGGCAGTAATGACTATTTTCACATATAATTCACCTGTTAGCTTTTAATCCAAAGAAAAATGGAGACCAAAAGTTGAAACAATTTTCATTATGGATTGTAATCGGAAAACTAATTCATTACAAATTCAAAAAGCAATGGTAATAAGAAACAAATCATGAATTACTGTAAATGAAAGTAATTTTTATTGACATTGAATTAAAAAACATTTGAAGAAATTGAAATAGAAGCAATTACGATTATTAAACGTAACATATACTAGTCAAGTGCATTGAGATTACAAAACTGAACGGTGATTCCATTCCCATAAATTACAATAAAAAAAAGTAATGATTATCGAAATCGAGTCCAACATCGCTGAAAAAAGTGCCGATGATGGAAATCCTTTCCAAGTATTAAATGAAACCTTGATTGGAGACAACTCTGTTATAATTACAAGAAATAATGGTAATCAGAAGTTAAATAAATTACAATTATCAATGATACCTCTAATTACAAGTCGAATCATTATATTTACAAAAATTAATAGCGACCGAATTTGATTGAATTAATATTACATAAATCACCAAATAAAACCAGTAAAATTAAAATAATTATTTTACGTAATTGGCATTGACTCGGATTCGAATATAAATGGTTTTATTGACAATGGGTTTTGTAATTTCAATTAAATTCATAGGATACTCAGGATTTTCACGAGTGGTTTTTAAAGATTTTTTTTTAATCTACTTTATGGCTCAATAAACTGCATCTAAACTATCTTGCAACACTCAATTGAACAAAGGCAATCGCGCATTTTTTTTAATAGAAAGTTTTACACTGTCTAAACGCCTTAAGGCGAGATATACGTCTAGGAGTCGGAAAAAGGGTCATTTTTGTGAATTTTGTTAAGGAAAACTATTTGAAATTTCGCATTGGGAGTTTTTCTATCTAAAAGTATACACATTACACATCCAGAAATATGTTCAATTTTTGTTATTTAAAAAAATCAGAAATTAACAAGGTTGTATAATCTTCGGAGCGCCGTAAAAAAATCCGGGCAAACGGTACCAACTGGCGTTTCTTCAAAAACCATCGGAAACAAAAAAAACCAAAAAGATTATTAAATTAGATACTATAATCTGGTACTTGTCATAGATGATTTAAAAAATGTCGATTTATGACAAATTGGCGGACGTTTGAATATAACAGCGATTTTTCGACCAAAAATTAGTTATTATTTTGCGTATAAAACAAAAACTGAGCAACGAAAAAAAATCCTATGACAAGTACTAGATAATGATATATAGAATAACTACAACAAAATTCAAGGTAATCGGTCATTGTTTCTCGAGAAATTTCTGGTACCGATTTGAAAAAAGGGGTTGAAAATTTGGGAATGAAAAAAAATGCAAAAAACATCAATTTTTCGACCATGCTGGGTGTATATCTCCCCTTAAATCTCGTGATACATTTCGATAATCGGAATACCAAGATTTTTAATTCTCATTGCACATGTTTTAGCGAAGATACTAATGCAAACAAAGATGGATTTGAATTAAAGAGTCCCCATTTAATGTAAAAAAAATGTTCATCTGTTAATAATTTTTATCAGATTATAGTAATTATGCAAAAGATCCAAAAGTCTGGTAGATTCAATTTTATTTATCTGGCGGCGAAACGAAAAAGAAAAATCTTAAGCTGCGCAAATCCATTTTTTGTCGGTAAGCTGATTACATTGGAGTTATATTGAAATTTAAATTGAATTTCAATTGAAGCAAAGATTCTTTAATAAAGAACAAAAATGAATATTTTTTGGAAATTTGGATATATTAATTTGGATTCGAGTTAAAATATATATATAATAGACTGATTTAAAAAAGCGACTATTTTTTGTTTTTCGAAGTAACATATTCAATACTTTCGGGAAGGTAAAGAAAGATGCCTGTTAAAATTAGAGCTCTTAATAATAATATTTAGCGGTGGCACATCGCATATTTTTATTTCCCATTTAACACAGGAAAAAAAAATTGAAACTTTGAAATTTTATATCTCGGTTTCAAGTCAGTGTAACAAAATGAACGACACATATTCTTGTAGAGAATTGAACGCTCTACAAAAAAGATCTCTTATGATTTTTCAATAAACTCCACTCCTCCAAACGTTATTCAAGGTTAAAGTTAAATTTAGAGTAAATTTCACTTTTTTTTTAGTTACCGGTAAAATGTTAAAACTTATTCCTAAATATCGTAAAATCTTTTTTGAAAATGCTATAATTTGTAATTTTCCATGAGTAATGGAGTCAGGTAATAATTTTCAACGATGGAATACTATTTAATATTAGAAAAATTATTATTGAAAAAATTAGATCTTACATATACATTTCTTTTAACATTACTTTTTGAAAATACATTTTTCATTTGAAGTGAAAAAGTTGTTATAAAAAAAACTAAATATTATTATTAAGAGCTCCTATTTTAACAGGCATCTTTTTTTTACCTTCCCGAAAGTATTTAATATGTTACTTCGAAAAACAAAAAATAGTCGCTTTTTTGAATCAGTCTAATATATAATGATATATAATTAGATAGATATAAGATTAAGATATATAATTTCGTCATACATCTTCGTTACTTGAAGATGTATAACGAAAAATTCAAATTCTCCGCTAATACTTGAAAAATTATTCTGAAAAAATTAAAATTATTTAAAAAATATTTAATGCCCGTGCATACCAAATGTTAGTAAGGTTTAAAGAAAAATTCTATTCAAGTAATGCATTTGTTAATTTTTCTTTCATCTGATCGCTTGAAACTTTGAGAACATAAGCTAGATAAGATTTTCGAGTTTTCCCTTTATCGAATTGAAATAAATATCGTTGCAATTGATTTACAGAGTGGGTGGAGCTGTTCCTCTGGCATATCCGTATTTAGCGGAATGTTGTCCACGCGCAAGTCGCGCACGATGGACCGGGATTCTCGTGGGAGCAGGTGCCCTCGGTGGCGTTTACGCGGCTCTTTTAGCCTGGGCAGTCGTTCCGACGACAGGTGAAATGGTTGTTCTCGAGAACAAGGAGCACTTCAGCGCGTGGCATAGATTTTTGCTTCTCTGTTGTTTGCCAGCTCTTTGCGCGACCGTTGGTCTTATTTTTCTACCGGAAAGTCCAAGATATCTCGTTGAGGCGGGTCACGATGTTGAAGCTATGATGGTTTATCAGGTTTGTATCAATTTCGTCAATCTCTGATCTCTGTTTTTTGTCAATCATTGTGTTTTGGGGGAATTTTTCATCCTGATGAATTTATTCTTCTACAATTATTTTTCAGAGGATATACAAGAGAAATAATGCGAGAAAAGGAGTTGCCGGAGCGCAGTATCAATTGTCGGAACTGGAGTTGCCCAGCAAAAGACCCCGAGGTCTCGCTCCGCCTTCACCCGCTAATCATACCAGTGTACTCGCGGACATTATGTACTCCATTGAAATGGTAAAATTTTTCACTCGTTCATCCCGCTGAGGGACACTTGGGTCTACAGCGACCCAGTGCCATCTTTAAAGTCCTGTGTGCAGCAAGAGGAATAAACGAAGGCCCGCGTTTTTGCTCGGTAAATTAGGCAAACAAATATGATCGATCGAGCAGGCACAATATCTATCTCAGTCGGCCTCTGGTCTTCGTACGAAACACTTTTGTAGCGCTTCTTGGGTCGCTACAGATCCAGGGTGAAAGTATACTTTTCCAAAATCTCATGAAAACCACCTTCATCATCTTGTAGCTGGGAGTCTCTAGTTGGCAAATCACTATAATTAAATCTATTTAGCGCGATAAACAAAGGAAGAATCTTTAAAAACGTCAGACAAGTCCTACAGGCCAATTTTCGGACTTTTTTTGTATTCATTCACACAGTTTTTTTGAAAATGAGAATATCGATTGCGGCCTTGCATATTCTCATTTCTGAGGTTATAACGATTCGATTTGACTACTTACAAGTTAAAAAAATTTTGTTTTGAACGTATTTTATAAGTAAAAGAAGTTGTTGGCCGCTGTAGACCCAGGGTGGACCGGTCCAGGACGCCAGAAAATGGTGGGCCTCAGCAGGTTAATATTAAAGTCAGTGCAATCTTTCAAATTCTTAACGAAAGTTAAAATGACAAACAAAATATTTTTTCTTTATCTTTTGCAGTTTTGGAACTCCTTTCTCGAGCTGTTTTCGATGCCTTATCTTCGAGTTACCATGGTGCTTTTGATTATCTGGTCAGCTGTGGCATTTGGGTAAGATTCCAATTAATTTTATCCAAGATTGTTGTCGCAGTCGACTTAATGGCGTATCGAGATTTACAAAATTTATTTATAGAATTGATTGATTGATTACAAAATTCACGTTTTGAAAAGAAAACTAGTGTGGACTAGAATCAGAATTGTAGAGTTTCTGCGAAATAGAGACAAACATGTATTGCAATGATTTTACGAAAAACCATGCAAACAGCTTCAGTTCTGCAAAATGGTTTTGCAAAATTTCATGATAAATATGCAGACCAATTCTGGCTCCTTGATAGAGAAAGCTTTGCTAACGATGGATAAGTATGAGGAAGCAATGTGCCAACATCTAATTTGCATGGTTTCTGATTTTAATTGATATGATGTTGAACGCACTAAGGTCACAGTATAATATCTAAAATATCAAAGAAGTCACAGTACATTCCTCATTTTTCAATTAATTACAAATTTCAGGAAATTTCGACCCTTCGATCGACTTTTCGGAAATTTTTAGACGCACGTACTAGGTCACTATATTTACTACTGTTGCGTCCTGATAATAATTACGGACGAACCTGTGAATATGTTTATTTGCACCTTTTAGACGGGAATATGCCCGTCAGAGATTGGAGCCCGAGCGGGATTGGTCGAAATGAAAAATAATGTAATTTCCAATGCAGGTTATCGTTTAACAATAACTAGAACAACTTTTATCGAGAAATGGTCTCAACCAATTGTCGAGACTCAAAAAACTGCGGAGTTACACTTTCGGTTTTGATAGGTGAATGTTTATTTATTTAATTTTTTTTGTTTTTTTGTTTGTTGCCAGCGTACAGCCTTGCTTTATACTAAACCCCTCTCCTTTCCTGGTAAGGCCGGAGCTGCAGCCCGCACCCTACACTTTTTCCATTCTGTATCGCAATTCTGCCGAGAGTGAAGGGAAAACTGCAAAAAAACCTTCACTCATACAGACGGTAAACTACCTAAGAAACCGTCGATAGCAATGCGAGCACGCTCTAGCACGACTATCGTCGGTCGGTTAGGTAGTTACCTCCTCTATTGTGATCCAGTCGCTTGCCCAGTTAGGTGGACCACCATCCGAGCGATAAGAACCGCGTCGGCAGGCCTCACCGAAACCGTACAATTAACCGCCCACTCATCGCAATGAGGTCTTTGGGATTCCATTATTGAATGGTGGGGTCCCGACCCACCAGGATTGCAGCTGATAAAAAACACTTGAAAAATTGGAATATTATTCAGCGGTGTCGCCGGGGTTCGAACCCGGGTCCCGCGGATTACGAGACCCGCGCTCAAGCCACTTGGCCATTGCTCCCCCTTTTATTTAATTATTATTTTTATGTTTTAAAATGAGGCCGCACTAATCACTTCGTCGATATTGATTATAACGAGGTCGACTCTATTGGTCGGAGATTTCGCACTGTATTATTTTGTTGGAGCTCGACCAGTGAGTTCGAGCTCCCGAAGAGTACGCTTAATTTCGATTAGAGTTCGATCATCCTGGTCGAACTCTACCTTGACGGTTGCACATCTTCAAGGTGTGCAGCGTCTTTCTGGTTACCGTGAGATCCCATTCGTCAGCGAAAATTCACTGACGATGTCTACCGTGGGATCCTCTACGGTTGCTTGCTCGCACATTGATAAGCCGTCACATGAGATTTTATAACTTAACAGGCTCTTCGAGCACCAATGAATTAAATTTGTTGCAAATTTATTGTCAATTTTGAGGTGTGACCTAAATAAAATAGTCGACACAAAAATGGTTGCCGAATTAACCTAGGACGTAACACTACGTAAAAAATTGTATACAATTTTAAACCTTTGATCAATGTCCTCCAAATTCAGTAGCAACAACCTTAGTCACTATATCAACCGAATACAAAAATTCTGTACAATGTCGTGCTAATTGCTCAAGTTAAAGCGTTTACATTCGAAATTTCACAAAATATGAACACTTTTATGTATTTTTGCGAAATTCAATAGCGTGCAATCTTGATTACAAGATAAACTGCATACGAAAATTCTGTGCAATATTTTGCTTATTGCACACTTAATAGCATGTGCACTATTTAAGAAAAATTGAGCATGAATCGCACTGAAACCGGAGTTTCAGTGCAAATTCAAAATGCACAAGTTAGAACATTTTTGCTGAAACGGAGAATACACCCGCAATTACCTCCTTTGCCATCATAGTAGACAAACTCATCACCGCACTTTGGGTGCCACCATGTCCTTTATGGATATCCCTGATGACGTCGATTTACATCTCAGCTTTCACCAAACATGTTGGATTTCTCCTTCGTGATAACTCAGTTTTGTTCTGGCTGACCTTGGTCACGTGGTAACCGACCCCTCTGAGAGTGTTGTTTGTTTAACTTTCTTCAATATATCAGCGTAACTGAGTTTTCCCGTCTTATTAATTAGGTCAGCATTCAGTCTAGTCAATTGATTGTACCATTTTTGTGGCTTCCTCGAGTGGACTTTTTGCCGGGTCTCTTACATTTTCTTATTAACGGTAATGAAGTTCTACAAGTGCCTCCGATACAAGTTTTTTCTGGAACTTCATGAGTTTCTTGTAGGTGAAGTTTAACCTACTTTTAATTGATTTCCGAATCCACGTTCTTTTTTGGGGTAACACATTCGGATGCTCATTAGCATGATGAATCATCATGCAAGGAATCCCGATTCGAACCCCCTTTTCCAAACGGCTCGTTGAAATGAACTAGGAAGCGTAAGAAAATGAACGACCATCTATTTTATTCGTTTAACATTACGTCCTGTTTAATATTACGCAATAGATTTTTTTGTCGAGTCCATATCTATGCGGGAAATGCGTTCTGGCAGGAAAAGCGAATTTTCACTTTGAGGGTGACTTTTCAGTTTTTCTTTTATGAGGAGTACTTTTCTTTTTCTTTTCCTTTTTCTTTCACGGAGTACTAAGAAAAAGTCTTGAAAAAAATCAGCCCGATCGGACAAACCGTTTTCAGATTTCAGATTAATTTTAGTGATGAGAATCTTGTGAATTTCGTACAAATGATCTGATGACATCAACCTTCCGCGAGCCATATAAATTTCTGCGGCACCGCGTATCATATGGGTCATATCTGTCCTGCAGCTTGTATCTCACGTGTTTAGAGATATACAAATCTGAGCAAATTAAAAAATACTCTTTATTGATTCTACTTTGAGGTCTAATAGTTTTTATAACCGTTAAATTTTTAAATTTTTAAATAAATTGATTGGTGAAAACTTATTTTTGAAAAAAAAAATTGTTTTACGGAAAAAATCACAATTTTTTTTCTGTTTAACATAAAGCAAAAAATCTTACACGGATTTGTAGCTGAAGGTATAATCTTTCAGATAAAAAATGTCCTAAGTCTGTCCATTTGATAAAATATATTTATTTTGGCATCTGAAAGGAGCGTATTTTTTGAGTATCAGAACTACTATTAACCCTTCGTGTGCACACGTCCGCCGCGAACCTATAAGTGCATATTGGGTCAATCCGACCCAAGGCGTTTTTCAAATCGTTGTATTCCGGTAAATATGCATTCATTGTATTTGTTTAGCCTTGAATTCATTTTTTGACGAAAACAAAAATTAAATGTCAAAACATTCGTTCAAAGTGGGGCATACGTTGAAAAATACGTACTAACATGAAAAAAATCGCATTTTTTTCTTTCAATTAAAAAAAAAACCCTTCAAAATTTTTCAAGAGGAAGGTTTATAGATGCGAAAAAAAATACAATGTCGACCAACTATCCAAAAAGCATATTTATTCGGAGGTTTGAATTTAAGCATTTCATTTAAAAATTGAAGAAACGTCCTTTTTCGATGGCTGTCCTCAGTATACTGGCAGAATTTCAAAAGGGGCTCGAGTGTCTACCTATAGAACAGGAGGAGGAGAAAATTATCGCATTAAAATTCGAGCGAATAGATGCCCGCGTTTTGCGATACAATCGCTAACAGAAAATTTTTAGGGTCAAAACGACCCCATATGCGCTCGAAGGGTTAAATAGCGAATTTTTCATCATAAAGTGTTTTCTAAATTTTTGTTATCAACGAATTGTACAGAGTGTATGAAAAGTAAATGACATTATATTTTTAAAGCAAAGTTACAAATATTACAACTGATAGCGAGGTGCTGGATGAGGCGGTCATAACGAAAAACACGTGTTTTTCGATTGATTCATTACAATAACGAAAACCCCCGAAGATTATCAACAAATATCGAAAAGAAACGCTAATAATATGAAAAACACAAATTCACTTACGTTGACAAAATACTGGCAAATGATTAGGATCATATGGGTCAAATTTAACCCACCCGAGATTTCACCTGGTGAGTGTCTAGACGGGAATTGCTAGATCAAGGCGCCGCTTGGGCACCGAGTAGTACCAAGTAGTATTCGGCGAGTACCCCTCACTACTAAGTTTTTTTAGGGTGGGGAGGAAAGCCCTACCCTTCAAGGACCCGGGAGATATTTAAGGGGGAAATTTCTCTTGGGACAGATATATGATCCGCGGAAGGTTAAAATTATTTTCGTTTTCCTTAATGTGCAGGCTCTACGGTCTAATGGTATGGTGTCCGGAATATCTGAAGCTTATTCGCGCTAGGGAATACCAGGCGCAGACTCTGCACTTCATTGATGAGGACCATAAAGGCAAGACTTTCACAGGCTCCCTTGAAAATAGCGAGTACAAAGATTCCAGATTCGTTAATTGCAAGTAAGTTTGAAGAAAAGAACACTCGCAATCGATATTGATCGTCAATCGATTTGTACGAGTAAAGATGAATACAATATTAATGTCGTTAACGTATTTTGCAGATTCACCAAAATGGTATTCAGCCATGTGAATTTCGAAAATTGTACCTTCCAATCCGTAGATTTTACTAGCATAAAGTCCAGCAAGACTCACTTTATCGACAGTTTAATATTCGACTCGAGGTAAGCATAAATTTGTCTGTCATAAAAAAAAAACTAATAATCTCCTGGTTAAGAAAGAAATGCTCTTGAGAAGTTTTCAAAATCTATTTCGCTGCTGTCATTTGGATAAAATATAAATTAGATGTTATTGACAATTGCAGATTCATCGATACCGATCTATCGGCACAGGTTTTCACGAGATGCGAGCTCAAAAATAATACAGAATTGAGTCTCAGCGGTCCTTGTCCTACTCTGGATCTCGATTACAATATTTACATCGAGGAGGCACTTCACGGTCATTTAGTCGCTCAATTAGCCTTTGTTCCTGCTGCCGCTCTTGCCGGTGTTGCTCTCACGGTTCTTCAACGGCCAAAAATGATCGGTAAGGCTTTTTCTCAATAAATAATGAAAACATTTATTTTTTATCCATTTTTATAATGATCTTTCCAATGCTCACTTTTTACATGTCTTTCATTTTTCACTGTTTTCTCCAATAAATAGTGAAGATATTAATGAATGATAAAAATTGATATGATAATTTCCTATTTACTCTTCCTAGTTTACATGCTAAGTCTAGAAATCTATGCATTTTAATATTATAAGATATTCCATATTTTTTGCAGGTTTGTCGCTTTTCTTATCCTCCGTTGCTGCTCTCTGTCTGATGCTCGTGAATTTCAACAGTGCCGCGGTTCTCGGCTTCGAGGGTGGCTTCATTGCGATATTCGCTGTTGCATGGACGGCCCTTACTCTAGTCACGATCGAGAGCTTCCCAACTCATTTGAGGTAAGTGTTATGATATTTATGAGTTATAAGAGAAAAAACGCGTTGCTTGAAAATCTTAGTGATAGAAGAGGGCGTAGGCAAATTTGTAAGAAAATTATTTTTCATTTACGTAATATTTTGGAAACTCTTCTTCAAAGGTTGTTGAAAAAGCTCTGTTCTCATCTAAAAATAAAATTTGAGATTCCCATATTAATATTCAAAGTTTTCGACAATTTTGAGAAAAGCCTGGGAATCGAATTATTCAAGAAAATAGGGAAATGTTCTACAACTACCATTTATTGCACTCCGTGCGCAAAGTGCCAATTTGCGCACGCTGCGTGTGCTCAAACTGGCACTTTGCGCACTCGTACAATAAAATTTCGTACGATACTATTTCACCAGTTATGGCCATCAAATGTACCGCTTTTCGA
This sequence comes from Alloplasta piceator, assembly GCA_946863875.1. Classification (NCBI taxonomy): domain Eukaryota; kingdom Metazoa; phylum Arthropoda; class Insecta; order Hymenoptera; family Ichneumonidae; genus Alloplasta; species Alloplasta piceator. The sequence goes on from OX333075.1 coordinate 19,659,796, forward strand.
CAGTTGATGTGCCAGTCGTGGCCACTGGGCACAGAAGCGTGACGTATTGAGGTTAAACACGGTAGATAGGGGTATTAACAATTCTTAAAGGTAGTTTCAAGTAGCAAGGGTTATTTATTACAATACTTAAATATTACGAATACATATAAGATATTAAATCTTAACAAGGTTTGTAATATAAAAGGCTTAAAGTTAGGTAATTTTAATTCCTATGTATGATATGTTGAGTACAAAAGAAAAGTACATCGTGGTCGATTTTTTATTTTCGTTTTTGGTTGTGTTTATATATGGGTCAAAACGCCAATTATGGACATTGGATCCGGCCTCGCCCCCTCAGATATTTTCGTATTTTTTTAAGCTGAAAGTCCTCATTGTAAAACACATTCCCAAATTTTTTCAGATTTTTTCTTCTCTAACTTTCGCAGTTATTACATGGGGTATTCCGTCTAGTTTTACCATTTTCGTTTTATTGATTATGACTTGCCATCTTCCACCACAATAAAAAAAATTTAAAAAATAGGTTTTTTGCGTGAAAAAGTCTCAGCTTTTCGAAAAAAATATTGTTTTTTTGTTTATGCACTTGGAAAGCTCTCAAAATTGAGCTTTAAGTCTAAAAAGCTGTTTTTTGGCCATTGCCCAAATTTTGAAAATGTTTCAATATTTTTTTCGAAACATACGAGAAATGAATGAATGAACAAAAATTGATTTTACTTATTTTTGTTTGCCATCTTCCGGTAGGATAATTTTTTTTTGAAAAAATGTTTTTTGAGTAAAAAAGTCTCAGCTTTAAAAAAAAAATATTGCTTTTCCGATAATGCCTGTGAAAAGCTCTCAAAATCGAGTTTTTAATCTAAAAAGCTGTTTTTTAGCCATTGCCCGTATTTTAAATTTTTTTCCATGTTTTTTTTTTAAAGCTGAGAAAATTTTACATAACATTTGTCATTTACAAGGTCGGTTCTAAATAAACATACGAGAAACATACGAGAAAATTAATTAAAAAGTGTTTATTAATTTATTTCTCGTGTGTTTATTTAGAACCCACCTTGAAAATGACATATGTTATGTAAAATTTTCTCAGCTTTTCGAAAAAAGAATGGAAAAAAAATTCAAAATATGGGCCATGGCTAAAAAACAGCTTTTTAGATTTAAAACTCGATTTTGAGAGCTTTTCACGGGCATGATCGGAAAAAAAATATTTTTTTTGGAACGCTGAGACTTTTTTACTCAAAAAATGTATTTTTTCAAAAAAAAATTATCATAACGGAAGATGACACAAAATATTAATAAAATCAATTTTTGTTCATTCATTCATTTCTCGTATGTTTATGGAGAACCCATCTCGGAAAATACGTATTCCATGTAAAATTGTCTCAGCTTTTCGAAAAAAATATTGAAAAAATTTTCAAAATTTGGACAACGGCCAAAAAATAGCTTTTTAGACTTTAAGCTCAATTTTAAGAGCTTTCCAAGTGCATAAACAAAAAAACAATATTTTTGTTGACAAGCTGAGACTTTTTCACGCAAAAAACCTATTTTTTGAATTTTTTTTATCGTGGTGGAAGATGGCAGGTCATAATGAATAAAACGAAAATTGTAAAACTAGACGGAATACCCCATGTAATAACTGCTAAAGTTAAGGGGGGGAAATCTGAAAAAAATTGGGAATGTGTTGCTCCATGAGGCTTTTCAGCTAAAAAAATGCGAAAAGATCTGAGGGGGTGAGGCCCGATCCGACGTCCATAATTGGCGTTTTGACTCATATACATTTCTTGTTTATTCGGCCCATCATCTGCAAATTTAAATAGAGTTCAAAAGTAAACCTTAGTTTTAGCGAAGCACAAGAAGGATTTCGTCGCATTCATTGAATTCGGTCTACAGTCACAACAGATGGCCACAAATGGTATCAGCATGCTCCACTTGTGGCCATGTGATGGCCAAAAATAGTGCATTCACATTTTCAATGCACTAGTTGACACCAACACGTTTATTTAGGGTATTTTGGATTATCCTTCGGATTTAATGACCCCAACCCCGAAAGTAATATATATTGAATAAAATAAAAGTGTACGGTGTATCATAATGACTCAGGTTACAAGAAATTATACTTTACTGACCACCGAATCCTTAGCACTTTCGTTAAGAAATCGGACAAATGGCTCAGTGTCAACACATTTCCATTCGCAGGCTTGAGAAGAAAAGGTATACAATCGAAAAAACTATTGATAGTGGTCTCAAAACAGTTTCTCTATCGATATATAACAATCTATTCAGTAAGCACAACCTCAAAACCTTATAAAAGTCGAAAGAAACACGACGTGGCCACAAATGGTACAGTGGCCGAAACTGGTACGTCTACCCTATATTCAGACAAAATTTTTGTGAATGCTTGTGAATGCACTTACTTCCATAATTTCACAACCGTACTGCTAAGACTTTCTACACAAATCTACTAGGTGGTAAGGATAGTTATTATCAAATTCTGCTCAAATCGCTGGAGGAATTTTGTGATTTTGTGAAATTTTGGAATCTTCGAACAAAGCTTTGGAAGAATAGAGCAAGAAAATTTTCCAAATTTTTCGGTGATTTTCAACAGGCTGTATTTTAGTGAAAAATGGTCGTATCGAAGTAATAAAAAAAGCATTTTGAAGCTCCAAGATTCTAGTTTTCAGATATTTTGGTCAAACATTTTTAGGAGCTACGGTTCTTACGAAATTCTAAGAAATTGCGCGAAAGAAAATTTTTGAAAATTGTTTATCTTTTTATTTTTGGTTCACGGGCTTGGAAATTTTTTTTCCAGCTAAACCAATACATGGACGAGGGAGCCCGTTTGTTCAGCTTCAATTTCCTTTTTTATTTACTTTCTACGTTGATTCCTCGCGGAGATGTCCGGCTTTGAATAAAAAAGGATCCTTTTGTCTTGCAACATTCCTTAAAGAGATTTGGGACACATTTTTTTTTCTACCCTCAATATGCAGTTGAAAAAGTACAAAAAAGTGACTTTTTTCCTTGATTTGGTAAATCGACTACACCTTTGCTAATATTGATGATACAGAATTTTTACAGCTCAATGTACCCCCAATAACCCTGTAAATTTGCAGATTGATCCATTTAATGGTTTTTCCGGACCGATTGATCAAAATTTCTTTTTTTTTTACAATTCTGCAACTGTTATCGCTTAAATTTGAAAAAAAAAACAAAATTTCAAAAAATTTTGAACACAATTTTTTAATTTTTTTTCTTTCCAAATTTAACCGATAGCAGATGCAGAATTGTAAAAAAAGTCGAAAAAATCAATATTTCCATTGTTAAGAAGATTACCCGATGTTCAGAAACAAAATAAAACCTTACCTTTTTCCGTAAAACAAAAAAAATGCAAAATTTTCAATAAAAGAATTTTTTTCGAATTTTTTTTTCTCAAATTTCACACATAACAGATGTAGAATCGTAAAAAAAAGTCGGAAAAAAATAAATTTTTCCATTTTTGAGAAAAATACCCGATGTTCAGAAACAGAAACCTTGCTCCTTTAATTTTTTTAGAAACTTTGATCAATCGGTCCGGAAATATCATTCAATGGATCGATCTGCAAATTTACGGGGTTATTGGGAGTACATTGAGTTGGAAAATTCCTTAAAACATTGGCCTTCTCATCAATATTAGCAAAGCTGCAGTCGATTTACCAAATCAAAGGGAAAAGTCACTTTTTTGTCCTTTTTCCAACTGCATATTGAGGGTAGAAAATCAATTCCCCGAATCTCTTGAAGAAATCTTGTAGGAAATTTATTCCAGTTTTCGAAACTGCCCGATTATTTTCTGTATGACCATTGGTTGCTGAGATATCAGTGGTTAAAGACAAAAGGATCCTTTTTCATTCAAAGCCGGATATTTCCGCGAGAAATCAACGTAGGAAAAAAAATGCAAAAGCAAATTGAAGCTGAATAAACGGGCTACCTGTTCCATGTATTGGTTTAGCTGAAATTTTTTTTTCCAAGCCCGTGGACCAAAAATAAAAAGGTAAACAAATTTCAAAAATTTTCTTTCGCGCCATTTCTTAAAATTTCGTACGAACCGTAGATCCTAAAAAATTTTCACCGAAAGCTCTGAAAACTAGAATCTTGGAGCTTCAAAATGTCTTTTTTATGATCTCGATACGACCATTTTTCACTGAAATACAGCCTGTTGAAAATCACCGAAAAATTTGGACATTTTTCTTGCTCCCTTAATTGTTGCGCGTAGTGTACTTATAAACATTTCTAATTATGGATATTCTCGGATGATATTTACCATTGTAAAACCCTAATTTCTTCGGGAGCATGGAACAATAAAAAAAAAAATTATATTTTCCTACGTTTTTTTGCGACTATTAACCAGCAAACCCTCAGAATTAGGAGAAGCTAGTACGTTTTCTGTGCAATCATTAATGAAAAAATTGCTAAAATCATGTTCAAATTAAAAAAAGTGGATTAAAGTATGCAACCATATTATTTCAGATCGATTCTCGTGAAATTCGGAATTCCCGGTAGCGACAATAATTCCGGTGCCAGTATAAATTTAAGACGTTTTTTAAGTCTAGCAGTGGCGTGTAGATAAGAAAAACAAGCCGCAAAAGTTTCAAAAGAAACCGCATTGTGAAGTCCCAGATCATGGGTTTCAAGTTGTAGAAAACTTTTTATTGTTTTCATTAAAATAGTCATGCCTTAAATGATGCGAGGCCTTAAATCTCTACGAAAATACCATTGAATAATGGAAATAAATTACTATTGAATTATAAAAAATAATGAAAAATATTTTGCACATCGCCTCCGCATTATTTATCCGATATCCACAAAATTTCGAGAGCTGAAATTTCGAATTAATGAAAAAACGTTGTATGGTAAAAAATAAAGATTTACCCTGTAACGGCCAAATTTGTTTCTCCTTGGAGAAAATATTTTCTCCATTCGTTTGATAATTTTCAGTATCGAAATATATTTTTAAAAAATGAATTTTGAAAAATACAGTTTTCAAATTTGAACACAGAATAAAATTTCTTTAATTAAAATTCTTGTCCAAAAACTTCCTTTTCAGGGTTTCCAGTGATCAGGAAAATCTGAAAAACCGCGAATTGTCAGGGGATTTCATAAGCTTGAAAATGTCAAGGAAAAGTCGGGGATTTTCCCAATTTAGAGGGATTTTTTCCCATCGCTCAACTTTTTTTGTTTCGATAATGTTAATGCTTTTTTAATTTCCGATCCAAAATACACATTATTAACCTCTGAATGACAGAAAAAAATTGACAATCTGCCGGAGTCACGGATCAGCCAAAGTCGATTTGCGAATGGACAAACCTTAGGGGGTCGTAAAATCATTTTTTTTTTGTTTTTTTTTTAAACTTATTTATTTAACGTCGTATCAACTGCCGAGGTTATTAGCGACGGGCATTTTTTTTTTGTATTTATCTTTTTCAACACCTGAAGGTCTATATCAATGAGAAATCGACCGCTGATCACCTATATGCACTGAAAAAAAAACTCCGACAAGAAACAGGTGAAAAGACTTTATGCAATCGTAGGCTCGCAATAACGAAATAAGAGGTCCTAGAGAGCAAAATAAAGTTGCATTATCTTCAGTATTTCGTCAAGATACTATCACAATTATATCCGCAACGAAAAAGTAGAGGATTTTATTTTTTTACAATTTTTTAAACTTTTCAAGCCTCCCAAAATGGTTTTTAGCGCAAATTAGTCAGGGAACAATTTTTGGCTCTGAAAAACCGGCAAAAGTCAGGGATTTTTTTTAATGAGTTAACATTCTACTTTTGAATGCATTACCATATGCCCAATTTTTCCAGAATCTTTCGATAAAGGGTAAAAACGATATTTTGCGGAACAGTTGTTTTGCTATTATGCAGCAGGGATCGGCAAAAAAAATTACGATTTTCCATTTTTCAATTGATGGAAAATCGATTATTTGAAAAGATAGAATACCAATTGATGGAAAAATTGAAATTATCTGAAATCGTATTTTCAATTATCCAAATAATCGGTAATTGGTCGGAAAATAATATCAATTACTCAGAAAATGGGTAATTGATTTGAAAATATTTCCAAGTATCCGATCAACAGGTAATCAGTAAAAAAATAATATCAATTCATCAGAAAATGGGTGGAAAAGTCAGACCAATTGGTCTGAAAATTTTTCTATCCGAATAATCGGTAATTGGTCTCAAAATAATATCAATTAATTAGAAAAATGGGTAATTGGTCTGAAAATATTCTCAATTACCCGAATAATCGGTAAATTGTAGCAAAATAATATTAATTTTTTCGAAAAATGGGTAATTGGTCAAAAATTAATCGCAATTTTTCAGAAAATTGAGTAGTTGGTTTGAAGATATTTTCAATTGCCTAGAAAAAAATTAATAATTTATTGAAAATGTGTTTTTGATAAAAATAGAAGTGATTAGAAATACATAGAAATATGTAGATATATATTTCTATGTATGTCTACATATCTCTTATCACTCCGATTTTCAATAAATTATTAACTTTTTTCTGAAAAATTGATATTATTTTGAGACCAATTACCGATTATTCGGATAATTGAGAATATTTTCAGATTAATTACTCAATTTTCTGAAAAATTGATATTATTTTGAGACCAATTACCGATTATTCGAATAATTGAAAAATTTGCAGACCAATTACCCATTTTCTGAGTAATTGATATTATTTTCCGAAATATTACCCATTTTTCGGAATAATTAATATTATTTTGCTACCATTTACGGATTATTCGGGTAATTGAGAATATTTTCAGACCAATTACCCATTTTTCTAATTAATTGATATTATTTTGAGACCAATTACCGATTATTCGGATAATTGAAAAATTTTCATACTACCCATTTTCTGATTAATTGATATTATTTTTTTACCGATTACCGATTGTTCGGATAATTAGCAATATTTTCAAACCAATTACTCATTTTCTGAGTAATTGATATTATTTTCCAACCAATTACGGATTATTTGGATAATTGGTAATTTATTTTTTTCCATTAATCATTGTCGGGTAATTGAAAATTTAGATTTCACAAATATTAATTTTCAAAAAATTGATAATATTTTCTTAAAACGCGCCTGAAAATATCATTACTGCCGATCTCTATTATGCAGCAAATATGCTGAGATGAAAGCTGAAGCCTTATTTAAAAATTATAAATTGCACGATTTTGAAGTCGTGCAATCTGTGAGACTAATCGAATATTTCTATTTAAAGGTGTACAGGTTTCGGTCTCATGGCTGCTGCAATTCGATTGTCCGGTCTCATTGGGACTACGACTTATCAAACTCTCGTTGGCGCGCCTCTCATTGCTCCTGCATTGCTAACTGCGTCGACTCTTCTCATCGCGAGTCTCGCGACACTCAAACTACCGCACACACACACGGTCTTCTTGTAAAGCGGGCTCGCGATAACGTCGCCTGGGTAAGCGATACGGTTCTACAAATGATTCTCATTGTGACTCTACCGATTAGAAGGAAGAAAAAGCCTCGACGGAAAAATCCCCTCGAGGCTTGAAAACTATCGATTCGGTATCGATTGTGACTTTTACGAATCGATTTGTTCTGAATTTCAATCGTCATCAGTAAAAATTTGCGATAAATCCGAAATTAAAAATAATCGTGTGAATGAAGAAAGGAAAAAAAACCATCGATGACTCTGCAAACTTCCGAAAGATTCTTCATCGAAAACTCGTAATCTTAAAAAAAATAACAAATAAACGTGTACTACGTTCAGTGAAAATTTTCGAATTTGAGGATTACGAGCTCGCATTTTTTCGAACTCGTCAAGAGTTTTCTCATTGCGAAATGAAATAGACAGAAAAAGAAATAATTTATTCGAAAGACACGCTCAGAAAAGTTGTGAAATAAGATGAAAAAAAAACGCACAGGTTGTGTATAGCGAAAGTGACTGAAGCTCGTGCTGAGCTAATTTTCATAAATTAGTTTTTTAACTATTCGATCTTTCGATAATCGATACGTCGAATCCAATCCATATTTTGGCAGGTGACCATTCGGGTTTCGATTTTTCAACAGACTTTTGCAATTTTCATCTTCGAAAGAAAAAGAGAGAGATAATAACAAAAAAAAAGAGAAAAAAGTAAATCTTCGAGAACTTTAAGCTAAATCGTACCTCTAGATGTTAGATGGGCGTTGAAGCTATGGCAAAATCCCTGCGATTTTAGATCGAGAAACAGAGTTCCTTCGAGGATATATTAGATACCGCTGGGTCGTTTCACAACCGTGAAACTTCGATTTTTCGAATATCATTTTCAGAGGCTAAGTAAGAGAAGCAAAGTATAGTTTTCGGAAGAGTTAAACAGTGCTATGCTGCAGAAGAAAAAAAAATCTAGCACGCAAGTAACGTTTTTCGATTTTTGTAACAAATGGATATATATGAAATTAAATACTGGTAGAAATGAGCACGTGCCCATGTTTCAGTAGACATATAATTTTTGAGAGATTGCCTGATACTCTCAAAACGGCATTAAATTTTACTATATTTCATAACTGAACAAAAATTTTACATAAGAGAATTATTATTAATTTTATTGAAAGAGGAAGAATTTTTGTTTCATTTTATGAAAAAAATGACTATGTAAATAATTTTTTTTTAAATTGAAAATTTGTTCTTATGGCTGATGCTAAGAAAAAGAATAGTGTTAAGTTACACAGCTGTATTTTTTGATCATCCATGAGTTTGTAGACATTGATAGTACTTCGAAAAACATGACTTTCGAAAATTTTCGTATCGTTTTTGGCCAATTTTTCATACCGCCGAAATGAAGCATTTTAATATTGAAACGCTCGGAAGACTTATATAGCAACTTCCTATATCAAGTAAATAATGTTATTGAATTCAAGATCTAGTCGTTAAGAAGAAATATCAACAAAAATACTTCCCTCCTTACTCGCTACCCGTCGCTAACTTTCTCCCGCTTAGATCGACTAGTTTTGTTCTAGAAATCCATTCTTATCACTTATCATTTATTATATGAAATTATCGTCCCACAAAGTAGTTTAATTTTTTTTTTTAATAAATTGACTAATAAACCATTGATAATAATGATTTTTGTTCGAAAGTAAAAATTGGGAATACAAAAACGAGCCAACGATATTCCGTTGAAAACGGAAAATTTTAAAGAAACTTCATCACATTTTTTATTTGCCAATGGTAGAATATGTTTTAGAACCATCAGTCAGATTTCTACGGCAGAAAAATATGGATAAATCAAATTAGGCTTGTCCGTGACAAAAAATGCCGCCTGTAGAAAAAGATTTTGCTCGTGAAAAAAAATCAAAACAGCAATTATGTATATTGGTGCATTTGGCAACATGCAAAATTGTTTGAGGAAAATAAAGTCATATCTGAATGTTTTCAGACACTATAAACGTTAAAGATTAATTCATTGATCCACTACACTTTGTAAGTAGGTCGAAATAGAAAAAAGCTCATGCCGTATGCTATGAAGAAAGAATGGCTAATTTATCAGCAATATCGAATAGAATCTTATCGGCAAGCACATATACGTCCCATCACGGTTAGTGAGCGTCTTTTGCATATCGATTTTATCAACACGGGAATGTCACATGAATAAAAGAGGTGTCTAAACATTAACAGATATAGACGTCTTTGAATAATTAAAAAAAAACTAAACATCACATGATTGTAATGCTAGAATGAATTTTTTATTTGAATTGCATCTGTTAGTGGCAATTTATTGAAATACTCGAAAATCGTTGTTGTATCCATATCAGACCCGTTCAATAAAGATAATTTTTTTTAAATTTTGTTGCTCATCGAGAATCGTGTAATCATGAAGAATCTCGGCCGACATTTTTTTATTACAGTCTGTAAACAAATAGAACGTTTGAAAAGGCCATAATTGAAAAAAATGTTAATTAGAATTTTTCCAGATTTTCTAGAAAACGAATTTTCGGATGTACGAAAATCAGGATTCAGTTGAAAATCCTTATTGTGAAATTACAAAAAAATTGTGTGTTCTTTTTGGGCTTCTTAGAAAAAAAGGAAACAATACAAAGTCAACGACTAGTTAACTGGTGGCTTTAGCTAAACAATTTTTATATCTGTACACAGTTTTTCGAGAATTTTTTCTGATTTTCAATCACGGTTTTCCCCTAGTCATGTTTTTTTTTTCTAACAAAACAGATGTGTTTTCGAAGAATTGAAAAAATATGTACTTGAAGTTCCGAACGTTAAGCTGAATGAAAAATTGAAAAATGAATTTTTCGAGGAAAAATTGAAAGACCCAGGCAATACATGGTGAATTATTCTTGAAAGTTTTTTTTACTACCATTTCAAATAATTATTCACCAAATACTGTCGGGGTTTTTCGATTTTTCATTAAAGTAATACATTTGTAGATTTTTCGTTAAACTGAACGTGCGAAACTTCAAGTCCATAAAAAATAGTGTGGCGGATATAGAAGTTTTTAAGCTGAAGCCTAGAGTCGGTTAGAAATAGATTTTCTTTTTTTGAGTGAATTTTTGTTTATATTTGAAAGAATTTGAAAGAATTTATTTGGTTACAACAAACGTACCATTTTCCGAAATGTGCATATTTATTTTTTGAGTTTTGAGTATTATAGGATAAAATAAAAATTCGACCAAGATCTTTCGCGATGAACTTTTATTTATAACAAAGTACTCGAATCCCGATGAGCAACAAAATCCAATAATAAGACCCTTTTCTGAACTGGTCTAGTCCACCTATTATTATAGAAAACGAATCATCGCCGTTAGCTATTAATTTACTCGACATATCATATTTACGAGAAAATGGAAGGAAAAAATCAACAGTCGATGATAAAAGATATAAGTTAAGAAAAGAAGTCGGCGCTGTAGCCGTAGAATTTCGATTATTATAAAATAGCCACGAAATAAAAAGTAGAGATTGAACGATAATTCGATGAGCGCATGAAGAAGTCTAAAGAATTTTTATAAATTCGATTGTTGTAAAAACCGATAGAGATAAATGATTTTCACGATGCTCGTAAATAAGTAGCCAAAAGGTCTTTTGGATGACATTTTATTTTTATTTCCCGATGAACCAAAAATTCGAAAAAAGAATTATTAAAAAATTTTCAGGAATTTTTTTTTTGCATCGTGAGGTACCGAAGTTTTGATTGGAACGAAATTTGCTTGAAAATATACAAACAAATGATCCTTGAGGGACCATGGAAATGTTGAAGGATGAAAATATTTATTTAATTTCAAAGATTGTAAGAAAAGTGAAAAATGGATCGAAACAAAAATTATAAATTTAAACACGTAGTTGGAGTTTCAAAATAAAGCATGAAATTATTTAAAATCTTCTTATAAGTGCAACTATTCAATATATATTTTTAAATAATTTTTTTCGATATCTGAGTGCATAGAAATTTCCAATTTTGTTAGCTCAAAATCTCTTTAGAATCCTCAAAATTGACATTTTCGGCAATTCAATAATTCCATGGTGTCTCAAATAAAATGTAAATTTGACCGATAAAATTGGATAATCATTGGCGCATAAAGTATAAGCGATAATAAAAAAAATGTATAAAATTCTTCGATCGTTTTGTCACGATCGTAGCGCAATAGAATTTATCATTGTTCGTGATACTTATTTTATCTATACAAGCATAGTTACATAGTGAATCTACATATATTATATATATTGTACGTATACTATTATTAATAATTTTATATATTCTTTTTTTGAATACTCCATGAAAGTTGCGCCGTTATTTTTATTAGCAGCTAATATAACCCGTCGATTAGGCGACGAAGTTGGGAGTCCGACGTAAGCTGTTGTGCTTTCAATCAGTTACATTTTATTTTATCATGTTTAAATAGACGCAGCTATATGTATAACAAACAAAATCGAGATTTGCGAAATTTAGTGAACATGGTAATTTCGTAAATACGCCTGAAAAGTCTCAGTTCCTATACTATCGACTGGATTCAAAGATAAAATCATAGAATGAAGATAAACGTAAAATAATAAATAAATGCGTAATTCACCGGCAGGCTAAACAAAAATTTGCAACGCTATTAGTTTTTTAATTAATTTATTGAATTATAAAAGAAGGAAAAGGAAAAAGAACATATTTTCTGGTTAAATCGAAAGCCTCGATTTGGTATGTACGTTTAAACGACGGAGTACGTAATGTTTTATTGAACGACGCACTTATTATATGCGCCTCGACTCAAATTCACGACAAAGAATTAAAAAAAAAAAAACATTTAATCGTTAATTGTAAGAGCGAAAGAGCAAAAAGTACGTTTGAAATCTTTGAGTCTTGGACGGCACGAATTTCGATGTTAACAAACCGAAGAGGGAATGAAAAACCTGGTAAAGCCGAAAACAAAAAAAAAAGGTATCTATTCCGGCGACATATAAATGATGTAAGAAATTAAAGTGGTGTAAGAAATTAAAGTGAAAGAAGAAATTGGTTCTGCGACTATCAAATCGCATTTGAATTTTAGCAAATTGTAATGTAATTAGACTATCATGATCATATATATACATACATATATTTCATGTATGTATGAATTATACATACCCGAGAAATATTTTACGAAACGATTGGAAAATTTGTTCCTCTCGTTAACGTAAAAATTTCTATTTGATCTCATGTCAATTCTCGGTTGTAAGATAATGTACGAGTGGAAGTGTAGAAACGAGGACAAAACAATAAAAATAAAGCCTCGATATGCGTGTGTTTCCGAGAGTTGTACAGGAAGTGATTTTTGAAAGGTGAAATAAAGTTAAATTTAACGAAATTGTCGACATTTTTATTTTTCTGTTTCATTGTAGCTTGTTCATTATTACTTCCTTTAATAAAAGACAGGAGAACCCGTCTTTTCCGTTTTATCATGATTTTGGCTTTATAATTAAAAAAAAACCCTGCAAATTGGACATTCGCACATTGCTTCCTCGTCTTTATCTATAGTTCACACAGCTTCCTTTTTCACAAAGATGGCGATTAAATTTGGCTTCCTCAACAAGGAAGCTTTGTTAACTATCGAAAAATATGAGTAATCAATGTTCAAATTTGATAAATTCTTTCAAATTTACTTCTTGCCAAATTTGTTTTTGCCAAATTCAATAGCGAACAGCCTTGATCACTATTTTGAATGTGTACAAAATTTCAGTATTATATCACGAAAATAGCTGAAGTTAGAGTATGCTGTTTAAAAAAAAAATGTAATAAAATTTTAATCATTCTTCCAACGATTTTCGTCAAATTTGATAACGAACAACCTCGTTAGCTATATTAGCTCTGTGCAAAGTTTCAGTGCAATCTCTTAAAAATTGCATAAGTTGAAGCGTTATTTACGCTATATTTTTCAAAAAATTAAAAATTTCATAAAATTTTAATCCCTTAATGGATTTTCGCTAAATTCGATAGCAAATAACCTTGATAGCTATACTAGTTTTGTACAAAGTTTCATTGCAATATCTTGAAAATTGTGCAAGTTAGAGCGTTTACGCTATTTTTCAAAAAATTCAAAATTTCATAAAAATTTAATCTTTTGATCGATTTTACAAAATTCAATGCCAAACAACCTTAGTAGATACACTAATTCTGTATAAAGTTTGAGTGCAATATCTTGAAAATTACAGAAGTTAGAGCGATTGCGCCATTTTTGCAAAAACGAAAAAAGTCCACAAAATCTGAACACCCGTTAGAATTGGAATAAATTTTTTCCACAATGAAGAGCAATTCGTGCTCGACAAGTGTGGCAAATTTTAGCTGCATACCTCGAAGTGTTCTCGAGTTATTAATTATTTACATCTGAAACTCAGGATGCACACACATCAATCCGGACATTTTTTCGAATTATGATTTCTCGATGTATTGGGATATTTTAAACATATTGGCATAAAAATCTCGAAATATGTAAAAAAAAAAATTTACGAAACCAATTAAAGCTTCCTTTATGAGGAAGCAAAAAAGGTTTGTTCTCATCAGAAAAAAACCGGATGGCAGTCGCCAGGTGAGAAGGTAGATTTTTCGATTTGGCCCAATGGCCCAATTTCAAAAGAAAAAATCGGGGTGTGTGCAATCACACGCCGTGGAAGTGAATACTTGTATGCAATTCGCTGACGCGCCAAATTATTTCTGGCGATGAATTAAGAGAGAAAGATTGATTGTTTGATTAATTAATATATTTATGCCTTGGAAATCTCCATGAGGCAAATTCAAAAACAGAAAAAATAATACATAATAATAATACATAGCAAAAACGTAGATTACATTGTTTCAATAAAGAATATAAAGAATATAAAGAAAGAGAGAGAAAGAGAGAGAGAGAGAGAGAGAGAGAAAAGCCTAACACCAAAACTAACAAACCCAAAAAATTGTTAAAATTGTTTGGGTCGTGATTTTTTTAATTGTTTTTATTTTTATCATTATTATTTTTGGTGGCCTCCGAACGTCTCCAAACGCCTTCCAAGGCCATCGCACCTTGGAAGTCTACTGATATGCTCCGCACGGCCGGGATTTTTCGCTTTTGTTTTTCGAAATTGTTATTATTTTTTTAGAAATCAGGTTTAATTGTATTTTTTTAAAATTGTTATTCCAACTGTTTTTATTATTTTTTAATTGCTATTCTTTTCATTGTTAATTTTTTAATTTGTTATTTCAATTGTTAATATTTTCCTTATTATTTTTTTTATTGTACTTTTTTTTTATTGTCTACTTACATTGGCTGCACGGCTTTGATTTTTTTTGTTAGAAATTGGGCTCATTTTGGTAAACATTTTGTTTCTCTGTATTTTTTGTAATATTCAAATTGTTTTTATTATTTATTATTTATTTTTTAAAAATTGTTTTTATAATTTTTATTAAATTATTATTATTTTCATTCTTGATATTTTTATTTTATTTTTTGTTTATTTTCCGAAGTCTTTCGCAGAGCCTCTGAAGGCCTCCGGATGCTTTCAAAGTCTAATTACATTCGTTCGCACGGTTTGGATTTTTTCTTTTTCTTTTGTTTTTCGAAATTGTGATTATTTTTGTAGAAATTGTTTTTTTTTGCGATTTTAATAGTTTTTTTTTTGCATTGTTATTATTTTAATTGTTAATATTTTCATTATTATTATTTTTGCTGTGGTTTTTTTCTCCAAAGGCTTATTTCGCAGAGTCTATAATAACTAGTAAAATGTTAACACTCTAGATGCACGGTATATATGGGGGGAAACGCGTGTCTTTTTCATCACGTGAACCTGACCATTTTTGATTTGGCCGAAACTTCGCTTATTTCATCGTATGGTCCCAAAAACAACTCTCAAATTTTATCAGATTTTTTGGAGCCACTATGGCGGAATACAAGACCATCGAATATTGTCGTTTTTTGAAAATATTTAATTTTCAATCGACGATATCTTTGTAGCGGTTAATCGTATCGAAAACTACATAGGGAGGTTTTTTTTCATCCTGAGTCTATCTTTGAATAAAAAAATTGTCCAATTTTTTTAAAGCAAAATTAAGCAGTCAATAGTATATTAAGCCACAAGGGACGAAAATCGAACTTCCGTCCCTGCGTGTCATGATTTCCGAGGCGAAGCCGAGGGAATCATATCACGCATGGACGGAAGTTCGATTTTCGCCCCGTGTGGCTTATACTTTTTTTCTTCATAGCCGGTCGAAAGTACGCGATTAATTGTAGAAATAGAAACGTTTGTTTTTCATTCTAAAGTTGAGGTTATATGAGTCCGAGTTCGCTGTCAATGCCCGCGGCATTTGCAGCCCGAGCGCCAGCGAGGGCTGCTGGCCGACGGCGGGCATTGACAGCCAATAATTATCAATTAAATGAATTCGTTTGCCGTTAAAATTAACTGGGATAACTTGAACATGTCATGACTAATAACTAAGGCATTTTTAATATCTTATGACTTTTTATTTTCACACGCGCAAGACACAATTGTAAACGTACAATTATTAAAAGTACAGTTAACAAATTTCTCGAGTGAATTTTTGTTGAGGATAGAACTGGTGTCGCTTTTGATCTCATTTTGGTCGTTCAATGAAGGGTTTACATTCGGTCCGGATTCATCTTCTGCATTCCTTCTCCTTTTTGATGGGGATTTAATAGATTCGCCTTTGTTAAAATGTAACTTGATTGGTTCTTTTGTCAAAAAATGTTGCTTTACAATTGAAGGACCTGCTTCAGTATGATTTTTAGTTAATTTATTTGATTTCGATGGTGCAGTTTTTTGTAGTGGTCTTTCATGTAGAACAGCAGCCGTAGTAAACGATGGCAAATTTTCGATTGCGTCTGATTGTTTTTTATTTTTGTCATCCATGATAACAAAATCATCGGATAAATCATCCCAATCAAACATCATGGAAGGGGGTTCATTTTCCTTGTTTTCAGGTCCTTTGTTACTTGTTGATTTTGAGTTAGTTGGAGTATTGGATGTAGCCGCGTGTGTTATGCCTTTGAAAATGTTGTCTCTATTATGAAGGGAATTTTCCACGTAACCTTGTGCTACGGTGTCGGAACGCCATTCTCCTAATTGTTTAATCATCTGCATGTTTGCTCCCGAATCAGAAAGAAGTGTGGCTGCACTTCTTCGAAAACAATGTCCAGTATATAGTTTTGGGTTTTCCAATTGTAAATATGACGCGATGATTTCGGGTGTTTCGCCTATTTTATTTTTACCGATCACTTGGCGATTACACTTTCCATTCCAATAATGGAGAAAAAATCTGTCCGTGAATTTCTCAGACGGTTTTAGCATTATATATTTCTTGACGGTATTATAAAAAAGGGGTCCAATGATGAACTGTCGATCAAAATCAGTTTTCGTGTCTTTGACGGAAACGATAAACTTATTACCTGTATTTTCAACGTCGTCGGTTTTCAGATGAGTGAGTTCATTACATCTGAGTGCCCCGCAAATCCCGAACACCAGTATAACCTGGATTTATATTGTATTTATAGCCTCAAAAATGATCGAAGAGAACAATAATTTCATACTAATCTAAATACTAACCTTTGCACCCAAATATAAATGATCATTAGCGTCCTTTATGAAGTTCTCAATCTCTTTCCATTTGAGAACTAGAGACTTTTTTGGTTTATAACCTTTGGCATTCGTTTTTAATAAACTTTTCAACTTGAGAAATTGGCCAATATCAAGATCTTCATGTGTACTCAACGTTTTTTTCAACATCGACCATACACTCCATAAAGTCGGCGGTTTTAATTTTTGACTTATTTGTTTGAAGTAAACGATCAAATTATTCTCCTCATTTGTAGACAAGGAATTTTTATTTTCTTCTCGCCATTTTTTGTAAGTCTCATAAACCAATAAGTACCGATCCGTTGACTTCTTCGGCAACGTATCCTTCTGCACAATTAATGCTGCCTCAGAATCAAAATGCTTTAACATTTCTTCCTCATTTTCTGATTCCTCGGATGACAGCATGTTTTTTTATTGAGCAGAGACTCTTATTGCTAACCTACTCTGTCACTCACTGACTTTCCTCCCGCATTGCTTGATTTTCCTCCCGCGAAACAAAAGACGCGCGGTACGTTTCAACAGGGAATAAAAGACAAACTTTCCTCTTCCAAATCGGGGACGAAAATGCGTACTTTCGACCGAGGTATGAAGAAAAATAATTTTCAAAAATTAAA
The DNA here is from genome assembly GCA_946863875.1 of Alloplasta piceator. Taxonomy (NCBI): domain Eukaryota; kingdom Metazoa; phylum Arthropoda; class Insecta; order Hymenoptera; family Ichneumonidae; genus Alloplasta; species Alloplasta piceator. Next base: position 19,677,487 of record OX333075.1, read on the forward strand.
ATCACGATACCCAAAAAACCCCCCCTTCGAATTTTAAACAAAAATTCTCAAAAATACTAGGATTCATTACCGACATTAAGAAAAAAAATCAGGATGGAATTTCCAGCAGTTCGCGAGATATTGATTTTTTAGTATTAAATTTACTTGTTGTTCGTTAATTTCTGCCTATCTATTAATTAATTTAAGCTTTAAATAGTGTTTAAAAAAATAGTAAAAAAGAATCATGTAAATCAGTAATAGGTTCACATGCTTTGGTAGAATATTTCAGGCGTATTTTCAAATTTATACTTGTGTTCTTTTATACTCGTATTTGATTCTCGTTTTTTTTTTATATTTAATGTTTAAATTATGTAATATATCTTGTTTTCGGCGAAATTCGACCATCTTTTAGCAACAACTTTGCCGTTGTGAAGCAGAATTATGCAATCATACTTCTGAGTATTTTTTATCGATTGGGTTAATCGTCTATTTATTAAAAATTCCTTCGATTGTTTCTAATGAGTCTTTTCATGGTAAACAATTTCAATCGACGGTATATTTTTCCCATTCGTAGAGATCTCGGTATGACGGTATAAGATTTTTGACACATTTTCTACGAGGTCCTTTACGGAGTCGTTTATCACTTTAGAATGTTCGTAAACAGCAAGGGCATCATTACTACTATTTTTTTACACTATTGAAAGCTTAAATTAATTAATAGATAGGCAGAAATTAACGAACAACAAGTAAATTAAATACTAAAAAATCAATATCTCGCGAACCACTGGAAATCCCATCCTGATTTTTTTTCTTAATGTTGATAATTAATCCTAGTATTTTTGAGAATTTTTGTTTAAAATTCGAAGGGGGGGGGGGGTTGGGTATCGTGATTTTAATTTTTGAAAATTATTTTGACTGCTTAAGATTGCTTTAAAAAAATTGGACCATTTTTTTATTTAAAGATGGACTCAAGATGAAAAAAAACCTCCTTATGTAGTTTTCGATACGATTAACCGCTACAGAGATATCGTCGATTGAAAATTATATATTTTCAAAACCCGGGAAAAAAATCATATATGATCATATATAATCATATATAATCATATATGAATCATATATGATTATACATGCCTTAATATGACATCATGAATGATCATATATGGCCATGTATGATCATGTATGCCGGGAAAAATGGTCATATATAATCATATATAATCAAATATGCGTTAACATGACATCATGAATGATCCCAGTGGACACAGTAATGTTGCAGCAATGTAACGGCAATGTTACCGTTTGTAACATGTAACATTACATGGACGTTACATGTAAGTTACATGTAAGTTACAATTTCCTACTCAGCAATGTAACATTGTTACATAACAGTTATGTAACGTTATGTAACAGTTACGTAACAGTTATGTAACAGTTACGTAACAGTTACGTAACAGTTATGTAACAGTTATGTAACAGTTATGTAACAGTTACGTAACAGTTATGTAATTGTGTTACGTTACTGTAACTAGAATTAATTGTTGTTAAACATGTTATAAAAAATATATAGCTCTCGCAAAATAATTTAATATGCATAGTTTACCGGCCCGAAAGAGATTCATAGAAAAAAAAAAATCTGCACGAATTGTCTGATCTAACTTTTCTCAGAGACTGGGAATCGAACCCTCGACCCTACCTACCATCCTACCTATCTACCTAACACGCTACCGATTACGCTACCGACTACTTATGAATTCTCTCTACTTGTATAATATATGAATGCTGGAGTGCCGAACAAATAATAGTAGTATAATAATGGTAGTAAAATAATAATAATGGTAGTAAAATAATAATAATAATAATAATAATAATAATAATAGTATATGCATTTGAATGAGCAATAAACCATGAAAGTTCGTTTTTTTATTTGCGAATTCCAATCCCCTGATCCCTCATAAGTTATGTAAACTTTATTCCAGAATACCTGAACCCTCATAACTTACGTTACCCTTCATAACTTAATTTCAGAGCTTCTAACCTCTCATAAATAATGTAAGCCCTCAAAACATGTTTGAAAGAGCTGTGACCTCTCATAAGTTAAGTGACCTCTCATAACTTAATTTGGGGGCCTCCGACCCCTAGTGTCATGTGAACTCTCAAAACTTCATTCCAAAATACCTGACCCCTCATAACTTACGCCATCCCTCATAACTTGATTTCACGACCCCTGACCCCTCGTAGTAAAAATGTTTACAGTGTGTAACTTCTATGGTATATTGCCGCAATAGAACATATGTTACATTACCGTAATGTAACAAGGTTATATAGCAGTTATGTAACCTACATGTAACAAATGTTACATAACATGTTACTTGCACGTTATATAACAGCAACGTTACATAGGAATAACATTGTAACATTACATGTAACTTCCATGTTATATTGCCGCAATATAACATTTGCTACGTTACTGTAATGTAACAAATTTATATTGCCGCAATATAACATATGTTACATTGCTGTAATGTAACAAAGTTATATTGCAGTTATGTAACCTACCCAGATAGACAAACGTGCTGTAGAAAATCGCTTGACGGCCTAGTGACGCAAATTTTGCGACAAGATACAGCATAGCGTGTCGTCCGTAAGCAGTGTTCTACTTCCGAATTGAGCAGCATATTGACGCCATGCGCTGTGACATTTGCATCATTACTCTGTTAAGGTCTAACGTTAGAATGCAGAAAAATAACAGCACGGCGTGCCGCGAAATTGCAGCTTAATCGCAGCACCACTTGCAGCGAATTCGAAGCTTAATCGCAGCACGGCGTGCCGTGAATTTGCAGCTTAATCGCAGCACCGCGTGCAGCGAATTCGCAGCGTAATCACAGCACGGTGTGCCGTGAATTTGCAGCTTAATCGCAGCACCGCGTGCGGCGAATTCGCAGCGTAATCACAGCACGGCGTGCCGTGAATTTGCAGCCTAATCGCAGCACCGCGTGCGGCGAATTCGCAGCGTAATCGCAGCACGGCGTGCCGTGAATTTGCAGCTTAATTGCAGCACGGCGTGCGACGAATTTGCAGCTCAATCGCAGCACGGCGTGCCGCGAATTCGCAGCTTAATTGCAGCACGGCGTGCCGCGAAATCACACCTTAATTGCAGCATGGCATGCTGCTAATTCGCAGGTTAATCGCAGCACGACTTGCCGCAAATTTTCAGCTTAAAAGCAGCACGGCCTGTCGAAAATTTGCAACAAGCTTGCAGCACTATGTGACGCGAAAGAGAGGATGTCTCGAATTCGATCATTCGACTTTTATCACTTTCATCTTTCATCGTTTTTGTATTTTATGCTGAGTACGTTCGGAATTTTTTTGTAGTTAATTGGTAGTGACCAGCAGTTTAGTATCTTACTAGTGAGTTACTAGTAAGTCACCAACGAGTTATAATAATAATAATTAAAACTGCTCTAATGAATGCATACGAATTAAGTAAAATATCCATTACACGGGTAACTAAATCACAATTAAATGACTCATTATTATATAAAGTTTAAAAAGTTGGAAAATTAACGTGTTTTTTAAATGAAAAAAATATAAGGCTTTTTATTTTTTTAATAACATATACCTACTAAAAAATGTTTCTAAAAATGTTTTCACAGCTTCACAGCTTTAATGATTGAGGTTATGTGTTTGCCGTTCGCGCACGCAACAGCACGCACCTATTGTGTCTTGGTTGCAATGCTGTGCTATTTCTTATTTCTTATTGCTATTTCTTATTCTTTTCATTGTGTCCGGTCCTTAAGAGGAGGCTAAAGGCGACATTCGGACCTCTCTCTTGCTCTCACGACCCCTATGATGCTTTCTCTCTCTCTCTCACACGAAAAATGTCGGTATTTAGCCTCCTCTTAAGCTGCAATAGAAACTGAGGGTGCCTTCCAATTAGAACACAGCCAGGCACGGTCCGACACATGTAGAATTCCGCTATATTCAATTGCTCTGATTGGTTGTTGAGATAAGAAATGTACTAGATGTTTTGCATCATGCCGTAGCTGGAAAGGACCCAATCAAACTCTAATTCGAACCACGGGAGACACAATGCAAAAAATAAAAAATTAGGACTATTATATATACTTATTAGTATTATATTTATATAAACCGGGTTATACCGCGTATAAGCGTGCAATTTTTTGTAGAGAAATGAAAATCTGGGAATAAAAAGTTTTTATGAAAAGTGTTCCACGTTTTATTTTTAGTAATTAGTATGAGGATATGTTACATCAACTTGCGCACTTGACAATGAAAGGACCGGTGTAAAAAAAAATATATCCCACAAAATTTTCTTTCATGTTTGAATAATGCCCGCTCGAATGCTGACTGACATGATAATATATAAATAATTTTGAATTTATTTGCTTGGCTATATTTATAACGTACTTTTTTGCATTTTGAATTTTTTGCATTTGTCCTTGACTCGGGTATTATCGAGGATATTTAATTTGCTACTTTGAATACTAGATGCACAACACTTTATAGGGCATAAAAATGAATTTAAAAAAAAAGTTTTTTTTCATTTCATGTGACTGAGTTCCCTACATTTTTCAATACGATCTCAGTCGCAGATCATTTATTACGTGTAATACCTGAACTTGACAGCACAAGCTGATGCTAGATGATGGCACAGCGTGCTGCAAAAATGCACCACGGTATGCTGAAAAAATGCTACAAATACGCGGCAGGGTGTGCTGTAAATGTGTTGTAAAATCGCTGCAAATGTGCAGCACGCCGTGCTGTAAAAACGCTGCGAATATGCAGCACGACGTGCTGTAAAAACGCTGCGAATATGCAGCACGGCGTGCTGCAAAAACGCTGCGAACATGCAACACGCCGTGCTGTAAAATCGCTGAGAATATGCAGCCCGGCGTGCTGTAAAAACGCTGCGGATATGCAGCACGGCGTGCTGGAAAAACGCTGCGAATTTGCAACACGGTGTGCTGTAAAAACGCTATGAATATGCAGCACGACGTGCTGCAAAAACGCTGCGAATATAGAGCACGGCGTGCTGCATAAACGCTGCGAATATGCAGCATGGCGTGCTGTCAAAACGCTGTGAATATGCAGCACGACGTGCTGTAAAAACGCTGCGAATATGCAGCACGTCGTGCTGCAAAAACGCTGCGAATATGCTGCAGGCCGTGCTGCATATAAGCTGCAACTATGCAGCAGAGCGTAACGCAAATATGCTGCAACTTTAACGACAACTTGACGATACAGCATATCGTAAATAAGACGTCAGTGCGCAGTTGAAGCGTAGCTCAGTTTTGGCGCAAATATTGTGATATTATTATATATTATCGTGTCGTTAGAAAAGAGCTTGATGCGGAAGTAGAAAGCTGCTTACTGACGCCACGGCTTGCTCTCTCGTGCCGTCCTGTTGCCGACAATGTGACGCCAAATGTCTATCTGGGCTACATGTAACAAATGTTACATAACATTGTTACTTGCATGTTATATAACAGCAACGTTACATAGGGATAACATTGTAACATTACATGTAACTTCCATGTTACATTGCGGCAACATAACGTGTTCACTGGGATCGTATATGCCCATGCATGATCATATATCTCGGGAAAAAATGGTCATATATAATCATATATAATTATATATGCTTTAACATGACATCATGAATGATTGTATATGCCCATGTATGACCATGTACGTTCAAAAGTTCCGGGAAAACATGGACATATATAATCATATATAATTATATATGCCTTAACATGACATCATGAATGATCATATATAATCATATATAATCATATATGTAATCGTAATTATTCACAAAATAACCCTATATATATTTTTTTGGATATTATATATATTTACCAGCATATATTGTACAGTGCTCGCCATTAATGCCTGCAAATCTTTGAAAGATTCTTTCCAAGATTCTAAGACTCTTTCCAAGATTCTAAGATTCTTTTCAAGATTCTTTCAAAGATTTGCAGGCATTAATGGCCAGCACTGTACTTCTACGTATAATTATAATAATAACATTTTACACTTGTATTATATTATAAACGAAGTATTTGTACATTTCCCGGGAAAAAAATTATATATGACTTGGTCATGCATGATCCTGAACGAAATTTGTCTCTATATGATCATATATGATCACAAATTTCGTTCAGGATCATGCATGACCAAGTCACATATGATTATATATGATCATATATGATTTTTTTTCCCGGGAAGTCGACGATATTCGCTGGCTTTGTATTCCGCCATAGTGGCTCCAAAAAATCTAATAAAATTTGAGAGTTGTTTTTGGGATCATACGATGAAATAAGCGATGTTTCGGCCAAATCAAAAATGGTCAGGTTCACGTGATGAAAAAGACACGCGTTTTTCCCCATATATATATAGTTCTGCATATAATTTGTCATATATTGTACAATATATAAGACATGTGATCTATTTATATAGAAAATATATTTTGCATATATCCATTAATATATTTCTGAACTTAGTTTTAAATATATTTTATAATATATAAAACATTTCGAAATTTTTTTTTCCCGAAATTTTGATTTTTTCTAGCTTTCACGCTCGTTAAAAGCAAATTTAAGGGAAAAAAAAGAAAACTTTTTTCAAATTTTTTTAACAACATTAATTGGTCATTAAGGATCAATAAACGTGTTCCTTCAATTTTTCTAAAAGTTTGATGACTCGGTCACAGAAACCAGTTCGACCGATTGTTTTGAAAATTGGCATGGTTTTTAGGTATGTATTGTTAGCGAAAATGTAAAGATAGCGCGTAAGCGATTGAGAGAGTAAGAGTTGGCAGCACTGTCCTCTCCGGCGCTCTCGAGCGAAGGAGTGGGGCATCGAGGGGGTTGTAATCGAGGGGGGGATGGCGAATGACGAGTACGCGTGAGAAGACGGAGAAACGATTTTATCATTATTCCCTATTATTAATAAAGTATATTATTTCATTCTTTCTTATCCCGAGTGGCATTACTATCCGGTGATCCTGAGAGAGCGAGGAGATTATTATTATCTCTAATAATTCAGAAGAGGGATTGCACCAAAAAACGTGCCGGTGAAACAAAGGGTGAGGTGTGCGGTGTCGAGAAAAACGTGGCGGTCTTTTGTTGCGGCGACGTGAAAGAATCGTGGCAAGTTGCAAGGGTGACGATTTATTTTCATAACGACAATTGACAGTTTTATCGACAAAAAATGGTGATAACAAGAGAAACCGAACAGGAAAACCTGTTGAGGAGAGAAGAGGAACCAAGACTCGAAGAAGAGCTCTTGGCGCGCGAACAACAGGAGATAGCTATCACTTAGACAGAGATTTCTTGCGAATGCATGCGAGAATTAAAAAAAAAATCTACCGATTAATATAAATCTGTGACCTGCGCCAATTATTGCGTTTTCTAGTGTAAAAAAAGATGCTCTTCACGATGACATTTTTTTCAAATCAATTGTGACCCTGCGGAGGACCTTCGTTTTGGACATTCTTTGCGGCGTCTCGTCTTTCTTCGAAAGCCGTTTTTTTTACGTACATGGGTATTTTTTCCATGAAAAAAGTTATATTTCAATTAAAAAGAACGTTTTCTTCGTGATAATATCGTTTTGGATTACAATAATATAATCGCATTGCTAAATTCGTGATTGAAAAATCTAAAATTTACGGTACATTTTCTTTGCGAGGTCGCGCGACATTTTTCATGATTTCGAGACGATAAGAGGTTATATCGTTATATGTACAGTCAATGATGGATTTTCAAACCCGAATTTAATAATCTGATTATATCGTAATCTGAAACGATATTTATCATTAAAAAAACACGTTTTTAATAAAAATATAACATTTTTTCATGAAAAAAAACACCCATGTACGAAAAAAAACCGCTTTCGACGGAAGAACATTTCTCGAGACGCTGCGCGCTGTCAAGAATGTCTGAAACAAAGGTCCTCCGCAGGGTCAATCGATTTGGAAAAAATATCATCGTGAAGAGCACATTTTTTCACATAAGAAAACGCAATCGTTGCAGGTCCCAGATATTTATTGATAGGTATAAAAAATTGTCAAAAAAAAATCTCACATATGAAACATCTCCCGCGGCCTCGCGAAAAATACCCGAAACGAAGGTCTTTCGCAAGGTCAGTCGTGTTGAAATAAATTTCATCGTTAAAAGCACATTTTTCAACATAAGGAAACGGAATTTTTTGGCGGTCACAGATTTTTATTATTAGGTAAAAAAAATGGTTAAAGAACTCGAAATCATATGTAAAATGTCGCGCGACGTTGCAAAGATTGCCCGAAACGAAGGGTCAATCTCTTTATAAAAAATTTCATCGTGAAGAGCACACTTTTGCACACAAGAAAACGCAATTGTTGCAGATTTCAGATTTATATTAATCGGTAGATTTTTTTAAAAAATTCTTGTGCATGAAACACCGATATATGACGAGAGTCTAACTTACAATCAGCTTTGTTTGGCTTTTTCAAAATATTTTTTATGATTTTTTTTTTTGACTCTGTATGCACTTTTATATGTGACCGTTTTTTGGACTTTTTTCGACCATCGCGGAATGGGCGCACACCTTGAGGACTTTTTTTTTTCTTTTCTATCTACGGTACATATTTAAAAGAGTTAACAGATGCTCTATTTTCGTTTGGACATTTGGAGGATCTCCATTCGTTTGGAGGACATTTTTTTTTAATATATATCAACGGTACATTCGAAAGGGTTAGCAGACGCTCCATTTTCGTATTTTAAAAAATTTCGTACGTTTTTTTCTCGTAAAAGGTTATTCCACTTTTGGCTAAAAAAGACAAATTTTGAAAGATGCAACGTAACTTAAAAGCTATAGGGTTGAAGAGAAAATGTTGAGTGTGTGAAAAAAGTAGCGTAGGTATACACGAAATCGCCTGGAATTATTTCAGAATTTTCCTATGACATTTTTTTTTTACTATTTTTGTTCGAAACTCGATCGTGACGTCCCAGAAAAAAATTGTATCTGCAGACTGAAATTTCCGTACTTGGTGATACAATAAAAATCCGAAAAAATTCAGCAACATTTGGGATATGCTATAAACAACAATGATTAATAATGATTATTCATCATTGTTCAATAAATTTGTTAATGTTAATAAATTGTTTAAATTTGTTAAACAATTTGTTAATGACTTTTGGGCAGTATTATTATTGAATGATGGTTGTTTATAGCATTGCCAAATGATGCTGGATTTTTTCATATTTTTAAATTCTTAAAACGAAAATGAAGCAGATTGGGGAGGGAGGAGGGGTCGAGCCAAATATCACATCTCGACGGGGGGGGGGGGGGGGGGGGTCGAAAAATCGCAAAAATTGCCTCACGTAATTAATGGACGCCCCCTAAGGGGCTCTCGGTTCTCATTCCTTATCTCTTTAATACTAATAAGGGCGTCTTATCCCTTGAGGTTCGACTATGAATACGGCCCTAAGTGGGCCACCATCCGAATGATGAGAAGCGTGCGGGAGGCTCCGCCGAAACGGCGAAACTGCGCAACGGCAGACCACCCATCACAATGAGGTGTTGCGAGATTACTGCCGAGAACACTTGAAAAAATCTAAAATATTTTTTCAGTCGTGTCGTCTGAGATCGATCCCGGGCCTGCGACTTGCGAGACCCGAGCTCTAGCCACTAGACCACTGCTCTCCAATATATATTTTATATATCAAAGTAATAATAAATTAAAGTAAATAAATAAATAAATAATTTTATATCTGAACTAAAAATATTAACATAGAAATGGAAACTGTACTTTTGCCCAGATCTCGCAGCTTGAAGCAGCTGAGAATGGTTTCTAATTTTTTTACGAAACTGTGAACATGAATAATGTATAGTCAATCTCACACACAGTTCTGCTTTAACCATACAATTTTTTTCATCTTTCACTGCTCGTGACACATAATTATTTTTTACATATTTATAGATGCAGTTGGTAATGCGTTACCCGTGTACGATAGAGAGAGAGGGAGTTTCAAATGTCATTAATCTAATAATAAATTCGTAATCAGCGACCTCGAAAACCCAATGGTGCAAATTTTCTCACCGATAAAATTATTATTTTTTCAAAATGTCCGCCATTTTTGGTCCGCCATTTTGAATTTCATAATTTTGATGTCAAATTCGTAATCAGCGACCCCAAAAACCTAATAACGCAAATTTTTGTACCGATAACGTGATTATTTTTCCAAAATGTCCGCCATTTGTGATCGGCCATTTTGAATTTCATAATTTTAATATCAAATTCGTAATCAGCAATCCCGAAAAACTCATGGTGCAAATTTTCGGACCAATAAAGTGATGATTTTTTCAAAATGTCCGCCATTTTGGGTCCGCCATTTTGAATTTCATAATTTTTATATCAAATTCGTAATCAGCGACCCCAAAAACCTGATGGTGCAAATTTTCGGACCGATAACGTGATTATTTTTCCAAAATGGCCGCCATTTTTGATCCGCCATTTTGAATTTCATAATTTTGGTATCAAATTCGTAATCAGCGATCCCGAAAACTTCGCGGTGCAAATTTTCGGACCGATAAAGTGATTATTTTTCCAAAATGTCCGCCATTTTTGGTCAGCCATTTTGAATTTCATAATTTTGATATCGAATTCGTAATCAGCGATCCCGAAAATCTCGCGGTGCAAATTTTCGGACCGATAAAGTGATTATTTTTTCAAAATGTCCGCCATTTTTGGTCCGCCATTTTGAATTTTATAATTTTTATATCAAATTCGTAATCAGCGACCCCAGAAACCTTAAATAGGAAATTTTGAAATTATTATTCTCACTTTTCGACTTTTGGCCAGGGAAAAGGCCGTTCTGAACCACTGTGCTCCGGTCCAAAGAGGACAGTGCAGAAACTGTAATAATTCACTTTGAGCTCACTGCATTTTGAGCAGTTTATTTCAGTAAATATCACTGTGCAACTCCAAAAGTAAGCGTTGAGTAGATCGTTCACCACGTCGATACCGCGAGATGCAATTGGTAATGCGTTACCCGTGTACGATAGAGAGAGAGGGAGGGAGAGCGAAAGATACGACGTATATGGGCGGCGTATTATCATGCTCGGAAATCCGACGATATAGAGAAGAGAGAGGAATTTTGGAGCGCGTCGAAAACGAGGGGCAGTAGAAAAGAGAGTGCGATAAGAGCGACGAGCACCCATACGCGGGAGCTCCTTACGAGCGAATTTATCAATACATTGTGAGCCACTACACCATCGACTACTTATAGTATTTTTATTCATATATCATATTTATCAATAACATAGGCCAGAAAAATGTACACTGGAACACGAAACTCGAGCGCTGGTAAACATTGTGCTGTAACGATTTGGGGGACGGGCTCCAAAATGAAAATGGAAATGTTTTGTCTCGGCGTGCGGAAGCTTAGTCCCGAGAGATGGAAATGTTTTGTCTCGGTGTGCGAAAGCGTAGCAGTAAACACAAGTTTCGAGAGTTTACATAACTTATGAGGGGTCAGGGGCTCTGCAATTGAGTTATAAGAGATCACTTAACTTATGAGGAGTCAGGTATTCTGGAATGAAGTTTTGAGGCATTTACATAACTTACAAGGAGTCAGGGCTCGTGAAATTAAGTTACAGTGGGTCAAAAAAGTATTCGTACACTGCGTTTTTTGCCAATAACTTCATAGGTATATATGATATCGAATCCAAACCTATTTTGTTAAATACTCCATCAAGTATAGAGCCAATCTGCAAATGAAGAATTTTTTCCCAGGAATAATAAAAGAATTATGCAAAAAAACGAAAATTTTCGGGCAAAAAAAGTATTCGTACATTTACAATTGAGCTGCTAAGCCTCGATACTGACTCACGCATGGTATGAACTCTGCGTAAAATGTGAACAAGTCTTTGTTCACACATTGGCTTTGACCTATTCTATGCGACAGTGGATCTTCAAGCTCTGGACAGACATGACGGCAATGAAAAGCGAAATATCAATATCCATGCGAGATAGAGTGATTTTTCTTCGGAAACGCGGTGAAAGTTACCGAAAAATTAGTAAAGAACTAAATCTAAGTTTCACAACAGTGCAGTATATAATTAAAAAATACGAAACAACAAACAGCACCGAAAATACGCCACCAACCGGTCGACCGAGAACGAGAACGTCGGAGTATCGTTAAAGAGGCTATAAAAAAACCGTCGCGTCAACTAGCGCTACCTAGCAGATTTGTTGACCAGAATTTTTCGGTCGTAATCAATGTGGTGGATGCGTCAACTATAATTGACGCGTCCACCACTATGCGTCGCATGCGCTCGAAACTCTGTGCCCAAACGAAATAGGCATATGACGGTGTTATATACCGGACAGCCAGCGTGCCAAGTCAAGTACTTATCTAGCGCAGAGGTTACCGTGATGATTAAGGCGGTTCCTCCAGGGCGAAGCTTTTCCATGGTAATTCCGGTCGAGCTGACCCTTGCGAATATCCCTAATGTGGATATCTCGGGCGTACAATTTTATTAGTTCCGATTGCATGGGTGCTATTTTGGAATAAACTATACAAATTTTTGTATTAATTTGCGCTGGAAAAAAAATATTCGACTAAGGTTTTCGGGTCGTAACGACCAGCAAAGAGCCCCGGAATGAGTCGTTACGACTAATAATTCTCAGTCGTAACGACCAGCCAACTGGCCCCCGGAATGGGTCGTTACGACCAATAATTCTCAGTCGTAACGACCAGTCAACTGGCCCTCGGAATGGGTCGTTACGACTAATAATTCTCAGTCGTAATGACCAGCTAACTGGCTCCCGGAATGGGTCGTTACGCCTAATAATTCTCAGTCATAACGACCCACTTCTTACGACTGAAAAAAATCGGTTGAAAAAAATCCATTTACGACTACGACCGAAAAATTCTGGTCAACAAATCTGCTAGGGGGATCTGGGGAAAACAAAATCGACTCCAGATTTCGGGTCGTAACGACCAGGGGCGCGGAGCTGCGGAGAAAAAATTCGACTCAGGATTTCTCGTCGTAACGACCACGGGCGCCGAGATGATGAGGGGAAAAAAATCGACTCCACATATCTGGTCGTGACGACCACGGCAGGGAGCTCGGAAAAAAATATGCGACCACACATTTCTGGTCGTAACGACCAGCGAACGGACCCCGGATCGGTCGATACGACTAATAATTTTTAGTCGTAACGACCCACGAGCGGACTGCGATGATTCTTCATACGACCAAAAAATTACGGTCGACAAGACGATCATTTACGACCGAAACTGTTTACGACCCTAAATTTAGGGTCGACGAATCTGCTAGGGACGGCAGTGATTATTGTACTGCAGCGGCGGCGGCGCCGTCAGCGTCACGCTTTTTGAGGACACTGAAATTTTTCACCAAACCTTGTACGGCGGCACCACCGTAACGCTTTTTCAGGACACTTTTCAATTAAGGCGAGGCTAAATACCGACATTATTACTGAAGCCCTACATTATCAACTCAAAATCGCTGTCCAAACTTTTTCCAATACCGGTGGATGAATATCAATTAATTTTATGAATTAATGATGAATGAATTGCCAAATGCAAATGCGAGACATAAATCAACGTTTTCGTTCATTGCCACTGACTTGTCAGACAGTCTGGATAGAAGTCTGATGAAAGTTCACTACGATCTCAATTTATGCAGCTTCGATATAAGCAAGAGTCCCAACTATGCGGCGGATATCGATCGACGTGGCATATGGTGTAACAGCGCCGGTGTGAGAGCGGACACGGCTCCCGAGTCGTCCCGACCACGGTCGTCGTACATACAGGTCTGGAAACTCACGATTTTCGGTAGTGGGGAAAGGGCCCGTTACGTGCAGCGTTCCTAGTTTGAATTGCCACCACGCGTGGCCGCGGCGCTGTATTTATCCCCCGGATAACATAACCTTCAAATCGAAAGTGAGATACGCGTTGTTGAATTTCAATTACATTTTTAGATCGACACAAGCGACTTATTGTCATAAATGTTTTTTTTTCGCATAAACATTTAAAAAAATGCCTAGAAGTGCATTGAACGAGCAGCAGGATCGTATTGTCAAAACATATACTGTTTCAAGTTCCAAACGGGATTGAGCATAGGTGTGTCGGAGACGGACAGATACGAATTATTGTAGCGATTTGTGCTGTCCTTGTTCATTATCCCCGCCGCGGTCTACCCTTTTTTTTAGCCTCGTATGGCTCGCCCTCTTTAGGAGGCCTGTGCCACTTACATAAACGATTTCAGGTCGGACTGCAGTCCCGAACCTATTACACCTTAACTCCGAGCTGTATCGCAATTTTGCCGTGGGTGAAGGGAAACTGCAGAAGACTTCCACTGATACAGCCGGTAGCCTACCTACTTCCCTTGATAGCAATGCGAGAAGGCTCTCACACGACTACCAACGGTTGGTTGGGCAGCTACCTGCTCCATTGTGATCCGGTAAGTCAGCCGTTCACTCGGTTAAGAGATAGACATCCGCGTGATAAGGACCGCGCCGATGCCAGCCCCGAAACCGTGTGACGACTCCCACCCATCGCAATGAGGTATTGGGACAAACTTATTTAAGGTGGTGTCCAAACCACCGGGGATTACAGCCGAAAACACTTGAAAAAACCCGATACATTTTTTCAGCGGTGTCGCCGGGATACCCTGTCTGCCGTTGCACCGCGTCTCACCACCGCGGGGGATAAGGTTAGCGCCTCTAGCGGCCACTAACAGTTTCAAAAATGTGGCACATAACGGAGTCACCTCATTTGACGGAGTTTCCAGACCCGTATGTACGATCGTGCTCCTGACTGGTGTGAGATGCGCGTGGACGCACGGGCGACATTTGCGCAACTTCGATTTTTGCAAGTGTCTAGCGGTGCCAGTCCCGCCGCTCTTGCTTAAATCGAGATCGTAGTGTAATGTTATTTCATAGGAATTCCACACGGGGCTGCCCTCTTTCGGATTTCTGTGAACTTAATTTCGCCATTTTTTTTCGATAACACGAAATTTATCAACATTCATCTCGTGATTTGGATTCCAAACTTACGTCGCGGTTTTTTTCATAAAATAATGTCAAAGACGTATTGACATACGTACTTTGGTGTTGGTTATAGAGCCCCACTCTTGGTTTTAGCCGTAAAAACATTATAATTTAATATTTTCAATTACAGATTTTTTATCATAATCGGATCTGTAATTTTTTCTTTCATTTTCCGATAAAAATTGAGTGGGGCTCTATTTGTACCATAATTCCGATGATACTGTCAAAATTTTATTGATTTTCATCCATTCGTGCCAGAGCAAGTTTGGAATCCATTTTCGAGGTGCTAGTGTCGGTATTTAGCCTCCCCTTAAAAGTCTCGCTAAAGATGTTTTCACATGGTAAGGCCTATGACAGGTGAGAATTTTCAAAAAGGGTTCTGTATCCCCATCGTCATTTTGATTCAAAAAATTCGTTCTTTCGTTATTTTATCGGTAACTATATTTTTGTAAAAAATAATATTTATTTAATTTATGTAAATGTGGCAAAATGTGGCACAATGTGGGTAAGCCCTTAAGTCTCATTGATCTCGCGGAAAAATGCGATAGCTACGAGTGTTGACAAGCATTAATTCGACATTTCGAACTTTTATTTTAGTTTTTAACATTTTCCGCTCGACTTAAACAAACGAAAGATAAATCTCTGATTATGTAGAACATAAGATCGTTTATTAATGTATACATATACACACACTAATTACAATGTTTGCGGTGTATATGTATAACATACACAGAGTACATGTATAATGTAGCATTTTTTTAAAAAATATTATACGCGTAATAAAAAGTTTTACAAATATTATCACACACTTGTTATGAATGTTTACCGTCGTTGGGAGTGAGGATGGCCGTGTTATATCGTATTTGTATATCGTACAAATATAATCGTAATTGTAATTGCCTATGCTATCAATAATAATATTTATATTCGTTCTCATATAAATAATAAAAATTATTTCGATTAGTGTGTATAGTAATTTTTCTTCATTTTTTAAAATATTTACACATGAATAACGGATGGGTTACGATTTTTATAATTTCTCTTACGAATTTTCCGTTTTTCTTTTTTGTAAATGTCAAATATCCGATGGCAATTACGAGCGATGAACAATGTTCGCTTTGTAAAATTCCAAAAGTTCGTCAAAGAAACGAATTTTTCATTTGACGTTCTTCCTTTGTTTCTTTTTGTTCCTTTTTTGTTTCATGGCTGACGTCGCACCTTTTTCGTTTTGTGACTGCTATTAATAAATAAGTGTAGATGATGATAATGATATTCGTATAAATATCGTGTATATTGTATATAATGATAATAATATTTCAGTACGTAATTAGGCTAAATTTATTTATACTTTTGTGATACCGAAAATATTTCGGTAGGCCCTTTTTCCATCAGCGTAGGCCGATACAATATAGCTTAGGCTCAGAATTTTCGATCTTTTCGCGTTAAATGGAAAGATACAATGTTTATTATAAAACACGACTGTTTTCAAATAAAAAATTGGCAGTTATTTGCGACTCATTCTTTTTTTGCTTTTAGTCATCCTCTCGTTACGTTTGTATGGAGTAAAATCGATGAAAAAAAATCGGCGTGGAATGACAATGAAAGGCGCGCTACGGATGACGTCGAAAAAATAATATTCTTGTTCGAGTCTCGATTTTTTCATTGTTATCATTTAAAGAATAATACTTTGACCATTTGAATGAAATAAAACTCATTATTCAAATGAAAATATAAATACAAAATGTTCGTACTAGTGAGAGAGGAAAAAAATAACGTATCGAAGGAATGAAGTCGAAAAGAAAACCGAATCTAGGAAAAACGGCCTCCGGAAAATTGGCCCTTATATCCGGTCATCGCCTACATATATGGATAAAGTACCTATTATAATGATTCACTTTTAAGGAGATCAATATACAGGGTGTCACAAAAGTAACGGGACGGCTGAATATTTCCTCAGCTAAATTTTTTTTCAAAAAGGTCAAGGTCATTATCGTAGTAACCATTGACATTAATTTTAACCTTGACGATTACCTTCAAGGTTATTTCGAGGTTAACCTTGTTTAAAAATGAAAACCTGTATTTTTGAGTTCTGAAATTAAACTTAATCCGCAAAAATTGATAGATCTTCTCCGAATATTCTAATGTAAATGTAAAACTGTTTGTTCTATTGATTTCGGAACTCAAAAATACAGGTTTTTATTTAAAAAAAAAAAACAAAAGTTGACCTTGAAATAACCTTCACGGGTATCGTCAAGGTCGCTACTAAATGCGCCTTGTTAAAATTAATAATTTCGCTTGTTACGAAAGAATTTTAAAAGCATCTATTCCCAGAGGTATCCACATCTTGTTTAAGTTTAATTGACCTTAGAGGACCTTCAAGGTCAAAATGTACGTATGACCTAAGTACATATTTGAACGTAAAATTTTCCGCTCTATCCATTGCTGATGTCAAAAAGGGGTTTCCATTTGAAATAAAAAAGTTGACCTTGAAATAACCTTGAAGGTAATCGCCAAGGTCAAAATCAAGGTTACCATTGAATTTTTCGTCAAAAATTAATTTAAGAATGACCTTGACCTTTTTAAAAAATATCTCAGTTGAGCAAATATTCAGCCGTCTCGTTACTTTTGTGATACCCTGTATGAGTACTTATCATGGCACGGTGGTGTGTGGTATCCATATATGGGTGTATCCATATAAGGTATTTATCTGTCTGGCACTGTAAAGTACCTTAAGGTAGATCTATATATAACCAAAAAGTTAAATATAATTTCAAATTGAATCAAAGTCATTAAATTGTGTCTGAAATTAAATACGGAATGCTTCCTATTTTTTATTATGCACATACTGGAGTTCTTTATTCCACTGTCCACAATTCCACAATTTAAAAAAGTAATTTTTATTCGAATAGAACAGTTCAATATGGACGTTTTAACCGATAATGGGGGCCAATTTTACTATTTTTCCTGTTACCAAGAAAACGATACGGTTGTCGATTCCACGATACGTTTTTTTTAACTTTCCTTTAAGCTGCTACCGGCAATATGCATTCATTCGCATCTTTTTTTCGCCTAGAATTATAAACTATTCAAAAATATAAACAATTAAGAATTTATCTCAAATAATCTTAAAAAAATTATCATTTCCGATGAGATCGTAATACTAAGGATTTTTGACTTTTACATACATATATGTATATACATATATATAGGTAGAAGGAAGTACGATTTATTCTATTTGTGGTAAAGACATTCGAACTTTCGCAGTTTTTACTCGCAACAATCAATCTTTTGTTCTTCCACTCATCAACTTTCATTCTTTCAATGCATTTGATCGATTTCTAATCGTTCCCTAAAACGATCGTAAAAAAATTTGTGTTTGCAGACGAATTGCGTCTCCCCGTTTACTTTTGAGTCGATTCGTGTTATTTTTATTTATTTTTTATTTTCTGCGTGTATTCTGAAGCTGCCGTGACGGTTAAGTGCGTTCTATTTTGCAACTTTATAACATTATTTAATCATATATTTCGCGAATTTTAGTCGTTTTGGTTTTTGTCTAATCTTTAATTTTCGTTTGTTCATTGAGGCCGTAGTAGCAAAAATGCAGTACAAAAACTTTCAATTCCTTATAGAATATTCGAGTATACATTCGATATAAATATTTTTGTATTCAGTTCTTGCGGGTATTTTTTTAATGCACAAGAACACGTTGGTTTTTTAAAAAATGGCACGAAAAGGTTCTTCTCGTTTCCTTTGTTGCGTTCTTTGCGATTTTACTTTTGAGTATTACGAATGAAAATGATAAAAAATTGTAATTTCACGAAAGTGATGAATAGCAGCACTTTTTTTTTGGTTTTATTTAATACGATTTCTTTGTTCGTTTCTCATTTTCGTGTTTTGTCGTATCGTGATGTAAGTTATGATGTAAATGCAAGGGTTCAAAAATTTTCTCGATGGAGCTCGAATAAAAAAATAGGAAAGTGTCTATCTTCCAATCTCTCTCAATCTGTTTTTTCCCTGCTTTTAATTTTTTTTCTTCTCGTATCTCGTTCGTCGGCGACACGGGAGAATTTTCTCGTTATCATTATTTATTATCTATGGCAGTCGTTGTAGCTTCGCTACGTACGATTGTGTTAGTTATTCATCTCTCTTTGTTCACATTTTGTTTCGTATCTTCGAACTTGGACTCGTCGTTTCTCTTAATATGGGGCATTCCAGGACACTGTAACTGCCTTCAAAGTCCCGTGAGGGGCTTTTTTCACATCAATCACCGGCATTATTGAGATCGAAGATAATTCGATTAATTCATTATATATAATTTATAAACATACAAGCGCCCGTCGCAAAAAAGCTTGCGCAACGCGCTCATATTTGATCCTTTTTTTTCATTCTTTACTTCTTTTTAACTTTATTTAATTACTGTACTATCTAAAGTTGGCAAGTTTTACGGATTGAGTATGACTCAAGCGGTGGTTCGGTTTTCGGGCTTTTCGCTCCTTCGTTTAAATTGTTCTCGCGCAGCGAGGGTATATTATATATATATATATATATATATATATATATATATATATATATATATTTATATATATAAAATTTTCTTCACCTCTCTAACCTCGAGAAACACTCTTGTAGCTTTTTCATCTCGCGTTTCCCGAACTCAACGCCACCTTTCTCCGATGCTCGTCAATTGTCCACTCGTTAAATTGGCGGAGGTGAAAAATGGCACACAAGCACAAGTCGAAACGGTTTCGTTAAGAGAATAAAAGAGGGAGCTTTTAGCACTCGAATTCGGACGCCGTTATCGCGTTGAGGTCTTTCATGAGACCTTCCAAATTCGCCATTTCCTGATTCAATTCCTCGGTGCTGTAAGACGGCTGAAACAATGTTTTTGATATAATTTTTCGTTTACTTTACACATTCGTCTTTTTTAGGTGACTGCTCTTAATTATTCCGAGTAAAATTATTCCGGATAAAATGACTTGACATTTGCACCTGATACAAAAAGGCCTGAGGAAATTATTATTTTTGAAAAATCACTTGAGAGGAAAATACACTAGTGGAAAAAATTAAAGGATCAAAAAATTTGCCCAAATTTTTAGTGGTTTTTAACATTGCTGTATCTCAGTGAAAAATAGTCGTATCGAGGTCTAAAAAAAAGCATTTTGAAGCTTGAAGTTTCTAGTTTTTAGATCTTTTGGCAAAAAAAAATTCGAATTTACAGATTTTACGCAGTTATGAGAAATACCAAGAAAAAAAAATTGGCATATTTGCATCGCTTTTGTTTTGGCTGTAATGTTTGGGAAAAAATTTTTCCAGCTAAAACATTATAAGGAACGGATAGCTTGTTTATTTAGCTTCAATTTGCTTTTTTTGAGACTTCGCTGCGATCATTTTTCGCTGAGATATCGAGCTTTTATGAAAATAGACACTTTTCTGTTTGACCATTGATATCTCAGCAACCAATGATCGCACAGAAATCAGAAGGGGCGTTTCACAAACTTGAATCAATGCTTTACCAGAATTTTCAATGGTTTTTTGAAAAAAAAAATGTTTTCCATCCTTGCCATGAATTTGAAAAAACAGGAGAAAAAGGGCTATTTATGGTTTTTTAGAAAATCAACGGCCAAATTAAAAATATTGACAAAACGACTAATGCTGAGCGTGACTTTTACAACTCAATATACCCACAAAATCCCTGTAAAGTTTCAATTTGATCTATCGAACGGTTTTTTTGTTTCAAGCAATCAAATTTTTGAAAAAAATTAAAGGATCATGTTTCTGCCCCTAAACGTCATGATCATTATTAAAGTGGAAAACAATTTTTTTTTGGGTTTTTTTCACATTTTTATCGCAAATAGCGTTTAAATGTACAGAAAAAAAAAATTTCGAAGAATTTTCGAATTTTTTTTATTTTTATTAATTTTATCGATTTTTTTGGTCTTACATAAATTTAAACTCTGTTTGCGATAAAAATGTGCAAAAAGCTGAAAATTTTTTTTTTCCTTATAATAATGATTATGAAGTGTTTAGGGGCAATAAACATAATTCAAGAATTTTGTTGAAAAAAAAAATTTCAAAAAAATTTCAAAAAAAAAATGTTGCAAATTTTTTTGATTTTTTTTTTCATAAATTTAAACGCTGTTTGCGATAAAAATGGCGGAAATACTCGGAAAAAAATTTCTTTTTTTTATTTTCATAATGATTTTGAAGTGTAAAGGGGAAATAAACATGATCCTTTAATTTTTTTCAAAAATTTGATTGCTTGAAACAAAAAAAACTTTCGATAGATCAAATTGAAACTTTACAGGGATTTTGTGGGTATATTGAGCTGTAAAAGTCACGCTCAACATTAGTCGTTTTGTCAATATTTTTAATTTGGCCGTTGATTTTGTAAAAAACCATAAATAGCCATTTTTCTCCTGTTTTTTCAAATTCATGGCAAGGATACAAAACATTTTTTCTTTCAAAAAAACCGTTGATAATTCTTGTAGAGCATTGATTCAAGTTTGTGAAACGCCCCTTTTGATTTCTGTGCGATCATTGGTTGCTGAGATATCAATGGTCAAACAGAAAAGTGTCTTTTTTCGTAAAAGCTCGATATCTCAGCGAAAAATGATCGCAGCGAGGTCTCAAAAAAAGCAAATTGAAGCTAAATAAACAAGCTATCCGGTCCTTATAATGTTTTAGCTGGAAGAATTTTTTCCCAAAAATTACAGCCAATACAAAAGCGATGCAAATTTGCCAAATTTTTTTTCTTGGTATTTCTCATAATTGCGTGAAACCTGTAGCTTCGAAATTTTTTTTGCTAAAAGATCTGAAAACTAGAAACTTCAAGCTTCAAAATGCTTTTTTTTAAACATCGATACGACCATTTTTAACTGAGATACAGCCTTGTTAAAAACCACTAAAAATTTGGGAAAATTTTTTGATCCTTTAATTTTTTCCACTAGTGTGTGTTTTTGGCAAATAATTACTTAACAAAGTTTGAATGCAAAATTCAAAAATCAGACAGTTCTGAATTTAACATAAAGCAATCTACTGGAATGAATAATCACGTTGCAGAGTTTCTGCCGTTTTTTGGGTTAGATAAAAAAACGACGCATGCAGAGTTTTGCTACAGGTTGTATGAAGTGATGATTACTAAAGCTGTTTTGATCGCGGTTATTGTGTCTAAAGTTATTTTGTCTGCAGTAATTTTGTCTAAATCATTTTGCCTGAAGTAAATAAGTGAATTCGATGAATTTTTCAATGTTTCGAAAAATGTGCAGTGCGCTGCAACTTTACGTCAAGTGAAGCTACATTGTTTAACATCACATTCGTCGAAGTAATGAACCTTGCATATTAGAAATTCAAACATTGGTTTTTCATGTTTTTGCATAGTTCAGAAAAGTTTTCTTTATTAAGGAAACTAAAAATGATCTGCGAACTTTCTCGTAAAGGATAAAACTATGAAATTATGAAGAAAAAAAATGATGGACCTATGGATACTATGATAAACAATTTAAAATCTTGAAGAAACAATATTTAAATTTCTAATTAGCAGAGTCTTTTATTTTGAAACTGTGAACCTATTGAAACTACGAAGAACAATTTAAGATCTTGAAGAAACAATGCTTAAATTTCCAATTAGCAGAGTTTTATATTTTGAAACTTAGATGCGAAAAAATAAAATTAAGAAATACCTTCAATCGTTCTATTTCTTCGGCCGTGTGCGCAGGATTCGAGACGGATGCGAGACGATTTTTCGTCAACTGTGTCGTGGGTCCTGGCATCTTTTTGTAAGGACTACCGGAAATCGTTGGTCTCACTGTAACTTGAGAACCTGATAAGAAACAATGGATTATGGTTGAAATGTTGGTGTGTTTAGAGTTTCTTTTTCAATTTAATTTTCGTAAAATTTTACCTCCGTGTTTTTGTTGCGCGGGAGTCGACGGAGCTGATTGGGGCGGTGGAGCCGGTACGCTAAAACTTTTAAGCGGGTGACCTTGAAGCCTCTTGCCACTTCCGGCACCCTCGACGAGAGGGCAGGTCGACGTTGTCGACTGGCTTCCGCCTACGTAATGTCCCGGCGCGTATGGACTACTTGCCGTGTAAGTTTGACTCGTTGGTCCATAAGAAATCTGTAATAGAAATATCGATAAAAATAAAGTATTGTTATGATAGTTTTGACTCAAACATTACGAGAATATGCTGTCAATTAGAGTCAATAGGACAAAAATCGATGAAACTAGCGGGAGGGTTAAAGAATTCGATTCTCATAACATTTGAAACGTACAGCAAAGCGTTATTACTCTCGCTTTCCTGTATTTTAAGTTACACCGTGCTAAAAGAAATATTTACAAATAGTTTAGAGTATAGAGTTGGCGGATATTAAATAGCGAGCGAATTGTTTAAAAGGTTCAAATTTGTGAAAAAAAAACAAACACACAAGCCCAATCCATTCTAGCAAACTTTGCAGCATCGACTTAAATTTTGTATGCAGATAGTCCCGAGTATAAATGCTCCATTGAATTTAATGTATTTTATTGTATTAAATTGTATAAAATAAAAAAACGTGTGAATTAAAAATTTGCACATTTTTTCTCGTCACCTTTATGCATATGCAAAGTTTCTTCTACAAGGAAGCCAATATTCGGAAAGCGACTTGCTCATAGAATATGTGTATGGGGCATTCCACACCGATTTAACTTGGGTCTGACTCTTCACCTCTCCGATTTTGTCCACAATTTTTTATAGTTTTGTAATACCTCTGAAGAGCACTCAAGATTTTTTTCAAATTTTTTTAGAGCGGTTTGACTTAAATATAATTTTACAAACAAATTCAGGGTGTCCAGCAGACTTATGGAAAAAAATTCCCTGACTTTTTCCGGTTTTCCAGAGCCAAAGCATAATTTTTCCCTGACCAATTTGTGCCAAAAACCATTTTGAGAGGCTTGGAAAGTTTTAAAAATGTTAAAAAAAATATCCTCTACTTTTTCGTTGTGGATATAATTGTGATTGTATCTTGATAAAATACTGAAGATAATGTAATTTTATTTTGCTCCCGACGACATATCATTTCCTTATTCTGAGCCTACAATTGCACAAAAACAGTCTTTTCACCTGTTTCTCGTCGGAATTTAATTTTTTTCGTTGCATTTATGCTACCGGCAAAAAGTTTCCAGACAAAACTTCAAAAAAGGTCTGGATCGTTTTGTTATGCCATTTCGCCGGAAGTCAATGTAGACTAATTTAACAAGCGGGTTTTGAAAGGGGTAGAATTCGGCTTCATTTTCTAATTTTTTAAATTATTTTTACAATTTGTTTTTAGATTTGGACCCTATTTTGAGAACAGCTATTTTTCACCTTTTTCCCTCCCTTCAGGTGCACCCATCTTCCAGAGGAAATTTTGTTTATGCATTTTTACTATTAGATTCATCAAGAGCAAAGTTTGGGCTTCAATTTCATGTTTTAAAAAACTTTAAGCGATTTTTTTTCTAAAGTTATTCTGTTTTTTGTGAAAAAAGAGGAAATTTGAAAAAATCTCGTATAACACGAAAACAAATAGGATTCATAAAAAACTTCAAGATAGCAAAAAGTTGCGTCTGGTTTTTGAGTGCAGAGGAATTTTTTCAGATTTTTTCCCCCAGATCATCCAATTAGCATAACTTGAGAATTCTGGGATTATTGATAAAATTTCAAGAGGGAAAAATACTTGAATTTACCATTTTCAACATATTGGAATCTATTTTTAATTTTTTTCCAGCCTCAACATGAGAAAACAAAATTTTGGAAAAAAAATCTGAAAAAATTCCTCTTAGCTCAGCAAAGACAGACGCAACCTTTTACTGTTTTGAAGTTTTTCATGAATCCTCTTTGTTTTCGTGTTATACGGGATTTTTTAAATTTCCTCTTTTTTCACAAAAAACAGAATAACTTTAGAGAAAAAAATAGCTCAAAGTTAAAAAAAAAAAGAAATTGATGCTTAAACTTTCTTCTTTATGAATCCAATCGTAAAAATATATTTAAAAAATTTCCTCTAGAAGACGGGTGCATCTGAAGAGAGGGGGAAAAAACCGTAAAACTGCTGTTTTCAAAATAGAGTCTAAATCTAAAAACAATTTGTAAAAATAATTAAAAGATCAGGAAATGAAGCCGAATTCTTCCCCTTCAAAATGAATTCTTCCCCTTTTCGCCGGTAGTGTACGTGATCAGCGGTTGATTTCCCATTGATATAAGAACTTGAGATGTTTACAAAGACAAATAGAACCAGAAAATCATGATTTTTTGACCCCCTAAAGCTTGTCTATTCGCAAATCAACTTTGGCTGATGCGTTACTCTGGCAGATGGTCAAAGTTTTTTTTCGTTATTCAGAGGTTCATAGCATGTATTTTGGATCGGAAATAAAAAAGCATTGACATTATTGAGACAAAAAAAGTTAAGCGATGGGAAAGAATCCCGCCAAATTGGAAAAATCCCTGACATTTCCAGACCTATGAAATTCCCTGACAATTCCCGGTTTTCCAGATTTCCCTGACCACTGGACATCCTGAATTTATTTTCAGCCCATATTTGAAAATCTGAAAAAATCACAAAAAATCCCGTTTTTTATATGAAAAATTTCAAGCGTTGAACCAAAGTGAGTAGGGGTTTTCTTCTGTTTATAATAAGCTTTTTCGGCTGACTGGGCCGTTGTCTAAACATTTTTGTATGAATCGAAGGTGTTTAAAATTTTGTTTGGGCTCACTCAATTCAGGCCCACTTTTTTTTACAATTCAGGTTTCTTTTTTTTTTCAAATTTTGCCAAATTCTGCTAATACTTGATAAATTATTCTTAAGGGGAGGCTAAATACCATTTTTATTCAATCCCTACATTATCGACGTATCATCGTCGTCCAGTCTTTCTCCGACAACCGTGGATGAAAATTAATTACATTTTGACAATTAAGAGGGGGATAAATTAATTAACAATTAATTGTCAATTGAGAGGCTAAAATGCGTTACAGCTAATGCCAGCGAACTCATTCGAGCCCCCTAAATATTATAGGTTACTCGTCAGAATCCATGGTGCTGCCCTCACTCGCACGTCTGTGAACTACATTTCGCCATTTCGTTTTTCAATAAAACTACAATTTATCGATATTTATCTCTTGATGCGCCATCCAAACTTACGGCGTGTCATTTTGATAAAATAATGTCGAAAACGTCTCGATATTTGTATCGTGGCGTTCTTCATGGAGCCTCACTCTTGGTTTTACCCGAAATGCAGTAAAAGTTTAATAATTTAAGTTTTTCAATTACAGTTTCTTGGTGCTAAATGAATTTGTAAATTTTTTTTTGTTTTTCGCAAAAATTTTAGTGAGGCTCCATTCCTGCCATTATTCTGATGATGTTGTTAAAATTGTATTCAATTCCATCCATTTGTATAAGAGCAAGTTTGGATGGCAATTTCGAGGTGTTAGTCGAGGTGTCGGTATTTAGCCTCCTCTTAAGAGGAGGCTAAATACCGACACCTCGACTCCTGCCATTATTCTGATGATGTTGTTAAAATTGTATTCAATTCCATCCATTTGTATAAGAGCAAGTTTGGATGGCAATTTCGAGGTGTTAGTCGAGGTGTCGGTATTTAGCCTCCTCTTAAGAGGAGGCTAAATACCGACACTACGCTTCGAAATGGAGCCTCACTAAAAAATTTTTGAAAAATAAAAAAAAAAATTATAGATCCGATTACCATCAGGAATCTGTAATTGAAAATCTTGAATTATGAGACTTTTCACTGTATTTCGTCTAAACTAAGAGTGAGGCTCCATGAAGAACGCTAAGACACAAATATCAAGACGTTTTCGACATTATTTTATGGAAAAGACACATCGTAAGTTTGGATGGCGCATAAGGAGATAAATATCGATAAATTGTAGTTTTATCGAAACACGAAATGGCGAAATCTAGTTTACAAACGTGCGAGGGAGGGCAGCACCATGGATTCTGACGAGTAACCTAATATTTTTGGGGCTCCAATGAATTCGTTGGAGTTAGTTGTGACGCGTTTTAGCCCCTTAATTATCAATTAATTGTTAATTAACTTATCCTCCTCTGAATTTTCAAAATTCAATAAATTTTCATTAACGGTTTTGGGAGAAGGACTGGACGACGGTGATAAGTCGATAATGTAGGGATTGAACTAAAATGGTATTTAACCTCCTCTTAAGACTTCTTCAATTTTTTAAAATAATTATTTACTAAATACTGTCGGTGTTGTTTGTATATTTTTATTAAAACATTTGTAGATCCATCGTTCAGCTGAAGGTTCGAAACTTCAAGTACTTTTTATTTTCGGTAAGAAATTTAATTTATTAGAAATAATACTTTAGGAATTTTTTTACCTGAGTCTGGAGTGGCTCGTATGTGCTGGGCATCGAGCAAGAATCCGGACTGGATTCCGGTGTCGGTTCGAGGGTGATGTGAGCCCTGCTGAGACTGTACTGCGCAACGGTGCGCGGATAATTTGTTCTTGCCGATTGAACGTCACTGCACGAACCATGAATAATCGGCTGTGACATACTGCCGTTCACAACTGGCGTGGCAGTCGCTATTGCTATGAAATAATATTAATTTGATTACAAAAAATAAAACCAACATCAACCTTATCAACATCTCTGGTTTTTTTCGCGCTTTCAAATTTTTATACAAATTGAACTTTTTGATCAATTTTCATCAAATTCGATAACAAGACCCTTGATCGATCTTCAAACAGAAGACGTTTTTGCGGGGTAGTTTACTGATATAAAAAAAATTGAACACTACGAAAATATCTTGGGTTATACTGTTAAGAAATTTTTTGAAAATTCAAAATTTTACGTAAATTGAACCCTTTGATTCATTTTCATCAGATTCATTAGTGAGTCTTCTTTGGTTGATGGTCTATCGATATAGAAAAAATAGCATATCTCCAAAAATTCGCGACTTATGCTCTTGGCAGACCTTTTTGAGAGCAATTTTAATTCAAAGAAATTTGAGTATGAGGTTAAAATTTCCCAATAATAGCATTAATCAGAGGGTAGTTTTATGTGGCCAAAAAATTTAAGGCCGATGGATTCGGTCCATTTCCGAATTAGAACGGTGTTACTTTTTGGCTTCGAAGTACTCACGTACAAAGACCTAGACACGTGCACTGTAAAAAAATTTGTGAACGAACAAAATCTGCAGTCAAATACGTTCAACTAGATAATTTAGTTAGTAAAATTCAACATTTTTTTGCCTTAATAATATTTTAGTCAACCGAAGCGCAGAATTGTTCAAAAAACTAATTATTTCGTTAGACCAAATAAATATCTAGTTGAACGTATTTGACTGCAGATTTTGTTCATTCACACATTTTTTTTTTCAGTGTGCACACAAACATCCATCAGGTTATTTTACCGCAACATGATTTTGCATTTTGTAGTCATATTTAAGCACTTTAATGGGAAAATATGGAACTTTTTTTTCATCGTTATAGAGGTTTTTCTATCAAGAAGCAGAATTATCATAAAAATAATTATGAGTTTTGAATCAAGATCTTAGAATCCGAAAAACGAGAAATATAGAAAAAAAAACGTGTTTATTCACGTTGATACAGTCTATCGTAAGTGCTACTAGCTTTTTTTCGAATTTTTCCATAAAATCGAGAAATTATATTCAAAAAAATCGTACGAGTCGACGTGTGAGTAGATAATGACAGTTCCCGATATCACCGCTTGATAACTTAAGGATTTATTGCCTATAGCTTCTCAGCCAAAAATCGTATCTGATTGAAATTTCCGTACCTCGTGATACAATAAAAATCTGACAACATTTAGCAACGTTTGACATGCCATTAACAACAATTATCAGTAAAAATATTGTCCAAAAGTTATTAATAAATTGTTTAAGCAAATAATTATTTATCAATTTTTCGGTAAGTTATTTTTTTTTCTTAAACAAATCGAATACGCTAATTACTCGGAACGCATATGAATTTTTTCAGAATTTTCTTTCTATTTTGAAATATTATAAAAATATTTTGAAATATAAACAAAAAATTGCTAATTTCGTATATTTTTTGTTACATACAGGTTTATCGTGAGCTTTGAAAAGTTTCAAAGACACTAGGCCAACAAATACATAAATACAGACATTCTAAAAACTTCCAAACGGGAATTCCAAAATAGAGAAAATTCTGAAAAAATTCATATGCGTTCGGAAAAACTAACGCTTTCGATTTGTTTGAGAAAAAAAAAGAACTTACCGAAAAATTGTTGAATGATTATTTGTTTAAACAATTTATTAATAACTTTTGGGCAATATTATTATTGATAATTGTTGTTTATGACATGCCAAATGTTGCTGAATTTTTCAGACTTTCATTGTATCACCAAGTACGGAAATTGCAATCAGATACAATTTTTGTCTTGGAGTTATAGGCAAAAATCTTTAAAAAGTTAAAAGTATTCTTAAAAATCTTTTACAAAGTTTCGAAGTACGCGTTGAAATTTGGCACATATATTGAGTGACAATGACGCTTTATTATACAAAATTGTTATGCGAAAATTAACGGGTGTTCAACTTCGAGTCAATCTTCTTGACTCGATATTGAAGATTTTTTAGATTGACTCTGCTCTGCGCCAATCTCAAAATATTACTCTACAATTTTGTACATAGTTAATATCGAGACTATCGTTATTGAATTTCGTGAAAGTCGGCTCGAAGGTTATAATTTTATAAGATATTTAATTTTTTCAAAAAATCATGGGTAATATAGTGATCTAATTCCGCCAAAAAATATTGAAGTTCGCAAAAACAATCAAAAGATCAAGATTTTTTAAAAGTAATCGTCAGTATTGAATTAAAATTAATCCGAGAAACGGGAAATAAAGAAACAAAAAACGCGGTTACTCACGTTGATGCAACGGGCCACCGTCGACCGGAAGTGTTATTAGCTTCGGTTTGTGGCCACCGCGACTGTGCTGCCGGCTAAGTGTCGAACACTTTTCATCCACGCTGCCTAAATCTTTTCGCGATTGAATAACACGCGTGCGGAACAAAGGAAAATGCAAAAGAATGAAATCAGAAAATAATATCTCGGCGAAAAATTATTTTTCGTTTTGTCGTCGTTAGATTTATGTGTGAAAAAAAGACGAACAATCGTGAAATGATCAAATAATAAAAAAATGCTTGTCTTTCATTTTATGAAAATTTCGAATTTGCGAGCTCACCCATGTAACTCGGCACGTATGTCCGTTTATCGAGAGAGCTCGAGTTCACGGGTACACTATCCTGAGCGTAATCCTGATTGCCCGATCTCGGTAGTGTGTTGCTGACGATTCCGCTGGTCGAAGCTTCCCCATTTATTGACGATTTTTCCAGAGCTTTCAATTCCATCTGATCGTGATGAATCCATAAATCTGGTGGCTTTATGTTGGTCTTTTGATTCGATTCTTTCATGTACCTTAAAAGTAAAAAATTATCGGATTAAAAATCACTAAAATTTCTCGTTAAAAATTATCCGTTTGATTTGTTTCTATATGAGGGATTCTCTGTCAATTCAGCCACTTTTATTTCGACCATCTCAGATGTGCCCCATAATTGGTTATATCAAAGTGCTACTAAAAGCCATTCTATGTGAATTTTTTCAGATTTTTTAATTCAAAATTTTAGAAATCGCCATTTTTTTTCCAAATGAATATATCTCGGAAACTTGAAGTAACTGAAAGAAATGTCGATAACTAAAAGTTGTAGTTTCGTGTTAGCATTCGAGCGGAATATTTTAAATAATTTTTACGCTCCGGTAACGCTGATTTTTTACCAAAAAAGGGGATAATTATTTTTCAATTCGAAAAAGGCCATTTTTTCGGCGGAAAAAATTACAGAGTCTTTCAGTATACCTGACGATATCACAAAAAATCGGCAGAGTGGCACGGATCGAGGTTCTAGGGTAAAAAAATGAAACCACACAAATTAATTTTTTTTTCTACCGGAACCTCGTTAACATATCTCGGGAACTTGAAGTTACTGAAAAAAAATGTCTGCTCATAAAAGTTGTAGTTTTGTGTTAGCTTTCGAGCGGAATATTTGAAATAATTTTTACGTTCCGGTAACGCTGATTTTTTACCAAAAAAGGGGGAAATTATTTTTTTAGCCAAAAAAAACCCTTTTCATTTGGCTGAAAAAATTACAGAGTCTTCCTGTATATCTGATGATATCGCAAAAAAATCGCCAGAGTGCGACGGATCGAGGTTCTAGGGTAAAAAAAATAAAACCACACAAATAATTTTTTTTTCTACCGGAACCTCGATCCGTGCCACTCTGGCGATTTTTTTGCGATATTGTCAGACATACTGGAAGACTCTATAATTTTTTTAGCCAAATAAAAAGGGCTGGTTTTGAATAATAAAAAAAAATTCCCCCTTTCTTGGTAAAAAATCAGCGTTACCGAAGCGTAAAAATTATTTCCAATATTCCACTTGAAAGCTAACACAAAACTACAACTTTTATTTGCAGACATTTTTTTTCAGTAACTTCAAGTTTCCGAGATATCGCGTTACTAAAAACATAAGGGCGGATCTCAAAATATACGCCCTTATGTTATTGCAATAACACAAGGGCGGATAAAATTTTTTTTTTTCCTCCAATCAATGAAAAAGTGTTGAAAACATAAAAATCTATGGAAAAAACGAAAAATTTTTTTTTTTTATATACGCCCTTCTGTTTTTAAATTTTGTTTTTTTTTAAGTCATAAGGGCGTATCCTGTTTTTTCGGTTTCTTATTATTTATAAGTCAAAATATGAAAAAAAATCACAAGGGTGAGAGAAATTATCACACCACAACTTGAAATGATTGAATAAACATTTATTTAAGTAACAAAACAAATAAAAAATGCATATTTTTATAATAAAATTAAATAAAGAAATTTGCTTTCTTACTCAAATAAATATTTATTTAAACAAATCAAATTGAGGCGTGGTAATTTTTTTCAGCCTTGCGATATTTTTTCATACTGTGACTTATAAATAATAAGAAACCGAAAAGACAGGATACGCCCTTATGACTGTAAAAAATAAAATTTTTAAACAGAAGGGCGTATATCAAAAAAAAAATTTTTTTACGTTTTTTCCATAGATTTTTATGTTTTCAACACTTTTTCATTGATTGGAGCAAAAAAAATTTTTTTATCCGCCCTTATGTTATTGCAATAACATAAGGGCGTATATTTTGAGATTCGC
The DNA here is from genome assembly GCA_946863875.1 of Alloplasta piceator. NCBI lineage: Eukaryota > Metazoa > Arthropoda > Insecta > Hymenoptera > Ichneumonidae > Alloplasta > Alloplasta piceator. The sequence goes on from OX333075.1 coordinate 19,709,763, forward strand.
CCTTATGTTTTTAGTAACGCGATATGTTAACGAGGTACCGGTAGAAAAAAAAATAATTTGTGTGGTTTCATTTTTTTACCTTAGAACCTCGATCCGTGCCACTCAGCCGATTTTTTTGTGATATCATCAGATATACTGAAAGACTCTGTAATTGTTTCAGCAAAAAAAATAGCCTTTTTTTAATAAAAAAAATAATTATCCCCTTTTTTGGTAAAACATCAGCGTTACCGGAACGTGAAAATTATTTCAAATATTCCGTTCGAATGCTAACACAAAACTACAACTTTTAACTTTTATGTATAGACTTTTTTTTTCAGTTACTTCAAGTTTCCGAGATATATTCATTTGGAAAAAAACGGCGATTTCTAAAATTTTGAATTGAAAAATCTGAAAAAATTCACGTAGAATGCCTTTTAGTAGCACTTTGATATAATCAATTATGGGGCACATCAGAGATGGTCGAAAAAAAGTGGCTGAATTGACAGAGAATCCCTCATATGTGAGATTGACTAGAATTACTACAATTAATAGACAAATTTTTGTAAGATCAAGAATAAATCCAGAGTTAATGATTGATAATTTATGAAATTTTTTTACCCTTTTTTTCGCTCCGGAGAATCGGGATTTTTTCTGCAACAAACCACAACGACAACAACGGCGATTCCGGTCACGAGGACAATAGTGCAGCCGACGATTATGTAGATAAGTATACCCGATAATCCACGTCCATCTGAAGAAAATTAAGTCATGGTGTGAACTAAAATCGAATTTCTCAAATTTAAACTTAACTTAAGGTACTAGTCTACTTTAAAAGGCAAAAAAAAGCAAATCTGTAAGATTTTTTTTCTCAGTTCTTTTATCAGATATGGCTCCAAACCTTTTTCACAACATTGTTTCATCCTTCGAAAGTACAAACAAAAAAATTGATTTTTTATTTTGATTCTTGGAATAATTTATAGAAGGCGCAAAAGTCGCGTCTTCGAAAATGTTTTGTCCCATGGCCGATAGTTAATCTCAGGATTGATAAGTCTGAAACAAAAGCTTAAAGCCTTTTAAAGAGAAAGGTTTCTTACACAACAATTGACCACCATTAATGAAAAAACGATTTTTAAAAAAATTGCGGATGTTTGAAATGAACTGTGAAAAATTCAATTCTTCATTTTCATTTTAAACATACGCAATTTTTTTAAGTGTGGTAAATTGTTGAAATTGTTGTGTAAGAAACCTTTCTCTTTAAAATGCTTTTTTTTTTGTTTCAGACTTGTCAATCCTGAGATTAACTATCGGCCACGCGACAAGACAATTAAGATTTTGGCGCCTCCTATAAATTATTCAAAGAATCAAAAGAAAGAATAATTTTTTTTTGTGTTTCCGAAGGATGAAACAATGTTGTAAAAAGTTTTATAGTCATAGCTGATAAAGGAGCTGAGAACAAATCTTAAAAATTTGTTGTTTTTGGCCTTCTGAAGTAGACTAGTACCTTGAAAGAAAGAATTTTTATGATAATGCAATGATGGACGTTTGCGAGAAATTCTTACCTCGACCATGCAACTCGTCATAGAAATCCATGCCATTACCTATAACGGTGATTGAAACGTAACAAAAAGAAAAATCAAAAATACATAACGATAATTAGCATTCCAGTGTTTTGTAAAATAAAAATAAAACATCAACTTTCATTTACTGTTGCAATTTTTAAAAGTGAAAAAAATACGTCGTAAATGGTATGAAATAATATAAATCATAGTTTAAATAAGAAAATTTCATACACGAAAAGAGTTTTAAAAAATGTAAAATAATTGGCAAAATGTATTTTTCTAATACGGTGTACAAAAATGTGGCACATCGAGAAACAGCATTTGGAAACGTGGAAAATTGACATCGATAGCATACAGTGATCTAATATATCAAGTCACATAAAAACTACTACATAAACTTTAGAAGAAAACTCCTACAGAAATCTACGAAATAGCCTGATTGACATAAGGTAAACGGCCCAGTTACTGATACTGTCCCAGATTATGACACCGATGGCTCAATTTTGATTGCCATAAATACAGTTTTTGTCGAATAATAATCCAATTACCGGCTAAATAAACAGAATTTTTCACTTTCAATTATTGGAGAGATACACCTTTTAGAATTAAATATTTAAAATGGAAATGGACCAATGAATAGTTCGACACGCGTCTCAGTGGCTCCGCAGCGGCAATCCTAGACGAAACCCACAAGCTACGACATGCGACATATGGTGAATTTTGTTCGTCATGCAAGCATAAAACGACATAAAAATGGTATCAACATCTTCAGCAGGAACCAGATTATCGACGAGATAAGAAATAATTTAAATTTTGGTTAGGTATTTATTTAAATTCGCGGTGTCAATAACTGGGTCGTATAATTGAGATTATGCCCCTGTTGTTGAGCCTCGATTTATCACCTGTTGCATCAAACAATTTGCTCTGCTGATTTATTCTAATTTACTGTGAAAAAACAATTTGAAGAAAAGAATATTAGTTTTTATGAACGGAAGAAACGGAAAAAAAATACAATAATGAAACCATTATCATTTGTGAAAATTTTTGAAGGTTAGTGTCAGTAACTGGTGCCGCGCAGGTGTCATAAATTGCGCCACGAGTGTCATAAATCGGTACAACGCAGGGGTCACAAACTAGGACATGGGCGTGGCTTCAGTGTCAGGAACCCCGGCAGTAGAAAAGCGCTATTGAGGGCAGGCTAAACACCCTCCCCCCCGCCTTTCCGCTCTTGCGAGTGCGAGAGAGAGCGCCTATAGGGGTCGTGTGAGAGCGAGAGAGAGGGTCTTTAGCCTGCCCTTAAAACAATGATTTTACTAATAATTTTGATTTTTTCACTGTTACAATAGGTAAATCTCGTTCGGGGGCCTTTAATGCACATGTTGAAACCTTTAGTTTTCGGTTTGGCTATATCACGAATGAATAAATAGCAGAAATCCGCGGCTCTAAAAGTGTCACTAACTGGGTCGTTTACTTTAGCAGTCTCAAGTTTCTTCAAGAATTTTGAATGCAATATTATTACAAGTTCATTGGATCTGTTCTCGGAGAATGTTCTCTTACTTGGCAGTGTTTTAAATGTGACAGTGGAAGAAAATGGTCCGTATCCTTTTGTGTTTCGCGCCTGTATTTTGAAATAGTAGGTTGTACTTGGACGAAGTGACTTTACAACGTATTCGGTCTTGTTGCCAAGCATTCCATCGACCTCCCAGTCTCTTTCGTGCTTTGTACTGTCCGTCGAATACGATATGATGTATCCTAAAAAGAAAATCGATGCCAAAAATCAATATAAAAAACTGCTAAGAGTCGCTCACGCAGTTTAAATGAAATAATAATGGATAATATTTAATATTGGATTTTGGATAATATTTTATCGATTGAAAAATGGAAGCAGCCAAAGCCTCAAAATGTCAATTTTGCGACGTTTTTTTTTACAAACCATTTAAATATGGCAACATTTATTTTTATTGGTTTTAATGGAATGGTCTTAGTTGATGGTGAATTTACAATTTACTTAAAAAAAATGCGTGCCAGAAATCAATCTAAGAGAATGTTGAATGTCGCTAACGGATTTTGAATTAAGCGTATTGTAAATTACCGATAATTTGACCATTGGGCTGTTTTGGAGGCTGCCAGCGAAGAATAACGGCGGTGGGCCTCTCCTCGTTGCTCTGGACGGTGAGATCACGTGGTGCTGATGCAGGAGCATCTTCTTGGGTCTGATTGAGTACTACCATGCTCCAAGGTGACACGCGACGTCCCTTCACAACTTTCACCGTAAATTCGTACTGAGTGTTTGGCTTCAAATCGTCGATCATGCAGTTCAAATCGCTCGCGTTGAAGTATTTGTAGCGTGGATTCAGACCCGGATAGTAGGGTGTGTATCGCACCACGTAGTGACGACTGTCGCTGACGTACTGTTTGGAATATTTATAACAATATGAGTAAAATATTGAAAAAGTTCTAATGACTTGACTCGCGTCTTTGGACTTGAGTCTAGGGATAAGCGATGTTAAACAAGCAAATTTTTTATAAAAATTTTGCGAAACAATATTTTTGCAAAAATTTGCAAATTTTTTGTGATACTATTGCATTGTCATCCGATTTACATATGCATGATAAATTTTAACTCAATTGGAAACAGGGAAGTGGGTCAAATTTAACTTGCAAGATTTGATTACAGACAGACAGCGGGACAGGTGAAACTAAATAAAAGCTTTTAAAAAAGAACATCGATATGGGTCATTCCATGTCAAATCGAGCAAGAATTGGAATCGAACCCTTTCAATTTCGGTGAAATTTGGTCTGTAGTTTTCGTTTTTAATAAAACGAAGTTATACTAAAGAAATTTTTTTTTTTTCTAAAGTTACGCAAGATTCAAAAATTCACAATTTTTTAGATCTTTCAAGTTTATTTTCTAAAATATCTCGAAAACTATTATAGTTACGAAAAAATCGTTGTGGGTTCGTCTTGAAGCGTATACTTGTGGCTCTGAAAAAAATATTCCGAAAAAAATTTTGATTCATGATGAATTTGAAGAATTTTGAATTTTTAAAAATCGTGCCAATCCACGATCAACGTTAAATTTTCGGTTAATTTTTTTAAATATAATATCTTGTACTGATCTTAAAAGATCCTGAAGTTTTCAGGATTGTACACGGAAAGAAAAATCTGTTAAAAACTACCGTGCTGTATTATAATCGTGATGTAAAAGACACGACACGGCATTTTTACGGTGCTGCATCAGAAAAATTCCTCATTTTTTTAAAAATGTTTTTCATAAAAACCTATAATTTTTGTAACACACATCTATAAATACTGCATTACGTGTCTTTTCCATCACGATTATAAAACAGCACGGTAATTTTTAACAGATTTTTCTCTCCGTGTATTTTTTTGTTTTTAAAATATAAATTTTTGAATTTTGATAAAAAAAAATTTTGTTCACCAAAATACTGTTACTTTCACGTTTTTTTACTGCTCAAAATTAAAAAACTACATGATTGCTCAACTTTACTTAACTGAGAGGAAAAACAATTTTTTTTTACCAAAATTGAAAAATTTATATTTTTGAAACAAAAAAACACCATCCTGAAAGTTTCACGATCTTTCAACATCAGTAAAAGATATTATATTAAAAAAATTGAACCAAAAATTTAATGTTGATCGTGAATTTTCACGATTTTTGAAAATTCAAAATTCTCCAAATTCATCATTTTTCAACAAAAAATGTCGGAATCTTTTTTTTTCATTGCCACAAGTATACTCTTCAAGACGAACCCAAAACGATTTTTTCGTAACCATAATAGTTTTCGAAATATTAAAAAAAAAACTTAAAAGATTTAAAAAAATGTGAAATTTTCAATATTGCATAATTTTCGAAAAAACATTTTTTATTTTTTTCCTTTGGTAGAACTTTGTTTTATTAAAAACGAAAACTTCTGACCAAATTTCATCGGAATTGAAAAGCGTCGATTTCAACTCTTGGTTGATTTAAAATGGAATGACCCATATGCAATTATCAAGTATTACAAATCCATGTTCTATAGAAAACATTGGAACATATATATTATTTTAACTATTTTAAAATACAAAAATGCCTGATACAGGATGAAACAAAATAAATCCCAATTGTCATCTATCCATCTTCAAACCGCGATCAATGAACTTATTCTTATGTTTGAAATATTGAAAAAAATATTTATCCAATGTCATCGATTTTTTTGAAAAAATGTCGTTTTCATTTGAAGTGTCGTTTTCGTCGAAATTTTTTATTTTTGATGCAAAGAAAAATTTGCATGAGCCCATAAAAATATTTTATTTTTACACAAAAAATTCTTAAAAGTCATGAAATTTCAGTTCGGTTCAAGATTAGACAATCTGTAATGGCTCTAGTAATTAAGTCAATAGCGTTATGTGAACCAGAGACTAGTGCAAATATTTCATTTAAGTATAATTTAACTGAATTGATTCAATTGTGTTATTTGAATAATTGCATCACGATTGGTACGATACTTTCGATTAATAAAGTGGTTTCAATTCGTCATGCTTTCACGAAGATGTATATCATTGCTGAAAAAATAATGAAACTTAAATAATATTTGTTAAAAATTTGTATAAACTTGTCGATTTTTTTTGCATTATCGCTGAACATCATTTTGCTTTCGCATGGAAGAAATTTTGTGGTGCTGAAAGAAAAAATGAGATTTTTGTAACACACAGCTTAATAGTGTTTAAATATTCCAAAAATGATTAATTTTGGGTGCGTGTCTGTATGTATATGGGGCATTCCATACCAAGCTGACCAATCCGTGGACCCGACCATTTTTAACTGTGTTGAAAATTTTCTATTTTTTTTTGTGCGTACTGAAAGCAGTCTTTCAGAATTTCTTTTAGTTTTTTGTCTCAACTCTTCTTCCCACAATGAAATTTTTCAAAATTTCACAATTTTTTTCTTTTTAATGCTCGTAACTTAAAAAAAACGGAGATATCAAAATAAGATAAAAGATCATTTTTTTCGGTCTTGAGTTGAAGTTTCATGAAAAAAATACAAAAAAAAATATCGAAATGAATTTTCATATGTTTTTTTCAGTTTTAAACCCAAAATAATTTTTTTTCAACTTGGACCATTTTGATTTTTTGGAAAAAATTCACCACTTTTTAAGAGACATTTTGACAAGTACTAAAAAATTGGCAGCTTGTGATATTTATAACTTTTATTCCTTTAAATCTATTTTTGAAGTCATAAAGAATATTTAAAAAGTAGAACAAATGACAGTCGAATATTTGAGCTAATTACACGAGACAGATTTTCGAATCAATGTAACGATTGAAATAAATCTATTTGCAACAAATGATGAATAAATTTACCTGGCTCTTTGACAAAGACACGTCGGTCCAGTATAAAACAACTGTATTGGCAGATAGAACGATTGCTTTGAGGCCGATGGGCGGTATGAGTGGAGAAATCGATTCATGCGCAGATTTTTCGGTAGTTCGAACGTTCGCGTAAGCCGGAGAGCCCTGTCCAGCATCGTTCGTTGCACTAAGCGATATGACGTACTCCGCCTGGGGTTCTGGAATCATTTTTACGAATGTTCAACCGAGTTTTACCAATAAGGATAGACATGTCGAAAGATAGTAATTAAGGATGTTGACCCCGTACACTCTCAACCAAAAGTCTCAACCATATCAAAATTTTTATAATTGCGATCCAGCTGCAAATTGAAAAAAAAAATAGTCTCAAACATTAAGTTTGTGCAAAAAAACACCTGATAGAAACGCTCATTAATTAAATAATGTCGAATACATAATAAAAAAAAGTGTTTATTATGCTGCGTCACCAACTTTTGTACGTCAGCTGCCAACTTTGGAAAGAAAAAAAACACGCGCTTGAAAAAAAAGAAAGAGACGTTAATTAAAAAGATTTAGAAAAAAATGCACTTTTTTCCGATGAGTTGTACTCTAAAAAAGATAAAAATATGAAAATAATGTTTACAAACAGATTATTTGTTATTGCTGTTTAATGACGATAAATCGTGCAGCACTGCGAAAATTTTATGTTGGTACTCGTGGGAGTCAGTTGTTCATTAAAATTACGAGTGAAATAATCGAGTGAACGAAAACATTATGCGATGAGTGAAAATAAACCCCGTATATGGAAAAGGAAGAGAATGACGGAAAAAGCATATTAAAATCGACTGAGATTAGTCGAAGTCGGGAAAAAATTCCGAAAATACAAAAAAAAAAACGATCATGAGCCACCTAAACTCCAAATTGGCGGGCGTCGTATTGTGCACATTGAAACATTGGCGAAGAAACTTTTTTGTCAGGCTTGCATATTGTTATTTTTGTTTTTTTAATTTTATGTATATATTATATATGGGGCATTCCATCCCAAATCGGACAGTTTGAAAAACTTTTTTTTCCCATTTTTTTTATATTTTTGAGTACCCATCAAAAGACTCTTCCCGTTAAATTTTGAGATTTTTTTGATTGCCCGTTCAAAATATATTAAATTAACAAAAAAACCGCTCTTTTTTTGGTATTTTGGTCATAACTTCTTTAATAATGGTCCAAATTAAAAGTTTTTTTTTTCAAAATTTTTGTTTTTTATGGTCTTTTCAGAAAAAAATACAACAAAAATATTCGACGTGTTTTTGAATGAGTTTTTTGAGTTTTAAACGTTAAATCGCGTTTTTAAGAGTGAATGTCATTTTTGATTTTTTTAAAAAATTTGTTGTTTCAAACATCTATCTGTTCAACAATTTTTAAGAATAAAAAAATTAATTTTTTTTTTTAAAATAAATTATTATGAATACCAATTTTTGTTACTGTATAGTATTTTTTTAAATCATTTTGAATTAATTTGGACACTTTTTCATTGTTAACAGATTTTGAAAATTAATAATTAGTCGATGAGCAAATAACAACAGTTCAAGAATTGTATGAGTGGGCATTGAACCTAAACAGTCTACCGATTATTGCTGTCAAATTTTCACATGAGAAACATGATTCAAATGCAAAAGAAAGATTATATTTGCGATGAAATACTGCGAAGTAAATCACAGGGGGACAAAAAATTTCATTCAATTATTCCAATGAGCAACGGAAAAGTATTGGCAAAGGAATATTCTAATTCAGGAAATAATCGTATATGTAAGGTTTTCAAAAAAAGACGTGAATGAATAAGAACTGTTGTTATTATTGTTCATAAACAGACTTAATGATTAATTATTAATTTTAAAAACCCGTTAACAATAAAAAAGTGTCAAAATAAATTCTAAATATTAAAAAAAATACTATACAGTATTAAAAATTGGGTCAAAATAAATTCTAAATATCGAAAAAATACTATACCGTAACAAAAATTGGTATTCATAATAATTTATTTTTAAAAAAAATTTATTTTTCAAAAATCGAAAAAAAATGCTAACTACTATTCGAAAATCGAATAGTAGTTATTGAGATCCCACGATCGGACTAGTCTTGAAAATTGTTGAATAGATAGATGTTTGAAACAAAAAAGTAAAAAAAAAAAAATCACAAATGACATTCACTTTTAAAAACGCGGTTTAACGTTAAAAACTCAAAAAAAACTCATTCAAAAACAAGTCGAATATTTTTGTTGTATTTTTTTCTGAAAAGGCCATAGAAAGACAAACATGTTGAAAAAAAAACTTTCAATTTGGACCATTATTAAATAAGTTATGACCAAAATACCAAAAAAAGAGCGGTTTTTTTGTTAATTTAATATCTTTTGAACGGGTAATAAAAAAAAACTCAAAATTTAACAGGAAGGGTCTTTTGATGGGTTCTCAAAAATATAAAAAAATTGAGGAAATAAAAAAAAAGCTTTTCAAACTGTCCGATTTGGGATCGAATGCCCCATATACAGAATGAAAGATCGAAATGAAAAAGTTTACCATTTTGAGTTGCAAGAGTTTTTTCACTACATCTGAATAAAATACTTTTGAATTTTCCCGCCCTAACATCCGTGAGCGACGTTGCCACGTTGTCTATCCATATTCATGCTGTCGTAATGAACTAGCTATTTTATAAACTTTATCATTTAATTGTGCAAAAACGACGCTCCTAATCTCTTTGAAATTTTGCGAGTACTTTGCTTACTATTTCAAGAATAGTACCTCCAATTTTTATCAAAATCCGACTTTTGTAAGCATCCGAAAAGTGCATTAGCCCATAAGAATGCGTGTCAACTTCTTTATTAAATATCTCTAAAAATATCCTCCTGAAATTCGCCAAATTTGGCAAGCCTTTTTTTAAAGCCATTATCTACGTGCATGCACAATTTCATGAAAATCTCTCTTTTTCAAGGTAAGGGGTCAACAACATTCTTAAACGGCCTAGAATTATTCGATTGAAATAAAAGGTGCGGAATCGTTTCTTCTACCTAAATTATCGATGGAAAAGAACCGTTGCTTGCCGTCCAATTCACGAGTCACGACATCAGGGACACCCTTGCCCCAGCCGATTTTGTAACCACGAACTTTGATACCATCGTCTTTGGGAGGATTCCACCAGACTGATATCGAATCCGACATCGCTTTTGCTATTGAAGAAAAATTATTTGTTAAATTTGTACTTAAACTTGTACAATGTTTTTAAATACGTTTTCAATATCGAGGAAAAGAAGGATTTTTCAGAGAACAGTTAAACTTCGTTTATCTAAGCTAGCACGTCTTTTATGTTTCTCAATTAATTTTTCAATTAAAAGTAACTCGAAGTTGTGTTAGAATTGAAAGAAAATTTTGATGTAATTTTTTATCTTTAAGATAAATTTTTCGTGATTTTTACATACACATGCACATATTTGTTTATCATTGTTTTTTGGTTTTGTTGACCAATGTTGTTTTTATAAAACGTTAAAAAATTAATAGTCTAAACCTTGGTTTGTATAGAAGCACAAGTTCAAGCATTCATGTTAATGTTGTATAAAGAGAGGCGATGTAAATGGCGAAGGACGCCGTACTGTGGAATAAATACTACCACTATTTTTCTTGATTTTCAAAGTTTTGTCAAGACATTGATAAATCCAATGGAATTGTCAAAGTCCAGTAGCGTATGGAAATTTAATCCAGTTAGGTATCGCCAAAATATCGATTCATCGATATTTTTTGAAATTTTTTAAACTATCATTTGGGTTTATTTCAAAGGAATGTTAAGGTTCATTGATAAATGATAAATGATGAAGCAAAAATGGATGAGTCATTACATGTCAATTCAACGACGTTAAATAATAACGTTATTATACATGCAAAAGTAAATACCCATGTAAATTTTTAGCTCTCTATCTGAACCCATACCGAAGCTATTCATTTTTGATAAAATATTCTTAAAATAATCATATCTCCTACAATAACCAAGATATTCTAACTTGTTAGGTCATGTTTTTTTTCAATGTACTTCTTGAACAAAATATCGAAAATAGAGAAAAAAAATGTTGAATGTCTTTTTAGTTATTTTAAGCTAAAAAATTGGATTTTCTTTCAATCGGGCCCCTTCGATTAAAAAAAAAAATTATAAAATTCTACGTAAAAAACAAAATTTTTGAGATTTTACCACAGAAGATTCAAATAACTTCTTATTAAAAAAAAAAATTTTTGTTTGTAATTTTGATCTTTTTTCCTTCTATGACTACAATAGTTGATTTCAATTATGTTAAAATGAATAATTAAACTTCTCTCACTCATTTCCTTTGTAAATTGTAATAATTAACATTAAGAATTACAATTCAAGTACGTTTTGCACATTATTCAATTTTTTTTACATAATAATTTTAATTCTTAATGTTAATTATGATAATTTACAAAGGAAATATGTGAGAGAAGTTAAATTATTTATTTTAACACCATTGAAGTCATCGAAGGAAAAAAGATCAAAATTACGAATAAAAATCGATTTTTTTAAAAATAAGTTATTTGAATCCCATCTTCAGTAAAATCTCAAAAATTTTGTTTTTTTAAGTAGAATTTTATAATTTTTTTTAGATCGAAGGGGCTCGATTGAAATAAAATCCATTTTTTTTAAATCTTAAAACAGCTAAAAAGACATAAGAAATTTGTTTTCTTAATTTTAGATATTTTGTTCAAAAAGTACATTGAAAAACAAAAAAATAACCTCTTAACAAGTTAGAATATCCTGATTATTGTAGAAGTTAGGATTATTTTAAGAATACTTTATCAAAAATCAATAACATCGGTATGGTTTAAGATAGAGAGCTGAAAATTTACAGGACATTTCTTTTTGCATAAATAATAGCAAATAAAAAAATAAAACAATTGAAGGGGGTCAACCGACAAAACGTCGTTGAATTGACATGGAACGACTCTTGTATAATAATAAAGAATCATGTTTCCCGCATTATCCGATATTCTGCACATTGCACGCACTAGCTAGTGAAAAAATGTACGAACTTCGTAAATTACTCGGTGCGTTCGGTACAATAGACTCGTTGAGGTCATTCTCGTAAGTCTCGATGCTCATCCATTCGGTCCATGGTCCTGTACCATTGACATTGAAAGCGCACATTCTCACGTGATAAACGCCACGTTTTTCCAGGCCACTGAGCGTGTAGTCTCGCAGGTTGCCCTCGGTCGTCACTGTGTTTGTGTGAGAACGCCTCTCCTGACGTCGATAACGAATTTTGTAGCCGGTTATTATGCCATTTCGACCCTCCAGCGGTGGTTCCCAACGAATTATTATACTCTGCGACAAATTAACGATACAAATTGATAAAAACAATTTCCTTTAATGATGCGTACTCCTATTGTAATTTTCTCATGAAGCAAGTTATGTGCAAATTTTTTAATTTACACAATTTTTTATCATTTGTAGAAAATTTTTAATTTTTCAAAAACCCAAACTCCACGAGTGGTTCTCTTCAAAATGAATATGGGTGGTCCTCCCGAAATACTTATTTTCCCTGCAACCTAGTTGATTTTCAATAATTCCTCTAATTTCTTAGATTTTTTTACCAGAATATGTTAGATCATAATGTTTTGAGACAGGGCTTAAGAACAGTTTTTAAAATAGTACATTACGTTACGCACACGAAGTGTGCGTAAAATGGGCACTTTACGCACGGAGTGCAATAAAAATCATTTCAATACTTTTTTGTCGTGTTTGACCCCTAAATATCATTCCTCTGGCCTGACACCATCACATTTTCCCATATTTTAATGGTCTAAAAATGTACTGGAAATGAGAACATAATATTAATAAATTACACTACCGGCAAAAAGTTTCCGGACAAAACTTCAAAAAAGGTCTGGAACGTTCTTTTATGCCATTTCGTCGGCAGTCAACGTAAGCTAAATCAACAAACGGTATTTTAAAGGGAAAGGATTCGGCTTCATTTCCTGTTTTTTTAAATTATTTTTACAATATTTTTTTAGATTTGCACTCTATTTTGAAAACAACTGTTTTTCGCCATTTCCCCCCCTCGCTTCAGGTTCCTCTTCTAGAGGAATTTTTAAAAATACATTTTTCCGATTGGATTCATAAAGGGGGAAAGTTTGAGCTTCAATTTCCCTTTCTTAAAAAATTTGAGGGTTTTTTTCCCAAGTTATTCTGTTTTTTTGTGAAAAAAGAGTAAATTTGAAAAATCCCGTATAGCACGAAAACAAAAAGGATTCATGAAAAACTTCAAGACAGCAAAAAGTTGCGTCTGTTTTTGTTGAGTTCAGAGGAATTTTTCCAGATTTGTTTTTCCAAATTTTTTTTTCCGACAGAAAATAGGACAACAAAAAATTGAGAAAAAAGTGAAAAAAATCCAATATGTTGAAAATGGTAAAATAAAGTATTCTCCCCTCTTAAAATTTTATTATTAATCCCATAGTTCTCGAGTTATGGTAATTGAATGATCTGAGCTCCAACCCAGAAAATGAGAAAAATTAATTTTGGAAAAAAAAATCTGAGAAAATTCCTCTAAACTCGACGTAAACAGACGCAACTTTTGGCTATTTTAAAGTTTTTCATGAATCCCCCTTGTTTTAGTGTTATACGGGATTTTTCAAATTTCCTCTTTTTTCACAAAAAACAAAATAACTCTGGAAAAAAAAATTGCTTAGTTTTAAAAACATGGAAATTGAAGCTCACACTTTCCCTCTATGAATCCAATCGTAAAGATGTATTTAAAAAATTGCACCTGAAGAGGGGAAAAGGGCGAAAAACAGTTGTTTTCAAAAATAGGGTGCAAATCTAAAAACTAATTGTAAAAATAATTAAAAAAACAGGAAATAAAGCCGAATTCTCCCCCTTTTTAATGCCATTTGTTAAATTAGTTTACGTTGATTTCCGGCTAAATGGCATACCAAAACGTTCCAGACCTTTTTTGAAGTTTTGTCCGAAAACTTTTCGCCGTTAGTTTATCTTAAGATACACTACCGGCGAAATGAATAAAACGCTGTAGATTTCTTATGTAAGTTTTGGACATTTGAATACATTTTCCGACATCTCGGTAAGTTCAGAAAGTAGTCAAATGCGCCACTTTGAGAAATGATTTTGATATTTGTGAAAAGTTGTCTTGAAGATAACTTTTTCAGACTTCTCCAAAAAAATATCATAAAGACTACTTTTTCGAGATTTCTTCACAAGACATCGTCAAGATAACTTTTTGAGGGTTTCTTTAAAAGTATTGAAAATTAATTTTTTTCTTATTTCTATCGTTTGCAAAAAATTTTAATACGTATTTTTATTTATTTACATAGCTACTGGACCGACTGCATTAAAAAAAAATTAGAAAAAAAATCAATGTTATCATTTCAATTTCAACTGCCTCCACCGGGAATCGAACCTGCGACCTGCTAATCTATCCTACCTAAGAACCTAACACGCTACCTATTACGCTACCGACTGCTTATGAATTATCTTAACTTATATGATATATCAGCGGTGAAATCCCAGAGGTTAAACGGTTTCGATATGGATCCGAACAAATATTATCACGTAGTTCATCTGGATATGCGATTTCTAATAACTGTTTAATATTCATTCCGAAGATCTCTTAAGGGGAGGGTAAACCCCCTCCCCCGCCTTTGCCCTCTCGTGAGTGTGAGAGAGATAGAGCTAAATTTTTCAACACAATTTTCTCGAAGATGGCTTGATGGAATAAAAAAAGAATAGTGGGACCACCTGTACACATTAATTACGCAGGCGACCCCACTAATCTTTTTTCATTTCATCAAGCCATCTCCGCGAAAAATGTGTTACAAAAAAATTTGAGGTTATGTTGACCTCTACACTCTTATTAAGTAATTCTTATTTCAGACTTCTCCAGTCTAACGTCTGCGAGATATCATACGTGTTGCTCTAGAAGTAGTCTTGAAAAAGAGTTCGCGAGGAAGTATTGCTGACTTTTGTGCTGTGTGGGTTGTATGGGGAGCAGGGTTGGCAACCTCGAGTGATCAAACTATCGCACCAGGCCCGTCAAATTATAGTACATACAAAAAATTATCGTATTTTTCATTTTTCAGTTAAAACTATTGAAAAAATAGAAAAAAAGTCGATTTGGGTTTCGGTTACTCAGTACAAATGAGACCCAAATAAACTGCAACCTGCTGTGAATGAAACCTCAATAAACCCAAATAAACTGCAACCTGCTGTGGATGAAACCTCAATAAACCCAAATAAACTGCAACCTGCTAAGGATGAAACCCAAATAAACGCATTATGTTACATAATACAAGCGTTATGTTACATAGCACACATGGTCAAATTATGTGATATCTACTATCATTATGTTACGGTTGCCAACCCTGATGGGGAGAATGTTTGTTTCAAAGTATTTTTTGTTTGTAAACTTACCGTCGAACTCGCGGCTTCGAGGGTGACATTGTGCGGTGGCTGGGACGGTTGAGCACTGTGAGTTCTCACAGTTATTTCACCGGTCGGCGCACCCGCACCATTTTCGTTAACCGCCTGAAGCCATATACTATAATCCGTGTAAGGCACCAAATCTATGAGCTCGTAATTCGTACTCGTTGTTTCGCGCGTTTTTTCGCTACCATCACCCTGAAGAGAATAAGTAATGCGAGCTTTAAAGGTCATATCCATATGTGTGCTTCGACTAAATAAAAAAATGTGCATTTTGTCAAAGTACATCTTCATAAGAATGTTTTCTTGCAATTTTATAAAGATCTGAGTACCAGATCTAACGTTATGATTATCTAAGACACGCCATCTGAGTGTGTGAAAATATAGACTTCAAATTTTGAACGCGATTATCATGAAATTATGTTTTTTTTTAAAGTGTCATTTCTGTGAGCAAGATTTCTCAAAAATCATTTCGCCTATCGTTTTGAAACTTTCACATGCTTGTTTCTAATTAGAATAGCCAGCTCGTGAATGACAAGGATTTCATTTATTTAATTATTAATTATTTTTTTCATTGTTAATCATTAATTTATTTTTCGTTCAGGCAAAACGAAAACGAAAATTTTAGAATTCCGCTGAGCGTTTCGTTCACAAGCTTTGTTTGGGAATAAATTAATAAACTCTTAATAGTTCTTCACACACCCATCCGGAAGTTTATTCTAAATACCATTGAACCGTGTTATAGAAAACTTAAAACCCGCTAAAAAAATTAATTGATCAATTGAAAATAATATATATAAAAATTTAGCTCAATGGAAAAAAAAACACCAGATCCTTACTTCCATGAAGGTGACAATGTATTTCGAGACTCTGCCATTTACAACGATTGGTTCGTCCCAAGAAAGTGCTACAGTAACGCTGCTCGTCGCGTGACCTTCCAAATTTTGCGGAGGTCCAGGTACATCAGCCTGAAGAAAAAAAAATTTTAACAATCAAACTTTAAACTGCTTTTTTTCTTTCAGCGAAAATTGGCCTCCGATTGTCCTACGAATTATTATTATTATTTCTTATTATTAAGGATAAATGAGGACAGTCACAGATAAGACTATACCTCTACAGCACATAACATTGCTGCAACGTTGCAGCAATGTTGTCATATTGCACGTGCAATGAAATATTGCAGATATGTTGTGGCAACATTGCGTACGCAACATTGCACTGAATCTTCGCTGCAATGTTTCGGGAATGTTCCTAAGCAACATTTCTGCAATATTTTGTTGATACGTTGCTGCAATGTTGCAGCAATGTTGTCATATTGCATGTGCAATGATATATTGCACAAAATATTGCAGGAATGTTTCCTGCAATATTTTGTTGAAACGTTGCGAGTAAATTGCAGCAATATTAATGAGATGGAACTTCAAATTTTACAACTACACAAGCGTAAAATATGAAAAAGATCTATTGAAAAAGATCTATTCATTAATTCCTCATAAAACATCAATAACGATTAATTTCACGTCACTTTCTTTTTCTTTTTTCATATTTTTTTTTTAAATTTTGTTGTGCTTTTGACATTAATAAGACATGTGATATTGCAGCGATATAATATAATTATGACATTGAGATATTCGAATTGAAAAAATGTTCAATATCAAAAAAGCTATAAAACCAAAATGTTTTTTGTTTCTGAATCATTCTTATTCGCAAAATATGACTATATAATGTAACGGGATGACCTGGGGCCTGCCACGATCTCGGCACTTCGCCTGAGATCCGTTAGGTGGCGGCGGTCGGTGCGCGCTCTCGCGCTGGAGAGAGCGCCACCGAGCACCGATAAAGGTCCGGTATCGGGGTCTTAATTAACAATCAATTGTTGGAACATTTACCCGCGCCCGGTGATAGCGCAGTTCGATGGACTGAAGACTACATATTTTTATTTTATGCAATAATTCAAATGATAAAGTTTCCATTGCACGTAATATTCCTGCAATATTGCATATCCAATACGAGTGATATTGCTGGAATATTGCATATTGATTGCATGCAATATTTCTGCAATATTGCGGAATATTGCAGCAATAATTCAATTGGCGGACATAGCAACATTGCAGCAAGGTTGCTGCAATATTGTGTGCTGTAGGGGTATAACCGAGGTTTTTGTTAGAGTTAAATTGAGCAAAAACATAAAACACCAATTAAAGTATAATATACTACTGGAAACAATTAGGGATCAAAAAATGTCCTAAATTTTTAGTAAATTTAAAAAATGATGTTTCTCAGTGAAAAATGGTAGTATCGAGGTCTAAAAAAAAGCATTTTGAAGCTTCAAGTTTCTAGGTTTTTGATATTTTGGCGGATAAATTTTTGAAGCCATAGGTTCCAAGAAATCCTAAGATAAAGTGTAAAAAAAATGTTCCGAGTTTTTTTCATTTTTATTTTGGCGCCACGGACTTGGAATTTTTTTTCCAGCTAAACCGTTGCATGGAGCGGATAGATTGTTGATTCAGCTTTAATTTGTTTTTTTTTTCGACCTCGATGCGACCATTTTTCGCTGAGATATCGGACTTTTAATGAAAAAGGATCCTTTTGTCTTTGATCATTGATATCGCAGCAACCAATAATCGCACAGTAAATTAAAGGCTGGTTTCAAGAACATGAATAAATTCTCTACATGGATTGAAGATAGTTTTTTGAAAAAAATGTTCCATCCTTGACATGAATTCGAAAGAATAGGAGAAAAAGGGCTATTTATGGTTTTTTAGAAAATCAACGGTTGAATTACAAATATTGATAAAACGACTAATGTTAAGCGTGATTTTTACAGATCAATATACCCACAAAAACCCTGTCAAGTTTCAATTTGATCTATTGAACCGCTTTTCTGTTTTAAACAATCAAGTTTTTGAAAAACATTAAAGAATCATGTTTATTGCTCCTAAACACTTTATAATCATTATTAAAAAGAAAAAAACAATTTTTTTATTACTCATGCGGGAAAAGCGGTATCTTTACGCCCGCTGTTACTGTTGAAAAGTAGCTTTTTGCCCATTTTATAATTGCGATATAGGTTTTTCATTTATTGAACGGTTATTTGAGTGCTCAAAGTTTACTTTACGCACGCAAATTATTCTTTGCGCACGCAAATTCAGATAAAAATGCTTCTTTGAGACTTCGACACAACCACTTTTTACAGAGACAGCATTTTTAAAAATCACTAAAAATCTAGGAAATTTGTTTGATCCCTTAATTGTTTTCAGTAGTGATGCCGCTGAGACAAGATGTGTCTCGTCACCTCTCGGCGAGACGAGAAAAATCTCGTCCGGCAATGTCTCGAGACGAGACGAGAATCTCTTCGAGATTTTCGAGAAAAACCTCGTCTTGCAATTTCTCGAGACGAGAGGGGAATCTCGTCGACATTTTCGAGAAAAATCTCGTCTCGCGGTGGATCGAGACGAGACGAGTCTCGAGTCATGAGAATTGTTATATGAGTGAATGATGATACTATGTTTTAAGTAACCAGCATATTTTGTAGAGATACTTTAAATGCTGTGTAATTCTTGTTTTTTTCCGCTGAAATACTTTTCGATTCTTTACGCTAAGGGTGACGGACCAAAAAAAAACTGATTTGTAAGATTTTTTTTACAAGGATAACTAATTAATGAAGGGATTATTGTTATTTTCTTTAGTGTATATTAAACTCGTTTGACTGAAATTTTTATTGAGACATTTTAAAAATTAATTAAAATGTGGGCCTCGGCTTAAAAACTGAAAAAAAATTTCGCCTCCATTGCGGCATTGATATCTGATATCTCAGTAAAGGGTTATCTGGAAATAATAACAAAATTTTATCAATATCTATACAAATGTAGCTATCGTTATGCATAAACGTTTTTTTTTTAAATTATTTATGAAATGGCGACGGATTGAAATTTTTTTGTATTTTTAACGCCCTTATTTTAATTCAATCCGTCGCCATTTTGTAAATAAGAAAAAAAAACGACTAATAACGATGGCTACATTTACATAGATATTGATAAAATTTGTTCTTTCATTTTCAGATAATCCTTCACCGAGATATCAATGCCACAATGGAGAGGAAATTTTTTTTTAGTCAAGGCCCATATCTTTGTTAATGTTTAAAATTTTTTAATAAAAATTTGTGTAAAACAAGTTTAATGTACACTTAATAAAATCAAAACAATCCGACCCCTTTATTAATTAGTTATCCCTGTGAAAAAAATCCTTAAAAATCGTCGGCCCGCACAGTACCATTCCCCCTTAATGCCGTCTTTACCCCCTTTTTCTGTTCACAATTACATTATTTTTAGTATTACCACATTTTTTACTTTGAACAAAGATAATACAAACGCAAAGTCGAAAAAAAAATTCAGATTTTTTTCTCTTTTCATTTGACTGACGATAACTTCATTTTAAAAAGCGCAAACTTTTTTGCGAGCGTTCTTTAAAGCAGAAGATTGCAGCTTCCAACTGTTTTTTTAGTTTTTTTCTTCGACTATGTTTGACCGGAATACAGATTTCAAGATGAGACGAGGCGAGATTTCGAGACGAGACGAGATCTCGACACAAGGCGAGATTTCGAGACGAGACGAGATATCGAGACAAGGCAAGATTTCGAGACGAGACGAGATCTTGAGACAAGGCGAGATTTCGAGACGAGACGAGATCTCGAGACAAGGCGAGATTTCGAGACGAGACGAGATCTCGAGACAAGGCGAGATTTCGAGACGAGACGAGATCTTGAGACAAGGCGAGATTTCGAGACGAGACGAGATCTCGAGACAAGGCGAGATTTCGAGACGAGACGAGATCTTGAGACAAGGCGAGATTTCGAGACGAGATGAGAAATTGGTCCCGTCTTGCGAAGACGAGACGAGATTTTTGAAAATCTCGTCTCGGCCTAGTCTCGTCTCGTCTCGTCTCGCGGCATCACTAGTTTCCAGTAGTGTGGTTTAATTGCAGAGGGTAATTTCGACGAACCTCGGAATGAGTTGTAAGGCGAAGGGTTTCGCTGGATGCTCCAGCACCTCTTGAATTATGGGCCACAGCGCGAAACTGATACGTCACGCCAGGCTGAAGACCACGGACCACCACTTCCAGTTGCTTGTGAAGTGTATTTACGACGCGTTCTCTGTGAAATATTAATACCAAAATGATAGAATTACGAAAATTGGATGAAAGAATTATCTGACAATCGACTCAATGATTGTGTCGAATAATTAGTTGAGTCTTGCCAAATGAGTCAAATGCCAAATTGTATGGGAAACTGACATGAATCAAAGAATCATGAATGACTTAAGGCTCAATGACAAAGACGAATGACTCAATGACTTATCATTAAGTTGATTTATTCAAAAACACCATTCGAGTCATATAATTGAACCACATAAATGAGCAGGAAACAATTTGAGTATGTTTGATATGAATCGATAAGTTAATAAATCCAGCTCATGTTACTGATTCATATATTTGAGCCATTGTATTACTGAGACCTACTAAAAGTCGGAAGTGGATTACCAATAAAGGCTGCCCAAGAGTTTTTAATTATTTTTTTTTGTTTCGTGAAGTGAATACATATGCCTGGCAAATTCAATGATTTATACTATACCGACCTAGACTGGGTCAAAGTCGAGTTTGATTGAAATGAGTTACGATATAAAATCCAGTCATAAAGAAGGGCGGAATTTAAAAAAATGTGCAAATTGGAAGTTTATCCATGGCTTCTCTATTTTTGTTCACTGTTCGTCGAGTCTTCTTTATGAGCAGTTGTTTGTGCTTCTCTGTGATGAGTAATTCAAGTATGGCTTTCTCATGAAGAAAGCTTAACGAACGACGGAAGTAAATTAGGGTACTACCGAGGTTCAAATTTTTAATTATTACATTTTTTCATTGATTCATAATTTCATAAACTCTGGTCACACAAGTGGTTCTTTCAAAATACTACACCGACTATTCAAAAGACGTAGGACATTTCTGCATAAAGTCTTAAGCTGGATAGTAAATTAAATTAGCAAATGAAATTCAGCGATTCTTCTAAAAATTCAATAATAATCGTTCTTGTCATTTAGTGCATTTATGGAAAAATGAATATTAATAGTTATATTAATAGAATAATGAAAGCAAATGTCACATTAATTCAATTCGAGTGATTTTTTCCAAAATTAATACCAACGTTCTTTAGCATCAAGTGGAAATGCAAAAAACATTGAGCCCGATAACCGTGAAGTTACAAAATTTAGGGCAGACATTTTGCAAAAAATTTCGCCAAATTTCTTGTTGATGTACTTGTGTACTAAATTGCGACTTAAGGGGGAACGCTACTGTGACGAGTCAAAAAAATCGAATTTTTTTTCCCCATTTTCGTAAAGTATATGGGGCATTCCAAGTGAAATCGAAGGGTCATTTCCGTCGGGTCATCAGATCCTGCATAACTTTTTTTTCGCATTGATTCCACTTAAAAAAAATAGCCTGATTTTTTAAAAGAATTTTCTCACCATGCCTTCGGGTGGCGTGACGATAATTTTTTACGTGAAAAAGGGATAACTGAAAAAACACCTTTTTTGAAATTCTACCATTTTTTCCACAGATTCTGGGTCGAAAATAAGTAATCTCTATCATGATTAGAAAGTCGGATGCGGCTGCCTCATATGTTTTTAAATAATTTTCATTTTTTTAGTTTCTAAAATAAAATAGAAAATTAATTCTTAATACCTCTTACATGGGTAAAAAAAAGAAAAATAAAACATGTAAGGGGTGTTAGGAATTAATTTTTTTATTTTATTTCCGAGACTGAAAAAATGAAATTAAAAAAAAAATATTAGGCAGCCGCATCCCACTTTCTAATCATGATAGATATTATACTTATTTTTGACCCAGAATTTGTGGAAAAAATAGCAGAATTTAAAAAATTGTGTTTTTTCAGTTATCCCTTTTTTAAAAGAATTCTTTTAAAAGTTATGCAAGGATCTGATGACCCGAGGGAAATGACCCCGCGATTCCACTTGGAACGCCCCATATTATACTCAAAAATATGTAAACAAATTTTTAACTCAAAATCTCATAAATTGACTGAGATATACTCAAAAAAAGAGCAGGTAGTCCTTTGGGACCACCTGCCATCAGATGGCCCGGGAATAGATAGTTTAATGTCAGTATAAATATTTAAAATATAACTACATTCAGAATGAACGAATGTGCAATGAAAACTTTAAACGCTTATATCTCAAAACGACTTTTTCGAACACGGTGGCATCGATTGTTGGAAGACCAATGAAACGATTAAAAAATTTTTTTCTAATTTTTGTAGTCTCATTGGCTAAGGTTGTACGTAGCCAATTTTCAAAATTTTGCAAATGATTATTTTTTAAGATCTTTTGAAAATCAAAAAGACGGTCAAAAAAAGAAAAAAAAATCAAATCCGCGCCATTTCGTGAAAAAAATTTGTTTTTAAAAAATGGCTACACTTAATGATCGTCACTTGTGTAGATTAAAAAAAAAATTTGGGTTTCTGATTTCAGATAATTTTTCATTGCTGTATCGCTGCCACCAGGAGAAGTCATTTTTCTATTATGTCAATACGTTTATGGTAATAACATAGTCAATTTTTAATATTTTTCAATAAAAATTTGTATGAATATTGAATACATGGGGCGTTCCATCCCAAATCGGACAGTTTGAAAACCTTTTTTTTTTTTATTTCCTCAATTTTTTAATATTTTTTAATACCCATCAAAAGACCCTTCCTGATAAATTTTGAGATTCTTTTGATTACCCGTTAAAAACATATTAAATTAACAAAAAAAAAACCACTCTTTTTTTGGTATTTTGGTCATAACTTCTTTGATAATGATCCAAATTAAAAGTTTTTTTTTAAATTTTTGTTTTTTCATGGTCTTTTCAGAAAAAAATACAACAAAAGTATTCGACGAGTTTTTGAATGAGTTTTTTGAGTTTTAAACTTTAAATCGCGTTTTTAAAAGTGAGTATCATTTTTTATTTTTATTTCAATTTATAGCTTTATACATCTATTTCTTCAACAATTTTTAAGACTAGTCCGATCGTGGGATTCCCATAACATTATTTTTTTTCGATTTTTGAAAATTAAATTTTTTTTAACAATAAATTATTATGAATACCAATTTTCGTTACTGTATAGTATTTTTTGCAATATTTGGAATTTATTTTGACACTTTTTTTTACTGTAAACAGGTTTTTAAAATTAATAATTAATCGTTAAGTCTGTTTATGAATAATAATAACAACAGTTTTGATTTATTCGCGTATTTTTTTGAAAACCTTATATATACGATTATTTCCTGAATTAGAATATTCCTTTGCCAATACGTTTCCGTTGTTAATTGGAATAATTGAATGAAATTTTTGTATCCCCCTGTGATTGACTTCACAGTACTGTATCGCAAATAAAATCTTTCTTTTGCATCTAAATAATGTTTCTCAGGTGAAAATTTGACAGCAATATTCGGTAGACTATTTAGGTTCAGAGCCCACTCATACAATTCTTGAACTGTTGTTATTTGCTCATCGATTAATTATTAATTTTGAAAATCTGTTAACAATGAAAAAGTGTTAAAATTAATTCAAAATGATTAAAAAAATACTATACAGTAACAAAAATTGATATTCATAATAATTTATGAAAAAAAATGTTTATTTCAAAAATTGAAAAAAATCGTAGTTATTGAAATCCCACGATCGGACTAGTCTTAAAAATTGTTGAATAGGTAGATGTTTAAAACAAAAAATTGAAAAAAAAAAATGACACTCACTTTTAAAAACGCGATTTAAAGTTTAAAACTAAAAAAACTCATTCAAAAAAGCGTAGAATATTTTTGTTGTATTTTTTCCTGAAAAGGCCACAAAAAAACAAAATTTTTGAAAAAAAAACTTTTAATTTGGACAATTATTAAAGAAGTTATGACCAAAATACCAAAAAAATAGCGGTTTTTTTGTTAATTTAAAATCTTTTGAACGGGCAATAAAAAAAATCTTAAAATTTAACGGGAAGGGTCTTTTGATGGGTACTAAAAAATATTAAAAAATTGAGGAAATAAAAAAAAAGTTTTTGAAGCTGTCTGATTTGGGATGGAACGCCCCATATACTTAATGAATTGCTTTTTATTGCACTTCGTGCGCAAAGTGCGACTTTGCGTACGCTGCGCGTGCTCAAACTGGCACTTTGCGCACTCGTACAATAAAATTTCGTAGGATACTATTGTCTGATCCTCAAATAATCATCCCTACTTACAAAAAAAAAAAAAAAAAATTCCCAAAAATCGGTTATTCTTAGCCCTATCACAGTGGCGTCCCCCCTTAAGTGCGGTCATTCTTTCGGACACTTTACATACGCTGGCATAAGAATCTGTCGAAAAAATTTTCACTTTAGCAAAAACGATTGGATTCTCACCTCTGTGATCCCTCTTGTTTGTAGTACACATAATACGTGAGTAAATCGCCATTTGCGTTCTCCGGCTCTTGCCATCGTAAAGTAACGAATCGGGATGCTACAATGGCTACGCTAAGATTCTTCGGTGCCGATGGTACGCTACCTCCTTCGAGGCTCGACTCGAGACTCTCGGTGTCGTCTAGAAAATGGGAGTCCGGATCGTAAAGGGAATTGGGATCGTTAGCGGTACCGAGAAGATCCGCCGGATCGTCGGACGGGCTTATCGACAACGGTGGATTCGGCGTATACGCCGATAAAGTGTGACCCAGCAGCGTGCTCGGATGCTGCCACGTATTATTGTACAATTGGCGCTGTGGCGACAATTTTTTTTTCTGCATCGAACGCACCGTCGTCGATTTTGAGGACTCGGGCAATTCTTCGCGATTCATTCGTGAAACGGTCGTGCATTTTTTTTTTTCAAATATTCGTTTCGAAGAAGGATACATGGTTTTTTGTTAGCATGCGGTACAGTTAGTCGGTGAGGAACAGTTAAAAGGATTACGAAGAAAAACAAAAAAAAAACTACATGTAATGACAAATAATAAACAAAAGGAAATAAAAAGTATTCACTATAGGTAGTTGATTATTTTATGAAGGTGAGAAAAAAAAACCAAATAAATCAGTCCTTGCATTGAAAATAAAATAAACGGAGAAGAAGTGAGAGATGAAAATTCAATAATTGACTATTTAAGCAGATTTTGAATTTCCTTCCGAAAAACTCACTCGGTTGATTTATCGTGAGTCTCGCTGACGCCTGAACAGTTCCCGCTGGATTAGTTCCGATGCATTGAAAAATACCGGCGTCAATCGCCAGCAGACCGTTTATCCTTAAATTGTTGCTGCGAAAGTCGAATGAAAAAATTATAATCGGATATTGAAAATTTTCGGTTTTGGGGATAATTTGCAAAAATATCATTTCATACAGGACAGTGAGAGAAAAAATTACTAGAAACAAAACATGCATGTCTTTTAATACAGGAAGCAGTGAGAAAAAAAAATTGTTGAATCAACAAATTAATTAGTCCAATCAACAGGAAAAATGATTGGTTCAATCAAATGCGTGTTTATTAATTGTTGCTAAACATTTTATAAAAAATATATAGCCCTTGCCAAATAATTTAATATGCGTAGTTTAGTGACCCCAAAAAGGATAAATAGAAAAAAAGACAAATCTGCGCCAATTCTCCGATCTAATTTCTCGGTACGACCGAGATTCGAATCTTCGACCCTACCTACCATCATACCTATCCTACCTAACTACCTAACACGCTACCTATTACGCTATCGACTACTACTATGCACTTGAAAAAAGTTAGGAGTTATGAAGATTCGAATATAAGAAAACATTTAGAAAACCAGTTTTTTAATTTTTAACAACTTATGTATACTATTAAAGTATACTATAGCAATGATAAATCTTTGCTTGAAGGAAATAAAAATTTCATCATTCGAAACAAATATTCTATTGGAATAAAATGATGTGTTATTTATTTTACTGCAGCTTTTTTTCAAATAATCACAATCAATTTGATATCTAATAAATATTGAAAATACTACAGAAATATTTTTAGAAGTAAAATAATGATGAATTTATTGCCAAGAAATAATTTTGTTCGAAGAAAATAATTTAATATTGATGTCGTTTTTCTGATTCAAATAATCTCATGCTTATGATGCACTAAATCTAATTAATCCAATGAATGCAAATTTATTAAAATCTATTTAAATAAAGATATTTGTAGAAGTAAAATAATGATGAATTTAGTGCGAAGAAATAATTTTGTTCGAAAAAAATAATTTCGTATTGAAGTCATTTTTTAGATCAAAATAATCTCATGTTTATGATGCGATCAATGTAATTAATCCAATGAATACAAATTAAATCAAATCTATCATGCATTTAATTGTTACTATTAAATAAGAGTTTAATATGATGGAGTAATAGATTCGTGAAAATATTTGTTTAAATGAAAAGTGATTTTCTTGGTTCAACAAATAAATAATCGAATTAATACTTTCATTTAATAAATAAATTCATGTTCTTAAATTCAGTAATTTTTTCTCTCAGTGAATGAACGAACTTCTCAACTTCGTTAGAAAAAAGTGATGAACGATGTCCTTCGATTATTTAAACATTGATGTTTTTATTCGTTTTGGTTATTTGATTATTATTCGATAATTTTGATCGATTTGGAGTTGACATATCAAATTTTTCATGTATGGAAAATCAATAAAAATATTTCACATTACCTATTGACAAGTTGCCAGTATTGACTTAATGTTATTCTTTCACCGTTTTTGAGCCACGTTACTTTGGGCTCCGGTTTTCCATATATCTCACAGTCGAATTCCAAATCTTGATTCTCGCTCGCGACCTTGTCTTCGGGACGTTTTATGAACCTCGGAGGCACTGAAATTGATAAATGGAAACGAACGATTCGGTGAAAAAAAATGAGTTAAAAAGTCGAGACAAATGCACTACTGGAAAAAATTAAGGGATGAAAAAAATTTCCTAAATTCTTAGTGGTTTTTAAAAATGCTGTATTTCAGTGAAAAATGGTCGTATCGAGGTCTAAAAAAGTATTTTGAAGCTTCAAGTTTCTAGTTTCAAGATCTTACAGGGACAATTTTTTCGAAGCTACAAGTTCCACTCAATTCCAAGAAATACGGTGAAAAAATTTTTTTTTAAATTTTGTGTACATTTTTTTGGTTGCAGTTGCTTGGAATTTTTTTCCAGCTAAACCATTGCGTGGAGAGGATAGCTTGTTTATTCAGCTTCAATTTGCTTTTTTTTAGACCTCGATGCGACCATTTTTCGCTGAGATATCGGACTTTTAATGGAAATTAAAATTTATTTAAATCGGCAAAATTAATTTAAAATTTGTAAAATTTTTTTTTTTCAACAGCATTTGTAAGGATTGCGTGGAACCTGTAGCTTGAATTTTTTTTTTCACTGAAAGATCTCAAAACTATAAACTTGAAGCTTCAAAATGCTTTTTTTAGACCTTGATACGACCATTTTTCACTGAGATACAGCATTTTTAATAAAAACCACTAAAAATGTAGGAAATTTTTTTGATCCCTTAATTTTTGGCAGTAGTGTAATAATTGACTCGAATAATCGATTAAAATTAAACGCAATGTATCCTCATCCATAATTCTCATTAAAAATCTAGTACAAGCAACCAAACAATTTTATGAATTTTATAGAGAAAACTTTGTCAATAACAAAAAAAATAGTTTTGCGTGAGCAAAAGTTTCTCCATGAAACTGCAGAATTGGTTAAAAAAAATCGAGACAAGCAATTAATTGTGACAGTTGCGATAAAACATATTCGATCGAATCGCAAACATTTTTTTGGGAATTAAAAAATTCCTTCAACCTTGAACGTTGAGTTCGGCAACTGCGTCGAGAGTCTCGACCTCATTTTCCGCTCGACACTGATAAGAGCCATGATCTTCTTCTCTAACGTCCGTGATCATTAGACTCGACGCAGCAACCTTGCGATACCTATGAACAGAAAATAATAGAATTTCTTAACTTATATTTAAACAAAAAAAAATTTCACAACGATGAAAAGACTTTTTTTTCGATCCGATAAGATTTGATTCGATTTTTATCACAATGCAAGTTTTTTTCAAGTTTATTGATTTATTACCTGGAATCTAAAGCAGCTAGGTCAATCGCAACTCCGTCCTTGAGCCAAAGAATACTAGGTCGTGGATAACCATTCGCCGCACATTCCAGAGTTATGGACGAACCCTCGATCGCGACTTGTTCCACGGGCTTCGCAATAAAAATCGGTGCCGTCGCTCCCTGATCTGTGATGAATGCAAATATCAGAACAAAATCGTACATTATGATACGCGTACGATAAAACTTTTTCTGTCGAGTGAGAGTTTGCAGCATGAGCCGAAGGCGAATGCTGCAATCACACTCGTCAGGTAAAGTTTTTCGTAAGAGTGTCATACAAAATTGTATTGCACGAGGGCGTAAAAGCTCATTTCACGCACACGAAGTGTGCGTAAAATGGGCTTTTTACGTACGGAGTGCAATAAACAGTATTTTTAAGGAGAGGCTAAATACCGACATTAGCACCTCGAAATTGGAATTCCAACTTGCTCTGGCACGAATGGATGAAAATCAATAAAATTTTGACAGAATCATCAAAATTATGGCAAAAGTGGAGCCCCACTAAAATTTTTTCGAAAAACAAAAAAAAAATTACAGACCCGATTATCATCAGGAATCTGTAATTGAAAACATCAAATTATAATGTTTTTACGGCATTTCGGCTAAAACCAAGAGTGGGGCTCCATGACGAACGCCAAAGTACGAATATCGATACGTCTTCGACATTATTTTATGAAAAAACCGCGACGTAAGTTTGGTACCCAAATCACGAGATAAATGTTGATAAATTTAGTGTTTTATCGAAAAACAAAATGGCGCAATCAATTTCACAGAAATGCGAAAGAGGGCAGCCCCATGGAATTCTTATGAAATAAATATTATTCTCGTCCGACTTCTATCGAAACTGTTTGTCAAGTCAGTGGCAATAAACGAAAACGTTGATTTATGTCTCGCATTTGCATTTTGCAATTCATTCATCATTCATTCATAAATTTAATTGATATTCATCCACTGGTATTGGAGAAAGTTTCGACAGCAATTTTGAGTCGATAATGTAGGGCTCCAGTAATAATGTCGGTATTTAGCTTCCCCTTAAGGGGACCCGCAAGTGAAATTCTAGTTCTATGCTACATATATGCTAAGAGGCTGCCGATTTTTTAGTGTGCATGGTTTTGGATAAGAAATGATGTCTCCCATCAAAAATAATTCCGACAAAATCTTCATTTTCGAAATTGTTATTTTTGAATGAAAAAGAATTTGACAAAATCCATGCGTGAAGTTGTTCGAAATAGTCAATAGGACATGTGAAAAATTCGGCATATGTTAAAATTGAGTATTTTAGAAGATCAATTTTCATGTAAAAAAATGACTGAAAAGACTTTTTTCGTACATGCAAGCTGCAATTTTATTTTGAGTGACTTCTCTATTGTCACAAAATTCCGCTACCACGAAGTAGCGAAAGTAGTAGAAGTGAGACGGGAAAATAAAAAAATTGTATAATAATAGGGTTTGTATATTCATGTGTCATTCCATACCATTTCGACCTGTGTGCTGTGTCTGACCCTTGACCTCTCGGATTTGGCTCGCGATTTTTCATATGATTGTTCTCACTTTGAAAGGCACTCAGTTTTATTTTTTTGATTTTTCATATTCAATTTGAATCTTCTACAATTTTTTTAACGATTTTATTGATCGACACAATTTAAAAATCTGAAAAAGTTCTGAAAAATCGTGTGTCAGATATAAAAATTTTTAAACTTGTAGCCGGAGTGGAGAGATTTTTTCTTCTTACAATTTTCAACTTTTTCCGAAAAAAAACGTAAAAAAAAATCAGAAGCGGGAGTTATTTTACTGAGAATGGTTACTGAAACATTTTCATATGTCACATCAGATTGTTGATAATTTTTTCAGATTTTTCGCAAGGGATTTTTTTTTCTTTATTTTGCTATAATAAATGGTTACGGAAAATTACTTTTGGTGTATTCCAAAGAGTATTATAGTTAGAGATCTGAAAATTGGTGTACAATATACTTTCAGGCAACACTAAATCATACTCGAGTTTCAAGCAATTCGAAAGAGGTCGACCTAAAAGGGGTTCTCGATGAGAGGGAATATCTCATATGTATAAAACACGTACAATGAATTCATAGAATATACAAACCCTGTTACCATAGATTTTTTTCCTCCTTTTCACTTCTACTACTTCCGATACTTCATAGTAGCGCAATTTTGTAACAGAAGTCATACAAAATAAAATTAAGCAGCTTGCATGTACAAAAAAGTCTATTTAGTTTTTTTTTCATAAAAATTGATCTTCTACGATACTCAATTTTAAAATATGCCAATTTTTTTATATTAAATACAGCCCCTTAAATACGGTCCATTTTGTTGGATCGCAAGAAAAACTTGTCGTCGATAAACTGTTGCGTCAATTTTTCTGAATTTTTTTCAATCTATGAGCCCAAAAGCCACGAACCGAAATCATTGGCTAAAAGGGCTAGTTGGGCTTTGTTGCTCAGCCTAAATTGCCCAAAGCCACTGGCGTTGCATCTGTAAGAACCAAAGTCCCGTGTTCTCACGTCGTCGATTTCTAGGGCACCTGAAAAAAATGAATTCATTATAACAACTAATTTTAACAATTATTATTATTTTTTAAAAATTTAATTACTAAATAAATTTTTTTTTTCGACAATTTGTGTCAAAATTCTGTGATTGTGATGTAACTGTGATTTCCGGTCTGGTAAAATTCAAATGGATGTAACATGTAGACCACCCTTACAGGGCAACTTTTGTCAAAATTGCAGAATTATTCTCCATTAGGTTTAATTCTTAATTTTCCGCAAATTATTTGTGTTTGCTTTAACTTTCGTAATTTTGCAGTTATCAAGCTGAATTTTTTGAACTGCATTTACTTGGCAAAATATCAGTTGAGGCGACCGGTTTGAAAATTTGGAAATTTTCAATATATGCTTGTGAACGGTTTAACATTCGTAATTTTGCAATGAACGATGTAAATTTTTTTTAGAAAAATTCCCCAAATGACATGAATGGTGAGGAATGGTGAGGAATTTAAAATTCT
This sequence comes from Alloplasta piceator, assembly GCA_946863875.1. Lineage (NCBI taxonomy): Eukaryota > Metazoa > Arthropoda > Insecta > Hymenoptera > Ichneumonidae > Alloplasta > Alloplasta piceator. The sequence goes on from OX333075.1 coordinate 19,741,327, forward strand.
TTTAAACTAAAAATAAAATAATTCTAAATGTTCTAACTTTCGAAATTTCGCAGCGATTGGGTTCCAATTTTTGGCATAAATATATTAGGCGTCCAGAACAGTTGCTATTGAATTTTGAAACAATTGCCAGGGTCTCGAAGTTTATAAGCAATTTAAATCATGCCAATTAGAAACTACTCTTATCTATTTTCGGGATTCAGAAAGAAAGGTTTGAGGGATTCGGTTTGAAAGTTGGTTGGAACTTTTAAACGAATTTTGCAATAGCTCTAACTATTGTAATTTTGTAGCCAGCACAATTTCGAGTGGTCAATTTTGGCAAAATCGCTCAAGACCTTTCGATTTCAAAAAATTTCGAAATTTTCAAAAACTTATAAAAAAATCGTGCAAATTAGAAATTCACTTATAGTTCCCTGATTTCTTTCCGTCGTTCGGTAAGCTTTCTTCATGAGAAAACCATAAGTAAACTATTGATCATAGAGATGACTAAGAAACTGCTAACGGACAAGGCCTGGCAAACAATGGTAAAAAATGAAAAAAACTATCGTGATATTTTCAATTTGCACGGTTATTATTATTTTTGTTCGTCAAATAATTTTTTATAAAACATTTTCAGATTTTGTTTCTCAGGTACCTGAAGGCATTATCGTCATCCGGCTATCATCCAGCGACAGTGGATGTTCGTCTTTCAGCCATTGAATTTTGAGGAGGCTTGACGAGGTAGGCAGTGCGCAACTCAAGTAGGCAATTTGACCTGGATAGACCATCGTGTCCTGTGGCTCTTTGTCAAAACCCGGCAAACCTTGGAAGAAAAAAAAAGAAGAAAGACATTCAATGAAGACTCAAACGGATGAGGCGGTTCTTTTTTCCTAAATTATGTTATAACGCAATGGTAGATCGTACAAATTGATTTATTTTGCTTCCTCATAAAGGAATCTTTGTTTTCGCGAAAAAAAATTGTTTCGCAATTTTCATGTCAGTATGTTCAAAATGTCCCAAAACGTCGAGAAATCACATTTTGAAAAAATGTCCGGACGTATGTATGTGTGTAAGTGTAAGTGAATAAATTACGGGTGGGGAGTGAAAGAAAAAAAAATAAGTCGAAAAGAAAAATCGCCCTAATGGTACATGTAATAGAAACAGGTCCTCGGAATTGATGTATACACATTATGATACATACTGGCAAGTTTAATCGTCGCTGGACGCGAAACAATAGAACCAACGCTGTCGACGGTGGCGAGGCATTGGTAACTACCGGTGAGTTCTGGACTTCCGGAATAAACGCTGCTTATGTACAACGAGCCATTCACCAGCTGCGATCTGAAACAATATCAAGGGAGAATATATATATTTTTTGGTTCGAGGAATCACTCAAAGTGGAGGACGATGGTCAATGATGCAATAAACGATATCCACATGTTCTATGTTAGGTTGAAATATACCGTGAAAGTTCTCACGTAACTTATATTAACCTCTTGACTGTGAGTGACACGCATAGGGGCAAAAAAAAGTCGTGCCATTTTTGTGTCATGACACGTATAGGAGCATTTGAAAAACAACCTATTTCTACTGCATCGATTCGATTGTAATTTGGTGCATCATGGTTTTTGGGGTCGCTGAATTGGAATTTGACATCAGATTTCCAAAATTCAAAATGGCGGATCCAATATGGCGGACGCAAATTCCAAAAATGATTTGATTTCGACGAAAGTGAGTACTTCATGGTTTTCGGAGTCGCTGAATTCGAATTTGAAATCAGATTTCCAAAATTCAAAATGGCGAACGCAAATTCGAAAAATGGTTTGATTTCGACGAAAGTGAGTACTTCATGGTTTTCGGAGTTGCTGAATTCGAATTTGAAATCAGATTTCCGAAATTCAAGATATCGGATCCAATATGGTGGACGCAAATTCGAAAAGTTGTTGAATTTTGACAAAAAATTGTATCTCTAGATGTTTATGGTCGCGAATTCGCGTCCGCCATATTGAATCCGCCATTTTGAATTTTGGAAATCTGATGTCGAATTCGAAGTCAGCGGCCCTAAAAACCTCTATACTGAGACTTTAAAGCAAATCTAGGAAATTTTTTTTCCAACACAAAAATGTCACGAAAATCTCATTTTTACCTCACTGCGAAAGGGTTAAGGAAGCTTTGCCCCTACCGTCCCAGCCAAAAATTTCCGTACTTGATCGTGATACAATAAAAATCTGAAAAATTCAGCAACATTAGGCATGCCATAAACAACAATTATCAATAATAATATAGCCCAAAAGTTATTAATAAATTGTTTAAACAAATAATTATTCAAGAATTTTTCGGTAAGTTTTTTTTTCTTAAATTGAATGCGTTAATTTTTCTGAACGCATATGAATTTTTTCAGAATTTTCCCTCTATTTTGAAATTTTATAAAAAACATTCTGGAATACAAACAAATTATGGCCAATTTTGTGTATGTTTTTGTACGCAGGTTTATCGTTAGCTTTGATAATTTTCAATGACACTAGGCCAAACAAATTCATAAATACAGCCATGCTAAAAATTTCAAAACGGGAATTTCAAAATAGAGAGGAAATTCTGAAAAAATGCATACATGCGTTTAGAAAAATAAACGCATGTCATTTGTTTAAGAAAAAAAAGAACTTACGGAAAAAATGTTGAATAATTATTTGTTTAAACGCTTTAGTAATAACTTTTGGGCAATATTATTATTGATATATTGTTGCTTATGGCATGTCAAATGTTGCTAAATTTTTTCAGATTTTTATTGTATCAGGAAGTACGAAAATTTCAGTAGATAAAATTTTTGGGTGTGGCGGTAGGGGCAAAGCATCCTTAATTAACAAAATGTGGCAATATCACTTTTGCGAGTTGTTCCGAGAATTGTGCAACCCTCTTTTTTATATTTTTACACGCGATTGTCCATCAGAGGGTAAAATTTTGAATTTTTTCCCGTACGTGTCTTAATTTCAATATAATTTATAAGCATAATTTATATTGTATTTATTTATCATATTTATTTATATTATCATAATACTTATAATTTATAAATATCGTTTATTTATAAACTCAATTTTTCAATACTTTGGTTCAAAAGAAAAAGTGGATTTTTATATGTACATTTCACTTTAGACTGAAAAACGAATTTGCATAAAATTTAGTTCAAACTTGAGAATAAACTTTCGTCTGATTTAATTGAAACGAAACATTAAATTTTCATATTAATTGAGTCTCAAATTTTTATATAATGTAGTTTAAATACGTAAATGTACAAATAAATAAACATACATAAAAAGGGAAATAAATACAAGAAAGAAGTGAAAATGAACATAAAATGCAAGATAAATGTAAGATGTAGAAAATGATGTGTTTAAAATATAAAATAAGATACAATCTAAAATAAGGTAGGGGAGGAAAAAGGAGCCTTGCAAACCCTCCAGGGAAACATTAAAACCATAAATAAATAGTTTGAATATATAAATAAGTTTCTAATTAATTGTGTTGAAATAAATATAAATTGAAGATATAAGTTTGAAATCAAACAATCGTTCTCGGCTTGGACACTGTTGATATAATCCAAACTAGAGAGCAACGACAATAGTTCTCGTGCGTAGTTCGAACAGTGGCCGAAGTGGTAACGGTGGCGCTAGAGAGCTAGCCGCAGTGCGCATGCGCGCGTCGTCGAGAGTTGATTTTCGTTGGAGCCGATTAATATTTCGTGTCAGCCGTAATTTTCACACATTCATTGTTTAAAAAATAGGGGTTTTGCGGCTCCGTTTTTTAGTTTGGAATGCTTTTTGGTAAGTTCTCTTTCAAATAATGAAGGTTAAATTTCAAAATGTTTGTGAAATGGCAACGCATTTTGTTATTTAATCGTGCATGTTGAGTCCCTAGTACCGGACACTCGATTTTTCTCCAGTACCGGACGCCATTTTTTTCGTTTTTGGAATATTTATGTAAAACATGTTGTTTTTGTTGTGGTGGTTTTTTTACTATAACAAATCATTTAAAAATAATGACGAAAGGAAAATGGCCCGAGGAAAATATGAAAAAAGCCTCGATGACAATAATGCCTGGATCCACTGCGGCAATTGTAAGCAATTGGCTCATACCAGGTGTGTAAGTATGAAACCGGAATTTGCCCATAGTTGGCGCTAGATGTCGATATAGTTACCGACACATCACGTCAGCGGTGTCTTGTTATTGTATTGATATCCGACAAAGATTTCCAACTCACAATAACACGAGTTTCATTCAGTAGCATTAGTTTATTAGAGATAAACATGTCGAGTTTTGTGCCAACAAATTACGATTTGCGGACAGCCCTACTTTTCTGTTTTCATCTGAAGAAAACCGTAGCCGAATCGCATCGAATGCTTCTGGAGGCGTTTGGTGAGCATGCTCTCGGTAGAACACAGTGTTTCGAGTGGTTTAAACGGTTCAAAAGTGGCGATTTTGACGTGAGGAACGAAGAACGTGGAAGACCACCGAAAAAGTTTGAAGACGGTGACCTGCAAGCCTTGTTGGACGAAGACGACGCTCAAACACAACAACAACTGGCGGATCAGTTAAAGGTGACCCGAGAAGCCATCTCTCTTCGGTTAAAAGCCATGGGAAAGATACAAAAGGTGGGGAAATGGGTTCCACATGAACTCAACGAAAGACAGCAGGAAAACCGCAAAACATCATGCGAAATGCTGCTCGCCAGGTTCAAAAGAAAGTCATTTCTCCATCGAATTGTGACTGGCGATGAAAAGTGGATACATTTCGAGAATCCTAAGCGCAAAAAGTCATGGGTTACTCCGGGTGAACCATCAACATCGACGGCAAGACCAAACCGCTACGGACGAAAGACAATGCTGTGTGTTTGGTGGGATCAGAAGGGCGTAATCTACTACGAGCTGCTGAAACCTGGGGAAACTGTCAATACTCAACGCTACCGACAACAAATGACCGATTTGGATCGAGTTTTGCGTGAAAAACGACCAAAATACCAACAAAGACAACACAAGGTGATTTTGCTGCATGACAATGCACCAGCACACAAAGCAAAACAGGTCCAGAAAACGATAGAGTCGTTCCGTTGGGAGATTCTTCAGCACGCGCCTTACTCACCAGACCTTGCCCCATCCAATTACTACTTGTTTGCATCGATGGGACACGCACTTGCTGAGCAGCGCTTTACTTCTTACGAAGATGTACGAAAATGGCTCGATGACTGGTTTGCCTCAAAAGAGCAACAGTTCTTTTGGCGCGGAATCCACAAATTGCCAGAAAGATGGGAAAAATGTATAGATAGCGACGGACAATACTTTGAATAAGTTACTTTGTATCATATCATTACAATAAACGTGTTTTTTCTGTACAAAAATTCCGGTTTCATACTTACACACCTGGTAAGGCGTGGGCAGATATTCCGGAGTGTTCCGATGAATATATTTGCGATCATTGCAAAATTTAACCATTTTTAATCCATTTTTTCAAATAATATTCATAGTGTCCGGTACTAGGTGCCACTTTTCGGACTCGACCATTTTAACTATTAAATGCAAAAATATATTTTTCTTAGTTTTACGTTTTTTTTTTAAATCTGTACTATCATTAACACACCAAAGAATACTCCAAAGTTTGTGAAAAAAATATAAAAAATCGAAGTTCTCACATATATAACAGTTTTATTAATGAATAACCTTAAGTGTCCGGTACTGAGGGACTTCCCGCTATATGCATCTTTCAATTATAAACTCAATTTCTACACAATTCAGTTCAAATGGCATTTTTGAAATGTCAACAATTATTACACATAAAAATCAATTCGATTAATCAAAAATGAAAAAAAGCCGCGGAATAAACCTCTTTTAGGTTGAATTTTCGAATTCGTAAAATCTAATTGAAAATCTTAATAGAAACTCAATAATTCCGTAAGCTTTAGACCTTTCTCTACACTGATTATATGAAGATTTTTTCGAGTGCTTACCGATAGCTGTCGCCGATAAAGTTTATCGGCTGTCCATCGTCGCTTCTCCATTGTATCGTTGGTTGACCTAGAACACTCGTTGCCTGACAATCGAGCCTCGCCGAACCGCCTTGCTCGACAACCACGTCCTGAGGTTCGACCCTGAATTTCAAACCCTCTGCACCCTTTGCTGCAATAAAAAAAAATTATTTGACACCGTAAAAAAAAATTATTCATGTTAGATAGAAAATTATCCCAAACAAAATTTCTGTATCTAAGACCCGAATTCTAAGTTCTTAGATCTCTCTTAGGCACCAAAGTCGAGTTTTGAAGAGAAAGGTTTGCCACGTGGTAATTCACCACCGTTTGCCAAAAATCGATAATAGAAAAAAAAATGGTGACTATTTTCGTACAGTTTTTGGAAAATATTTTCGTACAATTTTTTTCAAATAGCCGCCATTTTTTTTCTATTATCGATTTTTCGCAAATGGTGGTGAATTACCACGTGGCAAACCTGTTTCTTTAAAATGTTTTTTCCTATTTTTATTTCAGACTTGCCAATCCGAAGGTTGTTTGTCCGCCATGGGAACACCTTTTTTTGAGAATATGACTTTGGCGCTCTCTAAAAATTGGACAAAAAACGCTAGACGAAGTAAACCATTTTTTTCTATCCTATAAGAATAACATTATGTCCTGGAAAAAATTCCATTGTAATATCTAATAAAGAAGCTGAGAAAAACGTTTTCGAAAATAAGCTTGTTTTTTCGCTCTCTATACAGACTATACACCTATCTTAAGATCAAACTTCAGATCCAACTTTTCATCGAACCCAAGCTAGAACTTAATATCGAGCTTAAGTTGCAATTTAAGATAAATCTTGAGTTTGAACTTTAGTATCATTATAAGTTCATACTTAAGTTCAAACTTTAGTCCGAACTTCAGATCGAACTTAAGTTCAAACGCAAATTTGGTTTGAAGTAAATGATCTTGAGATTCATCTTGAGCTTGAACTTAAGTTCGATCAGATTTCTTTCATCACCTCCCTCGACCTCATTTTTTGACATTAGTTGTCAAAATAATTAAGTTCGATCGAACTTAAGTTGAAGATCGATCTGAAGTTCGCAGTAAAGTTTGAACTTAAGGATGAACTTATAATGACACTTAAGTTCAATCTCAAGATTCATCTTAAATTGGAAGTTAAGTTCGATCTTAAGTTTCAACTTGAGTTCAATGGAAAGTTTGATCTTAAGATCTTACAATTCGGGCCTAAGACCAATAGGACAATAGGTAATGAGAAAAATCTTTAGAAGACGATTTCCAGAACTATTTCAATTTATTCTTCGAAAATGAGTTTTTAGGCGGCACTATTTGAGATTTCGACAAGAATAGTTGATTCTTGATCGAAGAAAAAAAATCTCGCACTGGGCTCTTGAATCAAAACATTTCAAAAATTCTTATTTTATTTAATTCGTCGCATAATTTTGGGGACAAAATATGCTTTAACACCAGAAAGTCAATCCACGCTTTTTCACTGCCCCTATGAATTTTATTCGGCGGTGAATATATATGTTTATTCAATGGTAAAAATAATTTGAATAAGATGACATAAAAATAGAATATCGAGATCTCAAGATGAATCATATTTTCTTGTTCACTATTTAGTATATCGCGGTAGAAGGTTTCCGTGTAGTTTTGGAGATAAGTAAAAAGGGATGGAGCCCGTAGGGCTTAACGATCGTGTCGGGCTACCGGATCCGACACACTAGAGAAAAAAAGGAAGCTCTCGACGAGAGAAAGAAAGCAGACTCCATTAAGCTATCAAATTTTCTCCCCCCGGCATGCAATCGGCTCGGTTACCTTTTACTCATCTGACCATCTGGGTACATGGATATCACTAGAAATTCTAGTATGTTCTTTTTTTTAAAAAAATATACCCTTCACCACATAATCTTCCATAATGGCATGAATTTCGTCCATCACATTATTTTGCAGGCTACTTTTATGATAATTGGTAACCAATTTTTTTATGGTATCCTCAAAAACTTGCCCGTAAATCTTCCTGTAAGCAATTTCAATCCTTATATGTCACCTCAAATGGGTTATACATTTTGTTTCGTTATTTGTTCTTTGATAACCGACAAAACCCGAAATAATATAAAGTCAGAAAGAAATTAATTTTAACCCTCTGTGGTCGCAGTGGGGTCCAAGCGACCCAAAGTCCCATGTGACCACCGTGTTACGATTGGGACGAGTGACCACGGAGGGTTAACATCAATATTTAATATTAATTAATTATCAACAATAATTAATTGATTAATATAAATTAATATCAATATTTGAATGGTTTTCAAATAGTTCATATCAAAACTTCAGTATCAATACTCGTCTAGATACTTAACATACTCCATTTACAGAGTTATCAATTTTATTCTCACATTGTTATGGTATTGAAATCGTAAAAATTGTTGGGTAACTTTTACTCTAAATATTAAAAAATGCATTGACATTAAAAAAAAAAAAAATGCTGACGTTTGCATCGTTCAAATGCAATGGAAATAGTTAATTTTTTCATACAAAAATTTTTCCAAGAAGTTTTCAAAGTGAAAAATCGTTTAAATGTATTTCGGGGTCTTCATTGAGAAGTGAGGATGCTTTATGCACGAGCAATATAATTAAAGATAAAATATAATTAAACGTAATTATATAAAATATAATTAAAAGTAAATATAATTAAAAATGAATTTTGATACACCTATTTTTTTGCAGTGCAGCGATGCAAATGTCAACATAATTAAAAAAGGATTTTCAATTTTACTCGCTCAAGATTTTATCCTCAAGTGATTTTTCGTTCGCAGTTCGTTATTGTTTAACAAAGACGAAGAATAAGTAGTAATACTTATCACAAGAATCAATTCATCGTCTCAGTAATGAGACGATGAATGGATTCTTGTGATAATCCAGAATTTTGTGTCTTTTCGAATTATTGTTTCCTGCGAATATTCATAAATGTTCGAAATCAGAAAATAACTAAAACTGAAATTTGCACATTTCTTTCTAATGTTTTGGTTTTCTATTCATGAACCTTCTTCTGTAAGCGGTTAAGTTTCTCAATTTCAATTCACTCATAGAGGAAGCTTTGTAATTGCAAAAAAAAAAATCTCAGGGTGGCGCTTTGGCAGCTTCGAAAACGCGATTTGTGATGCCATAAATTTCGAATATTTGGGATTTTTTAAATTTAGAAAACCCTGAAATCCTCAATTAATTTTTTTCAAACTTAATCCGAATTAGAATTGCCAAGAATTAGTGAAAAAAATCGAGTTCAATAGCTGAAAATTTATGAAAATTAAAGTAATCGCAATTATTTTGTTTAAAATTTTCAAATTCTCAATTCCTCAATCGTTTTTTCCTCGAAATTCACATTCGTGAACAAATTTGGGATGGCAGCTACAAATGGATCAACAAAAATTGAGACAGCTAGAGCAGTGAGAATTTTTTTTGAAAATATAAAAAAAAACCAAAAAATTCTAATCAAAGGTTCAACCGTCTCCGAAGTAATATAACACAAACAAGGCTGCCAGATCTACGTGTGAGCAAAATTTCAAGTCGATCGGTAAAGCCGTACCAAAGTTATAGATGAGGAGTTCGATTCTTGGTTGTGCATATGATTTTTCGAATTTTGAAACATTTTGAACATACTGGCATGAAAAACTTGAGGAAAATCATTTTAACGAGAATAAAGTAAATAAAAAGATAAAAACAAACTTGTCTCTCTGGAGATTCGAAAATTTACAATGCATAAAAGCACGTGTCCATTGTATGCACGTGCTGGAGGCGTATCGAGTATCACGAAAAACACTGAAGAATGGAAAGAAAAGGTGCTCATTGCTTTTTGGCCTAAGCAGAACGATGCTTGGCTTGGTCTATGGGTTTCCAAGACGAACATTTCAAAAGGGCTTCCCTCACAATGACGCCTGAGGATGGGTTCGGCCCAGACACGAACAAAGGGTCGCTTCCCTAAACCTTCTCATCCCGCATATATATATACAGGGTGTCCCAGGGGTGAATGTGAATACCGTGAGAGTAGATTCGTGACGTAATATCGAGAAGAAAAGTCCTTTACCATTTTTGGATATTTTGAAGCCCTGAATTGTTATTAATTTTTTTTTATCAGCCAATGAGATGCGTCTATTTACTTTGTTTACGTCCGGGAGCGATAAGCGTCTGTGTTGGTGCCTACCATCGAACGTACAGCGAAGAGCGCGAGGGTAGGCATGGTGGGAGCACGGCTCTTCTCCGCGCCAACATAGATGCGTTCCGCTCATCGACGTAAGCAAAATAAATGGGCGCATCTCATTGGCTGATTAAAAAAATGAATAATAATTCAAGAGTTCAAAATATCAAAAAATGGTAAAGGACTTTTTTACTCGATATTACGTCACGAATCTACTTTCACGGTATTGACATTCACATCTGAGACACCCTGTATATGTACATATACACATTTAGTTCGCAGTATTATGCCTACATTTATATATACATCACACCGTCCACGGTTATAATACTCAACGCAAAACCACCCGGAAGAAACAGCAAGCAGCCCCGTTTTACGATGCCTTTCAAGCAGCCCCAAATTCGACCCGCAACTTCTTCTTCCACCCTACTTTGTCTTCCCCACGGGTGAATATCCACGAATTTTTCTATGGCTCGTCGAGTCATAAGCCTCGATATTTTCGACACGAGGCATTGTGAATTTGGGGACAGAAAGAGAGGTTGTAGTCGTCGATAGATTTATTATATTACACAAGAGAGATGATACGAGGGTTGCGAAAACAAAATGAGAAACACTGTCTGTTTACCATGAAACTCAATGAGAAAATCGAAATTTACACCTCCATCGATGATATTGCGTGTTCTTATCCAATAAACGATCTTTCGTGGATCAATTACAGAATTTAGAAAATTACGGGCGTGGACTAATTTATAACTATATGTACAGGGTGTCCTATTTTAATCTTGCAGGTGATTTATTATGAAACATACTGCTCCGATCAAGTATTGAGTGAAGCGAAATTTTTTAAGACGTTTGAAAAAAATGTTTGGTCCAAAATTAAAAATAGAATGGCCGACATGTCTTTTTTAAAAAGAATCATGATTTGTTTTGATTAAAAAAATGGTCACATCAAACAAATTACATTTTTTTAGGAAATTTTTTTTTGATCAAGTTCATAATTTTGAGGTTGGAACACCATTTTTGACTAGTTTAGCATTATTCAGCATGTACTACAGGGAGGCTCTTTGCGGCTAATCACTTACGCAGTATTTTAGACTCCAAACTCTCCTGTGTTGTTGGGGCGGTACGTCTACAACTCTACCACTTATTTCTCTACCAGAAATACATCTCTACCACAATAAAACATTACCGTAATATTACTAACAATTACCTAGTCTACTATATAACATTTTTGCCAAATATAGAAGCGTTTCAATAACCCTACCAAATAACAAGTCTTCCAGAATAAATCTCTACCAAATAATAACTCTTCCAACAAATAATATCTCTACCACAAAATGAGTCTCCCAGTAATTAACTCTAACATATATACCACAAAATCTTTGTATCACTTGACAGCTCGCCCATTTTATAACCAGATTGCAAGTCTCCGGGTTTTTAATCCTGCGATCCCTTACTTACCGACTACAGGGTGACTGTGTTTTTTTTATTGGAGCGGGTTCCAAGGTCGGTAAGTGACCGGCCGAATTGACAAGCCGGAGACTTATACTCTGGGTAGACTTGTAAAATCGGAGAGCTGTCAAGTGGTAGAGAGATTTTGTAGTTAAGATGTTACCGGAGAGTTCATTTCAGAGCATCTCAAAAACCTCCTAATCGGGCTGATAGCTGAGGCTTGACGGACGGTTGAAAGAAAAAACAAAGCCACAGAGAAATTTTCAATGAATTCGATTTATTACGTGAAAGTATATGTGAAGAAAATTACTGTAGCTAACACACATATTTTGATCCGTATTGATCACCGTGGCTCAAATTGACTCGGACTTTTTGTCTTAATCTAATATTAAAAGTAGTAAACCGGCGACAACCGGACTCAGACGGCCTACTGTGCGGTGTATTTTTTTTATCAACTATTTCTTTATGGAAGTATCACATGAAATATTTTTTTGATGGAAGTACCATAACTCAAGAGTATCGTGCTAAATTTTTACGAATAAATATTGAAAATTGAAAAAGTTATGAATTTTTAAGTAGAAAACCGTATTTTTCTGGACCCTTTTTTTCAGGAATTTTTTTCAATACTTAAAAATGAATAATTTACAGTTTCATCGACGAGAACATATTTTTCAATGTTCAAATCATGTCTCTGAATTTTTATGCGGAAATATAAGACGTCGTTTTGTTTCAGTGATCGCTCAAAGTTGGCTCGGGTCAAATTGACCCAGTGTGACTATTATGATATTCTGGGCAAGTGTGATCATCACGGGTTAAGCACATAAATTTTCATAAAAAAAAAACACAAAAAATTTGAGTTCTTTTTCAATCAGAAGAAAGTTTTCTGAAGCGTATTCGAAAATTGAATTGGGCCAGATTCAAAAGCAATAAAGTATAAATAAGCCCAAGTACAAATGTATAAATAAATATCTATTTATACGATTATTTTTTTCATGATCATGTTAGCCCACTCCTACTGGAATCTCCATGATTCCGAGTAATTTATTATCGACTCGATGCTGAAAAGCTGGGACGATTTATCGAGACAGTACAGCTCTATCGGATTCCGGGGAATCCCACATAAGTCGCTGCTTGGTGAAGGAATAAAAAAATGGAATAAAGGAGAAAAAAGGATGAAATGGAGTTTCAAAAAAAGTCCCTAGTGAGCTAGGCCGGATGCCGAGATTCCAATATGTGCAGTAACTCGGACCGCGTTGAAGACTCTCGGCTATGATAAATTCCCTAACGCTTACAAAACGAGTACGTAAGTATGTATGAGGAACTCGGCAAACACACCAAGGCGGAAAAGTGTCTCGGACTCCCCTCTCAGGATTTATCGTCCCCTCGTAGTCGTTTCTCGAGTTTTTGCCAAACCATATCACCCAAGCAGCCAGAGGGTGGCCACGGTGTATATATATGTAAGAATAAATTTAAGATACTCCTGGCTTAAGGTCAAATTGATCGTCTCAAGGTTTTACTCTATTCGCAAGCCCTGAGCATTGATTTTACTCCCCTCATGGGACAACATCATACTTTATGTTGATTAATTTTTTATGGTAGTTATGACCTATCTCAATTTTTGCTTATTTCATTTTTTTCGCATTTTCATGCTTTCATGATTGATGAAAAATCGAATTTAGATAAAAGTTAAAAAATGTTTTCTGCTTCTGTTAAAGATCGTAGAAACGATTTTAATGAACCAGGGCTGATTTGACAATTGTGAGAACTGATCCAACTTGCTTCAGAGTGGGAACCTCAATAAAAACCCTGAAAAAAAGGAACTTTTTGCGAATTTTTTAATCGTACTTTTTGAAATTGGAAATAAACTTTTTTATTACACAAGAATACTGATGTTTTGGAAAAAAATGTTTCGAAATCTTTAATACATTCCGACGCTAAAGCTGTTTAATGATGTGTAATACAGTGTGCATCATTTTGTGCGGAAAAAATCAAACAAATGGTTATACCTTCCAGTGTGAATCTAATAAAAATTTCAAATATCACAAATTGCAAGATTTCAGAAATAAGTATGATGATTTTCGCAGATAAATGTCAACTTAATTGATGAAAAAACTTGTTGTACTCCATTTTTCAAATAAATCTCTCAGGGTGCACATTTACAGTTTTAAACATTCCAAAATATTTTTGAAAACAATCATAATTGATGTAGATTTTTTTTTGTAATTTTCACATATGTAGTATTTTTAATATCCTAGTTTTTTTTAAAATATTTGTGTCATTGAAGCAGAAAAAAGATTGCACAAAATTATAATGTTTTACCAAATCAATTTGGCTTTCTTCTCTTAAGGGGGAATATACACCTGGCAGGGTCCGAAAAATCGACTTTTAAATTTTTACATTTTCTTAAAGTTTGGGGTCTTACAATTTCAAGTACAAATTCCAAAACATGACAAAGTTATAGCTCAAAGAGCATATGCGTTCGTTGCGTACATGCACGTGAAGATGACTACCGTAACGCGTTATTCTCAAAACAACGTTTTTCTAATTGGTACCCAAAATATCTCCAAAACTATTGAACCGATTAACTTTAAATTTGTTGTTGTTATTGTATACATAATTATCTAGTCTTTGTCATAGGATTTTGTTCCGATTTTTAGTTTCTTTTTTGGTCAGAATACGAAGGAATTTTTTTCGTTCTGTCCGTCATTCTGTCAAAAATCGGTATCTTTTAAATCGGCTATGACAAAGACAAGATAATAGTATCTATTTTAGTATCCTGTTTTGGTTTTTGCTTTCACATGATTTTTGACGAAACGCCATTGGATACCGCTATGGCAGATTTTTTCATGGCACTCCGTAGACAAATTAAGTACTCCGTGAATTTGCAACATCTTTACACAGAAAAACATTGAAAACATTCTTGAAAGTGTATATTTTTAGCTAGGAAAAACCCCGTTCTGATCATTCCAAAAGTTTCTCTGGAAAAAATTCTCGAAAATTACCTTTTTTGGAGTCTACTCCTTGAGAAGCGATATTAAGGCCCCGCTATGGAAATTTTACGGGGAGTAAAATTGAGTGGTGATATGAATCGTTACACAGGAGCACACGGGAGCGTTCCGCGTTCCGCGTCAGAGTGCGTGTATACAGGGTTGCCAGATGTTTGAAACCTTAATGCGCCAATAGAAGGAACTCAAACCGCCAAAAAGCGCCAACTTCGGGAACGAGAACGAGGCTTATGCTGCGCAACAGTTGATGCGCATAGTGTCTCCATATTTTTTTATGTAGTATATAAGCCGCATTCGCTTTGGACGTTAGAACCAGCCATCCGATTGGCGTAGCTTCTCTAAAGTGTGCGGCAATGGGCTGATTCGTATTCTAGTTAAATTCTTGTTTTTAATTTCTATTTTACTTATTATTTAGGTATATCTATTGATTTCGATATTTATAAACGATCGAGTGAAGAAGAGAGCAAAAATGGAAGGAACAGTTTCAAACGACGATAAAAAAAATCTGAATTGCACGTGGATGCGGTTACTTGGTAGGTGATATGATTCATGTTTATTATACGATATACATTGAAATCGAAAACTCAGGCAGAGCGGTAACGAGAGTACAGAATTCGACAAAAACAGAAAATGCTTAACAATGCCGAGGAAAAAAAAATTTAGTGGGTTTTGGGGTTATGTGCAATACTGCATGGCACGATCGGAAAATCTATGTGTGCGTACACTGTTAAAAAAATTTATTTGAAACAAACAAAATTTATTTGATGCAAGTAAATAAATGATTTGTATATAATCCGCTAATTCGTTATTGGGATAAAGTAAATATATTTTTGATAGAAATATCTTTGTTCAATAAGATCAAATATGAAATCTTTTAAAACAATGCACAGTTATTATACGGGAGTGTACGGGCGACTGAAATATCAAACCGAATTACTTCAGTCAAGTAAATCAAAATTTTAATAAAGCTTCCGACTTTTTTGGTGCCGTCTATGTTTCCATAGAAGTTAGAAAATGCTTTTTCTGATCTAGAAACTGCTCATTTAAATGGAACATCCCATCAGTTTCTTCCAAATCCAAATCTATTGGTCGAATTACATATTGTTTTAGATCAATATTATGATATTTTGCATTAACTGATATAGATAGTTGTATCTAACCGGTAATTAGTCCAATCAACAGGAAAAATGATCGATTCGATAAAATGCGTATTGGATATTTGTCCCTAAACATGTTATAAAAAATATATAGCCCTTGCAAAATAATTTAATATGCATAGTTTACCGGCCCCAAGAAGTGATAATAGAAAAAAATGAAAAATCTGCCCCAATTTTCCGATCTAATTTTTCTGTCCGACCGGGAATGGAACCCTCGACCCTGCCTATCGTACCTAATTACCTAACACGCTACCTATTACGCTATCGACTACTACTATGCACTTGAAAAAAGTTAAGGGTTATGAAGATTCGAATTTTATCCGGCAAGGGAAAATTTAATTTGTTTATGAATTCCTTTTTTTCACGAACACTCTGCTCGCTATAATTCGTATATATCGTACATACAAAAAATGCAAAATCATCAGATTGCTATTGATTAAAACTTTCGTTTTAATCAATAATAAATTGTTCAAACAAATACACAATAACAAATTGTTTAAACAAATAAACAATTACAAGTTGGTTAAACGAATAAACAATTTTTGGAGAGAAAATTTTTTAAATAAAATGAGAAAAACATAAAAAATTTTGAATTAAAAAAACGATACACTTGAACAATGGTTGTAATTTCACTAATTCTTTGTAGTTTTAGTAATTTGTTATTGATTAAAACGACAGTTTTAATCAATTGTTTAAAAAATAATTTCAAAAAATTGTTAAAAAAACAATAACAAATTATTTAAACAAATAAGCAATGACAAATTGTTTAAACAAATAAACGATAACAGATTGTTTAAACAAATAAACAATTTTTAGAAAGAAAAATGTTGAAACAAAATGACAAAAAAATTTACAAAAACGAAAAGTATAAATTGATTGATTTTAGTCGTTAACTCATTTTTCGAAAAAATGGACTTAACCCGTTCTGCGCAGAAGCCACAGAATAATCATCTTTATTTTCGATTTTAGAATACCGTGTCATAATATAACATAATTTTTTCTTGTACCGGAAAAATACACGGTAAGATGAAAAACTTAAATTACTTGCGTCAAAAAGTTTTGGTTAATTCATTCACAAATTTTCCATACACACAGCTAATAACTTGAATTTGTGTTAAATGAATAAAATATGATGCTCACATAAAATAATCATTTCAGATAAATAACATTGATATTAAAAAGGAAAAAATCCCATTTTAGTATTAAATAATTTTTATTTGGCTTGATAAAACAGAATGTTCCGATGGATCATCCGAAGTAGTTGAATCAAGTAATTTATTTTTGTTATCCCAGGATACCAAGTCTTTGCATCTGGGTATATTTTCTTGTACCAAAGAAAAACACAATTGATGTAAAAAATGTAAATTACTTGCTTACAGTATTTTTGGCTTATCCAATTAAAAATATTACATATACGCAACTAATAACTCCGTTTGGTGTTGATCAAATCAAGTATTTCGATAAAAAATATTAATTATTTCCATCTAATATTTGTGGCTTGCTGTTCGTAGAAAACCTGCATTTGAATAAAATAACTGTAACTAGTGTCAATTAATTCGATTGATTTGACCAAACAAATGCTACCAAGAAAATGACTTACTGAGCGCAACTTCTGTTTTTATTTAATGCAAAGAAAAAACGATTTGTCTCAAGTAAATGTCACTCAAGTAATTTGGTTCATTTGGATCAAATATATTTTTTTAACAGTGTACTTCACCGCGCCGGAAGTGAATACTTCTTATTGGGATTATTTTTATAGAAATCTCCAAAGGCTTTCTCAGAGTCTCCGAAGGCTTTTGCAGAGTCTCCAAACGCGTTTGCAGAGTCTCCAAACGCTTTCACAGTCTCCGAAGGCTTACGCAAGGCCTCCGAAGGCTTTTGCAAGGCCTCCGAAGGCTTTTACAGTCTCCAAAGGGCTCCGGACGCTTTCGAAATCTACTTACATTGGCTGTCAGGCTTGAATTTTTTTTGGTTTTCTGATATTAGGATTATTTTGGTAGAAATCTCAAAAGGCTTTCACAGAGTCTCCGAAGGCTTTTGCAGTGTCTCGAAACGCTTTCGCAGAGTCGCCGAAGGCTTTTACAGAGCCTCCAAAGGCTTTCGGAGAGCTTCCAAAGACTTTCACAGAGTCTCCGAAAGCCTCCGGGCGCCTTTGAAGTCTACTTACATTGGCTGCGAAACATTTATTCCTGATAGGGTAAAAGCCGGATAGTTGCCCCGGTTTTTAATACACTATGTTAGAGATGTCCCTACCGTTAGCACTTTCCTCTAATTATTAATATGCCCTCGCAGGCCTCAGTGCCCAAAAGAGATAGGACAGGGCCCACAAGTTTCGTCTGTGTGAGCGAAAATCTTCCGCGGCGAGACCTCGACGAGCGTTGTACTAATATTGGTTACTAATTTTTATTGAATAAATAATGTTATGGTTGAGAATTCAGTCAACTATTTGTTTCCTCGCATGCATTAGAGTTTCAACTACACGGCCTGATACGGTATATTGTGAAATAGCTTTTATTTATTCTTTTAATAAAAAGGATAAGTATCCGTATCAAAAAGGATAGTCACCCCAAATTCTTTTCCGGTTAGTTGCCCTAACAGCAATATGACAAAAACCCAGACGTGGTCCTTGCTAGACCGACGTTAGTTTAGCACTAGCGTTTAAAGAACTAGATAAGAAAGAAAAACTGTTAACTAAAGGTATTTAAAAAAATAATGAAATTATTCATTATAAAATTGATAATAAAATATCTAAATAAACCTAAATAAAATTTAAGAAATATAATAAAATAAAATAATCTGCAACTTAATATTAATTATAAACTCCTTCGAAGTATTTTCGACGTGAGGCGACTATCCGCCAGGTTGGGCAACTATCCCTCTTTGAAGAGGTCAAATGAAACGGGATTTACTCAAAAACAATATTAATTGGGTTTACAAAAATAGTGCACAATGAAAGATTAAATACCAATGTTTTAATATACACGAAGCATATTATCAGTAGATACTTAATTTTAAAGTAATAGAGCTTTTTCCTTAAGTGTGGCAACTATCCGGCTTTTGACCTATCGACATTTATATTCTTGAATTTTAATATGCGAATTTGTTTGTTCGCAGTGCAGAAACTAACCCGTTATTAACACCAGCTTCAAATAAATCGAAAACTAAGGCCGAGCGGCAGCCCGGCTGAGGTTCAAAGCTGCTGAAAAACCGTTATCATGAATTTCCGCTCATACTTGGCGGCGATTTCAATATTAACTTCGATAAGGACGACGCTTTGCGTTTAATACAATTTTTGAAAGAAGAGCTTAAGGAGGTTCATCTGGTACCGAGTGAGTCAAAAGAAAAATGTCAATGCTTAACCTCAAAATAAGCGGTGACTAGCGTAGTCATTGACAATGCTTAACCTCAAAATAATCAGCATTTTCGAGACTAATTAATTTATTATGAATCTCACAAGTACCTAATCGATTTTATGAAGCTCCAAAAATGTTCCTTAGATACATTTTCATTAATTTTTAAATTTTCGTCAAAATCTGTGTTGTAATGATTGTGCATTTAATATTTATAGACGGTATCTCATAAGAGCCCATGTTATTTAGGATTTACATTTTTATTTATTTCTCACGAACAACTTACCCTCAGGTCTTGAAATTTTAACAGATGACTTTTTAGATATTAATAACTATATTCTGATTTTTTTATCAACATCTGTATTGTAAATCGTGTACCAGATGAACCTCCTTAATTTAGATTTAGTTTCCGGTAGAGCATTGGGGACGACTAGATATGGTACAACCATTGATGTGATGTTTTCCCGATTCGTAACTCATGTAACTTCCGACGTGCACGTATCGTATTTTAGTTACCACAAACCCATCGTCACAGTATTTAATATAGACATTACTAATGGTGATGTTAACAGTTAAATCAATCAATCTTTCTAACGATGTATTCGTGTAATATATCGCGTGCCTAATGCTAAAAGGGCCTATAAAAGTTATAGGCCCTTTTGGCTTTGCAAAACCAAAAGGGCCTATAATTTTTTTTTTGCGCCAATCGTTTTGCCAACATTTTCTAAGCCTAAAGACAAAAAAAAAATTTCCAAAGCCAAAAGGGCCTATGCCTCAAATTTTGGCTTTAGGACATTGAACATTTAGTGATCTAAAGCCAAAAGGGCCTATAATTTTTTTTTTTACTTTCCGCTAAGAAAATTGAAAATTTTTTTTGGAAACAAATTTTTTTTTTGGAAAAAAAATTTTTTTTTTTGGAAAAAAAATCTTTCTTTTAAAATTTTTTTTTTTTTTAATTTTTTTTTTTTTATTTGGAAAAAAAAAGATTCAATCATTTGTTATTATTTATTTGTTTCAACAATTTGTTATTGTTTATTTGTTTCAACAATTTGTTATTTTTTATTTGGTTAAATAATTTGTTATTGTTTATGGTTGAACAATTTGTTATTGATTCGGATCCACGATTGTAACAATTCATGATATAATATCGTGAATTTATCATGAATTATCATGAATACCTGTATCAAAATAGATTTAAAAAAAAATAAATTTCTATCGTCAGTGTTTCTGATAATTCTTGGTTTAAATATTTCTGTTCCAATCTGTCGACTCTCAGTGTATCATGCAAGGTAAAAATATGCTTTAATACAAAAAGTACTTGAAATTGGTACTTGATTTTTTAAGTACTTGTACTTTAAATACTTCAAATCTCAAGTACTTAAAGTAATAAGTACCTAGTACTTTAAGTACTTAAAGTAGAAGTACTTTAAGTTTCGTTTTAATCAATAACAAATTACTTTCGTTTTAATCAATAACCAATTGTTCGAACAAATAAACAATAACAAATTATTTAAACAAATAAACTATAACAAATTGTTTTAAAAAAAGAACAAATTGTTTGAACAAATAAACAATAACAAATTCTTTAAACAAATAAAAAATAACAAATTGTTGAAACAAATAAACAATAACAAATTACTTCAACTTTTTTTTTTGCAAAAAAAAAAAAAAATGAAAACTAGTCAAATAATTTAAACAAACGTTTAAACAAATTGCTTAAACAAATAAAAAATAACAAAATGTTGAAACAAATAAACAATAACAAATTATTTAAACTTTAAAAAAAAAAAAAAAAAAATGCTCTGGTATGCAATTTCTATTCAAAACTTTGAAAAATTTTGATTTTTTTTATAGGCCCTTTTGGTTTTAGGCTGACAATTTCCTAAAACCAAAGTTTTTTTTTACAGATCTTCACGTTTCAAGCAATTTTAAGAAGAATGGCAAAAAAAAAATTTTTATAGGCCCTTTTGGCATGGACCCCTATCTTCTTGCTGTAATAGGCCCTTTTGGCATTAGGCACGCGATATTTGGATCGAATCATTTTAAATAAATATGGATATGAAATATGAATAAAAGTATGTACATGTTTTCAGTATTATCAGAGACGCGTTTATTTACCCCCTTTGCCTAAAGTTATAATTCAAGACAATATCGTTCTTAAGGTCTCAACTCCAATCGCGCGTTGGAGCTGACATGCACGGTTTTTTTTTTCGTTTCCAGGCGTCCATTCCCCCTTAAGGCGGTATTCTATAGTTTAGAATTTTGAAAAGAAACAATTTTGCTTTTTTTCATATTCTTACACTGAAAGAAATTATGGTTGGCCATACCATGCATTTTACTATAAATTATGGTAACTCGGGTAACTTCTATATTTTATAGTAAAATCATACAACATCTAAAATAGTTGCATGAACTATAAATGTGGTATTCCTAGCAATTGATATGATAATTGCAGCTATTTAATGCACACCGTATTTATGGTGAGAACAATGAGTTTGGCATGGTTGTTTTTACCAGATCGCATAATCCCATATCTTATCTGTCATTTTTTATCTTTACATTTAAAAAAATTGGTCTAACAGACCAACATAGTTGAACGAGTGTTCAAATTGAATATTTGGATTGTCGCAGGTAACATTCATATGTTAAAACTAGCCATTTCCGTCGCTCAGGTTGTATGTTTGGAATTACCATTTTTTTCAGTGAAACGCACTATCTACATTAATCTTTCTAGCTATTTAATGATTTAATGTAACAAACCAAACTGCTGAAATTACTATCTTGCATTCGGGTCATCACGTGTCTCTATTAATTGTTACTAAACATGTTATCAAAAATATACAGCCCTTGCAAATTAATTTAATATGCATAGTTAACAGCCCCGAACAAAGATACACTGAGAGAAAAAAACCATGGTGAGCTCAAACATCCGCTATGGTAAAAAGGGTTATAGTATGATTAATCATATTCTATGATCCTATACATATGAAGTCTACAATTTCGTAAAGCTTTGTCTTTTCTTTAACAGAAGGGGAAAAGAAAAAAGACCCTTTTTGATGGGAATCCTTTTCGGGGATTCGACCATCTTGCGTTTTGCCGCAATGTTCAATGTATTAAATATCCATACTGAAAAATAAGGATATCAGAAATAGACGAGCTTGGAAAGGATATAGGCTACGAGAGACAGGTCTGCTTGTGCGAGAGGTAACCACCTGGCGGATTTTTGGGGTACTGAAAAATCTGCAGATATGATCACTGAGAGAAAAAGTGGTTATAGTGTGGTTAACCATATTCTATGACTGGACAAGCAATAATATGATAAGCGCTACCATATTATTACTTGATAAGCACTACCATATTATTGCTTGTCCAGTCATAGAATATGATTAACCACACTATAACCCCTTTTCCTCTCAGTGATCATATCTGCAGATTTGTCAGTACCCCAAAAATCCGCCAGGTGGCTACCTCTTGCACAAGCGAACCTGCCTCTCGACGCCTATATCCTTCCAAGCTCGTCTATGTCTGATATCCTTATTTTTCAGTATGGATATTTAATACATCGAACATTGCGGCAAAACCTAAGATGGTCGAATCCCCGAAAAGGATTCCCATCAGAAAGGGTATTTTTTCTTTTCCCTTCTGTTAAAGAAAAGACGAAGCTTTACGAAATTATAAACTTCATATGCTATACATTCAAAGATTGAAATGTTTAAAAATATATATTGTGTAAAAATTGAAAAAAAATTATTTCATTTAAATACATATGTGTTTAGTTTGAAATAATATTTATTAATATTAGGATGAATATGGTAACATCTACTATGTACGGAAGTTTAGTGCACGATATAATGTGTAAAATAGAACAGCGGGTTAAGCGAATAACCATATCGTATGGTAAACCCTACTATCATGTAGTGCATTTTCCAAAACAAGGTATGTATGTTACAACTACGTGTGCTACGTGAATCAATTGGTGTACCGGAGAGAACCAAATAATGCGTCCACTTACGTAGTAGATGTCCAATGTACCAACGATCTTGTAATTCGTATGAAATCTTATAGTAAATGATACCTTCCTCAATAATCAGATCGCACACAATTGTATTGTACACTCAACCATTCCACGATAATAAATATTGCCAAACAGTTGGGTACTTCCCAAGAAAATTATGTTCATATATACATTTAGCATTTGTTGGATGAATTATAAGCTGTTAGTTGGAATTATTATACATTAATAGCCGAGCAATCCAAATTGTGGTAGCGCCCTATATACTTTGTAGTAATCTGTATTAAAAACTAGTAGTTGCGCCAAGGTCGGAAGAGCATAGTAGATCACATCTTCTTTTCATTGCCTCTAACCATAACTATGGTAACGGGCAACAAAAATATAGTCGGGGTTACTCAAACAAAATTTTACTATGCAAATCGCCTACCATATACCATATAGATTTTTTTCAGTGTAAAGTCAAGATCGTTAAGAATAAATTCTCGAAAGGAAATTTTTTAATTCCACTAATTTACGGAGTTGTAGCTATTTTATTGATGCAGCAACAATATAAGCCCGTCACGTTGGAGCACATCGGACTAAAGACGTTTTTCTCAAAACTACATCTCATCACGGCTGACATGATATCTCAAGTTCTAGATAACTCCTTCACTGGTAGACAATTTTTTCTTACTATCAACTTGAAATTTGGTATTCCGGGGTTTTTGGGGTCACTGATTACGAATCTGCACTCCAAATTTAGAAATTCAAGAAGGCGGACGAAATATGCAAAAAGTCATTTGACGAGCGAACTAATGCTGGAGGTGAGAAATAAATATGTATTCAATTTCTAAATGAGTGCAGATTCGTAATCAGGGACCTCGAAAACCCCCGAGCACCAATTTTTGCTCACATCGAACGACTTTTTGCATTTTTGGTCAGCCATATTGGATCCGCCATTTTGAAATTTTAAGTTCAGAATCGTAATCAGGGACCGCAAAAACCCCCGAGTACCAACGTTCGCTCTCGTCAAATGACTTTTTGCATTTTCGGTCCGCCATGTTGGATCCGCTATCTTGAATTTCTAAATTTTGAGTGCAGATTCGTAATCAGCGACCCCAATCAGCGACGAGTACGGATTTTAGTTCTGCAATTCTCAGAAATTTTGTATATAACTCTTTTTTTCCGACAGCCCGCCGTAGGGCGGGCTCACCATTTAAGGGGTTAACCGATTCACTTGAAATTTTTCACTAATCTTTAATGTATAACTTTCTGTCACCCATACCACGATTGTGTCAAAATTATTATTTTTAGTATTGTAAACAAATTAAAAACTATGAAAAAAGGGTCGAAAAATGCCTTTTTTGTTCGGACAGCCGTCAGTGTGCAAATTTTTTTTCCCGTTTTCTTTGAGGTACGGTCTATAACGACATTCTTGCTAATTGAGAATCTTTTTTTAAATTTTGTATCGGATGACTAGACAGGTTGCAAACGTGACAGCAAGCACACCCCTTTTTTATCCCCAACTTTACCAGCTTATAACTTATTTAATTGTCATTTGTTTTCTCGAATTTTTTTTTGTATATTGTCAAAATATTAACAAATACGTTATAAACAAAAGAATAGTACAAATATTTTGTTGTTTTTGTTTATCGAGCTCGACAGAACGCTCAAAATGTATGTCCCTAGACCAGAATATCACCTTAATTCAATATCCCCTATTCCACGACTGCAATATCGAGCCTTTTCACCGGTTATTCGTATCATTCGCGATTTCTCGGAATCTATCAATGGCAACATCACATGAAAGTGAGCAAAAGAAGGAGAGAAATGTTAGCAATTAGTGAGTGTCAGTTTGCGAGCTCATGGTTTTATATCGAGCGTGAAAATGCGAAAATTGGTAGGGCGTAGTGAATATCGGAATAACCAAGTGATGTCTTAATTTCACGTGTATCATTATCCGATCGATTAAACGGTATTTTAGCGGTTCTGATTTTCAATTTGACTGCAGCATGAGGGGTTTAATTCTTGGAGACATATTTTTCATAAAATGATGATGAAATTTACATCGTTGGAATGGAACAAAAATGTAAGTTTTTTATAATTCATTTTCAATTTTATTTACGCTTTTCTCGTGCATTAAGCATCCCAACTTCTTAATAAAGACCCCAAAATATATTTCAACGATTTTTCACTTTGAAAATTTCTTAGGAAGAATTAATTTTATTAAAAAATAAACTATTCCCATTGCATTTGAACGATGCTAACTTCAGCATCATAAAGAAGTTTTGCTCGATTTTACTTACGTTACTTATAAACGATTATCGTACGTTTTTAATATTTTTTTATTTAAAAAATGAAAGTTTCCCAAAAACACACTCGCGAAAGTACATGAAGATTGCTGAAAAAGAAGTTTTGCCGTCATACAAACGTCACCCCTTAAAAACATATCGTCATCAGGCATCAAATTCGTTTTCCGATATCAAACTTTTTGTTACATCGGTTTTCCACGTTTTGGCTCTTGTATAAATGTTCAACAGATTCTCCAGATTGGCTCGGATGCCAATCAAGGATTCAACTGTGCGGTCTGGGAAATTCGATTAAATTCAAATCGGGGATCAATTTATTCGAACGTGGTTTGCTCGAGTGCATACAAACGCGGCTATCGATTTCAGTCGAGCAATTGCTGGCTATCGTCCAGAGGTTATCCCCGAAAATTCTGCGGCGTAATCGATTATTAGAAAGGTTGTCCAGAATTTCCGATATATTGGAACACCTGAAGCAACGGCGATGAAATTATTGAATTTATTCACGATACGATACCAAATTTCCAATTGGCTTCGTTCCTCCCAACAGAATCATTTTTGCATTGAAAAAAGAAATAAAAACTTAACTTTTCGTTCATACTCAGGGGGAGGCTTAAACCCTCCTTCACCTTTTAGTGTTTGTGAGAGTGAGGGAAAGATACAGAGCTAAAATTTGTAACACTACATTTTTTCTCAAAAATTATTCAACCCCCAAAAACACCAAAAATGGTGTACAAAACTTGGAGACAAGTACATTTCAAAAAGTATCTATGGTTTTACAAAAAGTTGGGAAATAACATACTTGGAAAACATATTGCCAAGAACAAGTAGGATAACACATATTTAAAAAATATATATAATCCCTCGTATCATAGATTTAAATAAAATTCAAAATATATATGAAAAAAATATATATTTAAAAATATACAAAAATAATAATAAGTAATTGGCGAGTTTTCATTCATTTTATACGTTATGAAATTCTGTGTGAGCCTTGAGCTACATGTATACTAGAAATTGTTTGCACTTATTTTTTCTGTTGGAGATAAACTCGCCAAGTACTTATTATCATTTTTGTATATTTTTAAATATATATATTTTTCATATATATTTTGAATTTTATTTAAATCTATGATACGAGGGATTATATATATTTTTTAAATATGTGTTATCCTACTTGTTCTTGGCAATATGTTTTCCAAGTATCATCTATTTATTTCCCAACTTTTTGTAAAACCATAGATACTTTTTGAATTTACTTGTCTCCAAGTTTTGTACACCATTTTTGGTGTTTTTGGGGGTGATTTGTCCACTTTTCACGAAGGGTTTCCATTCGGTTTTTTGATTTCACATAATTTATCATTCCATTTAATTATATAATTTATTATTATTTATAAATTCATGCAATTGTATAATTTTTATACAATTTTTTAAAACTTCTTGTGTCCATTTTCTGAGATAGGCTAAAAGTCTCGAAAGGGGTAATTCTCCAAAGGTAAAAATCACGAAGGATACAGATCCCGAAAAAATATTACGTCACATTCGGTGTCGCAAATGCCTACATAGAAGGCAAATTTAATTAAAATCGGGGCTACTTGGGCCTGATTTGAATTTAAAGTTACGAGGTTCAAGACGAATGTAAATTAAGTGTAAAAAATGTGATTATATTAATTGCGATCGATTTTCCATAATCATCGCGCCATCCTTTATTACAGTGAATATTTTATCCCTTCATGAACACCAAAACTTTTATAATCATTTTTTTGTATAACCTGAAGCTTGTCGAAAGGTGCGAAAAAATCGGCAAAGGAGGAGAAGGAAAAAAACTGTCATCTCGGCGATATCGTAAACAGCTCGACCATAATAGAAAAAACGCGATATCTTCCGTATTTGGATAGCTAGAGGATTCATTTCGGTGGCATTCGAAAGAGAAATAAAATCCCGATACAACGTATTCCCCGAAATCTTCCAAAGCCTAATAATTTGGTAATTATTAAGAAAATGGTTTTATGTATATAGATATACTTCTGTGTATAAGTGAGTTGGCAGGCGTATAAGAGTCTTGGAGCTCCTCTCGACATGTCGGAGTTAGGGAGGAAATGTACTTGTCTCGAGTCGCTACCGCGACTCTTGATATGGACAAAAAAAAAAAACAGCATGACCCTTGCATATATTAATTGACTGGTAATCCCGCTCTTCATGTTTTATATTATATAAAAAGTTTTTCGAGAAAAATTTCACAAAAAAGTTTTGATTATACTGGGTTGGGGAAAGAGTAATTTCGGTTTTTCTTAATAGATGGCTTCAAAGTCGCATATCTCTAGTAATACTTATTCAATGAAGACATACTATAGCGCGTTTGAAAGGTAACAGTCAATAGAACATTCTAGATATAAAGGTAGAGTCATTCGTTTGATCAGTCAAAAGTTATTGCGGCTTGAAAATGGAGATTCCAGAAGGTCATTTTCGTCATATTTTGCTTTTTTTACTTCTGAAAAGGGAAAAATGCAGCGCAAGCTCATCGAAAATTGTGTGGTGTTTATGGTGATGAGTGTTTAAATGAATGCCAGTTTAAGAATTGGTATGCTCGTTTTCGTTCCGGAAATTTCGATGTTAAAGATGAACCTCGCCCTGGCCGGCCGATCGTTGAAAAAGTCGATGAAATTCTTGAAGACCGACATATTTCATCTCGCGACATCGGTACGGAACTAAACATCGATCATAAAACAGTTTTGAACCATTTTCATAAGACTGGATACCGAAAGAATCCCGGGGAAGCTTCACAAACGGTTGCAAAGCCCCTATTGACGTCAAGGAAGGTGATGCTGAGTGTTTGGTGGGATTGGAAAGGAATTATTCATCACAAGCTGCTCTAACCTGGCTAAACCACGAATTTGACTCTACTGTCAACAGCTAATGCGATTGAAGCTGACAATTACAAAAAAACGGCCAGAATTGATAAATAGGAAAGGCGTTGTCTTCCATCACGATATTGTTAGACTACACATATCTTTACTGACTTGGCAAAAATCGAGAGAGTTTGGATGCGACGTTTTGTGATGAATCCACCGTATGGCCCGGACCTTGCCCCGTCCGACTCCCATTTGTTCCGGCCTCTGCAAAATTCTCGTGTAAAGCTGGCTTCAAAAGAGGCTTGTGAAAATCACTTGGTTTACTTTTTCGCCCAGAAATCTCAGAAGAGTCAGAAGTTCTACAGTGACGGAATTATGGTTTTACCAGAAAAGTGGCAAAAGGTCATCGATCAAAATGGCACATATATAATTCATTAGCGTTTAAAACTTATTTGAATAAATTCGCGTTGAAAAACATGAAAAAACCGAAATTACTTTTTCCCCAACTCAATCTGTTAATCTCCAATATGCGGCAAAAATCTTCATCCCTCGTCTAGGACTATCCAAAATCAGGTTATTGTTATTTCGGACATCATTATTTGGGTAGGATCAATAAATGTTGTTTGAAGCGTTGAAAATATCTTCATTCTTGTCAAAGTGTGATCAATACACCGTATACCAGAGTTTACTCATAAAAGTTTGAAAATAGAACACAGAACTGTACTCTGTTCTTCACGAAACTTTCAAAACTTTCATCTTTGTTGTTGATTCGCTCTCCATTGGTGAATTCAAGTGATCGAAAAAGTTGTTTTCCCTTAAAGCCCAGAGGGTTGCCTCCGGGGAAACGGTACTTTGCACTTGCTTTTCTGCATCTTTAAGAAGACTGTTTTTCGTTCGATGCTTTTTCGAGTTCAAGGCACGAACGGGGTTTTTCTGATGAAAGATCATGTGCGAACATGACAGACCAGAATGCGAAAAAAAAATTTCAGAGGTATACATGGAAGAACAAGGGATGATGCGAAGTTTAAACATTTTTCGAAGTAGAAGAAGAAAAAAATGAAAAAGAGATTTAAGAAGATATGAAGGTAATAAAGAAGAAGGCTGAGGAGATGAAAGTGAAGAATAAAGCAGCGGAATAAGAAGAAATCAAAGAAGAAGAAGAAGAAGAAGAGGAGGTGGAGGAGAAGGAAACGAAGAAGAATAAAAAGAACCGTATTCGAAATTAATCTCGATGGAAAAGAAGAATTGAGGAGAGGAAGAAGAAATCGAACAAGATGATATAGGGGAGAAAGATGAAAAAGTCGAAAACACGAGCAAGAAGAAAATGGTGAAAAGGACGAAGAAATCCATTACGATGCGAATGTTTGCGGTATCGTCAAAGTTCAATGGCCAATGCAGACAGATTGGCCAATAAAGAGAGAAAGGGCGAAAAGGAGAGGGTGGATTATTGTGAGGTACGTGCAGAATTCGTTGGTACATAGCGAGACCGGGCCTTCATGGTTGCCTCGTGAATTCGAATGAAAATAAACCGTCAGACCGTTTGATTTACAGGAGTGAGGACGAGGAGGGGAACGACAACCTACCGCACGTCGCATACCGAAATAGACCAGCAAGACGAAAAACGACTACCCGACGATACTCTTGTATATAGTTTGTTAAATAAAATAGCGCAGTGCTGTAAACGCCAAAGGGAACACACGTTATTTGTATGTGGAGTATTCCAAGTCAAGTCAAACATTTGACCCTCATCGTCTCGGATTTGTTTCCAACGTCTGGTGAAGCCGAAAATTACTTGCAATTATATTTATAGTTCTTCCCACTAACTGTTTGGTTCTAAATAAAAAGCAACCAACGAACGATAATAATTTGGGCAAGCATTTTTTCAGATTTAAAATTTTTTGCGCTGTTAATGTATAAAAAGTTATTCACAGAATGATCGGTGATCTGAAGGGGTATACCCTAGAGAATTTTCAGCAAATTAAAAAAAAAAAAAAATTGTCAAAAGGTGCTTCAGGGTCTCAAAAATGTTTATATTCCCAATTTTGAATTCTGTCGCAGCCATTTTTAGTCTGGCACTTACAGTACTAAAAACTATAACCTTTTTTCGCGAAACTGCATTTTTTTTAAACTACCCGGACATAACTCAAACAGATCTTCACCTAACGGTTTGAAAATTTATCATTATATTCAAAATTGCATTCTTCACGTTGTGCGTCAGATTGTTTTTCGATATATTGCATAGTTCTTTTTTTTTAAAAACAATTATGGGACGATTTTTTCGTGAAATTGTTTTTTTCCATAAGTACAACTCTCATTTTCGTTTTGATAAAAATTGTTATATATGAAAAAAACCTTTAGCTATTATAGTAGACATTCGAAAAAAAATTTGTTTTGTGTTCAAGATCAAACATTACATAGGTTGAATTTATATTGTATTTTGGATCATTGGCTCTTCTGAAAGAAGGCAAGAAAAAAAGCGTCGACGGAGAATTGCGGTTTCATTACCATTTTCTAGTAATTATTGTGAAAAAATTATTTTTTGTAATTCATTAGTAATTATCGATAACAAAAATTGTCACGATATACTTGTGTTTTCTCTTGCTTTAGGGTCTTGCTCTTGCCTAGCCCCTTAAAAAACTGAAATAAATGAAAGTGATTCCTAGCTTTAGTACAGTCGTGAAGAAATCACGCCAAAAGTGTAAGGGTCAAAGGTGTGTTAAGGTGACTTGGGATACCCTGTATAAAATAAGCAAGCCCGCTTCATCGTTTTTCAATCCAGCTTCTTTCCCTGGAGAAAACGCTTAACTGATGAGTAAAATACAGATTTTCCTTGTCCATCCATTCTCCTATCCTCCTATATTTTATCTTTTTAGTCATTCGCCCGCAATTGCACATGCAATTTTTGTATTGATTTTATTGATTTTTTTTCATAGATTTTTCTCAAGAGGCCGCTCAGCTCAATTGCGCGAATGATGAATTGGAAAACAACGTTCATTTTCGGAACCCATATACAAATTTTGAAAATAATTTATATTCAATTTGACTTCTCGAAATTTCTATGATGCTGAAGTTTGTATCGTTTCGATACAACAGTAAGAGTTGATTTTTTAATAAAATTTATTTTTCCGAAAAAATGTTTGAACTGAAAAATAGTTAAGATGTATTTTGGGCTCTTTATCAAGAACTTGGGATTATAAATGCGCAAGCAAAACAATCTCTCATTAAAAATTAATTGAAAAAAAATTATTTCCGTTACATTGCGCGATGCAAACTTCAACGTCATAAACATCTTTTATATATTGTGAAAATTGTGTCGACATTGTGTAAATATCATTTTTCAACGTTCCATAAACAATTTGAGCTGTCATTGCGAAGTCATTCAATCTCAATGGACGTAACAATTCGTTTTCGTTTCTTTCACGTGTCATCGCTCATCGCCATTAACGCGTGTTAAAAAAAAAAAACGAATATACAACGTTTTATACCACCCCGATGTTTCTTTTTCTTGCGTTTGACTAATACCTTGAGGCAGATGGCCCCAGAAAGAGAAGAGAAGAAAGGATAGAAAAAAAATAAAGCAGCAAGTGTGCATCGAAAGTGACGGCATGGACGAAATAAAGCTCCTCGTCTTGACACGCGTCGTCGGTGCAGAGTCTCGGTTAGAGACTTTCGTGACACACACACGTACATACACAGTGTGTAAAGATAAATATGGCATTAGCACGAACGGGAAAAGGGGTTTCTTGACACTGATTTGTTTTTACTTGAAATCGGCTTGTTCCGTTGTGGCTCGCCATTCTTCGAGTTTGGAGACACTTGAAGCTAGGAAACAACACATTGCGGCGCCACCTATAACCTACGTCCATTATCCGCATAGAGAGTTAGTTAAGGGGGTCGAGTCAGCGTCAAAACGGCGATTTTTAATTATAATTTATAATTTTTGTAGAATGCCTACAAATATGATGTATCGTCCACCATTTGAGGTACCAAATGAATAATTTTTTGGGACTAGTCAAAACCCTTGAGGTGCACCGGTGTCCTGAAAAACCTAGTTTTGAGTTTTTACACTCTGCGCATGATTCAGAAAGAACTGCTAGACGGATTTTGTTGTACATCTCATTTCCTTCGTAACGCTTCCTCCCACGGGATGAACGCGGCACATTTTGATTCAAGTCAAAATTGTAACCAGGACAATGCCTGGAAAGTTCAAAATAGGCTACCAATTTCAAAACTGGCCTGCAACTCTGAAATAAAGGGCAAAAGACGAAATGTGCCGCGTTCATCCCGTGGGAAACAGCGTTACGAAAGAAATGGGATGCCGTAGAATAAAATCCGCCCAGCGGTTCATTCTGAATCATGCGCAGAGTGTAAAAACTCAAAACTAGGCTTTTTAGGACACTGGTGCACCTTAAGGGTTCTAACTAGTCCCAAAAAATTGTTCATTTGGTACCTCAAATGGTGGACATAACATCAGATTTGTAAGTATTGTACTAAAATTATAATTTATTATTAAAAATCGCCGTTTTGACGCTGGCGCGACCCCCTTAAGGTAGTTCCTCCATGAGGTCATTTTATTCAGAAATGGTTGAAATTTGGCATACAGGTTATTTAATATGTTATCCAAACATCCATGCAGTTTAAATAAGTTTGACCGTCCCAGACCCGAGATATTCACACTCAAAGTTGGCTTAATTTACACGTAAGGCATTGGAAACACACGGTGCATAGGTACGTTATTAATTCTACCATCAAAACAAAAATTACGAAGTTGATACAAAAACTGAGAGAAGTCCAAACGGAATGTCACGAAGTGCGTAAAAAAAAATCAGGATGATTTACCGTCTAGTTTCCAAGAAATAACCATTAGAACCCGACGGTTTTAGTATTATAACATGAGTTCTGCGAGCGGAGGAACCCGTGGAGGGGGAACGGAACGGCGATCGGAACCAATCAGAACGTTGCCACGATGGTCGTGCTCACACACATGCAGAAGAATGTGTCGTCTGTAAGTGTAGCTCTTTTGTGTATTGGGGCAGAGCCAGGACAGTTCCGGCAAAAAGTTAACTCGCAGAGTGCAGCAGATTTAGGTTAGCATAAATTTTACGACAGTAAAATATATCTATCGTATTATCTATCGACACTGATTTAATATTGTGTTTTTGAAATGTATTTACTAGAAATTGAAATAATCATCAACCCTGTAAATATGCACATGCTGTGTAACTTTTTGTTAAGGTTGTCGAGGAGGAACCTTAAGAGCCAGCTAGAATTCCATTCATTGAGTGTAATATCATTTGCAAAAGAATCTGGAAGGAAATCTATAGTTTTGTAATGGATTTCATTGGGCAGAAATTCGTCGTGATTTTTCTCCATCTGGATTTGGGCACTTTGAACAAGCTGATTGAAATACAACTCTGACAGATCTTCTTACACGGAAAAAACGACTTAGCTGCTTCAACCAACCAGCTTAGTGCTCTGAGCGCCAGAAGAGAAATTAGTTGGATCAACTAGATAGTTGGTTGGGCCAACTAACCAACCTTATTTATTAGATACCACAACTAAGTCGATTAGTTGTGCTAACTGAAAAATTGGTTTGGTTAGCTGACTCAACCAACTGTCTAGTTGATCCAACTAATTTCTCTTCTGGCGCTCAGAGCACTAAGCTGGTTGGTTGAACCAACTAAGTCGTTTTTTCCGTGTAGTCTACCGATGAAAGTCATAAAACTACAACTTGTTCAAATTACAACTCTACTGTCAAATAACTCCACCGGCATTTAGGGTCTTCGAATGCGTCTACCCAATTACAATAATTCAACGATACAAATCGGTGCAACTGAACCGATTTGTTTCAGTGTACCTCGATGCTGAACCTCTCGAAGACGTTTGCCAAATTAGCCTTACCGACTCCACCAAATTACAACTCCTAAAATCACGGCGACCAAGCAAGTTCAGCAAATTACAATTTTATCATAAAATAAATAACGTTAAAGTTTGCATCGTTTAAATGCAACGAACATAGTTTATTTTTTTATAAAATTCATTCTTCCTGACTAGTTTTCAAAGTGAAAAATCGTTGAAATGTATTTTGGGGTCTTTAATAAGAAGTTTGGATGACGCTTGATGGACGAGTAAAGCGTAAATATGATTGAAAATAAATTTTGAAAAACTAAGTTTTGTTGTATTGTAACGATGTAAATTTCAACATCATTTAAATAATCCTTCTGCAAATTGTACTGCGAAACAGGTCTGCATGAAGATAGACTTTTTGAACAAACATAACTAATTATAATAACTCCATCACAAAACTCGACCGGGATTTATGCTGCCTGAACGAAACTTCCACATTACAACTGTACCACGAGAGAACTTTAACCGTATCTATCGGAACTAGACTTTTTGAACAAGTCAACCAAAGTACAATTCTGACAGAATTTAGACCTCCTGATCAAATTTCAAAATTTTGAAACCTGACGTCGAAAAACTCTACTGGAATTTAGGTGATCTGAACGATTCTATCAAATTTCGATTACACCAAAAAACATCACCACTTCAACGTGGCTTCTTGAACAAGCTTACCAAAGCTTACCAAAGCTAGGATCCCTCAAAGACCTTACGAAATTACAACTGTACCACGAAAAAATATATGATCCTTGAATGAGCTTACCAAACAACTCTATTCTATGTACCTAATGGTAAGTCATCGACATCTTATTGCTTTATTCGAGAGTATGTTTAACGCGCTGAACTTGTTACATGGTACAATTTTAACAGAGTTCCAACTGTATATGTATGTAGTACACTGCGACCTCGATAATCGGAATCCGTCGGGACCGGCTCTTGCAAGAAGTGGGGTTGCGCACATTGCACAGAACCGTCTCTGCGCCGCTGATGGCTGACAGCGGCCTGACGCGATTGGCTTGGCGCTTCTCCCACTACGCTGCAATTGCAACGATCGAGGTACCGATTATCGAGGTCGCAGTGTACGTAGCAATCCCCCTTTCGGTAGAGATGCATCTGTACACAGATATTGTTGAATTGACACGCCTCTTGTAGAGTTTTTTTCATGATAGAGTTACGAAACGATGCGCCTCTTGGGAGTTTCGATTCTGATGGACTCGTCGTTCAATAGTGAATTTGTCGGTAAAGTTGCAAATGTGCCGATCTTGTTTTTTCATGTTTGAGACATTTTTTCTTACATTGAAATAACTTCATAAACATTGACAGCACGTTCCGACAAAACGTTACAGATTCGTTTGCGATTTCTGATCAGGCTTTTGGACTCTGAATACAGCTACTAATGGCGCGAGAGGGAAGAGAAGAGGAAAAAAGTGCGAAGGAAGAAAGGAACGTGAAAAAAAAGCGTGAGGTAAAAGTCGTCGACACGTGACGAGCAGACCGTGAAGGCAAGGTGGCTGGCCAAAGTGGCGAGACGCTCGACGCTGTCTATACGGGGTGTTCCATAAATATTGATGGCAATTCGGAAACGCGCGTGCCGGGCACACACGCTGGAATCTCTATACCACGATATATGTATATACAAGATTCACGTTTCCCGCTGGAGACGCGCTCCAGGGCCAGAATCAATTAATCGTGCCAGGCGCGCACGTGTCCCAAGAAGGGGAACGAGACTGCGGAATCCCCGCTGTGTATTCGAGATACCAGAAACTCCACCCTCGTGGGACATATAGACTGTACCGGTTAAAATTGCACACGCGCGAAAAAAAAAGAAAAAACTTTTTTCGTCCCCTCCCGGGACTAATTGGTCGGGCGATCCGTTGATTGTACAATGGAATCGTTATTTCGTATTTTTCTACCTCTTGATAGACTCGAATAAAAAAAAGCTCCAAAAGAACAGAACAATTATTTGAACATAATAATTGCTATCATTTTTCAATAGTATTTGATATTTGTTTATATTTGTTTTTAGGAAAATATTTGTTTTGAAATTCTCACCCTCGAACGGTTAATATTCTCCAGAATGTAAATAAATATCATTTGGAACAAATATAGCACGATTTGTATCGATTCTAGCAGAAATGCCGTTTGTAGGGTTGATATTTTGTAAAATTTTCTGATTTTATAAAACCCTCAGGAGTTTTCTACTCATCGTAACTTTCAAGTTCCGAGCTGGAGCTTTTTCTACAGATAAAATTTGGCAAGATTAGCTCAATGGTTCCAAGATTTTCTTAGTTTTTTGAATTTCTTGCAAAGTACTTGCAAACGCTGCAACTTTTATAGTTCTGCTACTACCAAGCTTCATTTTTTCACATAAATACACTAGATTATGGAAGCAGTTCTATTGAACTTACTAAAGATATTTAAGGGGACCGAGTCAGCGTCAAAACGCTGATTTTTGAACATAAATATAAATGTTCGTTGAATACGTGTAAGCCTGACCAATGGTGCATTATTTGACGTATCAAATGAAGAAATTTTTTACGCTAGTTAGAACCTTTAATGGGCCATGGTTTTCTCATAAATCAATTTTTGAGTTTCACTACGCTGTGCACGATTCTGACCAAACCGCTTGACGGATTTTATCCCACGACTCCTCATTTTCATCGTAACACTTTTCAGGAGTGCTTAAGAGGAGACTAAAGACCATTTTTATTCAATCCCTACAGTATCGACGTATCATCGTCGTCTAGTCTTTCTCCGACAACCGTGGATGAAAATGAATTACATTTTGACAATTAAGAGGGGGATAAATTAATTAACAATTAATTGTCAATTGAGAGGCTAAAATGCGTTACAGCTAACGCCAACGAACTCATTCGAGCCTCCTAAATATTATAGGTTACTCGTCAGAATCCATAGTGCTGCCCTCACTCGCACGTCTGTGAACTACATTTCGCCATTTTGTTTTTCAATAAAACTACAATTTATCGATATTTATCTCTTGATGCGCCATCCAAACTTACGCCGTGTCATTTTGATAAAATAATGTCGAAAACGTCTCGATATTTATATCGTCGCGTTCTTCGTGGAGCCTCACTCTTGGTTTTCCTGAAATGCAGTAAAAGTTTAATAATTTAAGTTTTTCAATTACAGTTTCTTGGTGATAAATTAATCTGTGTATTTTTTTTTTGTTTTTCGAAAAAATTTTAGTGAGGGTCCATTCCTGCCATTGTTCTGATGATGTTGTTTAAATTTTATTCAATTCCATCCATTTGTATAAGAGCAAGTTTGGATGGCAATTTCGAGGTGTTGGTGTCGGTATTTAGCCTCCTCTTAAGGGCGGCATATTTTTTTAGGTTCTTATTATAAAGTGACGGGCCACTTTTTGGATTTTGGAAACAAAAAATGGGTTAGAAATT
Organism: Alloplasta piceator; assembly: GCA_946863875.1. Lineage (NCBI taxonomy): Eukaryota > Metazoa > Arthropoda > Insecta > Hymenoptera > Ichneumonidae > Alloplasta > Alloplasta piceator. The sequence continues at coordinate 19,778,938 of OX333075.1, forward strand.
TAAAAAGTGACCTGTAACTTCATAATAAGAACCTAAAAAAATGTGCCCCACTTAACCTTTTGAAGCATACATTTTTCCTGACATAAGATCCATTTCAAATGTGGGTTCCGTGGGTTTTTTGGGTTGCTGATTACTAATCCGAGCTTGAAATCCAGAAATTCAAAATGAGCATTTTGAGCGTTTTGGCCGCCATATTGGATCCACCATTTTGAATTTCTGGATTTTGAGCTCAGATTTGTATTCAGCGACGCCATAAAGCCTCGAATACCGAGTTTCATCTTCATCAAGCTACTTTGAGCGGTTTGGTCCGCCATTTTGGATCCGCCATATTGAATTTCTGAATTTTGAGTTCGGATTCGTAATCAGCGACCACAAAAGTCCCCGAGTACAGAATTTCAGCCAAATCAAGTAACTTTTTGCAATTGGGTCCGCCATATTGGATCCGCCATTTTGAATTTTTTAATTTTGAATTCGGATTCGTAATCAGCGACCTCAAAAAACTCTGAGTACCAAATTTCAAGTAAATTAAATGTAAGCAAAAATGTATGCTTCGATGAATAGATTTTATTATAACCAAAAAATGGTCGAACATTGGGCCTTGATATAAAATCAGCCATTTTGAATTTCGAAATTTTGACACCAGATTCGAATTCAGCGATCCAAAATACCCCTAAGTATGAAGTTTCAAATACATCGGTTCGAAATTGATGCATTTCTTTCTGAATTTAAAGAGGTGTATCTCCGGTGATACACCGTGCTTCAAAGGGTTAAACAGTCCAGAAAAGTGTTACGAAGAAAATGAGACGTCGTAGGATAAGATCCGTCGAGCGGCTTGGTCAGCATCGTATACAGCGTAGTGAAACTCAAAAATTTATTTATGAAAGAACCGCTAAACCTTAAATGTTTTAACTAGCGTCAACAGTTTCTTCATTTGATACGTCAAGTGGTGGTCTATTGAAATACCTAATATCTTTGTTATTTTTTTTTTATTTTTAGATTTATGAGACTGAATTTTTGAGATCGTTCAATAAAAACCGGTATGAATCAAGTTGAATATACTTATAGTATAACAATATATTGAGTTCATAATCGAAAATGTAAGTTCAAATATTCAATACTAATTTAAAAAAAATTCAAGTTAATTCAATTTTAAAATCACCCCAAATAAATAAATTTTATTACATAAAGTAATTCATATAAATTTTTTAATTATATTATAAAATATAAAAATTTATAGCATACTCTCGTTTTTTAAAATCAATTTATCTTTTTTATTTTAATAAATTCTATATTAATGAAATCAAGATAATGTATTTCTCATCATACATTTCATTCCAGATTTCAATTAAAAAACTATTCATTATGCTACCTATATGCAATTAAAATACTACACCTATTTAAAATTCATTGAGCAGGTCAAACTTCAAACTATCCTCAAAAATACATGTTTTTGTTAAGGCATCAGACCACGATGCGCGCGCGGTACGAGGGTGTATTTTTAATAATTTTTTTCGAGCAACCGATGAATGGTTTTTTTAAATTGCTACTAATATTCAATGTATACATATCAAAGACACTACACAAATTTTTTGATTGGAATCATAAGAATAGTTTGCGGTGTACGCCGCTTCCAAAAAGGCACTCCGACGAAGTTGCTGCATGGTGGTTCAGCGCAATCAAGCCATGCGGTTCATCTGAAATATAAAAAAAAAAATATATGTATAAACTATACATATAGGTTTATGGCACCCACGTAGGGGAATTTCGATATTCAAAAAAAAAATGGTGGCCCAGCGATTTTTTTTCCCATTTTTACAGAAATTTTGCATCGTTTATGAAAAAAAATAAAATAGAAGGGGCCCTTTATAAAAAAATCCCTACGTGATGCCATAGAGACTAGATTTTCGAACATTTTAAGACTCGGGACATGCAAATCGGATGAATAGTTTTTTCAATATGCTGTCAAGGTTGAAAAATGTAGTTTCGAGAAAAACGCGTTCAAAGTTTTGCTGAGGGATATAATTCGACATACAAACTAAATTTTATATCTGTATTTTTTTTTCTTACCTTCAGTCAGCTATTCCTGGACCATAGAACAGCTCCTCAACATCCGGAGAATCATCATTTTTTCCGTGTTTTGCACGCAGCCGACCCTCATGCGTGTTTTTTTCGGCTTTCTGCTCGGTGTTTCATGGTTTCACGCTTTCACATAAAATGCTGTATTTTCGTCAATTTTACGAATTTCTTTACAAAATTTGGTGAGAGTATTCTTGACGAATGCATCTTTCAGAAAAAAAAATAGAATTTTTTTTTCACCGTGTTCTGGGGCCTTAAATAGGTGAATACCAATGTAACTAAATAAAATTTATTTAATTCCTAAATTTAAATTTTTAAAGTTCTCGGAATTTCAAATCAATTTTAATTTATTGCATATTTTTATGAGTCTAAGTTGGATAATGACTAAAAATAAGAATAACGCGATTCTTCAATAATTATTTGCGTTTATAAAAAAAAAGTTCCAAAATTGACCATTTTTCTACCCCTTACAGTGCCTTTATCCTTTGAGGGGTTGAATTTTTGTGAATTTTCGAAATTTCATAGACATTCTTGTGCTTTAAAAGTGCTGAAGAGCAATGAGCACATTTTAATTTGCACGATTTTCTGAAATTAATCTACCTCGCATTGTCTACTTTTCATTGAGGCTTTTCAATGTGCGTCAGCATATTGCTGTACTTGTGGTAAAAAAGATCGTTTTCTGGTGAATGAACAAAAGGACGAAGTTATACGCGATGATACCTAAAAACAGAACCACCGAGTAAGCATCAATAACAGACGAGTCAGGAACGCGATTTAATAACAGCATTCACTTTTCCAAAAAAAAAAAAAAAATCTAGTGCACCGAGAGCATACGTGCAATATCAAGGGAGCGAAGAGCGTGGGCGATAAATGTGCGACGTCTAGTTACGACATCGGTGCATGGCATTCGCTAATGTTCCAATACCCCTCTGTGGATAATAAAATACTCACCGAGTTTATCGATACTTGATCGTTCAATATGGAAAAAGGATTTTTTAATTTATAGCTTTGCTATTTTTCTATTCCAAGAAAAATATATATTCAAGACGTTAATAGTGGTCGAGCATAGTAGTTGAATTATTTAATACGTTAAAGGAATTATTTCATTTTCAAGAATTTTTTTAATCCATTGACGTGTAGAATTTTTATTCTAAAAATGCATAAAGTCATAAACATATGTATTCAAGTAGTGGAAAGTTGATTACCCACAATAGGTGAGTTTATTACTACTTACTTCGGTAAATATTTATAGTAGAGAAATTATATTTAATCGGGTCTCTTGAGAATTTAACAAAAAAATCAAGAATAGTAATCGTTTAACTGTGAATTTTCATTCTGGTACATTCTTTTTTTCAATGGACTAAAAGTCAAGGCTGGAGTTTACTTGCCCTTCAACTATAACTTCGAAAAATTGATAAAATTCAATTTATTGAATTTAAATGGACTTGATGTTTTGAATGTTCAGAAGAACGGAAGAATGGACAAATTTATTTTTTCAAAAAACATTTATGAGGCCCGTCGACATTTTGGAAATAATTTTCGAAACATCTTACAATCGTTGCAATTATTATATGCCAAGTATTTGCCAAGCTCTTCCAATTTTGTCGTTAAAGAAATATATTTGTTGATTTTTCGTTCAACTGGACGTTCGACATTTCAAGTATGTGAATTTAAAGATGCATTGCCTTTACAGCCCCAGCCAAAAATTTTATCTGATTGAAACTTCCGTACTTCGTAATACAATAAAAATCTGAAAAAATTGAACAACATTCGGCATGCTATAATCAATAATTATCAATAATAATATTGTCCAAACGTTATTAATAAATTGTTTAACTAAATAATTCAATAAGTATTCAACAATTTTTCGGTATGTTCTTTTTTTATTTTAAACAAATCGAATGCGTTAATTTTTCTGAACGCATATGAATTTTTTAAAGAATTTTCTCTCTATTTTGAAATATTATAAAAAACATCCTGAAATATAAACAAAAATTGCCAATTTTGTATATGTTTTTGCACACAGGTTTATCGTCAGCTTTGAAAAGTTTCAAAGACACTAGGCCAAAAAATACATAAACACAACCATTCTAAAAATTTCAAAACGGGAATTTCAAAATAGAGAGAAAATTCTGAAAAAATTCATATGCGTTCGGAAAAATTAACGCAATCGATTTGTTTAAGAAAAAAGACAATTTACCGAAAAATTGTTGAATAATTATTTGTTTAAACAATTTATTAATAACTTTTGGGCAATATTATAATTTATAATTTCTTTTATGACATGCCAAATGTTGCTGAATTTTTTCAGATTTTTACTGTATTACGAAGTACAGAAATTTCAATCAGATAACATTTTTGGCTGGGACGGTAGGAGTAAAGTATTCTTAATGATGTTGAAATTTGCATCGTTGCAATGCAACGAAAATAAGTTTATCAACATTCATTTTCAATGAAATTTACGATTTGCTCGTGCATTAAGCATCCCAACTACTTAATAAAGACCCCAAAATGTATTTCAACGATTTTTCATTATGTAAACTTTTTCGGAAAATAAAATATTATTCAAAAATAAATAGTTTCCGAATTTAAATAAAAAATGTTGATTTAATTGAAAATAAAAAGGTTAAAAACTGTCCGAAAAATATAAGGAGAAATAAAAATGATAAATCAATCAATCTAAAAATTTAAGAAAAGAATTAGAAACTTTAATTTTTCGATAAAAATTTAGAAACAAAATCGTGTAACGAATTTAATGATAAAAAAAATTATAAGAAATTGCGCGGAAAATATAATGAACGAGGAAAAATATCGTGGGCGTTGTATGGCGGGTAAGGTGCTCTTACGCCATCTGGTCTCATACGGTCTCTACAACGATTACTATCGAAGAGCATTCTCTCCCTCTCCCTCCTCTTCGTCATCTTATTCTATCGCTCGTTGTCCCTTTATGTTCGATCCCTCGTGGCACTTTCATATCTCCGAATGGAAGTCCCGACGGAATCTGTCGGATCCCATGTAAGCGTGTCTGAGAGTTTAGCCCCCCTTGGAATTTTCCGAACATCGGATTATATGCGGGTTTTTTTTTCACGCCCGGTTCTGTAACGGATGCACTTTTACTTATTGTTAAATATTCCTCAACTGTTACAAAATTTGTTAGTGGTTAAGAAATATTTTATTTTCGTCAAAATAATTTATCGACTGTTAAAAAATATTTAATTTCGCCATGTTCAACTTTACATTTGTTAACAGTTAACAAATCCTGGTACATTATTTTCTCACTGTGGAGCGTATATATTTCAAGACTAAATCTGACTGGCGAATACACAAATCTAACTATGGATAAACAAATAAATAGACAATAATAGGGCGGGAGTTTGTTAGTTTTTTATTCGACATACATTGTTGACTGGACGATGAAAAATCTGAATTTTTATCTCTCGAATCTTCAGTGAAAAATGCATAGTGCATTATTTTTGACAACGGGAGAAAATAAATAAAAAAAATTTCGCTTAATGAGGAAAACAAAATTTCTTCTCCAAACGAAATATTCAGCGTCGAGCATTGTATTTGTTTTTAAAATTTCACCGTGTACACGTATGTCTGAAAGAAAGAAGAATATACTACACACGATGAGGGAGAGTCGAGAGGCGAAAGAATGAGCGAAAAAGAAGAAATAGCAAGATAGAAAAAAAAGTTCAATGTCTGGAGTTTTATGCAGAGGATACTCGCTTGTTTCTCCGACTCTCCAACATCGCACGGTTCTCTCTCCGAACTCTCTTTTCGCCCTGGTAAATCGCGAGAGCCGTTTCTTTCGAAATTTCGAACAATGGAACGAGGATATTTATCCCCGGGAAATGTTTTTCTCCTTCCTTTGCCGCGTCTGGGAATCAAATCCTCGACGTTTATTTTTCGACGATTATTTTGCAATTATTATTCGACGATTATTTTGAAATTGTGCCTCGACGATTTACTGAATAATTTATTCAAACGGCCTCGGTATAAAAATAATTTATATCACTCAGTACAATAATGGACGCTTTTACGTCCGCAAGCGGACGTGAAAATGTCCATATAGCGCCTCGTGATATAAAATATCGTACATCACTCGTCAGAAAATGTTTTTACGCCAAGTGATGTAATGTACTATTCTACATATATTTTTTGTATATTTTGGCCGATAAAAAAAAAGTTCTTGAATCAAATTGCAGAGCACGATCTTAGAAACATTGCTACCTTTTGCTTGAGTCTTAAAGAATTTTGACAAACTTGAAATTAAAAAAAAAAAATCACCAAGTTGTAATTTTCGTGCAGGGTTGTGCTACAAAAATATGGGTCATTCCATGTCACATCGACCAATAGTTGGAATTGACCCCTCTCAATTTTTATGAAATTAGGTCAGAAGTTTTATTTTATCATAAAACGAAGTTCTACTAAAGGAGAAAAAAATTTTTTTGCGAAAGTTATGCAAAATTCAAAATTTTTTTGATTTTTTTTTTTAATTATCTCGAAAACTATTATCGTTACGAAAAGACGGTTCGTCTTAAAGAATATACTTGAGGCTACGAAAAAAAATTCTCCGAAAACAAATTTAAAAAAAAGATGAATTTGGAGATTTTGAATTTTTTTAAGTCGTGTAAATCCACGTTCAACAGTAAATTTTTGGTTCATTTTTTTAAATATAATACTTTGCACTGATCTTAAAAAATTTTGAAATTTTCAGAATTGCGTTTTTTTTTTGTTTTTCAAAAATATGAATTTTTGAATTTTGGTAAAAAAAATTGGGTTTTTTTTCACTTCCAAGTAAAGTTGAGCAATCAGGTAATTTTGTAATTTTGAGCAGTAAAAATTTCGATAATTGATGGGCATAAAATGTAAAAACAGAAACATCATTGAATCTGCGTTTTTATTAGCTTGGTAAAGCGTTTTAAGCGTAAACTCAATACATGTATAAGTAATATATATGTATATTAAGTTTACGCTAAAACGCAAATTCAGTTATGCTTCTGTTTTTACATTCTTATATCTTTCATTGAAATTTTGCTGTTCAAAATTACAAGATTACATGATTGCTCAATTTTATTTAACTTAGAGGTTAAAAAAAATGTTTTTCTACCAAAATTAAAAAGTCATATTTTTGAAAAAAAAAACAATTCTAAAAATTTCTATCAGTACAAGGTATTATATAAATAAAATTGAACAACAAATTTAATGTTGATCGTGGATTTTCACGATTTTTCAAAATTCAAAATTCATCATTTTTCAAAAAAAAAAATTCGGACCACATATTTTCTTTTTCGAAGCCTCAAGTATACTCTTTGGGTGGTCATTCGAGATTTGATGCTTTAAATATATATTTTATCTTTATATATATAAAAGAGTGTATGTGTGTGTGTGTGCGAGTGTTCGCGAGTGTTTTTTAATATATACGATGTATATTAGGGTGGTCGTTATTTCAGGTATCAACTCACTCACTTCCCTCTTGCTTCCTCATGAAGGAATTGCTTTTGTAACAAAACACTTTTTGAGATTTCTATGCTAGTATGACAGTGGATTTTTTCCAGCCGCAATAAACTCAAATGAATGTTGGAGAATACCTTGATCGATCGTGTCCAAATTTCATCCACAAGTAGGCAGGTCATCGTCCTCCCTTCGCTCAGTGGAAATCTAGTTCTAAAATCGCACGATAATTTTCGATTTGGCGGGATTATTAATTTTTTCATCAAATTCCTTTATAGGTACTTTAACTTTTTATATTTTATTTATTTATTATATTGTTGTGCAGATATTGTTCATGACGAGAACCAACTAATTGAATTTGAAATTTTCAGTAAGTTAGTGCTAGTCCAAAAATTGAAATTTTTAAATTTCCAAAGAATGATTATAAACGCACTAGATTTCGAAATTTTGCAACTATCGAGCTCAAATGTTTTCTGCAGACAAAGTTTATGACAAGGGTAGTTGAAATCAGAGTTAAAAAAAAAACGCTGTGAATATTCGGTGACTAAAATATTTTGAAATTTTTTTAAAAAATTTGCCGCCACTTCAACTTATCGGTAGCTCTATCGAGCCACATTTTTGTCATAAAAGCACTAGTTGACGAGACAGATTGGTATTGGAATGTGGAAAAAATAGAAGAATCAATTTTTTGAAGATATTTTACATTTTTATACAGTTTAAAAATTTTTTAATTATATTTTTTCCAGTCTTTGACTATAAGCTGCTATTATTATAGCATTAAATAGTTTGTTGGTTGTTTTTTTTTTTTACTTTTATAAAGTGATTACAAAATCGTGCAAATTGGAAATTCGCCTGATTTTATCCCGTTCCTTGTAACTTTTTAAAATAATATAACTGAGTGCTTTTTTTATGCTTTATTAATTCGTAAACAAGTAAACTTGACACGAGCAAGTATTAACTGTGTAAAATTCTGACATCATCGTCTCAGTACTCTCATCAGAAAAAAATTCTCAGCTACCAGCTTATGTAAACTCCTTAAGGCATTCGACCGAGCATTAATGTACACGAGTATTTCTATCTTTGTCACTCTGGTTATTTCATTTGAATTTCTCGGTATGAAATCTCGCGTCGCAACTGCTTTCGTTAATGAATCTTTAATAGGAACGGAGTGCACCGCGCCCGGCGGTAGTCGAGAGTGTCCCACACTGTATTTCTCTTTCTCTTTCTATTTCTCTCTGTCTGCAAAGTTCTTCTCTTTGTTCCCCAAAGCCCTTTCTTCTATCAAGTCTCAGGAGATCCAGCAACTTTAAGAATTCACCTTTTTTCCTGATTACGAAAGAAAACTTTTTGGATTGAATTCAGTTGTAATTATTTCAAAATTGGATTTTTTTTTAAATCCAAAATGGCGGCCCTCTGAAAAGGGATTCGTCAAAAATTTACTCTTCAATTTTTCCCTCATAAAAAGAGCTGTGTTCTCATGAAGAAAAATGTTCACTCCAGGTATTCCATTAAAATATGATTGAATTGAAAAATTTGATCGTAAACGTACTAACTTTCTAAGTTGAGAAAATATTTTTTTGCCAAATTTTTTACAAGTAAAAATTGAATACAAATTGAATTACAAATTAATCAAATCTAGAAATCAAAGAGTATCAAATTCAGAAAAATTCGCTTGAGGGATTGGAATAAAAAATAATTGAATTAAAGAAGTTGCTCTTGAACGTACTAACTTTTTTAATTCGGGACATTTTTGGTTTGCCGAATTTTTTCCAAGTTAAAAATTGAATACAAGTTAAATTATAAAATACTATGATTTTTAATTGACACAGAAAAAAATCTATTTATCGAGTGTTACGTCCTGGGTTAATTCGGCAACCATTTTTGTGTCGACCATTCTGTTTAGGTCACACCTTGAAATTTATAATAAACTTGCAACAAATTTAATTCATTGGTGCTCGAAGAGCCTGTTAATTTATAAAATCTCATGTGACGGCTTATCAATGTGCGAACAAGTAACCGTAGAGGATCCCACGGTAAACATTGTCAGTGAATTTTCGCTGACGAATGGGATCTCACGGTAACCAGAAAGACGCTGCACACCTCGAAGATGTGCAACGGTCAGGCGTAGTCTCTCTGGTCTCGCGCCTTGATTTGCCGAAGTGCTTAGCACTATTTTTCTTTGTGATAATTAGTCAGTCCACTTACAGAGCTCGACCAGGATGGTCGAACTCTAATCAAAATTAAGGGTGTTCCTCGGGAGCTCACCCAGTAGGGTCGAGCTCCAACCAAATAAAAGAACTATGAAAACCAATAACAAATCTTTAAAACATTAACCAATCAAAAACCGAAAAGTGTAAATCCGTTTCATCGAAAAAAGCATCTCGACCATTGGTCGAGATCATTGTTCAATAAAAGTGTTGTTTTTATTATTATTCAACAATAACCTGTATTTGATCATCATTATTATTTCAAGTTCAACCAATCCCGCTCGGGCTCCAATCCCTGACGGGCACATTCCCGTCTAAAAGGAGCAAAATAACCATTCTGCATACGTCCGCGGTAAGTGCCAGTGAATGGCGAAGAACAAGTGACGATTTCAAAACCCGGGACGTAACATCGAGATCACTTAAATTAAAATGATTTTTTAGAATAACAATTTAATCGATGTTGAATTTTTAAAAATTAATCTCCAAGCTTGTAGGTTGAATCGTTGCTACGCAATGGAAATAAGTTTTTTTTTTTTTTTCAGTATAGCTCATGCTATTCTTGCACATTTGCGGTTTGAACTCTTTAATTGAAATCCCAAAAAATGCCTTGGGAAGATTTCACTCCATAAAAAAATATATAAATTTTTATCGCATTATACACAGGCGAATTTCAATATAATGCTTATAATACGGACTGAAGAGATTGTATTTTTCCGTTTACTCTTGAATACTCGAGTGGAGAAGCTTTTGAAGCTTTTGACTTCTCTCTGGAATCGTTTGTTTTTTTTCCACCCAGAAATGATTGGACGGATTTTAATCTATCCGTTAGTTTGTGTGCGCTCGAGGTTTACTGCAATTTTCCGACTCTCCCTTTGCGAGAGTCGATAGTTTGCCGGCGGTGTTGATCCGCACAGTTGTCGATTCATCTGATCCCCATTCTCGTTTTTGCCCCCCAACCCCCTCAAACCCCCCCATTGAGCAGTACGATCAGCACGGCTCCAGAGATTCTGACCGATTGGAAATCCACCCTCGCTTTTCCCTATCCCGATGTACAGTACCTTTTCTCGTTCTACCGCAGGAGTAACCTTTCTGCATCAATAATCTGCTGCCCTAGGCATCCCCCCTCGTCCTTTACGACCCTTCGCCCTTCGCGTTCAGTGACACTCAACTTCGCGAAGAATAATTTTTTCTCCCTTTGGTCTTCCGAAGTAAATGCAAAATATCTAAAGTAAAACCATAAAAAATTCAAGGATAATAAGAGGATCATGTGATAAGGATTAAAAAATGGAGTGTGCGTGTTTTTCCATTGTATTTAAGGGGTTATACGCAGTCAGAATTTTCAAAAATTTGATTTGTTTCATTTTATTTTAATGTAATGTACATGGGTAATGTCAAATCGACCAATAGTTAGAATCGACCCCTTTCAATTTCGATGAAATTTGGTTGGAAGTTTTCAGAACGATTTTTTCGTAACTATAATAGTTTTCGAGATATTTAAAAAATAGACTTGAAAAAATGAGAAAATTGTAAAATTTTGAATTTTGCATAACTTTCGAAAAAACAAAATTTCAATTTTTTTCCTTTGGTAGAACTTCGTTTTATGATAAAACACGACTGATGACCATAATTCATCGAAATTGAAAAGATTCGATTCCAACTATTGGTCGTTTTGCCATGGAATGACCCACATATATGTAAGTACATACACAGGAAAGTTCATGTCGATCCGAAAAATATTTTCGAAGTTATTGGCATATTTGTAAACCCGTAATTACTATGTGTAAAGTGCTTTTAAAACTTTGAACGCCTTTTTCTCAAAACTGTGTGTTTTAAAGTCGGTAAGCAAGATTTTTCAGAAACGGTAAAACCGATCAGTCTCAAATTTTTACACAAGCTTTATAATTATATTTTTTATGAATTAATCGAAGGTTTTTTTATTGATCAATATTTACCATTTTATAAACAATTAAAGGCAAAAATTTATATTAACATTGATGATAAGGTATTCGTAGCTCTGTTCGCAGTTGAAAATGCAATCCGCAACTCTGTTCGCGGTCAAAAATGCAATTGACTGACAGCATAAGTTAAAACAGAGTAAAATAACAGATTTTTTCCAAAACCCTGTAAATGATAGTGAATGAACAACTATTGTCTAACATGTACATATGTACCAAAATATGTTACATTTTGCATAACTTGTATGTAAGTCCCAAAATAAAGAATATTTCCACTATATTTGGCGAATATTGTTTTGGTCACCCTCTCTATAACTCGAAAACTTCGATAAGTCGAAACCTCTCTCACTCGAAGAAATTAGCTCTGCCCCTGAGATTCGAGTTACCGAGGTTCGACTGTATAACCGGTTAAGGGCCGTGCATAATACTCAAATTCATTAAATTCAATATAAAAATTTATTTATCAATTAGACTAAATAAATAAAAATTTATATTGAAAGATAAATTTTTTGTTGACTTCGTGAATTATTTAAGATTTTGAAAGCAACGATTTGACATTAATTTTTATTTCTAGTCATCTGAAGAAATCCGGTATTTACGAATACAGAATATTTTTCAAGACTGAAGAAAAATTAAAGGGTAAATCGAGGGATATATCTCAAGGACATCTAGGATTTCCAGTTCCCTTAGCTGACGCCCATTGTCATGCATACTAATGGTGAAATTTTCATAATGGATTTTTCGTCTGGCTTTACATTTGAAGCCAGAATTATGATGACGATATGAAAGGATATTCCAGGATAATATTTCCACAATTACTTAAGGATATTTGGAAAAAAATGAATTCCTCGATTTATTTATATTTACATTGAAATTTCATTAATCGAATTTAATTCTCCAGGAGTTTAGATGTTCTATTGCATTGATCGCAGGGATAAAACAACGATTTGGCATTGATTTTCATTGCTAGATATCTTGAGATATGCAATATTCAAGAATAAAAAATATTTTCTTGGACTGAGAAAAAATTCAAGGATGAATCGCAGTATATTTAGAGGACAACTAACAATAAGATTTTCAGTACTCTTGGATGCATAACGTCTATGATAACGATAATAAGATGAAAGGATATCTTCACGACTATTGAAGGATATTTGGTGAAAAATTGACTGTTATCTTTAATTATTTATCTTTATATAATCAAGTTGTATGTGAGGTATTTCCCCTCATCGGGACCGATCCTTTTTAGGCCGACCTCGTTCGAATTGCTTAAAACTTGAGTATGTTTTAGTGTTGCCGGAAAGTATATTGTTCACCAATTTTCAGGTCTCTAACTATAATCCTCTTTGGAATACACCAAAAGTTATATATTTCAAACTTTTTGCGTATTCAGCTCATTGGAGCTTAGGCAAGGCGCGAAATGAAATCGAAAAAATTATTTTCCAATAGTTTTCGATCGGAAATCTTCCGCGCTTTTTGAAAAAGCTATACCAGCGATTTCGAAAAAAAAAGAATTCCTTTGATTTTCGGACAAAAACCAAAAAAATTAATTTAGAAAAAAGAGCATGATTTAATTCAGCGGGACAATTTTTTTAATGATTTTATGTATGTATCTGAAAAGTCACGATATAATTTTTTAGTTGGAACTTGCATCCGTTTCCTAATGCCAAGTTTTTTAGTAGTATAAAAATTCTCAAATATCGTGTTTTTCGTATTCAACAGTTCTCTGATATATTATATAGTTTTTTAAATCAATTTTGAATTTAATAAATTTATTAATGTATTCAGTTTTGCATTTGCAACATTATGAATTTTTTCAGAATTTTCTTTCTATTTAGAAATTCCCGATTAGAAATTTTTAGAATGGCTGTATTTATGTATATTTTGGCCTTTGAAACTTTTCAAAGCTGACGATAAACCTGAATGTAAAAACGTATACAAAATTGGCAATTTTTTGTTTGTATTCCAGAAAGTTTTTTTATAATATTCCTAAATAGAGAGGAAATTCTGAAAAAATTCATATGTGTTCAGAAAAATTAACGCATTCGATTTGTTTAAGAAAAAAAATAACTCACCGAAAAATGGTTGAATAATTATTTGTTTAAACAATTTATTAATAAGTTTTGGGCAATATTATTATTGATAATCGTTGTTTATGGCATGCAAATGTTGCTGATTTTTTTCAGATTTTGATTGTATCACGAAGTACGGAAATTTCGATCAGATACAATTTTTGGCTGGGGCTGTATAGGCATCCTTAATAAAGACCTCAAAATATATTTTAACGATTTTTCACTTCGAAAACTTCTTAGAAAGAATGAATTTCATTAACAAAAAAACTATATCCCTTGCATTTAAACAATGCAAACTTAGCATCATTTAGACGCAACGACCTTTGGCATTGTTTTTTATTTTTCACTATTTCAATATAACCAATATTTGAGAGCGCAGAATATTTTCCAGGAATGAAGAAAATTCAAGGATGAATCGAAAGATATCTCAAGGACATCTAGAACTTCTAGTACACGAGGTCGACACCCTTAATCACGCATATTTGCGTGGAAATTTCATTATTAGTATACTAATTATGAAATTTCCACAACGATGCTTCCGTCTGGTTTGACATTTGAAACTAAAAGAATTAAAAATTACTCGTTACTAATGACATTCACGAAGAATTCTTGACCGCTATATATACATATACTTTTTAACGAAAATTCATCCAGCGTCGTTAAATGGGAAAAGCTTGTAGCAAAGTTTTACTTTCCGGGCATTACCGGAATGCGTTGATAAACGGATTAACGAGAGAAAGCGAGGGAACAAAAATTTCACTACTGAAGTAATTGCCAGACTCGCTGGAAAATTTTAATTAGGTGAAATGTTGCAGAACAAAAAATGAATATTACGAAACTTGCGAAAAGAAAGGAATGGGAATGCCCGAAGAGAGGTGCACAGTCGCACTGCGGGACTGGAGTCTGCAAAGGGTCGTCTGTGGTATAGCACGAGGACCGCAGGCCTTACAAGCCTTTGAAATGAATAATTGCACTAGCACTCAACTTTGTTGCAAAAAAAATGTGGAAAATCGCAATGCAAGGAAAGGAGATTAAGAGGAGGCTGGAGCCGCTCTCTCTCGCTTTCAGACGATTCCCATAGTAACTGGGTGCCATTTTAGTATATGATTTGTTCATGTATCATATCGATAGGTATGAAAGTTTAGATCAATACGAATCGATTTGGTCCAGTCAATTAAAGTCGTATGTCGTTGCGTTTTTGAGTTACAGCGCTTCAAAAATGTAATAAAAAAGGGTACTAAATCATGTGTTCATGTCTGCTCTTGCGGCTGCTGTTCAGAATCCTTCTGAAAACGAAGAAAATCGAAGAGGCAGACATACAGGGCTCTACATTATCAAGGGAGGTAGTTGTAAAAATGTAATAAAAAGCTCCTTTAAATCATTTGTTCATGTCCATTCGATTCATTAGGAGTCCCTGGATACAAAAAAAGTTGGCAGACATTTTCGTCTCTGATTTTGCGGTGTACAATTTTTTGAAGTTCACGCAGAATCAAGGGAAAGCGGGTATTACGGCTGATTATTGTTATTATTAATAGTTTAAGTATTATTATATTGTTTAGTGTTTTATTGAATCGAGCTAATCGTTAATTAGTTGAAAAGTGAAAAGAAGCAAACAACGATTTATTAATTTGACAAAACTGTATTTTCTCAAAAAAAATATATTCATGGTCGGCCTTTGGAAAATCAGGTCTGGATGTCTGCCTCTTCGATTTGCATCGTTTTAAGGATGATTCTGACCACCAGTCCAAGAGACAGACATGAACAAATGATTTAGCACACTTTTTTTTTTTTACATTTTTGAAGCACTGTCAATTGACAACTCAGCGCTACTATGGTGGCAGACCATTTTTCGTTGGTTCTTCACATTGTCTTTAATCGAACAATTTAGGTCTGCCAAGTGGACATTTCACATACGTTTTTAAATCCCAAACCAACCCTTCAAAAATTGATTATTACAAAAATCAGAGGTCGGGATGTGTGCTTCTTTGATTTTCATCGTTTTAAGGGTAATTCTGACCATGAGTTCAAGATCGAGGCAGACATGAACAAATGATGTAGCACACCTTTTTTTTACATTTTTGAAGCGCTGTCAATTGACAACGCAGGGCTATCATGGCGGCAGATACGGTCCTTAACGTTTCTTATGGTACAATCATTGATATTAATAATGTCTGCCACATGAACAAATCATATAGAAATTTCACACTCAAAGTTGGCTTAAGGGGAGGGTAGGGGTTTCAGCGTGGAAAAAAACACTTTTTTCCGAATTTTTTTCATCTATATGGATAGAGTAAATTTATTGAAACCTTTTGTACATTGTTAAGTGTCATTTCAAGAACATTCCATGAAATTTGTACGCGAAAATATCCACAAACAAGCCGGTGACAAAGCTTTTCCAAGAACGCCTTTGGAAAAACACGATTTGCGGTGTTCACTGTATCTCAGCTAGAAATTATCTGAAATCAAGTACCATTAAAATGTAGTCAAAGTATCATCAAATCTTCCCCCTAACGGTCTTTGATATCTAAATTTTTGCTGGTCGTGTCTAGTGAAAAGTGCTATTGTTCACGAAAAATTCCGTCATTTTGGGGGTCGAAAACCCCCTCAATGTAAAAAGAAATGTCAAACTAACCGTTGGGGGGAGGTATTTTATATGTAGAAAGTGTGTACCAAGTTTGAAATAAATCGGTCATGTAGTTTTCAAATGGCAGTGAACAGAGACTTTGAAAAAGTGGTTTCGAGAAAAACGCGTTTGAAGTTTTAGAAGCTAAAAAAGTGAAAATTGTTTTTTTCAACTTACACTGAATCATCGATCCCAGCTCCATAGAGTGGACTCCCTGCAGCAGCTTCGATTTCTTGAGCCTCTTTTTTTTCAAGCCTTTGCCTTATCCTGACTTCTTTGGTCTGCTTCTCAGCTTCTATCTCGGCCCTGTTGATGCGACATTTATCCTCCAATCTTGCGTATTCGTGAGCGCTCGGCCCAATGCCGATGTTTATATCCGACAGAAAGGTGAGAAAAGCACCAGTACCTTCATTGAAAGTGCATGCAGCCAAGTAGAATGCAAATTCAACGATTTGTTTGCTGTTTCCGACCGCTCGCAGCTGTCCGAGCTACAGTATTAGAGGAGCGGGACTAAATAGTCAATAACTTCGAGAGTTTTGCTTTGATTGATTTGAAATTTTGGGATTATATTCTTGAAATGTTTAACTATAAGAAAAGCCAAAAAAATCGATTTTTCAAAAGTGCAAACCCCTACCCTCCCCTTAATTTACACGTGAGGCATTGGACACGCATGATGCATAGATACGTTATTAATTTTACCGCCAAAACAAAAATTATAAAGTTGATAAAAAAACTGAGGGAAGCATGAACGGGATGTCACGAACTATGTGGAAAAAATCAGGACGATTTACCGTCTAGTTTCGAAGAAATAACCATTAGAATTGGACGGTTTTGGTATTATAACATAAATTCTGCAAGCGGTGGAGCTTGTGGATGGGAAACAGAACGGCGATCAGAACCAATCGGAACGTTGCCACGATCGTCGACTCACACACATAGAAGAATGCATCGTCTGTGTATGTAGCTCTTTTATGTGTTGGGACATTTCCGGCAAAAAGTTGACTCGCGCAGTGAAACAGTTGTAGGTTAAGAACACTTAATAGAATAAATTTTAGGACAGTCAAATATATCTATCGTATTATCTATTGGCACTGAATTAAGATAATGCACTTACTACAAATCGAAATAATCATCGACCCTGTAAATATGCACATGCTGTGTAACTTTTTGTTGAGGTTGTCGCGGAGGAACTACTTTAAGGTTGTTTAGAAGCAAATCACGTCTTATGAGGAAATTTTGAAATTTATGCAGTAGGCAGTCGAACATTTGAACTATGTCTATGTAAAATTTCATATCAGTTTGGAGCTTATTTGTGGAGAGGAAAAATTGCAAAGTTGGGTACTTTTCAGCACCGATTACATAGCCTCTAATGGACAGAGCCTTGCGCCTTCTCAATAAACTCGCTGTAGAATTGATCGTGCCACTGAACTTTTGTTCAAAAACTAACAGAGTACTCTCTAAAATATTCCACGTTGATCAATATCAAAATTGTTAGTATTTGGAGAATTTCCTTGAAGATATTGCAACATATCTATGAAAAATAACGTCAAAATTTACTCCGAGCGGGTGAGTGTCTGATCCATGACCTGGAAACGCTGGTGTAGAAAATTTTGTTAGCATGAGTGGCGCCGCGAGTTTCGAATCGGCGTTCTGGGAAACTAATCCTGCACGTCATCGTGCGCGTAAGACCGTTTGGCGACACGGCAACGCCGCACTTTCGAGCTCGAAAGAAGGGTCGGAGCTCATGCGCAAAATTTGAAAATTAAATAGCATGCTTCACACGTTTATTTTTCCACATAAAATGTTTTTTTTCTTCATTATATTTTAAAGAATCATGATTTTCACTACTTGTCTCTTCACTTCGCCTACTATCCATAATGCCGTAATTATTGTAACGCAATCAAAACAGTGAACCGCTCAGTATTTTTTTGCGGTTATGTCACTTTTCCACGATCAAGAAGACTAGAATAAGGAGAGACAACTCGAGGAGTGGGGGTGGCACAAAATACGTCGCCAGCAGGCTACCCCACTCCTTAACCAGCACTATGCGCAGTGTCGCACTTTTATACTACCGCG
The DNA here is from genome assembly GCA_946863875.1 of Alloplasta piceator. Taxonomy (NCBI): domain Eukaryota; kingdom Metazoa; phylum Arthropoda; class Insecta; order Hymenoptera; family Ichneumonidae; genus Alloplasta; species Alloplasta piceator. The sequence continues at coordinate 19,797,404 of OX333075.1, forward strand.
CATACGCGGGTCGGTTTCGTATGACCCTCGGTCTTGCGCGAGACAGAATGATGGCGCAAAAAGTACGCAGTAGTGTACTACGCATAGTGCTGGTCACGGAGTGGGGTAGCCTGCTGGCGACGTATTTTGTGCCACATTCTCACGACTCCACAAGCAGCAGTTGTCTCTCCTTATTCTAGTCTTTTGTCCACGATGATGCATCAGCTGGCAAGGAACAGGCGTCGAGCCTACGTTACTGGACACGGGCGACAAAAGGGCCCAACCAGGGCTAGGAAACGCTCGTTTAAAAAATGTTGCCAGCGTTAGTGGCGCCCCAAGCGACTTGGCGGAGTTCTGGGGAACTAACTACACCGGGATATATATCTACATGCATAGCTATATATAACCCGGTGTAGTTAGTTCCCCCGAACTCCGCCAAGTCGCTTGGGGCGCCACTAACGTTGGCAAACTTTTCTTCATAAGCGTTTCCTAGCCCTGGGCCCAACGTTGCCGCGGTTATTCGTGATTTTTTATTTTTTAATTATTAAAATATTTAACCACTTAAAAAAAAACCAAAATAAGATATCATTATAATTTTGATAAAACCTCCGTCTAAATGTAATCTTTATATATATACCAAGTAAATAAAAACAATTATTGATGGATAGCCGATATAGGGCACAAAAAAATAGCTACAGCTCAATGTATAAGCTTAGGAAATCTCTCCCACTCCGATTTTCCCCACCTTCTTCTAAACAACCTAAATCTTTTTTTTTTCGATTCGCTGTGTATACTCTTAGAGAAAAGATTTATTTGATTGTACCTCTTCCTATGAATAGTCGCCTAATAAATCTCTTATTAAGCCGGGATTTCAATAAAATTTTATTTATTTCAAATAAATTTATTTGAATCAAATAAATTCTTTTTCTGGGTGTATTTCAGAAAATCAAAGAAAAATATTGAAATCACGTTTTTCAATGATGTTGAAGTTCGCATCGTTTAAACGCAATAGAAATAGTTTGTTTGTCAGTAAAAATAATTATTTCCAGGAAATTTACAAATTGAAAAATTGTTCAAATACATTTTGGGGTCTTAATTGAGGATTTGGGATGCTAAATGGCTAAAAAATGTCGTACAATTGCAACGACGCAAACTTCAACATGAAATTTTTTAAGCGTCTTTTTTTGCTTCTTTTCTGAGACCGTCTGGAGTATACAAACAATTTTTCCCACCAACATTGGTGATGCTTCTCTCTGGAAAAATGTTCGTGGATCTTGAATTTTCTGTCTATAAAAATGAGCGAGTCATCGGGCTGGTCTAAGAGGCCTACGCAAATGTCGTCGATTTATTAAAAGTACTGCCGCGTAGGATTTACGAGAGCCAAGGGAAGAGTCGAGACGAGTTGCAAGTTGCGGTCTCACGACATTTGAATCTTGAATAAATTTTTCTCTTTTTTTTGTTCGTTGGCCCATGAATATCACCGGCAGACCAGCCGATAAAACTCAGGAAATTGCTCGTAAAAAATAGGTTATGTCTCGTTCCTCACGATCGTTGTGCGAAATCTTTATTAGCCAATTTGTCCCAATCGACGCGTTATGAATTATATCTATGGGGCATTCTAGGTTGGCTCTACCGACGTTTAGCCCTCACCCTTTACGATTTAACCCTTTATCTTTGCGAATCACCTGGTCCTCCACCGGACGGATTTTGTTTCTTTTTTCCTTTTTCAGGCCGGAATTTTTGTGGTCGTAAAAGAGTCTTTTTTTACAATTTTCATCATCGTCTATTTACAAAATGTCCCAAAATGTTTAAATTACATTTTCGTAATTTACATATATTTTACTATGTGGAAAGTGCTTTTGAAATTTTGAACGCGTTTTTCTCAAAACTGTGTTTTTTAAGTCGGTGAGCAAGATTTCTCAGGAACGGGATAACTGATCAGTCTCAAATTTTTAGACAAGTTTTATATATATATATTTTTAGTAATTAATCAAAGGTTTTTTTACCAATAAATATTTATCATTTTATAAACAATTTGAGAGAAAAATTTTCATTAAAAATCGAAATTTTTTTTTAGAAGCCGCCATTTTATTAAGAATTCATATTTTGTTTATTCCTTCGATTAAATACTAGATTATACCTTATATTAACGAAATCTTTTTTAATTTTTTTATTTTGGATGATCCGATCCAGAGATATCTTGCTCATCGCAAGACGCCTTTTTTATAGAGGACCTCTCGGAGATCGGCTACAGCGGCTTCAAGAATAATTATTTTTTGAAAAGAAAAATTTCAAAATTCAGTCGAAAGTTACAAAAATATGAGTATAAATTTTTACCTTAATGACTTAAAATGTCTTTCCACAAGAAATTCTCAAAAAATTGCTTTTTTCGACCTCCTGAATGCGTATAACTCCTTAAATTTAATGGAAATAGTTGATTTTTTAATTAAATTCATTCTTCCTAAGAAGTTTTCATAGTGAAAAATCGTTGAAATATATTTTGGGATATTCATTAAGAAGTTTGGATGCTTAATGTACGAGCAAAGCGTAAATGTAATTAACAAAGAATTTTGAAAAAGCTAGTTTTCGTTGCATTGCAATGATGCAAATTTCAAAATCATATTAAAAAATGTTTGCATGCTTTGTCCCTTCGAAAAATTTAACCCTCAATCCCTCAAATGCTACAACCTCGGAATTTACCATTTCTGCAACAATGGGTCCGTGGAGACCCGAGTAAAGCTCAAACTCCAATATCTCGGGTTCAAATTGACATAAAACAACTTTTTTTTTTCAAATTGTCGTTTGGAGTCTTATCTAAACGAATATAAAACATATACTTACCATTGCTAATTGCTTATAAGAAATATTTTGGAAACTAAAAACAAAAAAATCGAAAAATACGGTGCGTTAAAGAAATTGCTCGGGTCCTATAGGACCCATTCTAGCGTTTGAGGGTTATCTATATCTATATCTTTGAGGGGTATCTATATCGAAAAATATGACCAATCGAGTCCCTACTCAGTACAATTTTTTTCAAAATTGCTAGACAATCGGTGATTTGGCAGCTTTTTTTCGTGACATGTTGTCGGTCTAACTTTTGTAATTTTGCAGCAATCCAGCTCTTTTTTTTGTGCAGTTACCATTCACAATAAGAACAAACCATATGCAATTTGGAAAGATTCGCCTGGGGCGGTTAGTTTCGAAAAAATTTTAGAATTAAAAAAAAAGCTTAAGATCTTTTTGTCAAGAATGGTGTATAAAAAGGGCAGTCGGAATTAAATTTGCAAAAAATTGCTTAAGCTGTTCCGTTTCAAACCAATTTTGTGTCGCTTGAATTTTGTATTTATCAAGAGCAAATTTTCCCTTAAATGCACTTCATGACAAAGAGGGCTGATATTAAATTTTGAAAAAAATCGCTTATGAGGTTCAGAGTTAATAACGTCCTAAAATTTCCGGAGGTGGCTGAACAAATTTTGGAAATTATTAATTTGCCGATAGAACTTATTAATTCATTTCCATCGTTCCAAGCGTCATTCATAATGAAGCCTTGATTGACCTACTCATCATAGACGAGCTTGAGCAACTGTTCATAAAGGAGGCTTGTCGAACGTTGGAAAAAAAAGTAGGGAAGCTATAGGGCAAATTTTAAATTTACACAATGTTGGCTGTTGTTGGTGTCTAATTGACTGTACCGATTGTGTTTATACTTATGCAAAAAAAGCCGTGTGCAAATTTTGGACATGGACGATATTTTTATTACTTTTTGAAAATTTCCTAAACTTTGAACTCCAAACGTATTTTTTTTACTATAAAAATGGTTTTCAAACTGTACCCCTTAAGGGATTCTGATGAAACTCAGTTTTAACCGTTTTGTCACTTGATGCATTTTTGCAGAAAAAAAATCGATTGATAGTTGCAAAGAGTATGAAATTTAGAGGGTCACCAAGCATTTTGAAATATTTTCACGTTTTTTCAAAAACCGAATCGATTTTCAAATTATATCCCAACCATCCTCATTATCAAGTGCATCGACACAACAAACTGTGAGCTCCATAAAGGCAAATTTACGAAAGTTAATGGATCTACATTTTACAAAAAATTGAAAATTCACGCCAAATTGACAATTGTTTAGCAATTTGAACAAAAATTGCACCAAGTGAGGTTAAATAGATTATTTATTTGTGTGCCAAATTCCAACTGGCTAATAGATTTCTAGATGTGTTGGGACATTTTGAACAGACTGGAATGCAGTTTCAGAAAAAAATTTTTTGTTTGTAAACAAACACATGGGGAAGTAAAGCGTGAGAATTTTTTAAAAATGTTCAACTTTTGGGCACTGTTATTATATGCAAAAAAATTGTAAAAAATTAACGGCTTATAGGAAAAAATAAAGAGTCATGAATTAAACTCTTGAAGGTGAAAGTCAAACATGGGTTGATTTCACTTGAAATTCCCCATACATAAAACTGGTTCTGTTTGATTCTTTTTATTTCTCATTGTTTGCAGCGATTTGCCCGCAATACTTTTTATATGACAATGAAAATTTCAAATGCACAATTCCATTTTAAAGCCGTGAGAAAAACGTTCGTGACCTCTGGTGGGAATTTGCGAAAATCGTCTAAGAAAGCGAAACTTATAGTGTCGTTCCACGAACATTTCCGGATTGGTATCATGACTTAGTACAAAGCTAATTACTGATTTGTTTAATTAAAGTATTTCACTATAGAATTTCATAATGTAAAAGAATGAATTTTTTAATTTAATTATGCAAATATTCGAGAAATCTGACCAAGCACGAAAAATAAAAAATAGACAACAGAGCAAAACGGAAGTGGACTATGAATGCGAAAAATACATTCCCGCGCCCTATTTCTAGGCGCAAACCGATATTAGGCTGACATATGATACGATATTGAATGACGGGCGCTTATCAGTGACGACCGAATCTACTGCATATATAATTATGTAAATAAAGCAGTATAGTATATTTATAAATGGCATTATCTACGAGTTGCCACGTTTCTTGATACGTGCGTCGATTTTTCCATTCGGAAATGCGAAATGCACGAATTGTTGCAATGTCGAATTTCAAGTCAAATGATAAAAAGCAAAAGAAAAATTTTCCCGAAAACGTTAATTGTAAAGAAAAACCTTAATTTCTGTAGCTTCGATGTTAATTCGTTGTTGTTGCTGTGGAATTCCAATTTTCCAACATTATGCGCTATCTAGTCTCGATATCTTGTACCTGCGACATTATCAGTAAAGTTGTAAAGATAAAATTACTTTTTACTACATTAACATGTATGACTGATTCGTTGGAAAATTCACGTTCGAATCTGAGCGTTGTTATCTTCGGTGATATTCCAAAATTGATTAATTTGTTTTGGGATCGTAAAAGACAATGAAATTAGAAAAATACATTTTTTTGTCCCAACAATCGTTAGCTTGACAATTCAAAAGTTTAGTATTTTTTTGAAAATACGCAAAGCTGCGGATATTGTAACGCAAATAATTTAAAAAATAAAAAATATTATTTAGTGCTCTACGATATTCTTCAGTGCTCTACGAACTCAGGAACAAATTCTATTCAAAAGTCAAGATTGCTGTTCGTTATTTTCAAAAATCATTTAGCATTAACTTCACATGAGAATTTGTTATGCACTTCAGGATCCGGATGTTGAACTGAACGAACAATCATGAAAAGTATTATTGTAATAAAACAACAAATGACCCTACAAATACTTGATAAATAATTCGTAAAACTTTTTTCATTTTTTGAAATAATTATCTGAAGGGCTGTTGACTTTTCCAAATTCATTAAATACATTTGTAATTTTTCATTGAGCGGAATATTGGGAATTGTGAGCATATAATTTTTCAATCAAACACCAAATTAATGATAAAATTTTTCAAGAGGATTAGAAAGTCCGTTATTAAAAAATGTTTACTTCAAATTTCCAAAGTATAACATGTAATAGTAAGGGATGTAGAGAAATTGCATCGATGTGTCATCTATTTATTTTTCTATAATTGAATTAGATGATGACAAATCATCGAAATCACTTTACATCCCATAGATTAAATGCTATTTCAAAGTTTTGAAACTAAAATTTTTGAATAACGAGCTTGGTTATAAGTTTGAAACATGAAATAATCACTTTTTTTTATCATTCAACTTGAATAGTTCCAATATAAAATCACAATCTTTTCTTATCAATCAAGTTTACCAGATCAAACATAAAATAATAATCTTTTCTTATCAATAAACTTGACTAGTTCAAACAATAATAATAATTTTTTTGAATCAATCAACCTTGCCAGTTCAAACATAAAATAATAATCTTTTTTTATCAATCAAGTTCTTGACTTGTCTAAAATGTCCGGTCTTTAAAAAAAAGTCCAACTTTTTGTCAGGACTTTTCATATTTCGAAATGGTAACCCTCACCTCAAATTGTCGAGGTTAGAATTCACAACTAAACAATCAATAACTACAAATTTGCTTGAGCTGGAAATAAGCAAGTTTTAATTTGCATGATTCTATCACAGTGCGAAAAATAATGTAAATAGAAGGTAACAAAAATCTTCCGGTAGAAAATAAATGGCCTTCGGATTACCAGTTATACTGTAAATAACAATGATGAGGAAGGACGCTGATTTATGGATAACTTACCGGGTGCTAGAAGTGTGAAAATTGTGATGAAAAGTACGACGATACGTCGATGTGTCCTCTCGTTGATATCCATCGGTGTAACGTACCAGGATGTCGGAGGAACCGAGGGTGAAAGCAACGGCATTAGCCGTAGCAACCGCAGGACCAGTGGCACAGCCTGCACCCGTCCTCGAGACTCCTCTCACCTCTGCTTCACTCATTCACTCGTTTATTTTTTCACTCTGCGTGTTTCTCCCGTTCCGCAACTTTATAGCGTTGAAAATATCGAAAGAAAAACACATCACGCTCGTTCATCCATCGAAACTTCAAAATCCCAGGGGTTCCCCGATATTTTGATAATATCCATACCCGAAAAATACCACATGCGTGCCAACATAAATTTCACTCTGTTTACGTTGTTTGTTTTTTCGCTCAAAACTTTATCAAAGTTGGCAGGTCCGAAAGTTATCGTAAACAGAGCATTGTCTGCTCGTAAACAAAATTCACAGCTACTTTCCGAATTTCGAACTTATTTATTTTTTATTTTTTCCGGAATACAAAAGTTAATCGATGGTATTAACGTTAGTCAAATTTACAGATGATGGAGCCGGGCGTCGTGTTCAATTCTTATCCGAGATCTCTTGTCGTTTCGTCTCTCTGCCAAACCTCGTAACACGCGACATTTTTCTCGTTTCCTCGACTTTGGAACTTCCCTCGAATGTTTCATATAACGCCGATGCGGTGCTTTGATGTTTACACGGCCGCTTGTTTCGTTCGTTCGGGATCGTTAGAAAAATTATTTTACAATCGCGTCGTTCGTCGCTCCGAGATAACGGATGCTGAATGAACACAACACCACCGCATTGTCTTGAGTCGCCCGACAGCACTGACAATGATGACTGCCATATTGAATCTTGGCCTGTGGCTGGTCGGTCGTTTACGCTTGTGCTCGGAAATCTTTGAGAAAAAGGTTCGGCGATATTCGGACTTTCTCGGCTCAAGTCGGGTGTCAACGGCGTCGCGACCAAGCTGGCGTCGTGTTTTCATCTTTTTTTTTTTGAAGCTTGAAGCACAAATGTGGAAGTATCTCTTATCGACTGACAGTCGGTAAGATCAGTCCCTACACTACCAAGAAATGCTAAGCCGATGTGAGAGGTCTGTTTCACCGACTGACAGTCAGTAAGATCAGTTCCCGCATTACCGAGAAATGCTGTGGTATTAAATGTGAAAGATCTGTCTTTCCGACAATATTTCGAACAAGTCTTTCTCCCAAATGTTTATAACGATAAGAATTAAAAAAAAAAACAAAGTTGCATGGCGTGCGAAATATACTGCTGCAGAGCATGACCCTTTTATTTTGCCCACATGTTGCTGATTTCTGAAAAAGCAAGGGAGATAGCTGAATTTTCGAACAGGTCCTTCTCAGAGATCGGCAACATTTGGGGCAAAATAAAAGTTTCATGCTCTGCATCAGTCTATTTCGCAGGGCATGGATCTTTGTTTTTTTTTAAATATTCTTAAACATTTACAAGAAAGACTTGTTCGCAAAAATATCGGTAAAACAGATCGTTCACATCCTCTTAGGAGGATGCACGGTCGTACATACGTGGGAGGATGTGAAAGTAAATCAGCTGATAATCAGTAATATGTGGGTCAAAATTAAAGTGTATATTTTGTCGGGCATGACACTTTGTTTTTTTTTTTTTAATTCGTGAACATTTACGAGAACGACCACTTCCCTAGCGGAACTTGCAACGCGTTGCTAAGTGAAAAAAACGGACAAAGCAACGGCAAAAGCAACGTTGCTTATCAACTTTTAAAATAGGTCAAAACAACGGCAATAGCAACACCGAATTTTGTACATATTTTGGTTTCACTATTTTCCAACAGGTGGCACGGCGATCCTTTTCGATGATAATTTCTATTTTTCCTCTCTGCTTTACCGGTAAACAACGCCACTCAAACCATCCCGAGCGTTTTTTTACCACCATCGGTCAAGTAGGGAGCGGTGAAAGGTGATTTTCACCGAATTTCACGTTGCTTTCACCGTTGTTTTGCCGATTTTAAAAGTTGAAAATCAACGCGTTGCTTTGGCGTTGCTTGGACCATTGCAACTTCCGCTAGGGTTCGAAAATTTGTCGGTAAAACTAATGTCTTGAAATTCGCAGAGAAAAAAATTGTTTTTTTACCGACTGATAATCGAAAAGATCGCGCTACACTTTACTGAAAAACGCTATTGTATTTAATCGTTCTTATCAACAAAAGAGAGATAGAGAGAATCTTGATTCACTGGAATTTCGATTCATCGGAAATTTCTCGGTGAGTCTTGATTATTCACCAGATATTTTGAAGCTCAGAGGTATGGAATCCTTCATTGCTAATTACAGGTTCCCTAGCGGAACTTTCAACGCGTTGCTAAGTGAAAAAAACGGACAAAGCAACGGCAAAAGCAACGTTGCTTATCAACTTTTAAAATAGGTCAAAACAACGGCAAAGCAACACCAAATTTTGTACATATTTTGGTATCTCTAGTGCGAAAGGCGGCGTGGCTGCCTTTTTAGATGATGATTTCTTTATTTCCTCTTCTGCTCACCGATAAAGAACGACACCAACCCATCCGAAGCGCCCTTTTACCACCGTCGGTAAAGTAGAAAGCCACAAAGCTAATGTTTTTCGGCCTTTTTTACCGACATCGGTAAAGTAAAGCGCTGCAAAACCTGATTTTTACGGAAATTTCACGTTGCTTTCACCGTTGTTTTACCGATTTTAAAAGTTGAAAAGCAACAGTTGCTCTTGGCGTATTACGATAAAAGCGAATAATTACTGGTATTTGGATATTATTACTGAATCTTGAGATTTTTCTAGATTAAGTCTAGAAAAATGTCAAAACACGGCCAGTAATTTACGCTTTCGTAAATTAGAATTTTGTGGGTTTATGTCAAGAACGTTTCGGAACGTTCGTTGTACAATTCATTACAGAAGGTGCTGTCATCATTATCGACTTCCGGTACTGGATAATTACTTGGCGGATCCACTTTCCAGAGGTGAAGAAACCAATTCTGGGAGATATCTTTCGGATAAAGTTACCCGGAACTTATTCGGAGGTGAAGAAACCGGCAATTAAGAGGATGTCAAAGGTCTGTTTTACCGACAAATTTTCGAATAGGTCTTTCTCGTAAATGGTCAAGAATTAAAAAATTGACAGTACTTTTTTTTTAATTTTTGAATATTTACGAGAAAGACCAGTTCGAAAATTTGTCGGTGAAATAGAATGTCTGAATGTTTTGAAAAATCTTTTTTACTGACTGGGGCCGAGCTTTCACGAATCGGAAAACGATATATGATTAGGAAGTTCTTATTAACGAGACGTATTCCTGTATTATCTTGATTTGATAATCGCTCTCAAAATTTCAATGTAGAGAAATCTTCCCTACCGACTGGTGATCGATAAGGGTGCTTTCTAGATTACGGAGGAACGAAATACACACTCGTTGTCGTCGAAAAAATCGAATATTGCTGTTGATTATTTGAACAGTTGTGTTTGTTAAGTAATCAGTAGGTAAGATAGGGATCTTGGTTATTGCAGTCGGTCGAGAAGGTTGTTATCGTTGGAGCATTTGGTGTATTCATACAGAAAGATCCATGCGATGATGACAAGAAATGTCGAGTCTATGCTGCATCAGATGAGTTCGCAAGATCGTTTTTTTCCATATAATTTTTTTTCAAACGTTCAGACTTTCATGTGAAATATTTGTGTACGAAAGTGCAGATTTGCCAGTCATCTGTGTATTTGTATGTGGGTGGTATATGAATATATATTATTATTTAACTTTTGCCATTCTTATGCCCATTTGTTCAAAAATGTTCCAAAACGAAATTAGGATTTTGCGATTTGTATTTGGCCGTGAAATCTCAGTCGATAAAGAATAATAAAGAATGTCGATAAAGGAGCTTTCTTGATTAGGGAGATTGTAGGGGAAAATGTAGTTCTTGCAGAGGGATTCCCCGTATGACGGTGACAAAATTATTGATACGTTCTTTATGATCAGGTTTGCACTTCGTTAACAATAATAAAGAAAAAAGCTGCTTTCATTTTTAAATAATTGTCCTTAATTTGGAACTCATTTTTCGTTCTTCACTCGGTTTTTCAATGAATTATTAAAAACTCTGAATGTCCATATAACTTTCTACAATTAAGATAAAATAAAATAAATGTTGACGTTGGTAGTATTGTAGGAATACACATGGCTTCCTCGGCTCGTGTAACATTTTTTTTTGCTTCTTCCTTCACTCTCTCGCCGAAGTGCGACTCTTTGGGAAACTCGGGAGCGCTCGCACACGCCACGATTGCGATCGAAACGTGCCCGATCGAATTAATTTATCCGAACGGAATATCTGTCGGTCTCCGGTATCTCTGTCATTCGCTCAGCGGCACTCGTTCGCCTCATCTCCTTCTCAACCGTGGGCCTTCTTTTTATTTTTCTTTAATTTTTTTGTTTCACCGGCCCAGGGCGGAGAACGCGGATTCAAGTGTCCCGGTGATCGAGCGAGTTGCACACGCCGGCAAATGGATTTGAATCAGGAATATTTATGCTCGTGATTAAAGCGCCGCTTGCATTTAAAGAGCGAATACCAAAGTTTCACATTTCTTCCTCAACACACTCGAAAACAGTATTATGTGTAGCGCCCAATTTGTTTGATTTTTTTATGTTATTACACCGAGAAAAAGGTTTGGTAAAGTGAAAAAAATGTGGCTTGAATTAACTAAACCCGGCGGTTACGGGTGGCGAACGAAATGTGTAATTCAGTTAACTCAAATCGTGTATCAAAATGGAAACAAAAATTGCATTCCCATAAATACATATATCCTTGACCCAACAGAGTAAAGAATTCGTTCAATTGAAAATTACATTGTTTTGATTCTATAGTTGGTAAAATCCACTCAATATGCGATTGAATAACCAAATGGTTTAGTTGAATGACCAGTTTATATTTTCTATGCAACTCAGATGTTGTCCACCGGAAAAAAATGCATTCAATGTAAAGCTAGAAAATTTCGATTGAATTAACAAAACATTTGATTATATGCAATATTTTTTTAAGCTACGAGGGCTTTTACTTCACTAATTAATCGTGAGATTAAACAGTTAAGTGAAAATTTAACTTATTTATCCTTGCTCCCATAAAGAGCACGAGCGCCACCAAAGTGCAATGATGATCTCATTCAAATATGTAGTCTTTAGTCCATAGAACTGCGTGACCACCGAGCGCGGGTAATGTTTCATCAATTTGGAGTTAACTGAGGACCCCGATGCTGGTAATACACTGGTACTTATCGGTGCTCGGTGGATGTCTCGCTGGCGCGAGAGCGCGCGCCGATCGTCGCCACCTTACGGATCTCGGGCGAAGTGCCGAAATCGTAGTAGTTACTATACGTACTATCGACTAAATGTGTTGTGGTCGCATTGAAATATTTAGTCAAATTTATCAAACAATTTGATCGACTTAAAAGCATTTACCATTCTTTTTAACTGGATGAATAGCTCAAATTAAAACTAGATTTTGTTGATGAAACGAAACATACAGTTGAAACAATTTTATTTACTTCCAGTAAATGACTAAATATTCGATTGAATGAGAACACAAGTTGTTGAATCAATCTCGTTTGAAATCATTTTGATCCAATGTTGTAATTGCGGTGAATGCGGTACACATTCGAAACAACGACACCAGTTTTATTATTTCAATAACGGGGTAATCAAATCAAATATGTGACGATTGATTCAAACGAATTTTCCGTGATCGCAGCTGGGTAGTAGATATTACTAAACCTTTTTTTCGGTGTATAAGCTAACAATAAGGTTTGGTATTATTGACATTCATTTTAATGACAAATAAGTGGTAAAAAAATTGTTGGTTGGGACAACCAACTGATTATTAGTTGGGTGTATTTTGGTTGCACTGAGAAAAAAAAATGGTTGAATATGCAAAGTCGTTAGTTGAATACGGGCAACTAAATATTTGTTTGGTCTAACTAAATAATTAGTCTCTTGAATAATTCCGCGCCTCGGTTGACCAAAATATTGTTCAGGCAACAAAAATTTGGATTGTACAACTAAAAATTTAGTTGCACGTATTCAACTAAACGATTTTGCATATTCAACCATTTTTTTTCTCAGTGTGCCGTAACCAGCTGTTTCGTTACAATAACCACCTAGCATTAGTTCCATCCACTATTCATAGTTAGTTGACGTGACTCGTCAACACAACTGATTTGATTAGTCAGTCTAACTAATAAAATAGTATTCAGGAGGGTGAAGGATGGATAACAAATTTTATAGGCACTGTAGCCAACTATACGATCATATCTGCAGATTTGTCAGTACCCCAAAAATCCACCAGGCGGCTTCCTCTCGCAGAAACGAATTTCCCCACGACGCTTATATATAAACCGTTCCAAGTTCGTTCATGTTTGGTATGCTTATTTTTAGTATGGATATTTAATACTTTGCGGCAAAACACAAGATGGTCGAATCCGAAATGGATTCCCATCAAACAGGGTCGTTTTCCTTTTACCTTCTCCTAAAGAAAACATGAAGCTTTATGAAATTTTAAACTTCAGATATGTAGCGACATTCAAAGATTGAAATGTTTAAAAATATTGTGTAGATATAAAACAAAAATTTATCATAAATAGTTCATACAACCATTTCACTCGTGGTTTTCCGAACTAAAAAGTTAGTTGGTCTGGCATTTATGAACGAACCATATGAAAATCGTTGATCCAACCAACTTGGCGCTCAGAGCACTAAGATAGTTGGTTGGCTCAACTATTTTTATTGTTACCACAGCTAAGTCGTTTTTCCGTTTAATACAGTATCTCCTCTCTATAAGGGCGTTTTAAGGCGATTAGGGGAAGTGAATTCCGAGAAATTCGTCGCTGGAGCGTTCTCCCACTATTACCCGCAGAGTTCGAGAATCGCTTTATCACTAGAACTCGATATAAGAGCTCGCATGGCGTACATAGGTAAAGTGGGGGAAGCAATGAAACTGGCTCAAGCGAAACGGAGGGGAAATGCTTTTATATCGAGGAGGTACTGTACCACGAAGACGTAGGACAAGGAAGGGGATGATGAGTGTTATCATTTTTAGGGAAGAATAACATTTTTATTTTTATTTTTCTAACATTTTTTTTTGGTCTTTAACTATAAGCTGCTATTATTATAGCATTAAATAGATTGTTCGGTTTTCATCGTTTTTCATTTAGAGGGCACATCCAGCGACTTGCACTACTCTATTTCTCTTGTTTTTTTTCAAATACCACACGACCTTCACACTTGCATAGACTCATCATTACATTCACACAGACAAATCTTGTATTTATGTTGCTATTATTTCTTGATTCTATACAGCATGAAATTTTTCTCTTAGGTCTAGTAGTTAAAGCTTCTTGAGTCTTCCAGCGATAAGAATAATATAAAGAAGTAATAGCAGATCGAGGAACGTAGCAATAAGAGGGGCGCGAAGAAATAAAAAATAAAAGGAATTTAAAAAAAACAACAACCATGAAAACATCGAATATGCCGATTTTTAAATTAATTTTTCGAATAATTTTATGCACGTTGAACAGTTTTGGAATATTTACATATTTTGATATGTACCTAAAACAATTAGTTCCACCGATAACTGACATTGTTTGGCGATAGTCTGTCTACACATGAAAAAATCAGCGCAATATATGTTCAGAAAATTGCTTATGTTAAACTCTTCAGAGGTATTTTGAAAAATTTCAAATTTTTTTTGTGATTCGAAACCTTTCTTCGATCTTTATTCAATTCAATATCAATGTTACTCGATGATAGTCCAGATAAAAAACTATCGTGAGATCTTGAAAAATCCTCAAGTTTTACTTTGTATAATTAATTAAAAATTTTATACTGAAACCTTCGATCGGTCTTCACCCAATTCAGTACAGCAAGCATCCTTCGACGATAGTTTATTGTGACAAAAAAATTAATCTTGTAAAATCCTCGAGTTATATTCTTCGCAGACATTTTCGGAAAAAATCAACATATATTAATGAATGAAATTTAGAGGCAATCACGCTTTTGTGATAGTATTTAAAAGTGAAAGAAATTGGCCCTGCTCTTTGAAAATATGTAGTTTACGTTCTACTCCTAACATTTTTTGAAATTCCAGAATAAGATGAAATTTTGTTCAGTGGTTAAAATGTTTTTAACACGCTTTAGTTTCACCTGTATGTATGTATGTATGTATGTATGTATGTATGCTGTTTGTTTGTTTGTAACGGAATCTTTGAATGAGATTTTCACCCACTTTAAAACGTCAGATTAAACTGAAACTTTAAACACTTATCAAGGACTGATGACAAAACAATAATTTGACATCAACTTTGTCCTAATGACCTCACCAGGATCATCAGGATATATAAATAAATAAAAATTTGACACCACCAAAAAACCGAAAAGACAAACCAAATAAAAACCCGAAAGTCGATCGGAAAAAACAAAAACATGACGGCATGGCGAAAACAAAAAGATTCTTATCCGAAACCAAGATAACCGAAGAAAAAAATGTCTGTCATGTCGTCAGTAGTTTGAATGGCATAATTCGAGCGGTAAATAATTTAATACGATAGTGGAAAAAATTAAAGGATCAACAAAATTTCCCAAATTTTTAGTGGTTTTTAACAATGTTGTATCTTAGTGAAAAATGGTTGTATCGAGGTCTAAAAAAGCATTTTGAAGCTTGAAGTTCTTAGTTTTCAGATTTTTCAACAACAACAAAATTTGAAACTACAGGTTTCACGCAATTCTGAGAAAATAGAAATACCAAGAAACAAAAATTTGGCAAATTTGCATCACTTTTTTTTTGCTGTAATTTCTAGGAAAGAGGAAGAGGAAGATCTCGCTGTGACCATTTTTCGCTGAGATATCGGACTTTTGATGAAAAAAGATCCTTTTGTGTTTGACCATTGATATCTCAGCAACCAATGATCGCACAGAAATCAGAAGGAGCGTTTCACAAACTTGAATTAATGCTCTACAAGGATTGACCATGGTTTTTTGAAAAAAAAAAATTTCATTCTTGCTATGAATTTGAAAAAACAGGAGAAAAAGGGCTATTTATGGTTTTTTGGAGAATCAACGGCCAAATAAAAAATATTAACAAAACGACTAATGTTGAGCATGATTTTTACAGCTCAATATACCAACAAACTCCCTGTAAAGTTTCAATTTGATCTTTGGAACGGTTTTTTTGTTTCAAGCAATCAAATTGTTTAAAAAAATTAAAGGATCATGTTTATTGCCCCTTAACACTTCATAATCATTATTAAAATGAACAAAAGATTTTTTTTTGGAGCATTTTCCCCATTTTCATCGCAAACAACGTTTAAATTTATGAATAAAATATAAAAAATTCAAGGATATTTATTGCCCTGAAACACTTCATAATCATTGTTAAAAGGAAAAAAAAAATTGAGCTTTTTTCACATTTTTATCGCGCACAGCGTTTAAATTTATGGGAAAAAAATCGACAAAATTAAAAAAAAAAAACATTCGAAACTATAGAAATGTGAAAAAAGCCCAAACAAATTTTTTTTTCCACTTTAATAATGATTATGACGTTTAGGGGCAGAAACATGATCCTTTAGTTTTTTGCAAAAATTTGATTGCTTGAAACAAAAAAACCGTTTGATAGATCAAATTGAAACTTTACAGGGATTTTGTGGGTATATTGAGCTGTAAAACTCACGCTCAACATTAGTCGTTTTGTCAATATTTTTTATTTGGCCGTTGATTTTCTAAAAATTCATAAATGATTTCTGTGCGATCTTTGGTTGCTGAGACATGAAATGGTCAAACACAAAAGGATCTTTTTTCATTAAAAGTTCGATATCTCAGCGAAAAATGGTCGTAGCGAGGTCTCAAAAAAAGCAAATTGAAGCTAAATAAACAAGCTATCTGGTTCATGTAATGGTTTAGCTGGAAAAATTTTCTCCCAGAAATTACAGCAAAAAAAAAAAGTGATGCAGATTTGCCAAATTTGTTTTTCTTGGTATTTCTCAGAATTGCGTGATACCTGTAGCTACGAAATTTTTATTGCTGAAAGATCGGAAATCTAGAAACTTCAAGCTTCAAAATGCTTTTTTTAGACCTTGATACGACCATTTTTCACTGAGATACAGAATCGTTAAAAACCACTAAAAATTTGGGAAATTTTTTGATCCTTTAATTTTTTCCACTAGTGTACACGGAGAAAAATGGGGCCTCAAATTCTGGCACCAGTTGCTAGAATTCTAGCAATTTACTGCCAGTTCGGAATTCTTGAACTGGTTGTTATAGAAGTGTAACAATGATTCTCACACCGTATAGTAAAAATGATGCGTGCATATTACATTATCTGCTATTCGAATTTATGCTATGCGTATAGTGAAATCTAAATATACCTGAAGATTCATGCTATACGTATAAGGTACCTGCGGGTAATAAGGCCTAGCTAAGGGGGATTTGTAATAAAATGAAAAATATATAATTTAATCAAAAAGTATTAATGATAATCATTATTCAAGTAAATTTTCTATAAAATATAAACGAAAAATGGTAATTTTTATCATAAACAAAAACGAAATTAAACATTCCAAAAAACCTTATCAGTAGGCCTTATTTTACTATAGGCGGTTAATAAGGCCTACGGCTTAATTAACATGCTTAAATAATTAAGCTATACTTAATACATTGGGTATTTGTGATCAATAATCATATTAATGCCTCTCTGTAGCTTTATAAGAACTTAAAATTCTTCTTTCCACTGCTCTGACAGCTAATATCAGGTCGTTTTCTGACCACAACGCTGGTTTAGGAGACATCGGGATCGAGTCACGGAAATCAATTATCAATTAATAATAAATAAAATTAAGTTGAGGATACACTCCCCTATAATATAAAAAACAACATAATTAAAAAAAAAATCAACACGTTTTTCTTATGGTTAAATTTAGTAGGCCTTATTAACCGCCGACCACACATTTCAGAAAAACAACAAATAACAAATATTTGGACCATGATACGTTATTTATATCGATAAGATCATCGAAGTAGATATTCATGAAGATAAAGACTACGATTTTAGATTGTTGAGTGTAATATTATCAAAAATACTTATGATTTACGTGGACCGTTTTTTTAGTATTCGAGCTGCGCGGCCGCGTCATATGATAGACGATGCAACACTGGAGACGGAGAACGGGGTATCGCGCTTCCGGGAACTTGTAGCCACATTTTTATGCATTATGCTACAGTCAGTGTGGCCTTGCGCGAAAGCGGTCATGGTAAGTATGATTTTTGTGGACTAGGCCTTATTACCCGACGGGCCTTATTACTCTCGGGTACCTTAGTAAAAACCATATGAAAATAGGAATCGCGCCTATGCTAGAATAGCTGCAAATGTAATATGCACGCATTATTTTTACTATACAGCATATAGGATTCGCGCCTAAGCGAGAATAGTTTAAAATGTAATGCGCGCATCATTTTTACTATACGGTGTGAGAATCATTGTTACACTTCTATAACAACCAGTCCGAGAATTCCGAATTGGCAGTAAATTGCTAGAATTCTGGCAACTGGTGCTAGAATTTGAGGCCCCATTTTTCACCGTGTATAAAACATTTTTTCAGAAACGGAAAACAACACCTTAAAAAAAAAAATAGTCGTCGATGAATGGCGAATAGAGCAAGGAACGAAGGAGAAGAAAAAATTGCATAGATGTTAATGACAAATAAAGACTAACATCTCTATGGGCTAAATTGATCGATGAAAAAACGTCGTCCAAAATTCGACTGAGATCGCAGCTTGAGTCGAGAGTAAACGCGTAACGAGTTTCGTGGATGCAAAATATTAAAAAAAAAAGGAACAGAATGTTTTAGAATAAAGGAAGAAAATGTCTTGGATTGATGAAGAAAATAAAAATGGAGCGTCCGTTACTCATTCCAATTGTCGTTGATTCGAAAAAATGAGCCACTTAAGGGTCAAGGATAAGACCAGCACGAGCTGAGATTGAATCCGAAAACATGAAATTGCTCATTGCCGTTGATCGACCGAATGATGAGAAAAAATCGAAAAACCATTTCTCCATGATGAGATAGCGATCAAAAAATGCGGTTTTGAATGTACTTTTTTGTCAATTGATTTGAAAAAAATCGGAGGATACAATCTTGTCGAAAGAAAAATAATTGTACTTTGACAGGCGTTTAAACGGAAGAGGATGAAAAATATTTTTTTTTGAAAAATACGTATGTTTTTTTTGTCGAAAAGTAACTGAAACAAAATCGGCGTCACGAAAAAAAAATATCGAGGTAATTGCCGCTCGGTTATAGCTAGAATGCCTCATATATATTATTAATGTTTGGTTTTTATTTATTTATTTTACATTATTAATTATTATTAATGTTAATTATTCTTTATATTAATTAATATTAATTATTGTTAATGTTATTTTGAATTTTTATTCCGGTTGAAATCGTTGGTTAAGTTTAATGATATTTAACGGAAATAATATTAAACACGGGGAGAAAATTGGGGGTGTTGCCTCTAAGTGTCTGCAAAATTTCAGTCCGATTGATGGAACCATGTTCGAATTATAGCGGTTTTCATCACGCACGCATGGATAAATACGTATATGTCCTTGACCCAACAGAGTAAAGAATCCGTTCAATTGAAAATTACCTTGTTTTGATTCTATATTTGGTAAAATGCACTCAATATGCGATTGCATAACCAAATGGTTTAGTTGAATGAACAGTTTACATTTTTTATGCAATTCAGATGTTGTTCACCGTTAAAAAAAGTCATTCAATATAAAGCTAGAAAATTTCAATTGAATTAACAAAACATTCGATGATATGCAATATTTTTTTAGGCTACGAGGGCTTTTACTTAACTAATTGATTGTGAGATTCAACAGTTGAGTGAAAACTTAACTTATTT
This sequence comes from Alloplasta piceator, assembly GCA_946863875.1. NCBI lineage: Eukaryota > Metazoa > Arthropoda > Insecta > Hymenoptera > Ichneumonidae > Alloplasta > Alloplasta piceator. The sequence goes on from OX333075.1 coordinate 19,817,043, forward strand.
ATTCTTACTCCCAATACTCCCATAATTAAAGAGCACGAGCGCCACCAAAGTGCAATGGTGATCTCATTCAAATATGTAGTTTTTAGTCCATAGAACTGCGCGACCACAGAGCGCGGGTTATGTTCCATCAATTTAAAGTTAATTGAGGACTCCGATGCTGGTAATACACTGGTACTTATCGGTGCTCAGTGGCTGTCTCGCTGGTGCGAGAGCGCGCGTCGATCGTCGCCACCTTACGGATCTCGGGCGAAGTGCCGAGATCGTGGTAGTTACTATACGTACTATCGACTAAATGTGTTGTGGCCGCATTGAAATATTTACTCAAATTTATCAAACAATTTGATCGACTTGAAAGCATTTACCATTCTTTTTAACTGGATCAACAGCTCAAATTAAAACTAGATTTTGTTGATGCGACGAAACATACGGTTAAAACAATTTTATTTACTTCCAGTAAATGACTAAGTATTTGATTGAATGAGAAAACAAGTTGTTGAATCAATCTCGTTTAAAATCATTTTGATCCAATGTTGTAGTTGCGGTGAATGCAGTACACATTCAAAACAACGACACCTATTTTATTATTTCAACCACGGGGTAATCAAATAAAAAATGTGACGATTGATTCAAACGAATTTTCCGTGATCGCAGCTGGGTAGTTGATATTACTAAACCTCTTTTTCTGTGTACTTACTATTTGGTCATGTAATACTCGCAATCTGTTCGTTTCTTATTTACAATGTTGTCTCTATGAACGCGAGGAGGACGAAGAAGGAGAAGAAGAAGAAGAAGAAGAAGAAGCGGGTGATGCGAGCACGAGCCCGTGCGTGCTGCATCGTCGCGCCCGCGCCGCTACGGAAGCGAAGAGCGTATAGTGGCCGCATGCCGTGCAGGTGGCCTTTTCCGCGCCCACCTGTATATCACTCTTACCTTCCACTCGCTCCCGCTTATACTCGCATACCATCGTTTCCTCATCACCGTTTTTCCAAATCTAAGGTGGAGCAGCATCTTCGAAAAGACACAATAATATACACGCCCGTGAAAATTGAAACTATACGGCCCTCTCGAGCGGAAGTACTTAAGGTACTATAGTCTACTTTAGAAGGCCAAAAAAAGCAAAATTTTTTCAGCTACTTTATCAGGTATGGCGATAAAACTATTTTTACAGCATTTCATCCTTCGAAAACACAAAAAAAAAAAAATTATTTGGTATTTTGATTCTTTGAATAATTTATAGAAGGCGCCAATGTCGAGTCTTCGAAAATATCTTGTCCATGGCCGACAGTTAATCTCAGGATTGGTAAGTCTGAAACAAAAAAATAAAAAATCATTTTGAAGAGAAAGGTTTCTTACACGACAATTTACAACCGTTAATGAAAAATCGATTTTAAAAAAAATGGCGGTTGTTTGAAATAAGTTGTGGAAAATTCAATTTTTCATTTTTAATTCGAACATCCGACATTAAAAAAAAAATCGATTATTCATTAACGGTGGTAAATTGTTGTGTAAGAAACCTTCGTCTTTAAAATGCTTTTTCATTTATTTTTGTTTCAGACTTGCCAATCCTAAGATTACCAGTCGGTCATGGGACAAAACATTTTCGACTTTGGCGCTTTCTATAAATTATTCAAAGTATAAAAATATAAAATATTATTTTTTTGTATTTTCGAAGGTGAAACAATATTGTAATAACAGTTTTATGGCCATATCTGATAAAGGAGCTGAGAAAACAAATCTTAAAAATTTGCTTTTTTTTTGGCCTTCTAAAGTAGACTAGTACCTTAAGGTTCGCTGAAGTTATTTCAAACATAATTCAAATTCTCACAACTATGAAGTAATGATTCGATATGGATTGTTTACATCAACGTTAAAAATTGTGATAGGACATTACGAAAAAAAAGTGAAAAATGAGTTAGCTAAAGCTTAAGGCGGTATTCTGGTTCAGAGGCATACATTATGAGCGTTTTGTCGAACTCGATAAGAAAAAACATATTTTTATAAACCTTTTTTTTTTACGACATATTTGTTAATATTTTGAAAATATATAAAAAAAAAATTCGAGAAAAAAAAAGAAAATTAAATAAGTCATAAGCTGGTAAGGTTGGGGGTAAAAAAGAGGTGTTCTAGCTGACATGATTGCAACCGTTCTAGTCATCCGACATAAAATTTAAAAGACGATTCTTCATCAGTAAGAATGTCGTCACAGCCCGTACCTCAGAGTCTAAACAAAAAAAGGCGTTTTTCGTTGAAGATTGGTGAAAAATTTAAAGTAAATCGGTTGAATAAAACGTCAGATATCATGTCAGACGTGTTGAGAAAAGTAGTGTTGAGAAAAATGTCTATAGTTCGATTTGCTCCGACGTGACTAAAATAGTTATAACTCCGTAAGTTATTGGAATTAAAAAATGTTCTTTCGAGGATATATTCTTAGAGGTCTAAACTTTAAGAATATGAAAAAAAAAAGATTTTTCCATTATACTAGACAACAATACAGTATTAATGTGAAAACCTGCTGAAAAAATGTAAATTCACCCACTTTAAACCGACTGTAACAAATAATGAAAAATTTCTTTGCATTTTTTCAAAGTATGTATTTTCAAAAACATGCAAATAAAAACTTAAGTTAAAATTTCGAAAATTAACCCAGTTACAGTCACTTCGTGTTTTTCTCAAAGTGGCTCTTTTCGACCTTTCCCGAGTGAATACCCGAAAACTTAAGGGCTGATATAATTTTTTTTATATATTTGTAAATGCAGTGGCTAAGTCTCATAGGCAATTAAAAAAATGTCATAATTACTACTTTAAAACCTGCTTCAATAAAAAAGGGCTTTAAAAATGAAAATCAATTTTAATTCGCCGCTATTTTGTAAATAATCAAAGAAAAGAAGATTTTGAGATTTTTTAAAAATATTTCCAGTTTACCTTTCACCAAGATATATACTCAGTCAAAAAATTAAGGTACACTACGATCTTGCTTCACTCTGTGTGCTTGTATGTAATACTCCTTTCTGCGCACGCGCGAGTGTTTCTGCGCACGCGCTTTCATTCGCGCTTGCGCATTGCAAGCCAAAGTTATATAGGAGTAATACATATATATCCGTGTGTCCAGTCTCCAGCGTTGCCGTGCTATCTCTACTATATCGCATTTTTGTAGAATTTTATCATGAATTGTGAACTTTAAACGTTAATATTTCAGAAATTAATGAGTCAATGGTTCTGGAACCTATCCGCAAAAATTGTAAATATTTTGTTTTATTATTTTATTCGTTTTTAAGGAAAATTTGTCTCTACATAACAGTTTAATAGTGAGAATGTAGCGGTAACAGCGACAACGTATATGCGATGCATGTAAAACAACCGAATTTTAACGTCATTTATCTCCGAATTTAATGAGTCGATCACTCTAAAATTTTAAAGGGATTTATATCTATTTCAAATCAGCGAGTAAACGGTGGGTTTCGGAAATTTAAATCTACCCTCTATAAGTGTCTGTTATTGTCATAAACGAAATTTTTTTTTTCGATGCTTAATTTTGACTTGAAAAAGTAAAAAAAAAAAGCTTTTTTCTTGTTTTAGAAAATCTACTACAACTTTGCAGATATTGCGAAAAATATTAATGTTTTCCGGTTTTTTTTTTTAGCTCAATACATACTTAGAAACCATACCAATTTTCAAAACAATCGGTCAAACCGTTTTTTGTGACCGAATCATCAAACTTTCAGAAAAATTGGAGGAACACGTTTATTATTGATCCTCAAAGACCAATTAATGGTGTTAAAAATGACAAAAAAAGTTTTTTTTCTCTTAAATTTGCATTTAATGAGCGTGAAAGCTAAAAAAAACCAAATTTCAATAAAAAAAAATTTCAAAATTTTGAATTTTTATTTTTTAATTTGAAAAATATCAAAATTCAATAAATATCGAAAAAAGAAATTCGATATCGAAAAAATGTCAATACATTTTTTTTTTCAAATAAAAGAAAAAAATGTTTTTAAAACTTTCGAAATTTTTTTTTTTCGAAATTTGGTTTTTTTTTGGTTTTCACGCTTATTAAATACAAATTTGAGAGAAAAAAAGAAAAACTTTGTTTTTCATTTTCAACACCATTAATTAATTGGTCTTTAAGAATCAACAAACGTGTTCCTTCAATTTTTTAAAAAGATTGATGATTCGGTCACCAAAAACGGCTCGATCGATTGTTTTGAAAATTGGCATGGTTTTTAGGTACGTATTAAGCTCAAAAGAACCCGAAAATATTGGTATTTTTCGCAATATCTACAAAGTTGTGGTGGATTTTCTAAAACAAGAAAAAAAGGTATTTTTTTTACTTTTTCAAGTTAAAATTAAGCATCGGAAAAAAAAATCGTTTATGACAGTAACAGGCACTCTTAGAGGATCGATTTAAGTTTCCAAAACCCACCATTTACTCGCTGTACGATCATTAGTCCTAGAGATATCGAAGATTTTTAAAAAAGGGAATTTTTGTTCAATCGTTGATATCTTAGCGAAAAACGGTCGTAGAACAAGAATTAAAAAAATGAAATTGAAGCCATAGACTCTAGCTAAACGACCCATAGATTGGTTAAGATCGAAACAAAATTTTGGAGCCCATCGACTGTTTTGAAAAAAGCAAAAATTTCCAGAAAATTTTTACCCTGATATTTCTTTCGACTGCGTCGAGAGTGATGCCTACACATTTTTTTTTACTCAAGATTCCAAAACTAGAAGATTCAAGCTTCAAAATGCTTTTTTTTTTTAATTTTTACGACCAAAATTAACAAAGTTACCTTTGCCTTTAGAAAATTGCTGGAAAATCTCGAAAATATTGCTGTTCCTTTAATTTTTTGACTGAGTGTAAATCGGACAATAGAGAGGACGTTTTTTAGTCGTGAAGATAGTTTCAAAATCTCTGTTAGTTTTTAAGATTGTCAATAAAAATGTCTATGAAATAAGTTGAACGTATATACTTAATAAAATAATAATAACATGGTCCTTTAATACCTCAGTTATGTCTCAGAAATAATACTCCAACATTCGCAATGTTTTCATCGATTACAGTGGCTTTCCCCTTAACTCTTTTGAATCAAATTAGTTTGAATTTTTTTTTCGAGTTTTCACAAAATGTCGGTGAAATCGTTCAAGATACAACAAAGGTAAACTGATTTGATGGTTGAAAGCTACAAAAAATATTAACCGGCTTAGCCCGTAGTAAAAAACTCCATTCGTCGCCATTGAAAAATCCCCATTCATTCCCCATTGCCAAAATAACCAACGGAGATGAATGTCGAATTGCCTAAGGGGATTTTCGCCATTGAATTCCCCATTTCAAATCGAATGAGGATTTTCCAATGAGGCTTGACTTCCCCATTTGAAACGGAATGGGGATTATCCTATGGGGATTCAATGAAGAAAATCCCCATAGGCAATTCGGCATTCATCTCCATTGGTTTTTGTAGGCAATGGGTAATGAATGACGATAATCAATGGAGATTCTTTCATATAGTAAAAAACTCCATTCGCCACCATTGAAAAATCGCCATTCATTCCCCATTGCCAAAATAACCAATGGAGATGAATGCCCAATTGCCCAAGGACATTTTCGCCATTGAATTCCCCATTTGAAATCGAATAGGGATTTTCCAATGAGGATTGACTTCCCCATTTCAAACGGAATACAGATTATCCCATGGGTATCAGTCGGCAAGAACTCCTTGCATGGATTTTCTGGACACCGACTTCTGCTAATATTCCGTGCTCACACTCGTCTAGATAAGCATACTCTTCGCATAATCCGTATGGGAGTTCAGCGGGTTGTCGTCCTGCGACATCTCGCGCCAAGTCTCGGAACTAACGCGACGCGGTTTCCAATGGACATTTTTGGGTAATGCTGATCATTCAGTGCATCCGCATTTACTTCCCAACGGACATCATTGGGTAAAGCTGATCATTTCGTTCATCAGCATTTGCCTTCCAACGGACACCATTGGGCAATGCTGATGGCTCGGTCCATCAGCATTTGCATTCCAATGGGCATCATTGAGTAATGGTGATCATTCGGTTCATCCGCATTTGCTGTCCAATGGACGTCATTGGGCAATGGTGACTTTTCAATGGATATCCATTCACTGATCAATGGTCGTTCCTATACGCCATTGACAAATGCGGAAATCTCAATGGGTCCCCATTCATTGTCCAATGGAGTCGTATGAGGACCATTGGTTGCCATTGGCGATTCAATGGAGTTTTTTACTACGGGAGGGGGGCCGTCGTGCCTCATCTTCCCATACATGTTTATTCTTCGTTGTTGAGGGCTATTTTTTGTAAAACTTCAAAACAATTTTGAGTTCCACGTGATTTTGAATATTAGAAACAGAAAATGTTTCCGTGTGCTCTAACTTTCGTTATTCTTCAGTCAACGATCTCATTTTTTGTCTAGAAATGCACTAGGTACAAAAAAAATTGATTTTAGTAATTCCTTAAGCGGTTTAGGTTGTATAAATTTTTGAAATAAAATAAAGTGCTTGTGAATGATTTATAATTCGTGACCTTTTAACTCTTGAATCTAATCTTTTTATACAAAAACTTGTTACACAAATACGTCAGGTTATCAAGATGGTTTGTATTGAATTAAAATAGAATCGTTTATAAAAGGTTCGGTTTTGATAAAATTTTGAAAGGTTCAAGAAAATAATGAAATTGGAAAAAAAAGTCTAAATTTTAAATTTCCACCTATCTTTCTTCTTCTCTTCTTCTTCCTGGTTTAGATTCCTTTATGAGAACAATTAATGAGAATTTTTAAATGGGGCTTTAATGAAATCCTAGAGGCCTAACGCTGAATTAGTCCAGGAAATTTGACTGTCACAGGATTTTCCCTGCATTTGCATTAAGAGAGGAAGAGTGGGAGAGGGTTGATAAAAATGATGGGGAAAAAAAATAACTGGAGGGGTTAAGAACTCGTGCGTGGCACGCGAACGCAATGAAATCCTTCCAGTAAGTGTGGCATATATATGAGGATGGGCACCATCCCACTAATATCCCCGCCGTGAACGTATACTCTCCTCGACACGGTCTCGCGCATATAGCGAGTACGAGGTATTCTTCACCTGCACAACATATGGTATTCTGTAGTAGGCACAGCGATATATTTCTTACATTTATGAATACAGATATATAATATATACACATACGAGCCTTTCCACGTCAATTGGACCGTCCTATTTTTCATGCGACTAAAAATAACTAAAGTAAATTTTTAGTAGTAGTTTAAAAATAGTCTCAAGTCTTAAGGATGCTTTGCCCCTACCGTCCCATCCAAAAATGTTATCCGATTGAAATGTCCATACTTCGTGATACAATAGTAATCGAAAAAATTCAGCAACTTTTGGCATGCCATAAACAAAAATTATCAATAATAATATTGCCCAAAAGTTATTGATAAATTGTTTAAACAAATAATTATTCAACAAGTTTTCGGTAAGTTCTTTTTTTTCTTGAACCAATCGAATGCGTAAATTTTTCTGAAAGCATATTAATTTTTTCCGAATTTTTTCTCTATTTTCAAATATTATAAAAAACATTCTGAAAAACAAACAAAAAATTGACAATTTTGTAATTTTTGTATGTTTTTGCACAAAGGTTTATGCACTATGTCAAAAAATACATAAATACGGTCATGCTAAAAATTTCAAAACGGGATTTTCAAAATAGAGGGAAAATTCTGAAAAAATGTATCATATGTATTCAGAAGAATTAACGCATTCGATTTGTTTAAGAAAAAAAAAGAACTTACCGAAAAATTGTTAAATAATTATTTGTTTAAACAATTTATTAATAACTTTTGGGCTTATTATTATTATTATTATTATTATTATTATTATTATTATTATTATTATTATTTATAATTGTTGTTTATGGCATGCCAAATGCTGCTAAATTTTTTCAGATTTTTATCGTATCACGAAGTACGGAAATTTCAATCAAAGTTTTTGGCTGGGACGGTAGGGGCAAAGCATCCTTAAGTTATAAGGGGAAACGTAATTTTTTCAATGTTTCTAATTGTCTATTTTTACTAAAAATAATTAATAAACTTTTATTAAGTCGTCTCAACCATAACAAAAGCATCGATTTTTTTTAAATTTTTTATACCGCTGATTTTGGTTGGAAATAAATATGGAAAAATAACCTCGACTATGAGATACAAAAAATACATCATAGTAGAAAAATGAAAAAATTATTTCTACGTCTTATAGATTGAGACCGTTGTTCAAAATGTTCTAGCTTTGGCACTGAGGATTTTTTAGGAGTTAAACGCAGTCAGGATTTGCAAAAAATCGTTTCTTTTTTTTAATTTAATGTTCGTAATGTACATGAATTTAAGTATATACACGGAAAATTTCAGGTAAATCCGACAAACATTTCCGAATTTACGGGTATATTTGTGAACCCGCAATTACTATGTGTAAAGTGGTTTTGAAATTTTGTAAATTATGAAATTAAATTACTTTACACGTATATTTTTTTTTATTAATTGATCGAAGATTTTTTTTACCGACAAACATTTTCTATTTTATAAACAATGTAAGGCAAAAATTTTCATCAATACCGATTTTTTTTGTGACGCCGCCATTTCGTTGAAAATAAATATTTTGCTTATTCCTTCGATCTAATATTAGATTGTCCCTTATATTAACGAAATATTTTATATTCTTTCATTTTGGACGATCCGATCCAGAGATATCGTGCTCACCGCAAGACGCCTTTTTTTAGAGGATCTCCAGGAGATCGGCTAGAGCGGCTTCAAAAAACATTGTTTTTAAAAATGAAAATTTTTGAAATAAAATTAAAAGTTACAAAAATATGTATACAAATTTTTATGTTAATAAATTGAAGACTTTTCATAAATAATTCTTGAAAGATCGCTTTTTTCGACCTCCTAACGGAGCGTAACCCCTTAAATGTTTTATTCAATTTTCGAATTGTTTTTTCTATATCAATTTTTCACAAAAAGTGGGATGGTCCGGTTGATGTAGACTATCTCGTATATGTATGTGTCTATAAATATATATGTCGTGCCAACGGTCGGATGCCGTTGGCACGTTAAGGGATGGTCGTTGGCCTCTCGAATTTAGCCAGGGGTTTGGCTGGTGGTATATACAACGCCCATCGAAAATAATTCGGCGGGGTTAATGTGTGGCGCATCCATGGATGCTCGTGCCTCTTCCTCCCCAACCTTAGTGTATATACTCGCTTCCAACCCCTCGATCCACTTCCGGTACTTGACCCCTCTGCCACTGAGGGGGTCACGCACCGTTGAAATCCACTTTTCATTTCGTCTTCTCTGGTTCTTTTCTCTTTTTTTCGCCTGTTGTTGTTGTTTTTATCTTGCCCTCATTTCCATGTAGACGTGCTCGCGTCAAACTCACCCCATAAAACAAAAATCGCTGATGTGGTGATTCACCCCTATGTAAAAATTCCTCGGGCTTTGTTTTTCCAGGTTTTTTTTCCGTAGGATTTTACGCGGAACTGCCATGCATATTTTCACTGATAGATTAAGGTAGTTCCTCTGCGACAACCTCAACAAAAAGTTACACAGCCCTCGGGTTTTGTTTTCCCAGGTTCTTTTTTCCGTAGGATTTTACGCGAAACTGCCATGCATATTTTCACTTATAGATTAAGGTAGTTCCTCTGCGACAACCTCAAGAAAAAGTTACACAGCATGCGCATATTCACAGAGTTGATGATTATTTCGATTTGTAGTAAATACATTTGAAAAGCACACAATATTGTGTTGTGTTTAGTGTATTAAGTGTTCTTAACCTACATTGAGAAAAAAAATGTTTGTACACTGAGAGAAAAAATTACTAGAACCAATGAAATAAAGTTTTGAAGGCAAAACATCATTTTTTTTCATTATTTGCCAAAACATATTAGATTGGTTCTTTTATATATTTACTTGGTTCATTTTTTTCAGTCAATTCCATGAATTTCTGTTTCAATAAACGAATTTACTTGAATCTAACAATGTGTTATCAATTATATGTAATATGTTGTTTGAATCAAGAACACATTTTATCATTCAAAACATGCATGTCTTTTTGTACAGGAAGTACTGAGAAAAAAATTTGTTGAATCAACAAATTAATTAGTCTAATCAACAGGAAAAATGATTGATTCAATCAATTGCGTGTTTATTAATTGTTGCAAAACATTTTATAAAAAATATATAGCCTTTGCCAAATAATTTAATATGCATCGTTTAGTGGCCCCAAAAAGAGATAAATAGAAAAAAAGACAAATCTGTGCCAATTCTCCGATCTAATTTCTCTGTCCGACCGAGATTCGAACCCTCGACCTTACCTACCATCGTACCTATCCTACGTAACTACCCAACACGCTACCTATTACGCTATAGACTACTACTATGCACTTGAAAAAAGTTAGGAGTTATGAAGATTTGAATATAAGAAAACATTTAAAACACCAGTTTTTCAGGTTTTAACAATTTAAGGGAGAGCAGTGGCCAAGTGGCTAGAGCGCGGGTCTCGTAATCCGCGGGACCCGGGTTCGAACCCCGGCAACACCGCTGAAAAATATTCCAATTTTGCAAGTATTTATCAGCTGCAATCCCGGTGGGTTGGGACCCCACCTTAAAAAATAATGGAATCCCAAAGACCTCATTGCGATGAGTGGGCGGTTAATTGTACGGTTTCGGTGAGGCCTGCCGACGCGGTTCTTATCGCTCGGATGGTGGTTCACCTAACTGTGCAAGCGACTGGCTCACTGGATCGCAATGGAGGAGGTAACTACCTAACCGACCGACGATAGTCGTGCTAGAGCGTGCTCGCATTGCTACCGACGGGCGCTTAGGTAGAGTTTACCGTCTGTATCAGTGAAGGTTTTTCTGCAGTTTTCCCTTCACTCTCGGCAGAATTGCGATACAGAATGGAAAAGGTGTACGGTGCGGGCTGCAGCCCAGGCCTTACTAGGAAAGGGGGGGGGGGATTAGTATAAAACAATGCTGTACACTGGTAGTAAAACAAATTTTAGGTTTTAACAATTTATGTATACTATTAAAGTATACTATAGAAATGATAGTTCTTTGCTTGAAGGAAATAAAAATTTCATCATTCCAAACAAATATTCTATTGGAATAAAATAATGTATTATTTATTTTACTGCAGCTTCCCGTGTAAAAAAGTTCAGGAATTCCGCGAGTGATTCTGCGGAATTCATGAGGAATTCATATTTGTTGCAAAATATGAATTCCGGATGAATACTTGATGAAATCACGGTAAATAATTTCATCAATGAAATATCGAAATAATGTCATTACGAGCTAAGTCGCGAATTTGGGAGATATTCCATAGAAAATAAATTATAATTACACAGGAAATATAAAATTTTTAAAACAACAAAAAAATAACTCCTTCTCTGTCCATATTAAAATCTATAAAATCTCGCAGTCAACACATTATATACCTCAAAAAATATTGTAACGAATGGACAGAAAATAATTTCCATAGGTTTCAATCACGACGATCGCTAAATTAAATTCTATTCAATTTATATATCTATTTAGTCATCAAATTCTATTTAATTTAGCCAATTGAATTCTATTTAATTTAGCCATCGTCGGGCTGAGGAGCTGGAAAATAAAATGTGGAAAATCCAATGCAAGATTTGTAGTTTCGTATTCAGACCGACCAGACATTCGATGAGTGCATCCGCAGGAATTCGGCCAGTGTTTTGCAAAATTTCCTCTGGCGTTCATCTGGTTTCCCAGAAAAAATTTCAGGACATCAATATGGATTTATCGATGTTATTACCTCAATAATTCATATGGGAAACCGTATGAATTTCTAAAGAAATCCGGTTTATAATTGTAGAGAATAATTTTTGCTATTAACTACTTCCTACACAATTTCTTAGGCTTTTGAAGTATTTACTTTGAAATTCTAAAGATTTTGTAAAAAATGCAATTTAGTTATCATCTGGCTAAGGAGCTGACAAATGGAATATGAAAAATCTATCGGAAGGTATGTAGTTTTGTATTCGGACCGACCACAAATTTTATTAGTGCATCGATGTAGTAACCACCCGGAATTCTGCAGGAATTCAATCGAAGCTCTACCTTATTTTCTCCGGAATTCATCTGGTTTGCCGGAAAAAATTTCAATATCTCATTATGAATTTTTCAAGGTTATTGCCCGGAAAATTCATATTCGAAACTGTATGAATTTTTATAGAAAATCGGCTGATTCTTTCAACTACACCCTACAATAATTTTTGAGAAATTTGAAGCGCTTATTGTGAAATTCCATAGATTTTTGGATAGATTACAATTTGGCTATTGTAACACTGAATAGCTGATGCCGATATGTCATGAGTGCATTTATGTAGTTTTCAGCTGGAATTCTACGGAAATTCAATCAGAGTTCCACACAAATTTGTTTGGATTTCATTTGGTTTTCCGGAAAAAATCTCAGAACATCTTTGTGAATTTATCAAGGTTATTGCCTTGAAAATTCACATAGAAAACCGCATGCACTCTTATAGGAAACGGTTGAAACCTACGGAAATTATTTTCTGTCCATTCGTTACAATAATTGTTGAGGTATATAATGTGTTGACTGTGAGATTTTATAAATTTTAATATGAACAGAGAAGGAGTTATTTTTTTGTTGATTTGAAAATTTTATATTTCCTGTGTAATTATAATTTATTTTCTATGAAATATCTCCCAAATTCGCGACTTAGCTTGTAATGACATTAGTTCGATATTTCATCGATGAAATTATTTACCGTGATTTCATCAGGTATTCATCTGGAATTCATATTTTGCAACAAATATGAATTCCTTATGAATTCCGCAGAATCACTCGCGGAATTTCTGAACTTTTTTACACGGGTTCTTTTAAAATAATCACAATCAATTTTATATCTAATAAATATTGAAAATTCTACAGAAATATTTTTAGAATGCAAATTTATTAAAATCGATTTAAATAAAGATATTCTTAGAAGTAAAATAATGATGAATTTCAAAGAAATAATTTTGTTCGAAAAAAATAATTTCGTATTGAAGTCATTTTTTAGATCTAAATAATCTCATGTTTATGATGCCATAAATAATCATCTTAAAAAAAAAATAATCTCGTATTGAAGTCGTTTTTGAGATTCAAATCATCATCATTTTAGATTCAAATAATCTCATGTTTATAATGCGATCAATGTAATTAATCCAATGAATACAAATTTAATCGAATCTATCATGCATTTAATTGTTACTATTAAATAAGAGTTTAATATAATGGAGTAATCGATTCGTGAAAATATTTTTTTAAATGAAGAGTGATTTTCTGGGTTCAACAAATAAATAATCGAATTAATACTGTCTTTTAATAAATAAATTGTATCAACTAAATCTGTGATTCATTACGTCCAAACGAATATTTAGTTGGTACAATTCAATATTTTTTTGCCTGAATAATATTTTGGTTAACCGTAGGGCATAAATACACCGAGAGAAAAATATGGTTCGTGGAACCATATTTTACCATATAATATGTTCCCCACAGGGTTTGTCAATAATTTATGGTAACCCCAACCTATAAAATTATGTTACGGGTAACAGAATTTTTTGGGTTCCACCCAACATCTCCTTATGTTTGAGCAGACAATGTATCGAGCAACTAAACATATAGTACTTGAAACTATCGAATAGCAATGAATTCTTAGAAAATTCATTGTGACTTTGCCGTCACCCACCATACGGTATCAAAAGAGCAAGAAATTGATTCACATAGCACACGTAGTTGTAACATACATACCGTGTTTTGAAAAATGCACTACATGATAGTAGGGTTTACCATACGATGTGGTTATTCGCTTAACCGGCTTGTTCTATTTTACAAATTCTATCGTGCACTACACTTCCGTACATAGTACATCTTACCATATTCATCCTAATATTGATAAATATTATTTCAAACTGAACAAATATGTATTTAAATGAAATAATTTTTTTATTTAATATTTACACAATATATATTTTAAACATTTCAATCTTTGAATGTATAGCTACACATATGAAGTCTATAATTTCGTAAAGCTTCGCCTTTTCTTTAACAGAAGGGAAAAGAAAAAAGACCCTTTTTTTATGGGAATTCTTTTCAGGGATTCGACCATCTTGCGTTTTGCCGCAATGTTCAATGTATTAAATATCCACACTGAAAAATAAGGATATCAAACATAGACGAGCTTGGAAAGGATATAGGCGTCGAGAGGCAGGTTCGCTTGTGCGAGAGGTGGCCACCTCGCGGATTTTTGGGGTACTGACAACCATGGTGAGCTCAAAGATCCGTCATGGTAAAAGGGGTTATAGTATGGTTAACCATATTCTGTGACTGAACAAGCAATAATATGGTAGCGCTTATTATATTATTGCTTGTCCAATCATAGAATATGGTTAACCATACTATAACCCCTTTTACGATGGTGAGCTCGATCCGCCATGGTAAAAGGGGTTATAGTATGGTTAACCATATTCTATGACTGGACAAGCAATAATATAATAAGCGCTACCACATTATTGTTTATCCAGTTATAGAAAATAATTAACCATACTATAAACCATTTACCATGACGCGAGATCTTTGAGCTCACCATGGTTTTATCTGCAGATTTGCAAGTACCTCAAAAATCCGCCAGGTGGCTACCTCTCGCACAAGCGAACCTGCCTCTCGACGCCTATATCCTTTCCAAGCTCGTCTATGTTTGGTATCCTTATTTTTCAGTATGGATATTTAATATACTGAACATTGCGGCAAAACGCAAGATGGTCGAATCCCCGAAAAGGATTCCCATAAAAAGGGTATTTTTTCTTTTCCCTTCTGTTAACCAAAAGACGAAGCTTTACGAAATTGTAGACTTCATATGTGTAGCTATACATTCAAAGATTGAAATGTTTAAAAATATACATTGTGTAAATATAAAAAAAAAAAGATTTTTCAATACATATTTGTTCAGTTTGAAATAATATTTATTAATATTAAATAAAAATGTATTAGATTGCAATATAATTTCCTAGTAGGTCATTCAAAAAAAAAAAATGTCGTTGACATGAATAGAGTTGTATTAGGCCGGCCTACAACTAAAAAAATTTATTTGGCTTGACTAGGATTTAGTTAAATGCACTAGATCTTTTTTCTGGGTGCAGTTAGACATTTATTTCGATTCACTTCGAACAGTCGTTATAATCTTATAAAGTATATATTTGTCATGTCTACGTCAACAGGATGTACTATGTACCGAAGTGTAGTGCACGATAGAATGTGTCAAATAGAACAAGCGGGTGAAGCGAATAACCATATCATATGGTAAACCCTATGGTTACCATAAATTATTGACGACCCCTGTGATAAACATTATATGGTAAAATATCGTTTTACACACACAATACTTTTCTCTCGGTGTAGCATTACATAGATAGCAACTGCTTCTCGTAAGCGTTATTAAGTAGCCGTTCATAGTAACCATACAGATAGTTAAAAATAAAATACAATAACGCAATTTTGAATTAACACAAAAATATACTGCGAGTGTCAATGTTTGAGTCTTCTTTACGACTCAATGGATGTATTTGGCCAACCATACACGTTTTGTAAAGTTCTTTGCAATAGTACACATCACGATCAGTTATGCTGTATGTTTGTAGGGACCATTCCAGTGGTATGGTACAACCAACTGTACAAGTATGGTAGCGCTTATTATATTATTGCTATGCCAGCCATCGAATATGGTTAACCATACTATAACCCCTATTACCATGGCGGATATTTGAGCACACCATGGTTTTTTCTCTCAGTGTATTCAAGAAACTAATTGTTTAGTTAAAACCAAATAAATATTCGTTTGGACGTATTGAACCGCAGATTTAGTTGATTCAAACTTTTTTTTTCTCAGTGTACAACTGCTTCACTCTGCGAGTCAACTTTTTGCCGAAACCGTCCCGGCTCTGTCCCAATACACAATAGAGCTACATATACAGACAACGCATTATTCTGGTTGTGTGTGTGTGTGTGTGTGTGCGTGAGCACGACGATCGTAGCA
The DNA here is from genome assembly GCA_946863875.1 of Alloplasta piceator. Taxonomy (NCBI): domain Eukaryota; kingdom Metazoa; phylum Arthropoda; class Insecta; order Hymenoptera; family Ichneumonidae; genus Alloplasta; species Alloplasta piceator. The sequence goes on from OX333075.1 coordinate 19,833,153, forward strand.
ACATTCCGATTGGTTGCGCTCGCCGTTCCATTTCCCCTCCACGCGCTCCACCGCTTGCAGAATTCATCTTATACACTAGGACCTCGATAACTGCAACTTCGATAACTGCAAGAGTCCTCACTATGCGGCGGATATCGATCGACGTGTCACATGGTGTGAGAGCGCCGGTGTGAGAGCGGACATGGCTCACGATTGTGTGAGATGCGCATTGCACGCACGGGCGACATTTGCGCACCTTCGATTGTAGTCATCGAGGTCCTGGTGTAATACCAAAACCGTCGGGTTGTAATGGTTATTTCTTGGAAACTAGACGGTAAATCATCCTGATTTTTTTTCCACGTAATTCGTAACATCCCGTTTGATCATCCCTCAGGTTTTTATCAACTTCGTAATTTTTGTTTTGATGGTAAAATTAATAACGCACCTATGCAGCATGCGTGTCCAATGCCTTACGTGTAAATTAAGCCAACCTTGAGTATGAATATCTCGCACTGAGAAAAAAAATGTTCGAATGAACAAAATCTGCAGTCAAATACGTTCAACTAGATATTTAGTTAGAATAAATAAATATCTAGTTGAACGTATTTGACTGCAGATTTTGTTCATTCAAACATTTTTTTTTCTCAGTGCGAGTTCGGGACGGTTAAACTTTTTTAAACTGCACAGATGTTAACATATTAAATAATCTGTACGCCAAATTTCAACCATTTCTTAATTAAACGACCTCATGGAGAAACTACCTTAAGGGTTGAAACGCCTGATTAATGGCCGCAAAAATTCGAAAGTTTACGTGAAGAAATTTACGGATGTTTATCAAACGAATTTTGTCAATTGTCGCTCATTATAATCAGTAGCTCGGACATTTATTCCTCGCCACTCATAATTCCCTAGGTATTTGATGAAGGATCCCAGAATTTCGCTATAGCGGCTTGGACTTTCTCCCGCGGCCCTCATTTTTCGAAGTTATCGAGATTGGGATCTTTGATGGCCATAAAATATATCAAGAGTATGAAAAAAAAGCACGTGCCACTTGCCTGAGCATGATCTTTATTTTCAGCTTGTTCGTTGAATGCTCTCGGTAAAAAGTACATGCGGGATTTAATGAAAATTGTTATTGGTACTGTGGATTCCACAAAAAGAAAAAGGAGATGAAACAAAAAGAAGCACGCAACACCTGTCTTTGTCGTTGCAATTAAAACTTGTCAGCGCGAAAACTCGGCTCAATAACACATTACTACTTTCACCGACAATCCTTTTATCCGCATCTCAGAGTTATATATGGAGTAATCAAATGATGATTCGATAGCCGAAACGTGCCTGATAAGCGATAAATTAAATCAACTCGATCGCATGAATAAAGATGGATTTATAAAGTATCAACAGTGCACTTGCCCATAATAGTCATTGGGTATATGACGCACTGTTCATGTGTGGTTACGTCATTTTACCCTTGAGAATTTAAGGTAGTTTTGCAGTTGCCTAGAGCGCAGTTGTGTCGTTGACGACATTGAGAATGGAGCAGGGGGGTGACAACGCCATCTATCCCTGTACTGAAATAGTGGCCCACTTTTTGCAACGGATTTTTAGTTCCTCTCGTTCCTCTACGTGGCGCTAGTTGTCACCCGGGCGGCCCGGGAGGGAGGCCCGGGAGCCTGGGAGAGGGATAGATAGCGATGTGACCCCCCTGCACGGAGGAGAGCACCGACCCCCCACTCTCGCACTGACAGCGGTGAGCGCCGCGGGCGGGTGACTACTAGCGCCACGATTGACGAAATTTGGCGTGAAATAAGTGTTGCGATTTATGTATCGATTCTAGCGGTCTGATGTCACTCCCCTGAAATGGAGTAATATTTAGGGGGGAAAGCCACTGTAAAAATTACGCTTTGTTTTTTTTTCGATAAGCACCAAAGTGGTGATTTTTGTTTCAGGAAACATTAGAAGTTGCGAAAAAATGATAAAGTGAGCGTTAACCCATTGTAAGCGTTGAACGGGGGGTCCGGTGTAAATTAACAAGTAATGAATAATCAAAATTAAAAATAATCGGCTAATTATTCTTCCAATCTCTTAGAAACTATATTAATTATTATTATTTTTTCCGATTGTTTTTTTAAAATCATAGCTTGCAATTTTATCTTTTTTCAGCCAATCTCATCTCTGTTTAGAGAGAAAAGCTGCTGTAAACATAACTTTTTTTTTGCATTTTTCAGCGCGACCAGCTACAAGCAACGAAAATTTTTGACACGTTTTTCTCTAAATGACTTTTTTCCACTTTGTACCAGGGAATGCTCGAAAATTTATGAGCGGACTTTTAATTATTTTTTAATATTATTTGTAATTGCAGTGACTCAGTCTGTGCGCAGCCGCTTTCAAAAATTCTGATAAGGGCTATTTCTAAAACCTACTTGGATGAAATAAGGATGTAGAATTGAAAAAAATTTCGAGTCATTGCCATTTTGTAAATAATTAAAAAAAAACAGCTCGATAGCTACAATCGTATTGGTACTATTTTTTTTTTGAATTTTCTAATAACCTTTTACCAAGATATCAATGGGACAATAGATGAAATTTTTCTTTGTCGTTAAAATGATATCTGATGAGCCTCAAGATTGGTGCATCTGCATTTTTCGATTTTGACAAAGTATAACTTCTTAATTAGAGTGTGGAGACAAAAAATGCATTAACCTTTTTTGTCCCTCATCGGTCAAATCTCCAAAGGCCGATTTTTTCGTGAAAAAAATCGCACATGTAATTAAAGTTGTTTTGACTCTGTTAGTTGTTTGGCACGCTACAGATTGGCGGCGTTGATGATCACGATATAGTATGTGCTTACACTGGACTCTCGATATAGTGGCTCTCAGTATAACTGACAAATCTCGCGGTTAGGGCTTGACGCGCTCCGTTCCGAGAAAAACTAAGGAGCGTACGCGTGTTGTTTGCATTTATGTGGGTCATAGTATGTGCCGTGTGTACATTATATCATTTTGGGCCAGCCAAAATTTTACATACGGCTCTGTTCCAATCGACGAACACGCCTCTCCATCGTATCGGTTATATCGAGAGTCCAGTGTAGAATTATCTGCACTAAAAAGGGGTGCTTTAATATGCGTTCATCCATTGCAATTACGATTATACACTCAGTCAAAAAATTAAAGGCATAGTAAAATTTTCGAGATGTTTCAGCGATTTTCCAAAGACTGTACCTTTGTTAATTATGGTCGTAAATTTTTTTTTAAAAAAGCATTTTTAAGCTTGAATCTTCTAGTTTTGGAATCTTGAGTCAAAAAAATTATGTGGGCATCACCCTCGACGCAGTCGAAAGAAATATCACGGTAAAAATTTTCTCGACATTTTTGCTTTTTTCAAAACAGTCGATGTGCTCTAACAATTTTTATCGAGCTTAACCAATCTATAGATCATTTAGCTGGATTCTTTGGCTTCAATTTCCTTTTTTTTATTTTTGTTTTACGACCATTTTTCGCTGAGATATCGGTGATTGAACAAAAATTTGTCTTTTTTTTTAATCTTCGATATCTCTGGAACATCAGTACAGCGAGTAAACGGTGGGTTTCGGAAACTTAAGGTTGTTTAGAAGCAAATCACGTTTAATGAGAAAATTCAGAAAATTTGGCATGTTTTTCAATGAATTATTTAAGAGATCGTGTAAAAATTTCACGACGATTTGGAAGCTCGTCACGAATAATCAAGATTAACAAATTAAATAAAATTAAATGTAGTCTTATGGAAACTGATATAACTTTGCGATAAGTTTTTTTTTGACCTCTCAATTTTTTAATATCCACAATATACTGGAATCAACGGAAAGAAAACGAAGTTTATTGATAAATATTTTTTTTATTTGTTTAACAAATTGTTTTTAACAAAACGTTAATTTCTTAATAACGAGCTTCCTAATCATCGTGAAATTTTTACACGACCTCTTAAATACCTCATACAAAAACATACCAAATTTTCAGAATTTTCTCATTATTTTTTATTTTCACACTTAAGGAAGTTGAAGTAATGATGATAGAATTCTGAAAATTTGGTATGTTCTTACATAAAGTATTCAGGAGGTCGCGTAAAAATTTCACTACGATTGAAAAGCTATTATTGAACAATTAACATTCAAAGGTTTCATAGCTTCTGAACAACCTTAAATCTACTCTCTATAAGTGCCTGTTACTGTCATAAGCGAAAAAAATTGTTTCCATACTTAATTTTGACTTGAAAAAGTCCAAAAAAATTGCTTTTCTTTTTTTAAGGTTCTTTTTTAGCTCAATACATACCTAAAAACCATACCAATTTTCAAAACAATCGGTGCAGCCGTTTTTTGTGACCGAGTCATCAAGATTTTAGAAAAATTTAAGGAAGAATTTAATTTAAGGATCCTTAAAGACCTATCAATGGTGTTAAAAATTTATTAAAAAGTTTTTCTTTTTTTCCCTCTTAAATGTGCATTTAATGAGCGTGAAAGCTAAAAAAAGGTATAGGCATTTTTTCACAATTTTGCATTCAATATTTAATAAATATCGAAATAAAATTTTGAAAAAAAGCCAATATTTTTTTTTTTTTATTTAAAAAAAAATAATCTAAAATTAAAAAAATATATATTTTTTTGAAACGTGGATTTTTTTTTTAGTTTTCACGCTCATTGAATGCAAATTTGGGAGAAAAAAAGAAAAACTTTTTTTTCATTTTTAACACCATTAATTAATTGGTCTTTAAGGATCAATAAACGTGTTTCTTCAATTCAATTCAATAATCTCGAAAATGTTGCTGTTCCTTTAATTCTTTTACTGATTGTAGTTAGCAGTTTTAAATATAAGGGCACAGATTTTACCAGCAATTTTTTCTAGAGACATCTTCTATGTTTTTTAATCCAGCAGGCATTGCAGATGCATTCTGGCACGCATTCACACTGTCAATAACTATCGATGGAGAAAAGGGAATATTCGGCTTTTTGAGAATAACCCGTGCAGAAATTTGTTGGGGTATCCCAGTTTCCATTAAAATCCCGATCGGGATTTCTTCGGGATGCCCTGAAAGGGGATTCCTTGCTAGTTCCCTGGTGGGTCCCTATGCGGTGTCCTTATTAACGCGAACCGGCAATTTGAATATTCATATTTCCATTAAATTTCGATCAGGGGTTGTGGGGGCAACCCCGAAATGAGTATTCCTGTGCAAATATTTGATGTGGGATCTTCCAGTTTCCTGTAAAATCTCGATTGGAATTTCTTGGGGATACCCTAATAAGGAAGTCCTTACTGGATCCCTGGCTGGCCCCAGGTTGATTCCTTATTATAACGCTAGTACTATACATATTTTATTTCATATTTTTTGTGATTACATTCATTACGACTAATTATAGAGCGCGCTTCAGCAAGTCATTTCGGCAACACACGTTTACACAACGTTTTAGTCATTAATAAAGACAATGTGTGTAGTTCAGGCGCCTTCCTGAAAAGTGCCAATTTTAATAAATATAATTTATTTAACCATCCTATAGGATTCTTCAATAATCCACTATGGATCACCTAAACATCAAATAAGATCCGTCCCGGACACATTCACGGATCTGTTCGGGAGTCCCTGCTACATTTCATTTTACAAACGCTTCATTCCGGTCATGGAATCTGGCCCGATTCCCAGAAGGATCCATCAGGATCCTTCCTAGGATTCATCCTAGTCATGGATCACCGTGACTAGGATGAATTACGGGAATCCAGGTGGATGCCTACCATAATTTCTGCACGAGAACATCGTGTGGAAGCATCAAGAACCTTTTCCAATGATTTTTATAATCTTTTGGTCGAAATTCAATATCGTTACCATATACTTTAGGTTAGTCGGTGTCTCAAAACTCCCGAAATAAGTTTGACGGTTCAAATTCTGCGGTTAATAATAATCTCAAACTTAAGAAAAGGACAATCCAATGACATAAATCAGTGGGTAACGTTAGTGCCAGAGATTCGCCGAATAAATCAAGTGGGGCGAGTCGAGAATGAGGTTTAAGACTCATGGTAAAGCGCACGATTCGAAGGATACAAAGAAATTGGTAAGGGCGGGGAGGGGGGCGGACGAAGTGGTCGATCGATCAAAAACTGCATTTTGCCCCCTTGGGGCAAAGTCAGTTGGTAACGAATCGAGTAACGACGTGTCCTCGCAAACCAGAGGCTGGTATTAAGACTACTGGAATGAAAGTTTACACGCCGCGTGGTTTGTGCCAACGGGCATTGGGTTTGGAACATATTATATATACGAAGAAGTTTCCTCGAGGCATCCGGGAGAGGCCCACGATGCAAGAACAAGGGAGTGAGAAGGCCCAAAGACGAATGTTTCCGCTAGGACTTATTTGGTCGAGATGCCGACAGGCGGCTCATTTGTCAGCTCGATGAGAGAAACGAAAGAGACGAGAGAACGTTGCGAGATCCGAGACCCTTGGGACTTTGAGCATCTCTCGTGAATCCACGACCAGTTCCGCGGATCTTTGATTCGCATTGCCATCAACGTACGGAGAAAACTTTTTCCCTCAATGTGAACACTTTTGCGAAATAACTATGGCCGGCTACATTCCCAGGCAAAAATGTGTCTGAGAATCGTACGGAAAAACAACCTTCAATTTGTATGGTACACAGCGGTAAGATAAATTACAAAATGGCAATTTCTTCCTCTCGAGCTTATCTGGTGCAGAAGTTTGTTGAGGTATCCCAGTTTGCAGTAAAATCCCAATCGGAATTTCCTAGAGATGCCCTAAAAGAGGATTCCTTGCTAGATCCCTGGTGGGTCCCAGCGGTGACCTTATTAACGCTAAGCGGCAATCTGAAAATTCATATTTCCATTAAATCTTGATCAGGATTTGTTGAGGCAACCCCGAAATGAGTATTACTGTGCAAAAATTTGCTGGGATCTTCCAGTTTCCCTGGCTGGCCCCGGGTTGATTTCTTATTACAAAGCTAAACCATATATTTTTGATTTCATATTTTTTGTAATAACATTAATCACAGACACGGATCCGTTCTGGTCCGATATCCAGAAGGATTCTGATTCATGACGGATAAATTACAGGAATCCAGCCGGATTCCTACCATAATTTGTACACGAGATGTTTAAAGAAACTATGGTTCAAGATATAATTAAAGAATGAAGGTTCGTAAACTAACGTCGACGTTGTTATGCGTGACGACTTTTTGAGGTTGGATCGAAGGGTGAATGGCAAGGGTGTAAAGATGGAGGATAACTACTTTTTCGAACCATGATAAAGATTTGACGTGTCGAATGAAGAAATTTTTGACACTAGTTAGATCCTAAATCAATTTTTGAGTTTCACTACGCTGTGAAAATCAAAAATAACGACGATCTTGACCAAACCACCTACGACGTCTCATTTTCTAAGTAACACTTTTCCGGTCTGCTTTAGTGTGGTGAATTTTTTTTTAGGTTCTTATTATGGAGTTACAGGCCACTTTTTGATTTTTTTAAACAAAAAATGGGTGCTCTCCTTAAGGGGTTGGGTCACTCTGGGATTTTCAAAAAGTCGATTTTTTTTTGTTAAAAAAAGGTATCTTAGATTTATATTCCAAAAGCTTAAGTGCCTGAATAATCCCTGAGTACTCGATTTTCATATTCCAGTGTAACCCCTCTTGATCCGCAGCGAGCTTTCTACAAAATTTAAATGCGTGTTTATCTCAGAACTACATTGTTCAAGTCGGCTGAACTCATAACTCACACAAATTTCAACCGATTCATTTGAAATTTCAACTGTACATTCAAAATAATATTCTCTAAAGCACTACGTAAGATTTTTTAAATTATATTTTGCATAGTTTCTTTTTTTATAAGCAATTTCCTGACGATTTGTTCATGGCATTTTATACTTTTTGATTTAGAAATGCGCCATTTCGACAAAAAACAACATATCAAAAAAATCGTACGTACTCCGGTAGCTATTCTTGTATATAATCAAGAAATCTTTGGTGCCTCATCGTAATTAAAAAATTATAGGAGCTGTTGGTTTGGCCGTCAACCTTCCAGAAATAAAGGCGTAATCGGAAAAATGCTGCACAGTCGCCATTCTGACATATATAGCCATGAAAAAATGATTTTGTATTTCCAATTGAATGTATAATAAAACACCTTTTTTTTTGTAAATCCGATTTATTTCATGGTTTCGCTGAATCACGAAATATGCTCTTTTTTGGTCTGTAGAGTGGTCTAACCCCTTAAGGTAGTAGCCCACTGTGACGGGTTCAAAAAATCGATTTTTTTTTACATTCTTCGCAAGATAAACATCTTAAGGGGCCATACCAGTGAAAAATTTTCAAAAAATCAATTTTTTCTACCTTATTGGACAGTTTATACTTTCAAGAATATTCTGTAAAAATTTCAAGGCCGTATCTCTAATACTCTCCGAATGGCAGCCTTCTAAAGAGCGACCGCTTGCAGGTATGAAATCGATAGTTAAATCTTTAAACGCGTTTATCTCGAAATGACATTTTTCAAATTTGCTGACATTGTAACTCAAACTGAGTACTCTTGAATATATTTACTGTACGATGAACTAGGATATTTTTTATTGTATGAAAATTGACGATTTGGCATTGAAAATACGACCATTTTTTAAGCAAGAAAACAGACTTGTTTTTTTCATAACTACGCCATTTTGTTAGTTTTTGATATTTTTCGAAAATCCTAGTTCAGCGTACAGGAAATACCTTCTAGTTTAACGACATTTTTTTATTTTTCACTTTCAGCTATTCAATCCCCCGGAATAATGGCTGCAGTGAAGGAGTTTTTTTTTGCGCCTCCGAAGACAGCTCATAAACCGGTTATGCATCGGTATTTTTAAGTGAAAAAATTATGAAACACGCGTCGAATATAGCCAAATATATTCTCCATTTTCCAAAAGATTTCAGCGAGTACTTTTCTTGCAAAAAATTTCCGAAAATCACCCAAATTTAGAGCATTCACACTGACATGGCCCCTTAAGAATATACTGTACAAGTTTTAGACCGAAATTAAAAATATTTTTAATATTATTAAAAATGACCAATTACTACGGTTTGGCAATCACCAGAAACTATAAGTCTCTCGAAGAAATGAAGAGAACTTTGAGATAACTTTGAGGAAACGGAAGGATTGCTCTATGCACCACGCATAGCTGATTAATATAAGTATAATTTTTTAATACAAAATCTGTTGTCAAAACTTTAAACGCGTTTTTCTCGAAACTTCGTTTTCGAAATTTCGGGGAAGCACTGACTAAAAATTATTCAACAGATTTTTCTAAAAATTTCATCCGTTATTTTAGACACGCATAGCTAACAGTCTATGACCTTTGAAACATTCAATTTTTTCATAATAAACGAATTCTTTAGAACAATTTATTAAAAAAAAATGATTTCGAAGACCTTTTTGTTCACAAGTCCGCAATTTCGTTATTTTTTCTTAAAATATGCATATTATAGGTTAGAGCACTAGAATTAAGCCTACCAAACCAAAATCTCTTCAGATTTTTCATTTCAGATGACTACGGAAGAAGGCTTGTGTGCTTCCCCGAAACAAGTCACCTTTTTTTCGAGGACTCCACTTTGATGTACAAAATCATAAATAAATTCATGTAAAATTAAGTAAACAAATTTTTGTTTGTACTCTTCCAGATACAAATAACAATATGTAAAAATTTCAAAACGATCGCATTTTATTTTGTTATTTAAAAAAATTAATGAGAAAATGTCGAAATTTCGGTCATCACAGTGGGCTTAAGAGAGATTTGTGTAATTATTAATGAATCTTGAGGAAGTAATGTGCAAATTTTTATTTGCGCGATTTTTCGTATTTGAGGATACTGTAAAGAGCAGGGGTTCCTCCTACTACGAATACATACATCGATCATTTTATTTGGTATAAGATCTCCTTAAAAATGTGTAAAAATCATTGAAAAATCTTTGTACTTGATGTACACTGAGAGAAAAAATTACTAGAACCAATGAAATAAAGTTTTGGAGGCAAAAAATTATTTTTTTCATTATTTGCCAAAACATATTAGATTGGTTCCCTTATATATTTCTTGGTTCATTTTCTTCAGTCAATTCCATAAATTTCTGTTTCAATCAACGAATTTACTTGAATCTAACAATATGTTATCAATTATATATAATATGTTGTTTGAATCAAGAACACATTTTATCATTCAAAACATGCATGTTTTTTAATACAGGAAGCACTGAGAAAAAAAATTTGTCGAATCAACAAATTAATTAGTCCAATCAGCAGGAAAAATGATTGATTCAATCAAATGCGTGTTTATTAATTATTGCTAAACATTTTATAAAAAATATATAGCCCTTGCCAAATAATTTAATATGCATAGTTTAGTGACCACAAAAAGAGATAAATAGAAAAAAAAAGACAAATCTGCGCCAATTCTCCGATCTAATTTCTCTGTCCGACCGAGATTCGAACCCTCGACCCTACCTACCATCATACCTATCCTACCTAACTACCTAACACGCTACCTATTACGCTATCGACTACTACTATGCACTTGAAAAAAGTTAGGAGTTATGAAGATTCGAATATAAGAAAACATTTAAAAAACCAGTTTTAAAATTTTTAACAACTTACGTATACTATTAAAGTATACTATAGAAATGATAGTTGTTTGTTTGAAGGAAATAAAACTGTCATCATTCCAAACAAATATTCTATTGGAATAAAATAATGTGTTATTTATTTTACTACAGCTTCTTTTCAAATAATCACAATCAATTTTGTAGATAATAAATATTGAAAATACTACAGAAATATTTTTAGAAGTAAAATAATGATGAATTTATTGCAAAGAAATAATTTTGTTCGAAAAAAATAATTTAATATCGATGTCGTTGTTCAGATTCAAATAATCTCATGTTTATGATGCCATAAATAATTTTCTTCAAAAAAAAATAATTTCGTATTGAAGTCATTTTTAGATTCAAATAATGTCATGTTTATAATGCGATCAATGTAGTTAATCCAATGAATACAAATTTAATCAAATCTATCATGCATTTAATTCTTACTATTAAATAAGAGTTTAATATAATGGAGTAATAGATTCGTGAAAATGTTTTTTTAAAAGAAGAGTGATTTTCTTGGTACAACAAATAAATAATCGAATTAATACTTTCATTTAATAAATAAATTTATGTTCTCAAATTCAGTAATTTTTTCTCTCAGTGTATTAACATTTTCGTTTAAATTTTGTTCCTTGTCGATCTGTCGACGAACTCTGGCGAACCATAAGGGAAAAAGGCTGTGACACGTGGCCATGCGATCCATTGAGAGGTGGTCGAGTGTTGAACGGTGTCAACTGGTTGGATGAGATCGATCTATCGGGTGAATAACGGCCACGAAATATCCGTTCATTCTCCGTCAAGTTGGGGCCAGTCGAGGCAGCAGAAGCACGAATACCGGCTGGCGTTTTTCGATAAATGCACGTTGACTTGGATCTCGCTTTTGAAAATCACCCACAGACCCTAAGGCCCTATAAAAGTAGATCTTTCTTTCGTGCATGCTGGATCATATCCTGCATTGCTAAAAATCTTTATTTTTCCCATAACTCCTGAATAATCTAATCCTAAATTGTCAAAGTAAACTGAGAATCTTTTTTTCCTGCCTCGCAAAATATGGCTGGCTAGAAATGTAATTTTTCTATCGTTCACGAAGCGTAAAAAGAATTAAGAATACCGATGATTGGCTTCGAAATCTTGTTATTGCCGGAGGCTCGGGCACGATGGCCCTCGTTTAAAAAATGATAACATTTTTTTTTTAAGGTAGTACCAAAGGTGTGGCGTGAGCAAAAGTTAGTCCAGTTTCTTATATTTAAAATGTAATAAAATGAGTTGTTTTTAATATTGCAGTATATATCAAGGCATATACTTATACATATATACCACTGTAGGGTTATAGCAAAATAATTGATTGCATATTAGACCTATTTTCAGTCGTTTCAATATTTATGATAAGCGTAAACTTTTGGATGCGTACAGGCAGACCACACAATGAAATCTATATACAGATGAGTGTACACCTTTGTATATGGACGAATAGAAGATCGCGTCAACGCGATCGTTCTGCGCACGCGCGAGTGTTTCTGCGCACGTGCAAGTCCTTCTGCGCACGCGCGAGTGTTTCTGCGCACGCGCAAGTGTTTCTGCGCACGCGCGAGTGTTTCTGCGCATGCGCCTCCATTCGCGCTTGCGCATTGCAAGCTAAGGTCATATAGGAGTAATACATATATGTCCGTGTGTCGAGTTTCCAGCGTTGCCGTGTTATCCCTACTATATCGCACTTTTGTAAAATATTGTCATGAATTGTGAACTCCAAACGTTAATATTTCAGAAATTAATGAGTCAATGGTTCTGGAACCTATCCACAAAAATTGTAAATATTTCGTTTTATTCATTTTCATGAAAATTTGTCACGATATAACAGTTTAATAGTGAGAATATGGGCGGTAACAGCGACGACGTATATGCGATGCATGTAAAACAACCGAGTTTTAACGTCATTTATCTCCGAATTTAATGAGTCGATCACTCTAAAATTTTGAAGGGATTTATATCCTATTTTGATTGAAACTCTATTCAAATTTCAGACAAATCTATTTCAAGTGGGTTTACTTTGTTACTACCTTAATATTAAAATTTTGTTTTCCATAAATCATGTTTAATGTTGTTGTTTATTTATCTAGCATAATAAAATATATATATCAATTAAAAATTCGTTAAATAATAAATACCTTCTGTATCTTTCAGTTATTATTTTTTTAACCCAAAATTTTTCATTTTTTATTTTTTAGATAATAAATAATTTTGTTTTCTTTTGGAAATTTTTCAGTTTTGTTAAAAATAAATTTTTTTTATGATGATTCATTTTACCCCGGATGTAGTGCATCGGCCTAAAAATGGATGAATACATTAAATTTATCATAATTTGAATTTAAAAAAATGCAGACCTAACTTTTTAGGGTGGTGGATTATGCCCCAAGTATCGCAGATCGGCCTCAAAATGAGTCAATACATGAAATTTATGATAATTCGACAAGAAACCAAAATTTTATTTTTACCAAATTTTTAGGGGGGCCATCGTGCCCCAGCCTCCCTTATGTGCATTTTTCAAAATGCATTTTTAGTGTAATGATTATCTTGACGAGTATCGATGACGGAGCTCGGGGTTGTGCCTATAACTTTGCCGAATTATTACCCTCGGCACGGGTTCGATGGGGGCGAAAGAAGAGATGAGGTGAACGGGAACGAATCATCCTTCTTTATTCCCCGTCCTGCGGTCCAATTAATGTGCCACATGACGTTTCCGACGAACGGAAATCGGGGTGTTCCGGACTAGACAGGGGCCCCCGTTGTTCTCTTTCCATCAACGCACACACAAACACATCCCTCTCTGGATTGAAAAAAGGGGGCCCCCCTCACGAAAAGTTAATTGCTAATCACGCGCGCGTGATCTTTTTTCATCCTCATCGGCTGCCGATGCCCTCTCGATGAATCCACACGTGAGGGACGTTGAAAATGCCCACGGGGATATCACTGAAAACGCAGATTTTTAATCGTTTGTTTTCAGTCTGCTGCTTCAGTACTTTTGAAATAATATTTATTTTCATTAATAATTGAATTAACCCTTACTCGACACACTTTTGCAGAATAATGTACTTGACACACTGGGGTCGCTTGTACCCCAGCCACAAAAACCACTTATACAAGTATACCATTTAATATTTTAACCTGCAATTTTTTTAGGACTTCTTAAGAGGTTACTTCCCAAAGTTATACAGGATCTATAGTAAAATGTCAAATTTAAATATGATAAAAAATTTTAATAACCAAAAGAATTGAAGAAATGACAAATTTTACGAAAAAAATCATAACGTTTTTATTTTTCGATAAAAATTTAACTTACGATGAGTTTGCTTAACATATAGCCCTAAAAAAAAATAGTAGCTTGGTGGGCTTTCGAAAAAAGGTATATCGAAAATTAAGGGAGAGATTTGACGAAAAAAACATTTTTTGAAGTAAAGATTTGTTGTAACACTTCTTATTTCAACCAAATAAGCTTTTGATAAGCCTTACATTATAAAAGACCACTAGATTTTGGACCGTTACTGTATAAAAATTTATTGTCTTACGTTAGAGTGATGCTAGACACTTGAAGGAGTAGTGACATCCTCGAACTAATGACGGATTTCACTGTAGGCCCGATTTTTTTAAATTTAGGTCTTAAAATGAAGAAAATGATTCTTGGGGTCTTTTTTGCTTTTCTTCGCTTGCGGAAGTCTTAAGTCCTGGACTGGTGATCTAAAGCAAAAAAAAAATGGAATATATTTTCACTTTGTACAATATTGTGTATAAACTGAGCTAGAATCAAGAAGAAAAATTGGAAAATACAAAATAATCAGCAGTTGAAGGGAAGTTTGTTTTTTTACCAATTTTGTTGGCAGTTTTTTGTTCATTAAATAAAAACGTTTGAATATTTTTGGATAATTCTAGTTCAACTAATGAAGAAGCTTGTTGTGCACGTGCCTGCCAAATTTCATAAAGATTGCTTATCTAGGACGTGTAACAGCACTTTCGCAAACTTGGAAAATATAGTTTCGAGAAAAACGCTTTTAAAGTTAAGCCGAAGTTTATGTGCAAATAGAATGAAAAGTTTCATCCTTACACCTAATTTGCTGTGCCAGGAGCATAGAGGATACCTTTCTCTTCTTCAAAAAGTCCTTCTTGAGCCGAAAAAAACAAATTTATTAACCCAACAAGGTAGAAACCTCCTGTAAGTCCGGAAAAGTTGATATAAAAATTTCATCCACTTTAAAGTGTGTTCTTCTAACCGGAGGATCGTTTTCGGGATCTCTAAAAATCTAAAATCGTGTGATTTATATTTACACCATTTATGCTATAGGTAAAAGAAATGGCGTCTTATCATTCAAACAATGAATATCTCTACTGAAATTATTATTTGTTAAAAAATTCAACAAACAAATTGATGATAAAAATAATACAGATTGTCTAGTCTGGTACATTAGAAAGTCACATATCCTAACTTTGTTCAGTTAAATGATGAAATTATTTAGTTCATCGAAATAAACGATTGTTTCACATTTTTTATGAAATCTGAGAGATTAGCACGTTTTGTGTGTTCCTTGAATGATTTGATCGGGAGATCGAAAACGCGCTTACAATCCAGTTAAAATTGAAACAACATTTGATGAAATTTTTGCAGGCATCGTTTGCGTCAATTTTTTGCGATTTTCAAAGTTTTTTTAGCCACGACTATAGTTGAACGATTAGGATAAGTTCAACGCCCATTTCTTTAGGAGGGAATATACACCTGGCAGGGTCCGAGAAATCGACTTTTCAATTTTTCCATTTTCTTAAAATTGAATATGTTAAGAATATCTGGTGAAAATTTCAAATAAAAATTCCAAATAATGACAAAGTTATAGCCGAGAGAATACACGTTGCGTTCATGCACGTGAAGATGACCACCGTAACGCTCTTTTCTCAAACCAACGTTTTTCAAACTGGTACCCAAAATATCTCGAAAACCGCTGAACCGATTAACTTCAAATTTTTTCCGGTTAGAATAGGATTTTTCATAGGATCATAGGATTTTTTTCTGATTTTTAGTTTTTTTTCGGTCAAAATACGAACGAATTTTTTGTTGCAAATAGCTACGTTGAGTTGAAGCGTCCGCCATTTTGTAAAAAATCGATATTGTTTAAATCGGCTATGACAAACGCAAGATAATAGTATCTATTTTTGTATCCTGTTTTGATTTTTTCTTTCACATGATTTTCGACGAAACGCCACTGGGTACCGCTATAGCAGATTTTTTTACGGTACTCCATAGACGACTCAAGTACTCCGTGAATTTGCAACATTTCAAAATAGCAAAACATTGAAAACATTTTTGAAAGTGTATATTTTTAACTAGGAAAAACCCCGTCCCGATCGATCCAATGGTTTCTCTTGAAAAAATTCTTGAAAATGACCCTTTTTTCGTTTCCCGGTGTAAATTTCCCCTTAACTATCGCGCCTCAAAATATCGGGTTTTTGACTGTCTACACTACATCATCGGTTTTTATGTAATGAAAAAAAAAAACATTCAATTAAATCGTAATAAAAAGTGTTTTTGTATTAATCTTTACCCAGTTTTTACCCCTACAGCACATAACATTGCTGCAATGTTGCAGCAATGTTGTCATATTGCACGTGCAATGATATATTGCAGATATGTTATGGCAACATTGCTACGAAACATTGTACTAAAACTTCTCAGCAATGTTTCGGGAATGTTCCTAGGCAACATACCTTGAATATTTTGTTAAAACGTTGCAAGTAAATTGCAGCAATACTGGTGAGATCGAACTTCAAATTTTACAACTACACGAGCGTAATAAATATCAAAAAGATCAATTGAAAAAGATGTATTCATTTATTCCTCATGAAATATCAATAACGATTGGTTTCCAGTAATTTTCTTTTTCTTTTTTCATATTTATTTTCAAAATTTTGTTGTGCTTTTGACATTAATAAGACATGAGATATTAATAATATGAAGACATTGTGATATTCGTATTGAAAAAATGTTTAATATAAAAAAAGCTATAAAACCAAAATATAGTTTGTTTCTGAATGATTCTTATTCGTAAAATATGACTATATACTGTAACGGGACGACCTGGGGCCTGCCACGATCTCGGCACTTCGCCTGAGATCCGTTAGGTGGCGGCCGTCGGTGGGCGCTCTCGCGCTGGCGAGAGAGCCACCGAGCACCGATAAAGGTCCGGTGTATTATACCAGCATCGGGGTCCTCAATTAACAATCAATCGTTGGAATATTCACCCGCCTTCTGTGGTCGCGCAATCCTACGGACTTAAAACTACATCTTTTTATTTTATGCTATAATTTAAATGATAAAGTTTCCATTGCAGGTAATATTCCTGAAATATTGAATATGTAATACGAGTTATATTGCTGGAATATTGCATATTGATTGGAAGCAATATTTCTAGAATATTGCGAAACATTGCAGCAATATTTCAATCGTCGGACATAGCAACATTGCAGCAAGAGTGCAGCAATGTTTTTTGCAATATTACAATGTTGTCATGTAACATTTCAGCAACATTGCAGGAATATTGTGTGCTGCAGGGGTACTTATCTGAGGTATGCTTTACTCATATTACCACGAGTCAACGAATGGACGTGGTTTTATAGTGTGCACACAATTTTGTTTGCCATTGGATCAATAAGGTACGACATTGTAGTCCGTAAACTTTATAATAAAAGACAGCCGGAAATGATATGGTTCTTCTTGTCTGCCGTTATAACACCGTTCGCGGTTCGGACTGCGAGCCCCTTTGATTCCGGCTGCACATTATAGCCGACAACGATGATTCGTGGCAAACGCGTGCCATGTGGCGAAAACCTTCCCCTCGGCCTGTCCCGTTCAAGATTTTCCGGCTGCCATCGGGAATTAGGAAGAAGACGGGAAACATAAACAGTACCGTAGATATTCGACTAATGCATACACGGTTTGGGTTCCTCATCACCTACCGGTGTGAAAGTTTATTCTCTATTCGTTTACTAGTCCTAGAGTAAACAAAAATCTATGATGAATACAATACCGTGCAATTAAATTCTCAATATTGTATTTGTTTTGTATTTGTATTTTTACTTACCGACTGATGAAAATAATGGTCCTTCGCTCTCTATTTTACCTTGTTGAAAAAGACCGATAGAACTGTTAGAATCTGTTAAAATCTGTTAGAATTCTATCAGTTCATATCGGTCTTTTCCAACAGGGTACACTGGAACATTGTGTAAATCGCTCAAGAGAATTGTTTTTAGCATGGTAAAGTTTTAATTTTTATTTGTTCATTCTTCACTAAATTTGATGAGAATTCTATCCGTTTATAGAAAATTAGCACGATATCTCGAAAATTACTCAAGTCATGCAGTTAACTCTCGCTTAAAAACAAATGCATAATTTTTTCAATCTGAACGCGTCAATCGACTTCCACAAAATTCAAATGTAAACATTCTTTGTTGACTGTATATTCATGAAATAAAATGTAGCAGGATCTCTCGGAAATTTCTTGAGTTAAATTCATAATAGAAAGTTTTAAAGAGATTCAAAATTGTATGCAATTTAACCGACTTAATGTATTTCGAAATAATCCAATATCAATTATTTTTGATGATAGTGGTGGTGCCGCTAATTAGTGATCCATATTAAGCGTTAAGAGTTGAGCTTTTTACAGAAATTTTTGAAATAATAAAAAAAATTTCATGTTGTTTCGATTGATTTTCACCAAAGGCCCTAGGGGTATAATCTGCCCCCGAAAGGTTTTTAAATGATACTTAGAGCATAAGTAGGTACTAATAAAATAATAAGATCCTGAAAGTTTCAGATCCCTATCTCAATTGGTTATTGAGAAAAAATGAAATATGTAAAAAACGGAAAAAAATTTTTTTCTCAGGAATTACCTAACCGATTGATGTTAATTTTTTATATGTTTTGGGAACTGATAATAGCTCCAAGAAAAAAAATTAAGAGCTATATAGCTCTATAAAATCTTCGAAAAAAAATATATTTTTCTTTCATTTTCAATTTCTAACCGTGATACAATTTTGGCACAATTATGAAACATTTTTTTTTTCAAACCTTCTATAATTCACTATAATACTATGAATTTTAAAAAATTTAAAAAACGGTACGCCATAGTAGAAAAAAATAAAAACCACTTTTTGGCTCAAATAATGAATATATTTATATGTTTTGAGGTTTAATTTTTCGTATTTTAACGCATATTTACGTAATTTGTATTTATTAGAAAAAAATGTCATATTCAAAATAACAACAAATTTTTTTTCCCTACAGTCAAAAATTAAACCAGGTAAATACCATTAATCAATTTTATAGTAATTTTAACAAATATTTTTGGGAACAACATTTTATTATAAAACTCGATTATTTATATATTTTTTATAGACTTGAGACATAGAGATAACCTCAAATGATCGAATTGATGAAAGACAAGAACATTTTTTTTTCTGAACAAATGTAAACTTTCAAAAACATTTTATTTCATTTTTTATTTTATATATTTATTTATTTTTATTTTATATTAAAATTTTATTCATCTATTGTTTTTTGTTAAAAATTAATAAACCCAACCGTTCACACTAATAAAAGAATTTGTTACAGACTGCGCAGATATACTGTAAAATACAATTACAACGTAAAAAAAGTTTTTTATAAATAAATAATAAAAAGAAAGTTATACCTCAATCATAAGTTTTTCAAAAATTTTGCAGAATCACATTTCATCAGTCTTGGTAACTGTCTTCTTCGATCGCAGATGAAACATTATTTCTATCAGATAATTTGCTCAATGGTTCAGCAGGCTTCGAAATTTCCGACAAATATCTCCCGTGTGACAAATAATGAATCATCGCGGCAACATGGAAGCAACATCCAATAGATCCAAGACCATATGCACATTCACAGCTGAAATAGGGTTCCGCAATATTTTTGAAAAATATATCTTTGCTTTTGTGATAGTTGTTTGCCTTTTTATAATTTATTTATTAAAAACTGTTTTTTATGTTATAATTTTATTTTACAGTACTATCAATCTTTAATAAATTATTTTATTAGTGTGAACTTTTGGGTTTATTAATTTTTAAGAAAAAATAATAAATGAATAAAATTAAACTCAAATTTTTTTGAAAGTTTACATTTGTTTAGAAAAAAAAAGTTCTTGTCTTTCATCAATTCGATAATTTTCGGTTATCTCTATGTCTCGAGTCTATAAAAAATATATAAATAATCGAGTTTTATAATAAAATGTTGTGCCTAAAAATATTTGTTGAAATGACTATAAAATTGATTATTGATATTTACCTGGTTTAATTTTTGACTGTGGCAAAACAAAATTGTTGTTATTTTGAATATGAAATATTATTTTTAATAAATACAAATTATGTAAATATGCATTCAAATACCAAAAATTAAACCTCAAAACATATAAATAAATTCATTATTTGAGCGAAAAAGTGGTTTTTATTTTTTTCTACTATGGCGTACCGTTTTTAAAATTTTTAAAAATTCATAGTGTTATAGTGAAATATAGAAGGTTCGAAAAAAAAATTGTTTCATAATTGTGCCAAAATTGTATCACGGTTAAAAATTGAAAATGAAAGAAATATTTTTTTTTGCCAAAGATTTTATAGAGCCATATAGCTCTTAATTTTTTTTTGACCTATTATCAGCTCCCAAAACATATAAAAAATTCAGATCAATCGGTTCGGTCAATCCTGAGAAAATTTTTTTTTCTGCTTTTCACATATTTCACTTTTTCTCAATAACCAATTGAGTTAGGGATCTGAAACATTTAGGATCTTATTATTTTATTAGTACCTACTTATGTTCTAAGTATCATTTAAAAACCTTTCGTGGGCAGATTCACCATCCTTATACCAACAATTCTTTCGTGACATTCATATACTAAAATTCAGCAGGATGTTTCGAAAATTACTTGAGCTATACTCTAAACAGACATTTTTGGAACAATTCGAAATTGTGTTCAATTTGAACGCTTTAATCGAAAATTGCTCGAGTTAAACTCTTGACAGAAATTCATTGGTACCCACACAACAATAATACGTCCCAAGTACGTCTTTTGGACATCACACCAATTGTCCCGTGACGGTAATGGGATGGTCTCATGGGATACCCATGGGCTCTAAAGTGTCCGCTGTGTTTACCGGAATGGGATGGTCCCATTGGCATCCCGGAATATCCTCGGAGCGTCTCTGAGACTGCAAACACAGCAGACTGGAGATATCGGTAAGATATTGTCGAGACTCCTATAAGACGTCACCGAGATATTCCAGAATTATTAGTCACAAAATAATACGTCCCAAGTACGTCTTTTGGATGATCCCATGGGATACCCATGGGCTCTAAAGTGTCCGCTGTGTTTACCGGAATGGGACAGTCCCACGGCCATCCCGAGATGTCTTCAGGATATCTTCGGGACGTCTCTTGGACTGCCAATGCAGTAGTCGATAATAATTCTTGTTTCGATTTAATTTTAATTAATTTCAATTAATTAATTAAATGTTAACAATATGTGTACGATATAGAGGGAGTCAGCAAGGACTCCTTGTATTTGTAATATAGCCTCTTTCGAGGTCTGACTTCTGTCGGTGTCGAATTGATATCCGTGTTCGCGCTCGCCTATATAAGCATGCTCTTCACATTATCCGCATGTGAGTAGCGTTCGCCATCTCGCGGCAAGGTTGGAACTAATGCTGCGCGATGGCTGACCTCCTACAGACATCCCTAAGAGAGTTGGCTGGGATCGTCCAAACATGGTTACCACGGGATATCCTCAAGACATCCTATATTAATCTCGAGCAGATCAATGTCTTACTGGTACCTCCCACAGACGTCTATAAGAGAGTGCGTTAGGATCGTCTTATCACGGTCACGACAGGATATCCTCAAGACATCCTATATTAATCTCGGTAAGACCAATGTATTACTAATATCTCCCATAGACGTCTATAAGAGAGTGCGTTGGGATCGTCCAATCACGGTCGCGACAGGATATCCTCAAGACGTCCTATATTAATATCGAGCAGACCAATATCTTACTAGGATCTCCCAGAGACGTCCATAAGAGAGTGCTTTGGGATCGTCTCATCACGGTCGCGACAGGATATCCTCAAGACGTCCTATATTAATATCGTGCAGACCAATGTCTTACTAGGATCTCCCAGAGACGTCTATAAGAGAGTGCTTTGGGATCGGCTCATCACGGTCGCGACAGGATATCCTCAAGACGTCATATATTATATCGAGCAGACCAATGTCTTCCTAGTACCTCCCGCAGACGTCTATAAGAAAGTGCATTGGGATCATCTAATCACGGTCGCGACAGGATATCCCCAAGACGTTCCATATTAATATCGAGCAGACCAATGTCTTACTAGTACCTCCCACAGACGTCTATAAGAGAGTGCTTTGGGATCGTCTAATCACGGTTGCAACAGGATATCCTCGAGATATCTTATATTAATCTCGAGTAGACCAATGTCTTACTAGTACTTCCCATAGACGTCTATAAGAGGGACCGTTGGGATCGTCTAATCACGGTTGCGACAGGATATTCTCAAGACATCCTATATTAATCCCGGGTAGAACAATATCTTACTGGTACCTCCCATAGACATTCATAAGACGTACTGTCTTGGCAGGACACGAATGGGACTGTCTCAGGATGGTCCCGGGATCAATTTTGCTGTGCGGGTAACATTCCTATACTAAAATTCAGCAGGGTATCTCAAAAATTGTTTAAGTTATACTCTAAACAGACATGTTTGAAGAAATTCAAACTTGTATTCAGTTTGAACGCTTTAATCGAAAATTGCTTGAGTTATACTTTCAACAGACCTTTTTTTTCTCCTTAAAAAAGCGATAAAATTTGAATGAGTGACTCAAATTTCACACACTCCTCTGGAGTAATAATCTTGTTTTATCAATTTTTTTTTCAATTATAATATCAATTCATAATATATAATATATATGGGCCGTGCCATCCCAAATCGGACAGTTTGAAATTTTCTTGTTTTGATTTCCTCAATTTTTTTATATTTTTTAGTACCCATCAAAAGACTCTTTCTGGTAAATTTTAAGATTTTTTTGATTACCCGTTAACAAGATATATTGATTTTTTTTAAAAACCGCTCTTTTTTTCGGTTTTTTGGTCATAGCTTCTTTAATAATGGTCCAAATTGAGATTTTTTTCAAATTTTTTGTTTTTTATGGCCTTTTCAGCAAAAAATACAAAAAAAAATTCAACGTGTTTTTTAATACGTTTTTTGAGTTTTAAACTTTGAATCGTTTTTTTAGAAGCGAGTGCATATATATATTTTTTTTATTTTTAATTTTTATCTATTCAACAACTCTTAAGACCATCCCGGTTGGGGGGCTTCCATACTCACTATTTTTGTTTCGATTGATGAAAATTAAAAAATTATGTTTTGTCTATAAATTATTATGAATACCAATTTGTGTTACTGTATAGTCTTTTTTAATCATTTTGAATTAATTTTGACACTTTGTTAAAATTGTTAACAGGTTTTAAAAATTAATCATTATAATCGTTAAGTCTGTTTATGAACAATAATAACAACAGCTCCAAGATTGTGTGACTTGGTATCGAACCCGAATAGTCTACCGAATATTGCTGTCAAATTTTTACCTGAGAAACATTATTTAGATGCAAAAGAAAAGATATATTTGCGATACAATACTGCTAAGTCAATCACAGGGACACAAAAATTTCATTCAATTATTCCAATGAGCAATGGAAATGTGTTGGCAAAGGAATATCCTAATTCAGGAAATAAGCATATATGTAAGATTTTTAAAAGAATACGTGAATAAATAAAAACTGTAGTTACTATTGTTCATAAACGGACTTAACGATTAATTATTAATTTTAAAAAACTGTTAGCAATAAAGAAGTGTCAAAATTAATTCAAAATGTTTAAAAAAATACTATACTTCAACAAAAAATGGTGTTCATAAGAATTTAAAGAAAACCACCAAATTTTTAATTGTCAAAAATCGGAAAAAATAGTAATTATGGAGGGCCCACGGCTGAACTTATCTCAAAAGTTGTTGAATAGATATAAGTTGAAAATGAACAATTTAAAAAAAATAAAAATATGCACTCACTTTTAAAAACATGATTCAAAGTTTAAAACTCAAAAAACTTATTCAAAAACACGTCGAATTTTTTTTTTGTATTTTTTGCTGAAAAGGCCATGAAAAACAAAAAATTAGAACAAAAAACTTTTAATTTGGACCATTTTTAAAGAAGTTATGACCAAAAAACCGAAAAAGAGCGGTTTTTTTTTTAAATTTAATATCTTGTGAACGGGTAGTCAAACAAATTTTAAAATTTACCAGGAAGGGTCTTTTGATGGGTAATAAAAAATAAAAAAAATTTGAGGAGGTTGAAAAAAAAAAATTCCAACTGTCCGATTTGCGATGGAACGCCCAATATATTATAATATCATAATATTAATGTTTTTTATCAATCGATTTCACTAGTTCAAACATAAAATAATAATCTTTTTTTTATCAATCAACTTGACTATAGCTTAAACATAAAATAATAACCTTTTTTATCAATCAACTTTACCAGACACTTTCAACAGACTTTTTTTTTACATCAAAAAAGCGATAAAATTTGAGCGAGTGATTAAAATTTCACACACTCCTCCGGAGATTTCTTCTACACAACATTTCTAGACTCTTTTTTTATATATCTTCCCTTTGACATAACTTCGGAAAATATTTTTTCTATCATCACGAAGCTTCCACAATGAACAGACAAAGTAAAGAGTAAAGAGACACAATAGAGCTCGGTGTTGGAAAATTTATAAGTCATTCACATGGTGGCAATGTGGGATTGGTAATTTTTTAGCTTCGAGTGTTCGATACGGGACAGATGCTACTTCTCGTGGTATACGATATATTACAATATTCTTCGTTTTTCTAATAAACCTGATAGAAGTGGCTATATGCGTGAGTATCATGCAGTATATGAACATCTTTGCCGTTGTACGACCGTTTGAACATTTGCACCGTTGAATCGTGAGGTCTCGGCATAAGCGGGTAGCCATTGTAATGCTGGTAGGCGATTCATTCGTTGATCTTTGATAAAAGATTAAAACGTCGACGATTGAGAGTCAATCCCATTCCATTATAAATTTTAATAATTCAGCTGACCCGTAGCTCTTAACCGGGAAGTTCTGCTCGGATTGACGAAGCTCTTTTCGTTCGCGAGGAATTTTATCGCTGAATGGAATTTAGCTATATTTCATGATTCGCGCAACAATGAGAAATGATAACGTCGGATAATGAATTGAGCAATCGACGACTCGTGGTCGCGATAAAATGGAGATTAAAAAAAAAAAAACCTTTCCCCGTTCTTATCTATCTGGTTCATCTGATAGAAAAAAAAGCAATATATTTGTATGAAAAGCAATCGGAAATATGTTTTCTTTGTTCTCAATTGCAACGACTCCTCATGCGGCTTCCGGAAAACTTTTGTATTCGGTGTTAAGGTTACAATCAGATTAATTTGTATATTCCCGTCGTTTTTTGTTCAGGGGGTTCAGAAATGGATCGAAAGTGACGTCTCATGATAATTCCGGAATGCCGAGTACTTGAGATATCTTTCAGGATTATTAATATTTGATCTGATTAAGGGATGAATTGGTTTTCCAAAAAGTGAAATATCGCAATTCTTTTCTCGTCCCTCATAAGACGAGTGTAGGGGCGGCTGGGGCACGATGGCCACCCCAAGCTGGTTAATACTTTTTGTGGCTTTCGACCATCAAATCAGTTTACTTTTGTTCGACATATCTCGAACGAATTCACCGACATTTTGCCGAAACTCTGAAAAAAAATTCTGCACCGAAAAAAAGGTTTAGTAATATCTACTACCCAGCTGCGATCACGGAAAATTCGTTTGAATCAATCGTCACATATTTGATTTGATTACCCCGTTATTGAAATAATAAAACTGGTGTCGTTGTTTCGAATGTGTACCGCATTCACCGCAATTACAACATTGGATCAAAATGATTTCAAACGAGATTGATTCAACAACTTGTGTTCTCATTCAATCGAATATTTAGTCATTTACTGGAAGTAAATAAAATTGTTTCAACTGTATGTTTCGTTTCATCAACAAAATCTAGTTTTAATTTGAGCTATTCATCCAGTTAAAAAGAATGGTAAATGCTTTTAAGTCGATCAAATTGTTTGATAAATTTGACTAAATATTTCAATGCGACCACAACACATTTAGTCGATAGTACGTATAGTAACTACTACGATTTCGGCACTTCGCCCGAGATCCGTAAGGTGGCGACGATCGGCGCGCGCTCTCGCGCCAGCGAGACATCCACCGAGCACCGATAAGTACCAGTGTATTACCAGCATCGGGGTCCTCAGTTAACTCCAAATTGATGAAACATTACCCGCGCTCGGTGGTCACGCAGTTCTATGGACTAAAGACTACATATTTGAATGAGATCATCATTGCACTTTGGTGGCGCTCGTGCTCTTTATGGGAGCAAGGATAAATAAGTTAAATTTTCACTTAACTGTTTAATCTCACGATTAATTAGTGAAGTAAAAGCCCTCGTAGCTTAAAAAAATATTGCATATAATCAAATGTTTTGTTAATTCAATCGAAATTTTCTAGCTTTACATTGAATGCATTTTTTTCCGGTGGACAACATCTGAGTTGCATAGAAAATATAAACTGGTCATTCAACTAAACCATTTGGTTATTCAATCGCATATTGAGTGGATTTTACCAACTATAGAATCAAAACAATGTAATTTTCAATTGAACGAATTCTTTACTCTGTTGGGTCAAGGATATATGTATTTATGGGAATGCAATTTTTGTTTCCATTTTGATACACGATTTGAGTTAACTGAATTACACATTTCGTTCGCCACCCGTAACCGCCGGGTTTAGTTAATTCAAGCCACATTTTTTTCACTTTACCAAACCTTTTTCTCGGTGTGCGGCGTCACGACGGCCCCCCTCTGAAAAAATGATTTTTTTTTAATCACACACGAGAATTAAAAAATTCATCACAAACAAGAATTTAAAAAAAATTGTTCAAAAGTTCAAAATAATGATTGCGACTGTCTTTATTGTAATGGACTTTTCTCGGAATTTAAGGAATCATGGATTCAGTGTAAAAATTACAAGGGATGGTCTCATGATTCCTGTGCAGGTATAGACAAAGATTATTCCGACGTATATATATTTGTGATTATTGTGAAATGTAATTTATTACATTCGTCACGTAATTTAATGTTTCATTAAAATTTTTTGATCTTTGTTACATTTTTAAATAATTATCATAAATCATAAGTAATGTTATTGTTTATTTGTTTAACATAAAAAATATATATATTAATTAAAAATTTGCTAAATAATAAGTAGCTTATATATTTTTCAACTTTTATTTTTTAACAAAAAAAAAACTTTTCAATTTTTTTTGATGGTTCATTTTACCCCGGATGTAGTGCATTGGCCTGAAAATGGATGGATTCATCAAATTCATCATAATTAAAAAAAAAAAATTCTGAGCTATTTTTTTAAAAACGAGTCGATACATCAAATTTATGATAATTTGACAAGAAACCAAAAAATTTTTTGTTGTCCAAATTTTTTTGTGGGGCCGCTGCGCCCCAGAAAGGCCGTCATGCCCCACTCTCCCCTATTCAATTGTTTGAGTGTCTTTTCTTACCTATTTTGACCATCACAAATGAATTTTTTCGTACAGACGTATTGATTTTTCATACAATATGTTCTACGATGTTAAAAAATTGGGAACTCTTCAAACAATCAAATTAATAGTTGTTTGCGAACATTGTAATTTTGTTTTCAAAGTCAGACAATTTGTTTAATTCATAATATTTCAAAATTTTCTCAGGTTCACAATGGACGGTGATTGTATTAAAATTGAGAAAATCTTAGGTTTTTTTTTTTAGAAGAAAACACCGTTTTGAACATCATAGAATATATTATTTAAAAAATCGCTACTTCTACATTACTAAAATTAATTGTAATGTCGAAATATGTAAACTTATAAGACATAACGAAAATTTCTAAAAGATTCGTTATATTAGAGTTGAAAAATAATTACACGTTTTTAGCGTTTTGATTCAGATAAAACCCACGGAAAAAATTTATATGCGAAAATATATATGAAATTATGGTACAAATTATATTTGAAATATATGCAAAATATATTTTTTTATATTTGTTATATATTTCAGTTATATTTTAAATATACAACTTTTTGCCGCAATTTATATGCAAGGAGTATATACCAGAATATATTTTTGTATATTTGCCGTATATAAATTATGAATGTAAGCCAGATATATTCTGCATATAATTTATTTATACGTATTATATATACTATACATATATAATTTTTCATTTATGACAGAGAGAATATGGGACGAAAATTAAATAAGCATTTTATTTATTTATCATTATTTATTCATTAGTAAAATATTATGTAAATTTAAAACCAGAACATTAAGGAAACTGATTACTCTCAATGAGCGGCAGCATAATTTTTCTTATATTTTTGTCGAAGTCCATTAATTTTATTATTAAATGCTGATCTAAACGTAGATACTTTGAAAGTCTTTTGATGAGCTTTTCCACGCTGTCTGAAATAAATAGCGTATATGTACATTAGCAAAAACTTGCAAGAAAAAAGTTACAATAATTGTATATCATCTGTCAGATGGTTATATTTGATGAAGGGGCGGGGGGGGGGGTCCAAAAAAAATATCTACCACCAGATAATAACGTTACCAGAGGTTTACCAATTTTTATTTATGGGTGTAAAATGAAATGCCTTATAATATAGAAACAAAATTCTAAGGGGATGATGAATTTGAGTTTCTGGTATGTTGTAAATTTCAATATTGTGAAATTCAATTGTAACCGCAAGATAGAAATGTTTTTCTGAACATACTAATACTTAGCGCAATGAAATTTTTGCTTTCGATAAACTCAAACAGGGCAAGAAAATTCAAGCCTTTTGCATGGTCTATTTTTACATAACAGACTGCAAAATTATTCTCGTTTTCGACCCTCCCAATGGCCCGAAGTTTGGTGGAGTGGCAGAACATATGGAAATAAAAAATTTGAAGAGTTTAACTTACCTTTCCGAAAATTTTCTTCCCTATATATGGAATAGAAATTAGATCTACTGAACGGTAGTAAATATATGAATATTTAACTCCTTGACGATCAGTGAGGGTGTGCGCCAATGTCTCCCCACGCCAAAGTTTCCCGCCGTTATATTACCGCGCGACGTTTATTTTTTTATCGCCTGAGCCAAGTCAATCGATACTTATTTTGCCCTAAATATTATTGATCTTTGGGAAATCTCTGTCCGAAAATTTTAGCTATCTCTCTCGCACTCATAAGGGCTTACATACAGTTAGAAGGCTTTAAAAAGACGGATTTTCAAGAATTTTTTTCGCGCAGACTATTCCATTTATTAATTTGAAAATTGGTGTACATATTATAATAACCTTATAATATATTAACATATTTTTTATTTGTAAAAATAATCATCGCGAATGTTGCTATCGCCGATCTCCTAGAGCTCCGCAAAAAAAACCAATTTTGCGGTGATCACGATATCTCTGGACCGGATTATCTGAAATGAAAAAACCAAATAAATTTCGTTAATATAATACATTATCTAGTATTTAATCGAAGGAATTAGCGAAAAAATAATTTTTGACAAAATGGCGACTTCTCAAAATAAAAGACTCGATTTTGAACGAAAATTTAAGCCTTAAATTGTTTATAAAATGGAAAATATTAATCGGAGAAAAAAAATCTTCGATTAATTACTAAAATATCTAGTTAAAAAGGTTGTGTTAAAATTTGAGACTGATCGGTTCAGCCGTTTTCGAGAAATCTTGATCACCGATTTTGAAAACATAGTTTTGAGAAAAACGCGTTTGAAGTCCCCGACTGTGAGACGCGCCTCCCTAACGCGCCTTCATAAATGTGTCTATAACTTCGAAAATATTCGTCTGATTGACATAAAATTTTGAGTGTGTATGCTCCAATATATGTATTTCCTTAGAGAAAGTACTCAAAACTACCATTCTACACATATATATATTTGAATATATACTTGAGATATACTTCACTTACATATATCTAATATATTTAAAATACATTGCAGTTATATTGATTATATATACCGGAATATATACAATATATATTGAAAGAATATATG
This sequence comes from Alloplasta piceator, assembly GCA_946863875.1. NCBI lineage: Eukaryota > Metazoa > Arthropoda > Insecta > Hymenoptera > Ichneumonidae > Alloplasta > Alloplasta piceator. The sequence continues at coordinate 19,863,107 of OX333075.1, forward strand.
ATGTATATATATAACATTTATATTCGACATACATAAGAAATATATCCCGAAATATACGTATATATATATTTAGCGCATATAAAAGAAATATATATCGAATATACACCTTTTTGCCGGAATATATCTCGAATATGTCAAATATATTTTGGGATATATATTCGAATATATTTTTTTCCGTGGGGGTAGTCTCTCATAATAAATATTCAATGAAAATGAGTCTCAAAAAATCTTTGGCAAAATTAATAACAATTATTATCCAACGCCTGTTTTTCTCATCAGACGATTGATCGTCGAATCGATAATCAAACGCGCAATCTTTGAACAATTTATTTTTAACAATCATTACAATTTTCAATAATTAATTACAAATTTGCATAACGGAATAATCGCAAATGTCCATTACAACAAATTTATTAAAAGATTCGACATAATAGAGGACATAATGGTTTACGATCATTTATGAATATGAAAGCGATAAAAACCACCCTTCTCTATTGCTCGAAGTGATCTACGTCTACGTGAAATTGCTCGTTACTCGCCCAGGGGCAAAATATATTGAGAGAATAAAGGCGTGAGATTAAATATAATTATATGTGTTTGAATAATTTATTATTTGAAAACAAAGTTACAATGTTCGCAAACAACTCATCGAGAATTAATTATAAACTATTGATAAGTGTCTTTAAACTAAAAGAAGCGATAATGAGTATTCAATGGATCGCTATAAATTTTTGTAAAAAAAAATTCACCAGTTCTAGTTCAGAACGATAGATGGATTATTACAATTATAGCAATATTTTGATTATTCAGCTTTTTAAGAGAAACAATGGGAAAAATGATAAATTGAAAAAAGTCGGATTTTCCTCCCTCCCCACTTCAACGTTCTCGGGACGCCCGGTATTACACGACAGACGGGGGTACACGGCCGATTCGGTTGAAAGCCCCAACTGTCTCGTGTGGCGCAGCACGCGCCGCCACGTGACCAGGTAAAAAAAAACGAAAAACTCACCGTGTAAACGAGAACGACTTCTTCACCCTCGCACCCTCGCGGTCATCCCTCTTCCATAGTGTTCCATCCCACGCTTTGAGCGGACAAAAAACTGAGGGTAACACCTTTGATGTCATTGGGGTAGAATAGAAGATGAGTGAATAAAAGAGTTTGTCGTTCATCCGAAGCAATATCGTCGGATTATCAATATTACCTTGCAACTATTTGACTAATACAGGGCTGATCCTATTTCTTTGACTATTTGAACTGCCGCAATTGCCACAGTGAATCTTCTTTGATCCAACTAACTTTAGTCCATATATTGTCACTTATAATGAAAGTGGATTCTCAAAGTACAACGATCGAAGCTTTCCCAGCTATCTCAAATTACTATTACGATAAAAGTTCATCGCGTTTAGTTGGGGTTCACTTTTTTAAAGGCGTGTTTGATAACGTTGCGATTTCCATACTTTGTTTGGCCGCGTGATTAATTGTAGAAAAACGTACATTGAGCCTTTATGATTATTACATCAGAGATGTCTCACGTTTCTACAGTTACCACCTCTCGAATGGGAGGGATGTTGTGTTGTAAACTAGTGTTGAGACTGTTAGTTTAGAGATTCATGGGTTGAGTTGAATCGAGTTGAGTCTGGTTCAGATGTAACCTGTTAGAGGTTATTCTGATAGCGTTATAAGTAAAATTTATTTCTGTGGAGTTATAATTTGGTAGAGTTGTAGCCTAGTTCAGAAGATTCTGGTAGATTTTTAGCCTGGTGAAGGAAATTGTGGTAAAGTTGTAACCAATTAAGGTTAAGGCTGGCCGAGTTCCAACTTGGTAGAACTTTTGAGACTCGTAGGTTAAGTTGAATAGAGTTACGTCTGGTTCAGTTATAACCTGTTAGAGTTAATTCTGATAGCGTTATAAGTAAAATTTATTCTTGTGGAGTCATTATTCGGCAAAGTCGAGTGTGGTAGAGTTGTAGCCTATTTGAGAAGATTCTGGTAGAGTTGTAGAATTGTGGTAGAGCTGTAGCCAGATAAGGTTGAAGCTGATCGAGTTCCAACTTGGTAGAGACAAGTTCTAGTTACGTTCCTTATAGGTTCACGGCACTGCAAAATTTGGACTGGTAGAGTTGTAATTCGGTATAATTAAGTTTGGTAGTATTACTCTTCTAGAGTTAGAGTCTGGTAGAGTTACATATTTTGAAGTTAAATATGTTAGAGTTGACCCTGGTAAGCTCATGAAGTTGGGGCCAGTAGAGTTGTAGCATAGTAGAATTGTAGGTGCACTTCTGGTTGAGGTGTAATCTGGAAGAATTGAGTCCAGATAGTGTTAAGTGTCGTAGAGTTGAGTCTTATTGAAAGTTGAATGTTGTAGAGTTGAGTTTGGTGCAGTTTAATCTTGCAGGTTAGACTCTTATAAAGTAAAATCCGGTTCAATTGTACTCTTTCGAACATAGTCTGTTAATTCAGAGTTTAATATGGCAGTGTCGTGACTTGTAGAGTTGAACCCGGTAAGCTGCAACCTGCCAAAATTGTGGAGTTTATTTCGGTTAAGTTGTAACATCTTAGATTTCTGGAGCCAAATCTTGTAGGGTGACACCTGAATGATGGAGTTTACTTGGGGTTAACTATTGTGGACTTGAATTTTATAAAGTTTATTCTTGTAGAATTGCATTTGGTTCAATTGAATCTGGCAATGTTGACTCTTCTACAGTTGTATTTCGTAGATTCGGTCCTAGAACAATTGTGGCCGGGTAGAACGGGAATACGGGATCTTGTGGAAATTCATTAGGTGGAGTTGCGCCTGGTAGAGTTGGTTTGTTCGTAATGTCCCTCTCGTTAATTTGAGAGGGCAAAAGGCAAATAGCCATAAAATAGCACACCGTATGGGCATCATCGACTTATAAATGAAGTGCCTTCGCCATGTCAGAGGAATACTTAACGAAGGGGAGAAATAAAAAATCAACGGATCCGTTGAATCTTGAGGAGTTCCGGATAAGGTGGTTGGTCCTCTCTGAGGGTTGGTATACTATACGGTGAGCCCCAGAAACGGCATATGGTGTCTCCAGTGAGGCCGACAGCCAAACGGGGCCCCGCAACCCGACTTAGACAGCGACAGATGGTGCGGGAGGGCACACTCTCGACGGTGTGTACCGTGCATCGCATATTTGTTGCTTTATTTGCTGTCTAACCCGTGCTGGCTTTCCGGCAGCGGATAGCTCGTGCCACAGATTATCGTCCGGCGAAGAGCAGCGGGGCTTTCAAGAGGGCAGCCGATCGGAGGTTGAAGGAATAAAATGATGAAAAAAGAGGTTGACCACGCTGAAGAGCCAAAAATACAAATGAAGCCTGCAAGTGTGCGCGCCTCAAATTTGCGATGCATTTATTTCTCTATTCAGTTCTTTCATCAGCTTCCTTCATCGCGTTCGTTTCGTTCGATTGTTCTGGTCCCATTTCTTCTTTTTTATCATTCGTCTGCGGTCTCACCACCATACAGATCGTAACATTGTATATGAAAAAAATTGTATAGGCTCTCGTGTCGAAAAAATCATCCGGGATATCTCGACTCTTAGCGGGTTCAACCACCTGTCATCAACAGCACACGCCGAGCAAAGCTTTGGATTTGCATTTTGGCCCTTTCGCCATCTTGCACCCTTTTCTCTCTCTCTTTCTCTCTGTCCCACTGGATTCAAATACCATGGTGAAAAAATTAAGAAAAAATAAAAATATAATACAGGATCCTATATTGCTTATGGGGGTCGCGTGACATGTAGTATTTTTTCTGTCGTTTCTTTGCACACGTGTGGATAAGCAGATCCGGTAAATAATAATGACTCCTCGATTAAAGGTTATTGAACCAATGCCTTTGGCCAATTCTTCAGTATTGCGAAATTTGAAGAAAAAAAACAGACCACAAGAGACTTCCGTAAGCACTCAAAGGAATGTATGGTGAGGGTAACCATATTTCAGTTATAAAATATGTTTTCCTGAAGGGACGTCTATAATTTATGGTTACCGTAATATGAAAAAATATTGTTAAATAAACCATATTTTCGTAATCACACAAATCATATCTGTATGGCAATTGCAACGATTCGTCCCGCTATCATGCATGAAGTGTTAGAAACTATTAAAAGCATCGCATTCTCATTACTTGCATGGTTATACTTTTCTATTAAGGAGGGTGATCACCTATTTCTCGGGGAATGAAGAGGAAGAGGTGTCCTATGCTGAAGCATAGGTTTTCCAAACTATTACCAACTATGTACAATTAATTTTTCCATTCTAAAAGAACGGATTTACACAAAGTTAAATGGAATTATATGCCACTATTTGCATAAAAACACTTCTTATTGACAAATTTAACGTGCAGTACTTGCAAAATCATTAGAATATTTATATAAAATATTCATATTCAGCGTAAGAAATGTGGCAACAGCGTGACCAAAGAGAGATAAAATATTAAGTTGCCAAACCTGCCAGCTACGAGTTCCGTGTTTTTAAATGAAAACTTATCGGTAGAAGGGAAAAATTGTATCCAAAAAACAATATCAATCAAGGTGCTTAAAGAAGAAAAATCTCAATTTCCGGTCGTCGAAAAGCCGCCATAACCTCAATTTCGCATCGTCGAAATTGAGGTTATGGCGGCTCATATGTATTATAAAATGTGCGAATCTCTTCTGGCCTTGGACGAAATTGAAAAAGAATTTAAAAGGGGCTTAGGTTCAAAATCAATTCTGCGTAACCCAGCAGTTAGCTGATTTAGTGACATTTTTCTAAAAATGTATTGCGTGTGCCCCAGCCCTGTACGCATTTGTATGTTTTCTTTGAAAATCTGTCTGTGTAACCCACCGGTTTGCAAACTTGCAAGTAACTTGAAAAATTCATTCCGCGTAACCCAGCGGTTAGCTGATTTAGTCAAATTTTATTAAAAATGCATTGCATGTGCCCCAGCGCTGTACTCATTTGTATGTTTTCTTTAACAATCTTTTTGCGTAGCCCATCGGCTTGCTAATTCACAAGACATTTTGGAGATTCATTCTGAATAATCTAGTGATTTGCTAATTTGCATGTTTTGCTAATTCATTCAATGTGACATTTACATGTCCCCTCCATAGTGAATATTATTTATCTTTTGTTTTTTTTATCGATCATTTGTCAAAATGTTAATGTTATTTCTGTTTCTTTTAACGTCCATAAAAAATGGATAAAAACGATTGACTTGTAAAAACAAATAAAATGAGATTAATCCTTATGATTGTACATTTTTTAATTATTTTTAATATCAATTTCTTCATTTTATATTTTTTAATTGACTCTCCGCTTAATGTATATGTAATATGTACGTGTTTGTGTTATTAAGCATGCTGCATAATTTGAAAATAAGTAAATAATTAAATTTAACGTGAATATTTGATATTGAAAAAAGTTTGGTCAGGAGAAAACGATTGGCTCACATATACATGCGAACACACATGCGGCTATAGCAGCAAGCAGACGATACAGCTGCCGCGACGTTGCGGCATATCTGGATACATTCGACAGTTCGCGAGAATTTACACACTTTTTCGGCATTTGTGAAGAAACGGTATTGCGGATCAATTTCGTTTTTTTTATGGTAGATTATAACACTACCAATCAGGGGCGTAGCGTCGGCGAGCGGAGGGAGCAGTTGCTCCAGGGCGACGGAGCCTGAGGGCGCCTCGCAGATGAATTTTTTATTTCTGAATTTCTGTCAATAGCCAATCGAAGATTCCTACCAAATTATAAATATTCATTATCCATTTTTTCGGAACATTTTATCCTCGAAGAGCTATCTATAAATGAAACAAATAGCCGGTAACTGAATGTACTCCAGAAAAGGTAGCGGAAAACGGAACTAAAATCAATTTCAAAGCAAAGAAGCGTATTACACTGCGACCTCGATAATCGGAATCCGTCGGGACCGGCTCTTGCAAGAAGTGGGGTTGCGCACATTGCACAGAACAGTCTCTGCGCCGTTGGTGGCCGACGGCGGCCTGACGCGATTGGCTCGGCGCTTCCCCCACTACGCTGCAATTGCAATGATCGAGGTGCTGATTATTGAGGTCGCAGTGTATAATAAGCTTCACTTTTAGCGGCAAAATTCTTCAAGCACCCTCTCTCATTTGGGTGCGTGAGGAATTATACACAAACCTCCAAATTAATCAGCTAAAGGTTTGTGTATGATTTTTTCCAATTTTTTCAGTAATTATAATTTTTTATCATCTGCAATGATTATAAATTATAATTACTGATAATCGGCAACGATGACATGTACGCAAAACTTGAACCTGCGCCTACAGCACATAACATTGCTGCAATGTTGCAACAATTTTGTCATATTGCACGTGCAATGATATATTGCAGATATGTTGTGGCAACACTGCTACGCAACATATTGCACTAAAACTTCTCAGCAATGTTTCGGGAATGTTCCTAAGCAACATACTTGCAATATTTTGTTGAAACGTTGCGAGTAAATTGCAGCAATATTGGTGAGATCGAACTTCAGATTTTACAACTACACGAGCGTAATAAATATGAAAAAGATCCATTCATTTATTCCTCATAAAATATCAATAACGATTGATTTCGAGTCATTTTCTTTTTCTTTTTTCATATTTATTTTCAAAATTTTGTTGTGCTTTTGAAATTAATAAGACATGTGATATTAATAATATTAACACTTTGTGATATTCGTATTGAAAAAATGTTTAATATCAAAAAAGCTATAAAATAGGGGTGTGCGAATAGTGATCGAATCGAATCGAATCGAATATTAAAATTCGATTCGATTTTCGAATCGAATATTCGATGCATTCGAATATTCGATACATTTTCGAATATTCGATGAATTGTCGAATATTCGATTCAATTTCGAATATTCGATAAATTTTCGAATATTCGATAAATTTTCGAATATTCGATAAATTTTCGAATATTCGATAAATTTTCGAATATTCGATGATTTTTCGAATATTCGATACATTTACGACTATTTGAGATCACCGATCGTGACAGAAAATCTCCTTTCAAGTATTTGTATTTGAATATTGATTTACACCCCCGCTCAAAAGTTTGGATACACCTGTCGATATTTCTTGTCGCACTAAAAGTTCCATAACTCCGCAAAAAAAAGATATGTAAATTTTTTAAAAAAGCGTTTTAAGAGGAAGAAATTCAGCTTTGTTTTCCTTCTTTTAAATATTTTTTATGATTTTTTTTCGACCTGGTATGACCTAATGACTTTTGGGCAATATTATTATTGATGAACAATAAACAATAATTATTATTGATCATTGTTGTTCATAGCATGCAAAATGTTTGCAGAATTTTTTCAGATTATTTTTCAAAGTTTTTTAAACATTTTTCTATGATTCGTCGAGGTGTTTTTTTTTAATTTGTCGCGAACCCTACTTAATACAAACAGGTGAAATGTCCAAATTATTTTGACTTGGTTTGGGTTTGTATTAGGGTTCACGATAAATTTTGTAATAAAGCACCTCGACGAATTATAGAAAAATGTTTAAAATACTTTGAAAAAAAATCTGAAAAAATTCTGCAACATTTTGCATGCTATGAACAACAATGATCAATAATAATTATTGTTTATTGTTCATCAATAATAATATTGCCCAGAAGTCATTAGGAAATTGTTAAAGAAATTGTTTAATAAATTTATTAATAACTTTTGGACAATATTATTATTGATAATTGTTGTTCATAGCATGCCAAATGTCGCTGGATTTTTTCAGATTTTTATTGTATCACGAAGTACGAAAATTTCAATCAGATACATTTTTCGCTGGGACGTCATTGTCACAGTTTCGAGCGAAAATAATTTTAAAAAATTCATAAAAAAATTCTGAAATAATTCCAGGCGATTCCACGTGTACCTACGCTACTTTTTTTATCCTTGACATTTTCTCTAAAACTCTATAGTTTTTGAATTACGTTGCATCTCACAAAAATTGTCTTTTTTAGTCAAAAGTGAAATAACTTGGCGAGAAAAAATCATACGAACATTTTTTAGAGACAAAAATAAAACGTTTGCCAACCCTTTGGAATTTACCGTACATAAAAAAGACAAAAAAAATGTCCTCAAGTTATGCACCCAATTGGCGGTGGTCAAAAAAACGCCGAAAAACGGTCACGTTCACAAGTTCGTACCAAGTCGAAAAAAAAAATCATAAAAAATATTATAAATAAAGAAAACAAAGCTGAATTCCTTCCCTTCAAAACGCTTTTTTTTAAATTTGGATATCTTTTTTTTTTTACGGAGTTATGGAATTTTTATTGCGGCAAGAAATATCGACATGTGTATCCAAACTTTTGAGCGGGGGTGTATATAAAGATCAGTATCCGATTAACCATCTTCTATGATTCTTCCCATCTTTGGAGGTTCGACGAAAAAAATCAGTGTGAGTGTCAAAGTACTCACGAGAATTGATGTGTAAAGTAAAAACATGCTTATAACAGTCCATACTATCGGACAATGCAAGAAAAAATCGAATTTATAAATATTTTACAGTGAGATGAACCCCTAATATTACAATTATTCATTGGATTTCTTATACAACATTTAACTTTTTTGTTGATGATTTTACTCTGGTCTATTCCGTTTAGAGTATTACGTAATAAAAAAGCTGATTGGCTAGTCACCGGCACTCGGCAGTTTGACAGAGGGAACTCTGAATTGCTCCGAGCGGCGACCTAAAGCGTTAACCAAAAACATGTGTTATCGAAAAGTCGATTTTTATTTCGATTTTTTGAAATCATCGTACGTTTGATTCGACCTTTGATTATTCAAAACCGCATAAAATAACTTATTAGAAATTCGATTACATGAGATCATAGAATATACTCAATTAGAAACTCGAATATTCGAAAATAAAACAAATATTCGAAAAAAAATCGAATATTCGAACAGAAATCGAATATTCGAACAAAAATCGAATATTCGAACCAAAATCGAATATTCGAACAAAAATCGAATATTCGAAAAACATCGAATATTCGAACCAAAATCGAATATTCGAACAAAAATCGAGTATTCGAACTAAAATCGAATATTCGAAAAAAATCGAATATTCGGTTTGATAATCGAATCGAATAATTCGATTCCATTCGATGCCGAATATTCGAAGTTTTCGAATATTCGCCCACCCCTACTATAAAACCAAAATATATTTTGTTTCTGAATGATTCTTATTCGTAAAATATGACTATATACTGTAACGGGACGACCTGGGGCCTGCCACGATCTCGGCACTTCACCTGAGATCCGTTAGGTGGCGGCGGTTGGTGGGTGCTCTCGCGCTGGCGAGAGAGCCACCGAGCACCGATAAAGGTCCGGTACTCCGGTGTATTATCAGCATTGGGGGATCGGGGTCCTCAATTAACAATCAATTGTTGGAATATTTACCGGCGTTCTGTGGTCGCGCAGTCCTATGGACTTAAAACTACATATTTTTATTTTGTGCAATAATTCAAATAATAAAGTTTCCATTGTAGGTAATATTTCTGAAATATTGAATATGTAACCCGAGTTATATTGCTGGAATATTGCATATTGATCGGATGCAATATTTCTGGAATATTGCGGAACATCGCAGCAATATTTCAATCGTCGGACATAGCAACATTGCAGCAAGATTGCAGCAATGTTTTTTGCAATATTACAATGTTGTCATGCAACATTTCAGCAACATTGCAGGAATATTGTGTGCCTTAGGGGTGGTACACAATGAAAATAGGTTTTTCGGTAACTCTTTTATTGCACGGTGTACGGTTTGTAAATCAAGAGGAATACAATTGCTGTTTGTCGTTTACAAGTTGAATCTTCTTGCTTTAACTTCTGCAAATTCGTCGATCAGAGTATCTAAGTCGAATTGTTTGCTTCGTTGTCATTCGATAGAGATTGTCGCCAGCGCAGTCAAATGACTTTGCGACATAGAGGTTCTCAGGCATGTCTTGATAAGTTTGAGTTTCGAAAAACTCGTCTCAGCTGTAGCAACGCTTACTGGCAAAGTGAGAAATATGAAGCAGGCTGTGTTAACATCCGAGAAATTACTCGACGCTTGGCAATCAACAAGAAGGAACTGTGTGAGTTCTTGGATTTACCTGATCTTTTCGAACTGGTTAGAAAATCATGTCTTTATAGACGCAGCAACTGTGCTTCGACGTTTAGAGAGATATCTTCTCATAGGCATTAACCAGTGCTTTCGCACTGTCGATTATATCTTCGTCCGATGTTTCGAGCAAATTACGCGATGATATACAGCTGAACGTCTTCGAGATCTCCTCCAGAGCCTCGAAACGAATTTTCAATTTAGTGGTTACGAATGCTACAATGTTACAATAGATCGATCCAAAAATGAGAGAGGGCGCTTGAAGAATTTTGCTCTAGGGCGCTAAAACTGTAGCTACGCCGCTGTATACGAACTTATATTAAAATTCAAAGAAGTTATTTGATTTTTCATATTACTTGTATTGGAAAATTGCTATCCACATGTATATGCAAATTAATATATTGTATATGCATAAAAACTTCATATTTTTTTATTAAATTTAATAAAAAAATTTTGTACAGTGCACCGACAATTCAAAGTACATAGCCCCGTTTAACGGTATCGCAAACACTATGCCATGCATTACTTCGTAGCCCCGGTATTGTTTCATGGTAAATTATCGACCACATGCTTATGTTACTTTTACATATTGTCTAGTGCAAGTGAACGCATAATATAGGCCACTTTCAAATGTTTAAAAATAATGTTAATAATCATATTTTGGCACCTTTGCAAACATTAGAAGGCAATACTATGCCTTAGTGCAAAATGTTGCTACTATTATAGTGTACCATTAACAATTCACTGATTTTGTCGGTTCCTACATTCTGTGGTGTTTTTATTTAACCGTAGCTATATATTGTTTAGTTCGTATATGAGCATGTAACATGTTTATGTAAGGGGACGTCTATATTTTATAGTGAACCCTTAAAAAAGTCATAGTAGGCGATCTAACTACGATTGTTGCCGCCAATTCAGGCCATACTTGCATTTAACATACATTTCGACGGGAAAATTATTGGAATTCAACTTTACCGCTGTGGTAAAGTCGAATGAGCAAGAATTAGAAGTTACTATATAAGAATAGTAGTGTCATGAAACGCGATTAAGAAGGTTTGCACGAAACAAATTAATAATAAATGGGACCCCTGTTAAATGTTATTAACAATTAAATGAATGTGTTCAATGAATTATTTTTTATCGTTGCTGGTCTAACAATAATAGTTGTAGCCTCGCGCATATAAGATATTTATAGACACCTCCAAAATTGCATGTTTGAAATTACTTCGCGCGTATAGTAAACTCATCGTCAACCATATTATTGCCAATCTAACCACGAAATATGTTCATTGTTATTTTAGTCTATTATACCATGGTCGTTTGATGTAATTACCACGGTTTTTTTTCAGTGGGGAATTCTGACATTTTGATTCTGACGATTTGAACATAGAATTTCACATTGACTCTTTTTGGAGACGCATATTCTCTTATTTAATTATGTTGCAAAATGTATGAACGGAGCACTTGAGAATAATTTCAAACATCATATTTTAATTTTATGAATATCTTTTCCACAAATTCTTTGTGAGTTTTTGTTTTATCAGTTTTTCAAATCTTAATTCCGAATTTCTATAAGTTTGCACAAAGTGCTAAAACGGCTTTTTTGTTTTAGTGAACGTTACAAAATCATAATATTTTGAAGAATGATCTTTTTGTTTTTATAATTTTTTTTATCCACAGTCCACGCTTCGTCCGTTCTTTACGAAGTGCCAAAACGGTGATTTGTTTCAGAAAACATTAGAAGTCGATAAAAAATTATGTAGTCATAAAACATATCAATTAAAACAATTAGTAATTATTCGAAATGAGTAGTAAATAACTCGTAAAGTAGTAGTAAATTACTAAAATAATTAAAGTGAACAAATAACCAAGCTAATTATGTTTCCAATATTTTAAAGAAATTATTTAGTATTATTATGATTTTGTTTTCCTTGTTTTTAAAATTATAGCTCGCAATTCACGTTTCGTAAACCAATCTTATACATTTTCAAAGAGGAAAACCACTGTAAACATAAACAAATTTTCTTGCATTTCTTCAAAGTATGTATTCTCAAGAACATAGAGGTAAAATTATAGTCACATAACTGCCAGAACTGTGGAGCGCCCCGTGCAGACCAAAATCCGCCGTGCACGGCTTTATTTGACGGGAGATGGAACCGCCATTTTGAATTTTTTTAAATAAATAAAATTAGAATTTACTCTCCATTGATAGCAGAATAAAAAACGTTAAATCTATTACGAGAAGTATTTATTTTATATTTAAAAAAATTCCCAAAGTTCATGCATTTTTCATGCCTCTCGACGGTAAACTCCTTTTAAGTCGAATCAGGCTGGTATGTGTTAGATAAACACACGGACAATAATAAAAAATATTCATACAAATCGTACAGTGCTGGCTATTAATGCCTGCAAATCTTCGAAAGAATCTTCCGAAGAATTTTTGAAAGAATCCTCGAAAGAATCTTTGAAAGAATCTTGAAAAGAATCTTAGATTCTTTCCAAGATTCTTCTAAAGATTTGCAGGTATTAATGGCCAGCACTGTACATCATATGACGTTCACAATTCATATACAAATTCTGTGTCCTTTATTGAGCAGCAATTCTCTGAGATAGAGAAAGTTTAACGAATATTGAATTTTTAAAAAGTCCAGTCAATAAGCTTTCGAGTAAATCGTCAGATTTTTCATATTCCTGGGGTCGATGCTGCGATCGAGCACGAGAGACAAAACTGTGCGAGCAAGTGTCAATAAAGTATGGAAACGAACTACCAATCATGGTGTCCGTTCGAGAGAAAGAGAGAGAGAGACAGAGAGCGAGCACGAGAGAGAGAGAGAGAGAGAGCACGTGTGTGTGTGTGTGCGTGTGCGTGCGTGCGTGCGTGCGTGTGTGTGTGTGTGTGTGTGTGTGTGTGTGTGTGTGTGTGTGTGTGTGTGTGTGTGTGAGAGGGAGAGAGAGAGATCCAGACTTCCGGCGATTGAGAAACGTCCATCGCATCATGAATACATTTTGATATTTTTTCCCCAGTTTCATGTCTTCGAAAAAAAAGCCGAAATGCCGCGTGGCATCGTTTATACATATAGTGCTTGATTCAATATTAGAAGAAAATGAGAAAAAAGTTCTCTGAAATTCCAATAAATGTACAAATATCTCGGTGTGATTCGTGTTTGAAATTTAATATGCATTGTCAAAAAAGAAAAAAAATGTGGCGTCGAAATTTATATATGTATTTAGAAGAGCATCGCCGAAATTCAGGCGAGATCTATTGAAAGCAGGGTCGTCAGAGGCATTCGTAAGAAATTCGAGTGTCTTTCAATAAAGTACAATGCGGCGGAATATTTTCGAAAAATCCTGGAACACTCAATGCTATGGGTTTATGGAAATATTCCATTTAACTATGCTTTCGAAAAATATTTCACGGCTTTCTCGATGACCCTCCATTAGTTACGTCACGATGGTTGGTTTGCATAACACTGGCTAATTGGTTCCTATTCACCCCTAAAGCGTTGCTCGTGGGATTCAGCGATTCCCAAGTGAAAATTTCGTATACATTGTGGACTAGGAAAAAAACCCCTTTTGTATGTATCTAGGGATAAAAGGTGACGAGGACCTTAAATCATGAGAGATCTACGGGGAACGATCGTCAGAATGGACAGAGGGTGGGTCAACAAGTGCCATGATAATATTACCCCCCAAGGATAGTTGTAAAATAGAGAAATTTAAAGCAGTCACAGGCATTTAACGAAAAAGTGAACATTCCGCTGAATTAATGATGGTTTTGCAATTTCTGCAAAATTTACAATAGCTAAAAGCAAATGGATGTTTTATTGGAAATTGTACATTTGAATTTGATATTTGAATTTTTCCAAGCCGGGACTCGAAATGTCTTGAAATGGCTCGAAAAAAGAATTACTAAACTAAGCAAAAACCGTGCAAATTTTAAATCTACTCATTTTAAAAAATATAAACAATGAATTATTATCGGACGATCGATTATTTAAAAATTGTTGACTACTTAACGTTTTAATTAGTATTTTTGCAATCATCAATAGTTCTCATCGATCTTCCCTCTTATCCGATAAGGTGGACCAAAAATTAAAATTTTCCAGACCTTACGGATTCTAAATTTTTATTTTATTTTTTAGCAGACTTAATTTCTTTTTTTTAGTGTTCTGAATCAACTATTGACCACCAATCGTTCCAATTAGTATATGGGGGAAAACGCGTCATTTTTACAATTCCTGGACCTGACCATTTTTTACTTGGCCGAAACTTCGCTTATTTAATCGCATGATCCCAAAAAATACTCTTAAATTTTATTAGAATTTTTGGAGCTATCATGACGGAATACAAGACCATCGAATAGTTTCGACTTTTGAAAATATTTAATTTTCAATCGGCGATATCTCTGTAGCGGTTAATCGTATCGAAAAATATATAAGGGTTTTTTTTTTCATTTTGAAGCAAATTTAAGCAGTCGGAATAATTTTCAAAAATTAACATCACGATACTCAAACCCCCCCCTTCAAACATTGAATACAAATTCTCAAAAATACTAGACTTCATTACCAACATTTTTGACAAAAAAAACCGATGGGACCTCTCGTGGTTCGCGAGATATTGATTTTTTAGTATTTAATTTACTGGTTATTCATTAATTTCGGTCTATCTGTTAATCAATTTGAGCTTCGAATAGTGTAAATAGTGTAATGTAAAAAAATTGTCAAAAATCTTATACCATCCTACCGACACCTCTACGAATCGACTGAATTCAAAAAATATACCGTGGATTGAAATTATTTACCGTGAAAAGACTAATTACGAACGATCAAAGGAATTTTGAATGAATGGGCCATTCAAAAGAGCCCAATCAATAAAAAATACTCAGAAGCATCACTGCATTATTTTTTCTCCACAACAGTAAAGTTGTTTCTGAAAGATGGTCGAACTTCGTCGAAAGCGGGATACATGACATAATTTAAAAAATTCAATACCCGAGAAAAAAAACGAGATTCAAATACGAGTATAAAATACTTGGAGTGAAATTGAAAAAAAATTAAACGAGTGTTTTATACAAGTATAAAATTTTGAAGCTCAAATTAATTAACAGAGAGACAGAAATTAATGAACAAGTAAGTTAAATACTAAAAAATCAATATCTCGCAAATCACCAAAGGTCCCATCGTATTTTTTTTTCGAAAATTTTGGTAATGAATTCTAGTATTTTTGAGAATTTTTATTCAAAATTTGAAGAGGGGGGTTTTTGGGTATCACGATTTTAATTTTCGAAAATTATTTTGACTGCTTAAATTTGCTTTAAAAAAATTGGACATTTTTTTAATTTAAAGATGAACTCGAGATGAAAAAAATCGTTTCATGTATTTTTCGATACGATCAACCGCTACAGAGATATCGCCGATTGAAAATTAAATATTTTAAAAGTCGAAAATTTTCGATGGTCTTGAATTCCGCCATAGTGGCTCCAAAAAATCTAATAAAATTTAAGAGTGGTTTTTGGAGTCATACGATGAAATGAGCGGAGTTTCGGCAAAATAAAAAATGGTCAGGTCCAGGAATTGTAAAAATGACGCGTTTTTCCCCATATGTGCTACTATCAATGGATTCTGCATCGATTAACACTCTGATCCGATAAGTTTGTATATAATTCGAGGTAAGTTTGGAATCACCTGGAATTATTTCAGAATTTTCCTATGAAATTTTGTATTTTTACTATTTTTGCTCGAAACTCTGATGATGACGTCCCAGCGAAAAATTGTATCTGACTGAAATTTCCGTACCCCGTGATACAATAAAAATCTGAAAAAATTCAGCAACATTTGACATGCTATAAACAACAATTATTAATAATAATTATTGATCATTGCTTATCAATAATAATATTGTCCAAAGTCATTAACAAATTGCTTAAAAAAATTATTAATAACCTTTCGGCAATAATATTCTTGATAATTATTGTTAATAACATGCCAAATGTTCCTGAATTCTTTCAGATTTCTAATGTATTACGAAGTACGGAAATTTCAATCAGATCTAATTTTTGGCTGGGACGTCATCAGAGTTTCGAGAAAGAATAATAAAAAATAAAAAAATTCATAGGATTATTTTTCCGACCCAAATGTCGGCCAATAGAATTGCACCATTCGACGTCACGTGGTACAACCTACATGGTATTATACTGATAATTTTTTGATTATTTTCTCTGGTAGTTGCTATATATAAAAAACAAAACATGATCCAGTCAAATTAACCACACGTCAAACTGACAGGTTGAATTCAATTGTGAAAATTGGAGATTTTGCATGAAAATGAGTCGATTTGGAGTTTGTTCTCTGTCCACCATTGATAAAAAAGTCAAAGGAAATGTTCCCATTAATACGGAGAAGGCAAAAAAAACAGTTTGGAACCAATTTACTACTGTTAACTGTTCATTTCATCTCATGGTGCAATTCTATTGGCCGACATTTGGGACGGAAAAATAATCCCCCGAATACCACACGAGCTTCAAAATTATCTGGCATTTCCCTCAAGGTTCCCTGCAAACAAATAAAGTCGTCAAGTTTTTCAGGAAAAACTTGACTCCTTCATTTGTTTGCAACGAACCTATCGGGAAATACCCGATAATTTTGAAGCTCTTGTGGTATTATAAGTGAAAATTCTGTAATAATTTCAGGCGATTCCCTGCATACATAGGCTACTTTTGTATACTGGACATTTTCTTTTAAACTCTATTGTTGTTTGAGTTACGTTGCATCTTTCAAAATTTGTATTTTGTAGCCAAAAGTGAATTTAGTGATGATGGGATAAACGAAATTGTTCCGGACGCTATAATAGAAATAGCGAAAATCAAAACCATTATAAACAGCAGCGTATAACGCATTCAAGAAATGGCGCAAAGACAATAAGTCGAATTCTTTTGTAATATAATATTATCTATTTCACGTCAAACAAAATTTTAACTCTTATACATATTTTTTCTGAATGTCAATTGGTGCCAATGCAATCGAGAACCCAATAATTACATCGTTTGAATAAAATCTGCGGTTAATCGTTCGGCGATTTTTTTTCCCACGGGAAAAAGAATAATGAAGATGTATTTTAATTTATATTCCCATGTTGAGCGTTACACCGCAACTCGGTTTGATCGTCTCAATCAGTCGCTTCGGTATGGCCCGCGATCGTCCGGGTGTGCGTCCTACGATCGTTATACCTTCCTTCACAGTCGACTATTATAACAATGCGGGTTACCGGACATGCCATCCTCATTTAATCCTCTCTTTTGCCTCATTTTATAATTTATATCTTTGTTCCTTTTTCTTTTCCATCATTTCATTGCGCCGTATATCTCGTCCGCATAACAAGCAATATTCGGCTTGGCTCTGGGTTCACACGCTTCATCGGGTTTCCGCGTGTTTCTCACCGTTGTGTCCAACGGTAGAAAGGGCAAATTTGAGCGAGAGGAAGCTAAGAAGAATAAGAAGAAGAAGAAGGGAACAAAATTTCTCCATAGCTGTGGGTACACCTGCTGTAAGGTTTGCATGTAATTAAAGCTGTTTCTTCGACGGGCGTACATTATTTTCTGTATCGCTAGAGGAATAAGGGTCTTGTGGAACCGTGGGTAATATTATATAAGAGACAATTCTCTATGCATATTCAGGGATGCCTCATCGGCCTTTCACATTGAACGAAATAAGATCAGTACTGGATACAACCGATGATCAACTTCCGGCACTCGATCATATCCATTAAGGATATCTTGTTATTGGCTTCGAGAGTTGTAATGCTGGATTCGGAAGTAAAAATTCAAATCCTCCCAGACTTTGGATCTTATCTGGCGAATGGGCAAAAAGTGAGACACGGTTTCCCATAAGTGTTGAGCATTCATTCCGACCTCTCGAAATACCATTGATTGATATGATGAATCAGAGCTGGGTGGTGCTTGAAGTACCCGGTACATGCGATGTACTTTAAGTACTTCAAGTATTGTACTTGATATTTCGCGACGTATGGACATACTGTCCCTCAACTGTCGCTTACGACAGTTTTTTGAAGACGAACACGAAGTTAGAGTAGTTTGAACCCTTACTTGACACACTTCTGCTGAATAACGTACTTGACAATTTTTTTTTAGAACTTCTTAAGAGGTTACATCCCAAAGTTATACAGGATTTATAGTAAAATATTAAAGTTACATATGATAAAAAAATTTAAATACCTAAAAAACTGAAAAAATTACAAATTTTATGAATAACTTATCATAATAATAAGAAATATCATAACTTTTTTATTTTCCGACAAAAATGGTTAAAAATTTAACCGAGTTTGCTTAATATATAGCACAACAAGAACAAAAATAGTTGTAGTAAAACAATATAACAGGCAAAAAAAATTCACAACATTTTCGCACTAAGCCTTACGTGATGCCCTCTGGCTATGGCTACTACATAAAAACTTATTGTTTTAGAGTGATGTTGTAAGCTTGAAGGAGTAGTGGCATCCTCGAACTATTAACAGATGTCCCTATAGATCCCATTTTATTTAAAGTTTAGGTACTTAAAATTAAGGAAATTGAGGCCTGGGGTGTTTTGTACCCCAGCGTGTCGAGTCAGGGTTGAAAATCCATGTATTTTAGTATTTATTTCTTCTTTTTCAAACCTGTATCAAAATAAATCATAATTACAATCGTCAATGCTATTTTTACATTATTTTTAATTCTTTGTTTAAATGCTTCTGTTCCAATCTGCCTAAATTAGGCAATACACTAAGATTGCGCAGTCTAATCTCAGTGTTATTGCACAAGGTGAAAATATGTTTTGATACAAAAAGTACTCGCATAAAAATCAAATGAGAACGAGAAATCAAATGTAAGTACTAAAACTTACGAAATGTACCTGAAAACTTGAAAAGTACCAGGTACTTGGTACTTGATTTTTCAAGTACTAGTACTTCAAGTACTTTAAATCTTAAGTACTTCAAGTAATAATTGTATGTCGTACTTCAAGTACTTACGGTACTTTGTACTTGAAGTACTTTCCGGTACTTTGCCCAGGTCTGTGATGAATAATGAAGCTAAAATTTTAAGAACGTGTGGACGAACGTCGTTTGAATATTGACACGTTGAATTTAGAAACAGGAAATAGTGGGGGATTCATAGACCGGATAATCGCTTGGATCCACACAGACATCGAAGGAGAAACATTAGCATTGAGAATGTCTTTTGATAATCTTATCAATTGGATTGGCCGGAAAGAGTAAGAGGGTTTGGACGAAGGAATGCTGTAACTCGCCGTGTAAAGGATGAAACGAAAAAAAAAATTAGCATGAGCCTCGGACACGTTGATCTGGGCCTAATGAATCGTATAGAAGCCAAAAATCGTGACAACGGATTATTGAAATACATTCACTCAACACTTTCCCGGATGAACACGTGTTCGGGATCTTGAAGGAGAACCTTGAAATTCACGCTAATGTACATTTGTATTTTCCAAACACGATTTCCTCCACGTGCGTTCTTTACGGACATAAAATTTTACACTTCAGCAATGATCCTATCCTTTTTTTCAAGAGTCCACACGTGAGCAGAAAAGTGCCGACGATTATTGCGTTTGAATTTATACTTATCCGTAAACAATACCAAGCACTCCCTGAAGCGATACACCTGCGAGAAAAAGAAAGACACGTGCGACATTGCGTACAAGTTTCCTGGTTAAACAGGCAAGTCCACTTGTCGTCAGGTGTACAATTGAAATGACATTTTAAGGATTAAGTAGTAGACCGTCACGTGTCCAGCCAGCTAAAAAGTGTGGAATTTTTTTAAAGGTTCCATCCTTGTCATCCATTTTTGGTCCTTTGTCAACCCCAAAATGTCTTGAAGGGAAGGGTTAAGCCTGTCCCCTCCGTATTTTCACGCCTGTGAGTAAGATGGAGACGAAGCTAAAAGTTCCAACATGTTTTCTTGACCCCGACTTAGTGGAATAAAAAAAGAATAATTCATCTTCGATTAAAATGTGTTAAAAAGATTTTGAAGTTACGTCAGGCTTTATCCTACCCTTAAATAGGATCTGACTGTGACTTCCGGTATCGGGGGATGAGAAATTACAATCAGCTTTTACGTAAGGATCTGCCGGCTCATTTGCAACTCTACTGGTTCTATTACTGCCAACAATACAACCTTTGCAATAAAAATCTAGAATAAAACATGCCCACCAAATAACAAGTCTGTATTTGGTCAACATCTCGAGCAATCAAGTCGAATTGTGGTACATGTGCAGACCATTTATATAGCATAGCAAGACTATTGTCGATTTGGCGGAATTTGGAAATTTTTGCAAAATAACTGTCGATGCTCGAGCTTTCTTTACTTTGAGTTGAACTTTTTTTGCAAAGATGTAGGTAAGGGCCGGTATTAAATTTCGAGCGCTTAACTTTGACAATCTTCGTCGGGACTGTAAAAAATACTTGCCTTCATCTCAACCTTCGTAATTTTGCAACCATCTATCTTGATTTTTTTCCACAACTACTATAAATGACAAGAATGGGTAGTATCCAATTTGAAAAGAATCACATAAAGCGCTCAGTTAAAAAAAAATCTTTATGAAAACAAATGCTTAGACACGTTTTGGTTTTCCTACTTTCGCAGCAATTAGGGTAAAAGCCGGATAGTTACCCACTTAAGGAAAAAGCTCTATTACTTAAAAATTAAGTATCTACTGACAATTTGCTTCGTGTATATTAAATCATGGGTCTTTAATCTTTCATTGTACACTATTTTTGTAAACCCGATTAATATTGTTTTTGAGTAAATCCCGTTTTATTTTACCTCTCCAAAGAGGGATAGTTGCCCAACGTGGCGGATAGTCGCCTCACGTCAAAAATACTTCGAAGGAGTTTATAATTAATATTAAATTATAGATTATTTTATTTTATTATATTTTTAAAATGTTATTTTTTAATTTTGATATTATATCATTATTTTTATTATTTTATAATTAATAACTTCATTATTTTTAAAAATACCTTTAGTTAACAGTTTTACTTTCTTATCTAGTTCTTCAAACGCTAGTGCTAAAAACTAACTTCGGTCAAGCAAGGACCACGACTACCACTGAAAAAAGCTTACTGCGTCAGTAACGTTATTTTGCATAGCTGTCGGTTTTCCGCCTGTTCCCGCCAATTGACCTATACATACTGCCACGAATGCCATGTATCATACTTCACAGTAACGCTACAATGATAATGCCGTGGCAAGCTATTAACATTGGCACGACAGCGTTTCCTTATACTGCTGTCATGGCTATACCAGTGAACACGCGCATTTAACTGACGAGTCTGACGACCTCTGAGTTCCATCGTATCTTGAACGCTTACGCGCTTTCAGCACGAATCTATAGATATACATCGGCCTATAAAATGCTACAAGATGTAGCGCGTCAGCGTCCAAGACGAACGCAGCCATAGATACATGACATAAACATATATATATATGTAACAGAGAGGCGCCACGACCATTGCGGTCGACCGTGGAACGCGCCTTTTTAGATGTGAACGACGACCTGTGATGTGTGATCTGTATTCCACGATCTATGATAATTATAATTAAGATCAATTAAGAACATGGATGAGTGGGTGAGGGAAAAGCTAGTCGAGTGGGGTCTGGAAAAGTTTCAAAATATATTCGAAGGTAAGTCAGAATAATTCTGTTACTCCCTCGCTTACATTAGGCAGGGCGGCTTAACCTCAAAATTTGTTGACTACAACAAATTTTGAGGTTAAGCCTGCAGGTTTATCTTGGTGTTTTATCGCTTCCCCCATCCTCCCTATATGTACGCGAGGTCCTGTTTTCGTCGAGTTTTCCGGTATGTATTTTCATGTATGTGTTAAGTATGCATGTTTTCTTCGCTCGATGGCAAAATATGAATTTTCATATCTTGCCATCGACCAAAGGGAGTTTTATGTATTTAAAAGTTTCCCCTTGGAAGAACTATTGTTAACAAAACCCTCTGCGGATTCTAAATATATTGAAATTATTTTCTATACTAAATGGCCAAATATGAAAATTGCATGTAAGTAGTATTTTAAAATTTTGCCATTGACCGAAGAAACAAAATTTCAAGATATTTAGAATCCGCAAAGAAGATTATGTGAAAAATAGTTCTTCGAAGGGAAACTTTAAAATGCATAAAACTCAACGTTTCCACTCGAAGAACTATTTTTCACAAAATCCTCTTTGTAGATTCTTAATTTCTTGAAATTTCTTTCTTCGTTCAATGGCAAAATATTAAAATTGCATTTAAGTAGTATTTTTAAATTTTGCCATTGACCGAAGAAAAGAATTTCAAGATATTTAGAAAACGCAAAGAAGATTTTGTGAAAATCAGTTCTTCGAAGGGAAACTTTAAAATGCATAACACTCAAAGTTTCCACTCGAAGAACTATTTTTCACAAAATCCTCTTTGTGGATTCTTAATTTCTTTAAATTTCTTTCTTCAGTCAATGGCAAAATATTAAAATTGCATGTATGTACAGCGAAATAAATTATGTTGTATTTGAAATAAATTTTTCCGTATATAATATCAATGTGTTACTTATTTCCCTTAATATTATTGGTATTTGCATTTTATTATTTTCAAATTTGATATGAGATACATTTATAACCTAAATTATATTTAATTCAATCACGCGAGAATAATCGATAAGGATTAATAATTAAAAAATATATTAATATTTTTCAATTATTCATCCTTATAAACTATTCTCGGGTGATTGAATTCAATATTTATAGATTATGAATGTATTTTATAACCTAATGTAATTTATAACCTCAATATTCTCGCGTGATTAAGTTGAATATTTAGGTTATAAATGAATTTAATAACCTTATATATTTTATAACCTAAATATTCTCGCGTGATTGAATTGAATATTTAGGTTATAAATGTATATGATGGGTCTCATACGGCGGTTATCCGGCATACATCTGCGGTTGACTAAGATACCAGAATATGCTCTCCATTCGCATATATTGCATATCCACCATGGCTATGCTGTATAACCACCGTGCGTGTATGGCGAGGGCCCACCACCAGCACACTGAAATATAGCTCGTGGGTCTATACAAAATGGCTCGGCGCACAGTACAGCTATGTGGGAGACCGTGGCGATAAAATATGCGGAAGCGCACAAGAATATGGCGACGGTGGCAGTAAGCTTTTTTCAGTGTGGGTTTTTGTCATATTGCCGTTAGGGCAACTATCCGAAAAAGAATTTGGGGTGACTATCCTTTTCAATACGGATACTTGCCCTTTTTATTTAAAAAAATAAATAAAAGCTATTCAACTATATACCGTATCAGACCGCGCAGTTGAAACTCCAGTGCATGCGAGGAAACAAATAAGTAGTTGACTGAATCCTCAACCATAACATTAGTTATTCAATAAAAATTAGTCACCAATATTAGTACGACGCTCGTCGAGGTCTCGCTGCGGAAGATTTTCGCTCACACAGACGAAACTCGTGGGCCCTGTCCTATGTCTTTTGGGCACTGAGGCCTGCGAGGGCACACTACTAATTACAGAAAATTAGTAGTGTTGCACAGACGAAACTCGTGGGCCCTGTCCTATGTCTTTTGGGCACTGAGGCCTGCGAGGGCACACTACTAATTACAGAAAATTAGTAGTGTAGCACATTAATCCCCTCCCGGGGCAACTATTCGGCTTTTATCCTAAGCTCGTTTTTTGTTCGGATGCACTCTAATAGAAGGATGATAGGGATTATTTGGACTTGTTGAAATTTGCATCATTCTAATGTTACGAAAATAAGTTTTTCAAAATTCATTTTTAATCATATTTGCGTTTTGCTCTTGCATTAAGCATCTCAACTTCTTAATAAAGGTCCAAAATATATTTCGACAATTTTTCACTTTGAAAACTTCTTAGGAAGAATGAATTTTAATAAGAAATTAACTATTTCCGTTGCATTTAAACGACGCAAACTTCAGTCTCATGAATCTGGAAAGAACCACTTCACGTGGAGCGAAAAAAACAAAAATTCTTCTAGAATTGGAATTAGAAATTCGTACTGTCTAGTAATCCTGATAAAACTAGCCAGTACTAGATAAATTTTGAAAAACCTCTGAACACATTTCGGAACAATTGATGTAAAAATTATTCGGATTGACTACATAAAAATTACTGTGCTGGCACACGGGAAAAGTTCTCAAACCATACGGTAGTACACCGGACTCTCGATATAAGTACTCTCCATATAAGTAACAAATCTTATGGCTGGGGCTTGATGCTCTCCGCTGCGAGAAAAAAGCAGGAGCGTACGTGCGTTGGTTACATTGAATGTGGCGCACTGTATGTATGGTGTTTACATTGCATCATTTGAGGCCCGGCAAAATTTTACATGCGGCTTTGTTACAAATGCATCCAGTTCAAACCACCATATCTATATTGTATATGTTTCTTGCAATAAGTAATAGCTCCGCTCCCGCGTGTTACTTATATCGAGAGTCCAGTGTACTCACCCTTACATTTTATTCCAAAGAAACTAGGAATTTTTTCTTTGGCAGCAAATCTAATTTTCAAAAACCCCATATTTTACCTACACTGCATCTGAAGAATTCACTGCTGTATTCTGAATCCTGTGGTTCGAAGAGTCACTTTTTATTTAAAAAAATATATATATGTAATTTTGATGTCTGTTACTTTATGTTTGTAGTGAAAACACGGCAATGTTGCGGCGATTTTATCAAATCATTGCAGTGACTATGCTTTAAACAAGACTTTAAAAAATATTCAACAATTTTAGAAAAAAATATGTAAGAACTAAAGAAAAAATATGGACAAATCATGCAAATTATAAATTTGGATATCGCTATTGATGTTTTCTCGTTCTTCTTCCTTCTGTCATCTCTCCAGTTTCTGTTACGATGAAGCCATGATAAGAATACTTATCATACATGAGCTCAAGAAACTGCTGACAACGGAGGCTTGTGAAACGCTATGAGAATGTGGGAGCCATGGGCAAATATTGAATTTGCACGTTTTTTGCTGTATTTATTTATGCCATGCAGGGTAGAGAAATAGATGGTAGGGCTGTAAATATGCCGAAATTATCAAAATGACTGGATGGGAAAGATTCGTGAATCTTTTTCGCGAAAGAGAAATTTGATTCCCAATGCCTTTTTGATCTTTTTGCTCTGCATCTTTTCCTTCTTCTTCTTTTCTTCTTCTTCTTCTTCTGTATCATCATTCACTTTCACTCAACGCTTTCGCGAGATGCGTGCCTTGTGATGCAGGCGGCGTTTTCCTCATTCTCATGTGCTTTCTTTTTTCCACTTTCTGAACGACAAGATTGTTGACGATCTGCGCTGCTTGTAATATACAGAAGAGAGAAAAACAAAAACAGAGAGAGAGATAGAAAGAGAGGCAGAACGTGAGGAAGAACACGCAGGACGGAGATCAGAATGCTGCAGCATGAGAGTTTACAGCTTGCTGGTAATGACACCTTTCGTCTGACGCTTGATACAAACCGCTGTATAGCTGTCGCTGTGTACGTCTTTGATTCAGCATTTTGCCCCGAAGGGTTTTCTGGTACCAATGATTGGTTCACGTATTCAGCGAGAATATCGAGTACACGCGATAACGTTGAATCAAACAAGTTTTTGGCACCCAAGGTGTAGCAATGCATGATTACGCACATTTTTATTGATCATTCGCCTCTGATTATCGCGGGAATGTCATCCAATTTTTTTATCGTCTGAATACGACCAAAAGCGGCAGAATTTTTCTTCCTTCCATCGTATTGCGATTCAATGAGATACAAGCGAGGGCCACTGAGTCATTGAAGACCCGAGTGAAATTTCACTTGGGGATTTCCCGGGAACGGAAAAAGGACAGGGCCTGCCCCTCACCCGTGAAAAAACTTGGTATAGGTAATGTCCTACACCCGTAGTTTGGTTGTCCTGTACCAGTTATCGTACGAGCTACGAGTGAGTCCCTGGTAAAAAGGTTTATAGAAACGGATAAAGACTGAATCCTGTCCGCTTTTGTTGGTTCAATTATGCGTTTTCAGCACTGCTTTTATGGATAGAAACTCAAGGGAACCACCGCAAACGCATTTCCGTACAGAAGCGTACAGACGCTACATCAGAGGGCATCCTTATAGAAACGGATAGAGGGCATCTTTATAGAAACAGATAGAGATTGAATCCTGTTCGCTTTTGCTGGTTCTACTATGCGTTTTATTATGAGTTTCTATACGTAAAAGCAGTGTCGAATACGCACAGTAGAACCAACAAAAACGGACAGGACTCAATCTCTATCCGGTTCTATAAGCATGTTCACCGGATGCCCTCTGATGTAGCGTCTATATGCTTCTGTACGGAGATGTTTTTACGGTGGTTCTTATGAGTTTCTATCCATAAGAGCAGTGCTGAAAACGTATAGTAGAACCAACAAAAGCGGATAGGATTCAATCTCTATCCATTTCTATTAAGGTAGTACCAAAGCTGTGGAGTGAGCAAAAGTTGGTCAGGTTTCTTATATTTTAAATGGAAAAAAATAAGTTTTTTCAATATCGCAGTATATATCAAGGCATATACGTATACATATATACTACTGTAGGGCTATCGCAAAATAATTGATTGCTTATTAGATATATTTTTGGTCGTTTCAATATTTACGATAAGCGTAAACTTTTGGATGCGTACAGGCAGACCACACAATGAAATCTATATACAGATGCGTGTACACCTTTGTATATGGACGAATAGAAGATCGCGTCAACGCCGCAGTCGCAGCGACGCGCAAACACACGGAACTCACACACGGAAAACGAGTAAGCTGTCCGTCTGCTTGTATGTAATACTCCTTTATGCGCACGCGCGAGTGTTTCTGCGCACGCGCTTTCATTCGCGCTTGCGCATTGCAAGCCAAGGTTATATAGGAGTAATACATATATGTCCGAATGTCGAGCCTCCAGCATTGCCGTGCTATCCCTACCATATCGCATTTTTGTAGAATTTTATCATGAATTGTGAACTTTAAAGGTTAATATTTCAGAAATTAATGAGTCAATGGTTCTGGAACCTATCCGCAAAAATTGTAAATATTTTGTTTTATTATTTTATTCGTTTTTCATGAAAATTTGTCTTTACATAACAGTTTAATAGTGAGAATGTGGCGATAACAGCGACAACGTATATGCGATGCATGTAAAACAACCGAATTTTAACGTCATTTATCTCCGAATTTAATGAGTCGATCACTCTAAAATTTTAAAGGGATGTACATCCTGTTTTGGTTGAAACTATTCAAATTTCAGACAAATCTATTTCAAGTGGGTTTACTTTAGTACTACCTTAACATCCCAGATAGAACACTGACGTATATTATACGTATATTAGACGTTGCCAGATACGTATATAATGCGTATTTAGTACGTATACTGAAGAGCTAAATGTCCGGCTAATCTCCGTATAATATATGTATATTCTACATATATTACACGGTATATTTTATGTATACGAGACGTCGAAAATACGTAGAATATACGTAGAATGCCCAGCTAATATCCGTATAATGTATGTATATTCTACATATGTTAAACGGTATATTTTACGTATACGAGACGTCGAAAACACGTAGAATACAAACGGAGAATATAAACAAATTATACGGATACTAGCATATATATATACGACGAAAATCAGTTCTATATTCACAATTGATAGTTCCTGAGTGTCAAGTAACGAAAAAAGAATTTTTGAAAAAAAAAAAATTTTGCCCCCAGTGGGATTTGAACCCGCGACCCTTGTTTTTAGGCATATCCTCAGATTGAACATGAATTAAATTTAAAAAAAATAGATAGTTTTGAAGTTCATGAATTTTTCCGACCGCTTTAGTTATCTTGCATATTCGCGGACCTTAGAATATGTACGAGACCTGACTGGGATCTGAAACCTACCTATGTATTGAGCCTAACGAACAACCTACGGCTGGGACGCTAACCACTACACCACCGACTACTTATGGTATTCTGATGTAAATATCGTATCTATAGAACACAGGCCGAGAACAATCACGTGCCAAAATCGTAGTGAGAATTTATTTTCATTACCCGAAGGCCGTTTTTGGTTCGACTTGTCTTTTAACTAAATTAAAAACTAAAATATTGAATCACATGAATAATAATAACAATTATAATAATAAATAGTATTATTTCCAAAATCAAAAAGGCCGGAGACCACGGGATGTGTGGCAGGCTAATTTTAGTTCGATTTTAAATAAACTCATGAAAACACAAAAATAATAATAATAAACAATAATAAATATTATTATTATTGTTATTATAAAAAATTATTGCTCTCAATTGTAGAAATCAGTTTTTATTCTTAAATAACAATAATATTAAATGATAATATACTCAATGAACGTATAATATTCGTATATGTATTAAACGTTCATTGAATAGCTTCAGATTTAAGGATCGCAAACGTAAGATAATAAATATATATATTATATGTATATGAGATGTACAAAATGCCACCGAGATATGTAGAAAAAAACAAGTCCAATATACGTATATATATACTATATACGTATATTGGATGTGTTTTTATCTGCAGTATCTCGGTGGAATGTTGTACATTTCATATATATATATATATATATATAATATATGTTAATGATAATATATGTCATATACAGATAATATGTGTTACATACAATATAAGTTAATTAAAGCTATTCAATGAACGTATAATATACGTATATTATACGTCATTTGTCTGAATCGTAAAGTACATGTTTCGTATACATATAATAGATGTATATAATTCGATGTCAAATGCTTATTGTATAATATACGTAAATTAAACGTATATGAAATTCTTTCACTATTATCAATAAATAGACCTAAAATATACGTTCAGTATACGTATAATACAGGTATATCATAGACGTATACATATTATATACATATATACCTGTAATATACGTATAATATACGTCAGTGTTCTATCTGGGATGTTCACCGAATGCTCTCTGATGTAGCGTCTATACGCTTCTGTACGGAGATACGTTTACAGTGATTCTCATGAGTTTCTATCCGTAAAAGCACCGACAGAAACGCATAGTAGAACTAACAAGAGCAGACAGGATTCAATCTTTATGCGTTTCTATAAGCATGTTCATTGAATAACCTCTGATGTAGCGTCTCTATACGCTTCTGTACGGAGATGCGTTTACGGTGGTTCTCATGAGTTTCTATCCGTAAAAGCAGTGTCGAAAACGCATAGTAGAACCAACAAAAGTGGACAGGATTCAATCTCTATCCGTTCCTATAAGCATGTTCCCTGGATGCCATCTGATGTAGTGAATCTTTCCAAGATTCTTTGTATGAATCTTTCCTAGATTTAATGCCTTGTTAAAACAGATTTTGGCAATGAGGGTCATCTTTATTTTTTATTCGCTCTCTTTTTCCCAAATGAAGTTTTTCGATTTTCTCAAATTTCTTCTTTCTCAAAAATTGATTTAGGTTGGTCAGTTTTTAGTTTTTCCGTGAGGTTTCGAATAAACCGAACGATTTTGCATAGAAAAAAAAATCTTTTTAAGACTCTTGTGAATAATCTGGTGAAGAATCCTTCCAAGAATCTTGAAAAGAATCATGCATTAAATTCGGAACAAGACTCTTTACAAGATTGTTGGAAAGATATATACTTTACAAGATTCTTTGGTTCTACGCGGATCCGCAAGAATTTTTCCGAGAATCTTTATAAGAATCTTTCCAAGAGTCTTGCTCCGGATCGTATAATTGACTCTTTTCAAGACTCTTTCCAAAATTCTTGACAAGATTCTTTTTTTCTATCTGGGCGGACAGGAACAGACAGAAAGAGAGGCACGATCGCGGACAGAATCAGACACGGTTGTGGGATACGTATTGGAACGGATAGGCATCCAACATAGACTTCAGACCCGTTTGGCACGTGGACAGGAACAGATAGAAAGAGACACGCGATCGCGGATGGAATCAGACACGGTCGTGGGATGAGTTCTGAAACGGATAGGCATCCAACATAGACTACATACCCGTTCAGCACGCGGACAGGAACAGACATAAAAAGAGACGCGATCGCGGACGGAATCCGAGACGGTCGTGAAATGCGCAATGAAACGGAAAGGCGTCCAACTACAGATACGTTTAGCATGTGGATAGGAACAGACAGAAAGAGACACGCGATTGCCGATGGAATCAGACACGGTCGTGGGATGCGTATTGAAATGGATAAGCGTCCAACATAGACTACAGATCCGTTCGGCACGTGGACAGGAATGGACAGAAAAAGAGACGCGATCGCGGACGGAATCGGACACGGTCGAGGGATCCGTATGGATATGGATAAAATGGATAGGCATCCAACATGAACTACAGATCCGTTCAGCACGCAGATAGGAACAGACAGAAAGAGAAACGCGATCGCACACGGAATCAGACACCGTCGTAAGATGCGCATTGAAACGGATAGGCGTCCAACATAAACTGCAGATACGTTCAGCACGCGGATAGGATCATACAGAAAGATACACGCGATCGCGGACGGAATCGGACACGGTCGTAGGATGCATATTGAAACGGATAGGCGTCTCACATAGAGTGCATATCCGTTCAGAGCGCGGACAGAATCGGATACGGTGGTGAGATATACATTGCAGCGAATAGGCATCCAACATAGACTACAGATACGTTCAGCACGTTGATAGGAACAGACAGAAAGAGACACGCGATCGCGGACGGAATTGGCCACAGTCGTGGGATGCGTATTAAAATGGATAGGCGTCCAACATAGACTACAGATCCGTTCAGCACGCGGACAGGAATGGACAGAAAGAGAGTCGCGATCGTGGACGGAATCAGACACGGTCGTGGGATGCGTATTGAAATGGATAGGCGTCCAACATAGACTACATATCCGTTAAGCACGCGGACAGGAACAGACAGAAAGAGATGCAATCGCGGACGGAATAGGACACGGTCGTGGGATCCGTATTGAAACGGATAGGCGTCCAATATAGACTACAGATCCGTTCAGCACGCGGACAGGAACAGACAGAAGGAAAGATGCGATCGCAAACGGAATCGGACACGGCCGTGGGATCCGTATTGAAACGGATAGGCGTCCAACATAGACTACAGACCCGTTTAGCACGTGGATAGGAACAGACAGAAAGGGACGCGTGATCGCGGACGGAATCAGACACCGTCGTGAGATGCGTATTGAAACGGATAGTTGTGTAATCCGAAAATGCAGACAGAAACAGGTCATTTGAATTGCATGCAAAATGCGGACAAAATTTATGTATACCCCTATACGTATCGACAAATGCGTGCAGTTAGACAGTCTACGGATAGATACGTCAGCATACGGATAGATTCCTATAAAAATCATTCTCATACTCATAATTCACTTATAGAAACGTATAAGGACCCGCTTCAGATTCTATCTTCGGCGGATAGGACGTATAGAATTCCATTAGAATCCCGTAGGTTCGAATGCTGTTCTCTATGGGTTTCTTACGGATTTCTGTTTTCATTTTTACCAGGGGTAAGTTCTAAGAGTGGACACGAAAGACCTAGTGCGACCAGTGAGGTAGAGAAAACTGCTTTTAAGAAAATCGTTTGTTTCGATTCAGGACACTTCAGGTAGTGTGTGAAGTTGTTTTAAAAAAAACGCGTTCAAAGTTTTTGCTCCGACGTGACGGGCGCAGACACTGCGTCACTAGCAATAACACTGTAAATGATTGAAATTAAAAAAATTCCTTTCGAGGATATATTCATAAAGGTCTAACCTTTGAGAATATGCAAAAAAAAAATGATTTTTCCAATATTCTGGACCAGAATACCCCCTTAATTCTCGAGTGTTATTGATAAGGCTCCTTTACAATAAGCCAAAAATATTGAGATCGTGAAAATCGGAAGTCCCAGTAACGAAAGACCCGGATGAACTTGATCTTTCGTCTTATTGAATTAAAAAGAGCGTGCCAGTCGCAATGGAGAAAAAATAAAATTGTTTTGGAGGTATTGTGGAGTGACAAATATGGATGCAGAGGGTGGGACATCGTTTATTTTCCCATTTATTCGGACCGAAAAGGATGAAAAAACAATGGACGAAGTCGTCATCGGTGGCTTCCGGTTTTGGCGATGTTACATCGAGTCGGATCAGATACAAAGTATGACCAAAATGAGACTCGGATTGCATTTTTGTTGCAAGGTGCACACACACAGCGCATATATCGGGACGAGCACGACGAAACAGTACGAAGAATCTTAAGGACGTCAATCGGCCAAAATTATTTCCGATCGAAGGGGCCCGGGTGACCGATCGTCACGATACCTCTCGTGTTTATCTGCGTGTGCAAGTTGTTGATCGCTTTGGGTTGCTTTATCTGGTTCGATGCGGCACTGAGGGACGCAGCTGTACGCCATTTACGGCATTTCGTTGTGCGCAGTCGGTAACGTCCTCGGCATCTTTGCGTTTTTTCGTTTGTAAGCGGAGATGCCACAAACATACGATTGTGAACGCGGAAAAAGGAGAGAGAAAAAGAGAGGGAGAGAGAAAGAGAGGAGAGTTGTTGATTTCGATACAAGAATGTAATGGCCCTTTCTCGCCTTGTCTTTTTGCCCTCTCAAATGAAGAAACAGCACGAGCTGTTATGATGTGTGTTAGTGACTTGCAAAGATAATTCAACGAGTTTCAACGTTGCTTCAATAAACAGATGCAGATTCTTATCAGTGATTTTCGAAGAAGTTTTTAATCTGGAAAAATTCGGACTCGAACAACAGATCGCAGGATAGAATCTGTCTTTCATTATTGACATCGATCCTTGTACCCTTCTTCCTTGTGAGCTTCCCTTCTTCGGGGTTGTTTTTCATCGCAAAGGAATTGTTGCTATCTCAAATTTTGTTATAACGTTGGATTCATCAAACTGACAATTTGTCTCTTGCATGTGTATTGAATTGGCAGAACGATTGATCTTCTTATTTGGAAATGATTTTTTCGATGTTTTATTGAAATTTTTTCGGTCTGGTGTTATGTTTATTGGTGTAGGAAAAATAATCCAATTAAAAAGAGTACTCAAACATAATAGAATAAACATTTTTGAGAATGACGAAACTTAATAGATGTACTTTGAAACATAATTCAGGAAAAGCCTACCGTAAGTCTCAGGATAATGTTCAGAAATAAAGACATCCCCCTACAGTACATAACATTGCTGCAATGTTGCAGCAATGTTGTCATATTGCATGTGCAATGATATATTGCAGATATGTTGTGGCAACATTGCTACGCAACATTGCACTAAAACTTCTCATCAATGTTTCGGGAATGTTCCTAAGCAACATACCTGCAATATTGCGTTAAAACGTTGCGAGTAAATTGCAGAAATATTGGTGAGATCGAACTTCAAATTTTACAACTATACGAGCGTAATAAATATGAAAAAGATCAATTGAAAAAGATCTATTCATTTATTCCTCATAAAATATCAATAACGATTGATTTCGAGTCATTTTCTTTTTTTTTTCTTTTTTCATATTTATTTTCTAAATTTTGTTGTGCTTTTGACATTAATAAGACATGTGATATTAATAATATTAAGACATTGTGATATTCGTATTGAAAAAATGTTTAATATCAAAAAAGCTATACAACCAAAATATATTTTGTTTCTGAATGATTCTTATTCGTAAAATATGACTATATACTGTAACGGGACGATCTGGGGCCTGCTACGATCTCGGCACTTCGCCTGAGATCCGTTAGGTGGCGGCGGTCAGTGGGCGCTCCCACGCTGGCGAGAGAGCCACCGAGCACCGATAAAGGTCCCATGTATAATCAGCATCGGGGTCCTCAATTAACAATCAATTGTTGGAATATTTACCCGCGTTCTGTGGTCGCGTAGTCCTGTGGATTTAAAACTACATATTTTTAGTTTATGCAATAATTTAAATGATAAAAGTTCCATTGTAGGTAATATGTCTGAAATATTGAATATGTAACCTGAGTTATATTGCTGGAATATTGCATATTGATTGGATGGAAGGCTTCTGGAATATTGCGGAACATTGCAGCAATATTTCAATCGTCGGACATAGCAACATTGCAGCAAGATTGCAGCAACGTTTTTTGCAATATTACAATGTTGTCATGCAACATTTCAGCAACACTGCAGGAATATTGTGTGCTGTAGGGGTCGTAACACAACAATAACCAAAAAACGATAAACGTTCCCTATGGAAATGAAGTATAGCCAAAAGTATATCATTCGATAAATTAAGAATATGTATAATAATTCATATGTCACATATAAATTGTCTATCCAAAATATGAGTGAATTACTATACATATAACGAACTTGTGGCCGCAATCTATGTATATATATTAGAGTGTTGGTTTGGATTTGCGGCCCTGTAGAGACAATAGTAAAGGGTGTTTCTTATTTAGGGCTCGAACGAATTTTCTATCAGACGACTCCAAATCGACTTCAAATAATTCAAAAACAATACCCGCATTTTTTTCAGATTTTTATTTGGACTCTAACATACACGTGTTTCGGCCATATTCTCAGGATATCTTTTATTCTAAGTGTAAAATTTTTTCAAAAAATCTATAACTGCGAGATTTTAGTGTTCATTGGTGCTAATATTTGTCGAAAAATTCACATTTTCATACGGGGTTAATCTAGACGAATTACATCTTTACATCTTTACGTGCCTTGACAATATGTGTAAAATAGAGCATTACAGCAAGGCGGGAAATAATGTAAGTCCGAGCGTATTTTACGCACTGATAGTATTTTCACACACTTTCATTCATTATTCGGTTTTATTTTACACACACTTTCATTCATACTATTAGTACTTCACGCACTCTACCACCGATAACAACCGTAGCGAGGCGCCACCTGAGCCTCGCAACGAGCGCGACATGAATCTGCCGAGTACGTGTCAAACTGTCAAATTACGACGATATACAATCCAATAATTTAGTTGAAATTGCACAAAAAATAGTTTTTGGGTATATTTCTGAGATAATCAAAGCTCAATAACTAAAAATGTATGACTAAAAAGACTAATATGACTAGTGTATGCTACTTACACAATAATGTACATTCGGTAAACGTAATTAAGGATGTCAGAGCGCTAGGCTTAGTATTAGATTAAACGCTGATTTTTTTATATGATATTGTCCAGGTTCAATATTCAGTACTCCAAAAATTTCAAGGCCTCTTAACGACTATTTAAGCAAGATATTGTTAATTAAAAATGTAGCATTATTCATGGTTATACACAGAGCTTACGACAAGGAGTTGACTTTGCAACTCTTTGTTTTCCACAGTTCGACCGTTTGTATATAAGATAACGTAGATGAAAAACATCGAGTATATCCATTGAATGTCAGGGATTATGATAATACATTGAAAAACAGAGGTCAACGAAAATTCGGATTATATATATCAAGCTAAACACGGCTTTCTTCACTTTTATTTGGAGGTTAAAGCTGAGGAACATACGATACACCACCGGAGTCAATCAGTTACTCGGAACGAAGTAATTCTTAAAACGAAATTGATTTAATATTATATGCTCTCTAAAAATCATCTATGTACTTTTCACTAATATTTTGCTAAATATTACTACCTACTGTTCCCTTTCTGCAAAATTTCAATGAGGTCATGTGTATTGACTACCACGTAGCGCTCATACATCCTTAAATAATTTTTATTGCGCTTACCCGTAGTAAGAAACTCCATTGAATCGCCAATGGCAACCAATGGTCCTCATACGACTCCATTGGACAATGAATGGGGACCCATTGAGATTTCCGCATTTTTCAATGGCGTATAGGAACGACCATTGATCAGTGAATGGATATCCATTGAAAAGTCACCATTGCCCAATGACCTCCATTGGACAGCAAATGCGGATGAACC
The DNA here is from genome assembly GCA_946863875.1 of Alloplasta piceator. Taxonomy (NCBI): domain Eukaryota; kingdom Metazoa; phylum Arthropoda; class Insecta; order Hymenoptera; family Ichneumonidae; genus Alloplasta; species Alloplasta piceator. Next base: position 19,899,262 of record OX333075.1, read on the forward strand.
GAATGATCACCATTACTCAATGATGCCCATTGGAAAGCATACGCTGATGGATCGAGCGATCAGCATTGCCCAATGGTGTCCATTGGAAGGCAAATGCTGATAAACGAAATGATCAGCTTTACCCAATGATGTTCATTGGGAAGTAAATGCGGATGAACTGAATTATCAGAATTACCCAAAGATGTCCATTGGAAACCGCGTTGCGTTAGTTCCGAGACTTGGCGCGAGATGTCGCAGGACGGCAACCCGCTGAACTCCCATACGGATTATGCGAAGAGTATGCTTATCTAGACGAGTGTGAGCACGGAATATTAGCAGAAGTCGGTGTCCAAAAAATCCATGCAAGGAGTTCTTGCCGACTGATGCCCATGGGATAATCCCTACTCCGTTTGAAATGGGGAAGTCAATCCTTATTGGAAAATCCCTATTCGATTTCAAATGGGGAATTCAATAGCGAAAATGTACTTGGGCAATTCGGCATTCATCTCCATTGGTTATTTTGGCAATGGGGAATGAATGGCGATGTTTCAATGGTGATGAATGGAGTTTTTTACTATATGAAAGAATCTCCATTGATTATCGCCATTCATTCCCCATTGCGTACAAAAACCAATGGAGATGAATGCCGAATTGCCTATGGGGATTTTCTTCATTGAATTCCCATAGGATAATCCCCATTCCGTTTCGAATGGAGAAATCAATCCTCATTGGAAAATCCTCATTCGATTTCAAATGGGGAATTCAATGGCGAAAATCCCCTTAGGCAATTCGGCATTCATCTCCGTTGGTTATTTTGGCAAGGAGGAATGAATGGGGATTTTTCAATGGCGACGAATGGAGTTTTTTTAAACTCAATTAAGTTATGAAAGTTTCTTACAATACCTTTTTGCGTGATTTTTTGTTGGTAAAATCATCGATGATGTCGCCGTTAGTAATCTTGTTCATTAATTCCAACTCTATCCACAAAAGAGCTAAGCATTTAATTTTTCTTGACTTAAGGTCGAGAAGGAAGAAAAGGTATCTCAGATAATTTTTTACCTTTTTTAGCCGTGAACTGGGTGTTTTACCATACACTGAGAAAGCAGTTTATTTATAGTACAAAAATATACACTACTGGAAAAAATTAAGGGAACAAAAAAATTTCCGAATTTTTCAGTGGTTTCTAACAATGCTGTATCTCGTCGAAAAATTGTCGTATCAAGGTCTAAAAAAATCATTTTGAGCTGTAAAAGTCACGCTCAACATTATTCGTTTTGTCAATATTTTCAATTTAGCCGTTGATTTTCTAAAAAACCATAAATAGCCCTTGTTCTCCTATTTTTTCAAATTCATGGCAAGGATGGAAAAAAATTTGGTTGTTCAAAAAACCATCATCAATCCTTGCAGAATATTAATTGAAGTTTCTGAAACGCCCCTTTTATTTTCTGTGCGATCATTGGTTGCTGAGATATCAATGGTCAAACACAAAAGGATCCTTTTTCATTAAAAGTCTGATATCTCAGCAAAAAATGTGATCGCATGGAGGTCTTAATAAAGCAAATTAAAGCTAAATAAACAAGCTATCCGGTCCATGCAATGGTTTAGCTAGAAAAAAAATTCCAAGTAGCTGCAACCGAAAAAAAAGTAATAAATATTTGCGACATTTTTTTTCTCACTATTAGAATCGGATGGAACCTGTAGCTTCCAATTTTTTTTCACTGAGAGATCTTAAAACTAGAAACTTAAAGCTTCAAAATTCTTTTTTTTTAGACCTCGATACGACTATTTTTCACTGAGATACGGAATTGTTAAATCCACTAAAAATTTAGGAAATTTTTTTGTTCCCTTAATTTTTTCCTGTAGTGTATTTAGCATTTTTATTTTAACTTAAATATTCATCAACTGTTACAAAATTTGTCAGTAGTTAAGAAATATTTTATTTGTGTCAAAACCATTCATTAACTGTTACAAAATATTTATTTAATTTATTAACTGTTAACAAATAATTGATTTCGCCATATTCAACTTTAAATTTGTTAACAATTAACAAATTGGAACATTATTTTCTCAGTGCAGAATATTCTCAGGAAGTAAAAAAGGTCACCGAAAAGATGTCTTGTAGACTTTTGTCTACAAGACATCAAAAAACCGTCTTGCAGACATTTTTTCGATTTCTGCAATAACTGCAAAAAAAAAAATCGGTCTCCAAATTTGCTGTCCCTAAAATCTGCCGCCCTAGGTTTAAACTTACTCAGCCTGCTGGTAAATCTGGCACAGTAAGTTCTTAAGATCAAACTTGAGATCAAACTTTCTATTGAACTCAAATTTGAATTTTAGATCGAACTTAAGTTCAAATTTAAGATGAATCTTAAGTTTGAACTTAAGTATCATTATAAGTTCATACTTGTTTTCAAATTTTAATGCGAACTTCAAATCGATCTAAAGGTCAACCTTAAATTTGGTTTGAGGTTTGATCTTGAGATCCATCTTGAACATGAACTTAAGTTCGATCAAACTTCTTTAATCGCCTCCCTAACCGTGTGATTTTCAATTAGTTGTGAAAATAATTAAGTACGATCAAACTTAAGTTTAAGCTCAAGATGGATCTCAAGTTCCATCTTCAAATCAAATTTAACTTTGAACTTAAGATCGATCTGAGGTTCGCACTAAAGTTTGAACTTATAATGGCACTTAAGTTCAACTCAAGATTCATCTTGAATTGGAACTTAAGTTCGATCTTGAGTTCCAACTTGAGTTCCATGGAAAGTTCGATCTTAGGGTAGGACTTATGACTTGAAATTTGGGCCTTACAGATGTAACAGAGGTTGGCGTCATTCTTCTTGCCCTTCTTTGTTCCCTTCATGCGAATGGCATCATCGATTGTTGGGACATCTTGGCTTGTTACACATATCTATGTTCCTGGTTTATGAATAACTTTTTTTCCTCTTCCACCCACTCCCCACACCCCGCCTGCCCCACAAGGTCACAAGGGTTCACTGCGCGCACGTTTTTACCGTATTTTGCTGCTCGTTCAAAGTAGCCCCAAAAACCACCAAAGTAACCCCCAAATTCAAAGCAGCCCCGTTTTACGGTATCACGTCAGCTCCGTATGTGGTATTGTGTCTTTTGCAGTTCACAATTAACCCACTGTGCTATCCTTCTTAACAATACTTCTGATTCTATTTTCATTTGTACGGCTCCATTATCGAGCGTGCTCGTCGTCTCCTCCAACCAATCACCATTTTTTTCGGAGATTTCGTCCTTCATTCATGCTTTGTTCTTCCCTCGATAAGCGCGTCTGTTTTCCATTCATCTTTTTCAATATGAGAATGGTTTAAAAATTGTGAATTTATAAGTCATAAACGATGTGGCAGAAAGAGGCGTTCGGTTGTTCACCGAGTACAACGAAATTCTCACTAGAAACGACCCATGCGTGAAAATTCTAAGGAAGCCCTGACTTAAGTCGGGACCTTGTCGGGCTCGAACGAGTGTGCCCTGTCAGCAATTGCCCTTACACTGCCAGATTGTGCCCCGACAGGGCAGTGCCAAGGTTCCCAGGCCTATTTACAATATGGCTGACCTAAGGCAACCCGTTGAGGATCTTGTCATGCTTCGATCGGGTAACACATATTTAAAGAAGTTGGTATAATTACAACAGAACCGAATCGGGCCCATATAGGGCGAAATTATCGGAGCCCTAATTATTTTAAACACGGTACTGACAAGGCAACCCTTCGAGAGCCTAAACGGGCTTCGCGGGGAGTTAGTTCCGAGACTCGCCATGAGATGTCACATACAGCGTGCGCTCTCTCCCATATGGAATATGCAAATAGTATGCTTATATAGCCGAAATGGGAGCACGGATTCTATTTGTATTCGACACCGCAGTCAGGCCTGGAGGGAAGTCATACCCGCAAGATTTCTACATAGAAATTCTTTGCTTTATACTATTTTTTCGTAAAAATTCTCTTGGAGAATTATTAATAATATGTTATTAATAATATATAATAATATTATTATTAAAATAATTCAATTTTACCATCTACACGCATAGCGATCTTCGTACGTACTAGGGTCCTGATAGGGCTTGACCATGGGCTTGTCGTGGATTCGACATGGCAGACGTGAGGTGGTTGTAAAGGCCCTCACTTGGCAACCTTCTAAGGCCCTTGTCGAAAAAGCGTGACCGTCCATTCAGGGGCCCTATTGGGCTTCCAGTCAAGGGCCCGAAGTAAGTTAGGGAAAAACGAACGGGGCTTAGTCAGGGCCTCAATCGAAATTAACGCACGGAGAAGAATAAAACCAATCTATTATGTAGCTCGTAAACACCAAAGAATGTTCTCAGATGCAAAAAAAGGAACGGTGATGAAACCTTTTTAATCCAGTTGTATCAATTTTATATGACCTGTTTTTTAATATTTTTAATAAATCTGTTTCTATCAAAATTCACTAAACTTTTTAACTGTTCTGCGTTTTCTTTCTCCAACTTTTACCATTTTATCCGCAAAAATACGAAAAACCGTTCAGAAAAGGCTCATGTTACACCCTGTAGGGTAAAAAATTCGATTTATATGAACTTCAGGTAATCCCAAATACCTTATACTTTGATAAAAAGTCAATATTTTAGGTTCGTATTACGATGTTCTAGAAAAATAGAATCATTCTCCAAATTAGCAAGGTCTACTGAAAATTGGTATGAAATGTCCTACTTTACAATCCTGTGTGACCTTGAGAGGAGAAAAATTACGAAACATTTATCATTTTCGCGTATAGATACCATATTTTGTTGAATTGAAAAAAAATCAGATTAAAGGGTCCCACACGGAACCGAGTGTCCATTGGAGGTCCATCGATCATCCAAAGATCCTTAACACGTCTACATCCACGATGGACGTAATGTGGACATATATTGAACATCCATGGTATACTTTTGATTGGACAAAATGCGATGGATCACACAGGACGTATATTATACCGAGTGTCCCATTTTAATCTTACAGTTGATTTATTTCGAAAAATATTGCTCTGATCAAAAATTGAGTGGGATGAAACTTTTAGGGTTCAGAGGGGGACGTTTAAAATTTTTTTTTGTTTTGGTCCAAAATTTAAAATGGCGGCGTTAAGATGGCTGACATGTTTTTTTTAAATGGAAACATGATTTTTTTTTCACCAAAATTTTTTTCAGATTAAATCTAACATCTTTTGTAGGAACATTTTTTTGATACAGCCCACAATAGAGGGTGTCCCATTTTAATCTTACAGCTGAATTATCTTGAAAACTACTGCTCCGATAAAAAATTGAGTGGGATGAAACTTTTAGGGTTCAGAGGGGGACGTTCAAAAAATTTTTTGTTTTGGTCCAAAATTCAAAATAGCGCCGTTAAGATGGCTGACATGTTTTTTTTTAATGGAAACATGATTTTTTTTTCGACTAAAAAATTTTTCAGATCAAATCTAACATCTTTTGTAAGAATATTTTTTTTATAGCCCGGATATTTTAGACACGATCACCATTTTTTACTATTTTAGCGTTATGCAGCATAATGACGAAGCCGAGGAGGTCTTCTAAATCCTCCTCGTGAGTGTTTTCTGAAATTTTCTTAAAGGTGTTCAAAGATTCCACCATTCCACCATTCCACCATCATGGTTATCCCGGATAATACTAAAATAGTAAAAAATGGTGATCTCTTATGGACTGAATAAAAAAAATGTTCCAACAAAAGTTGTTAGTTTTGACTTGACACATTTTTTGGTGAAAAAAAAATCATGTTTTCAATGTTTGAAAAACCTTTTGGTCATCTTAACACCGCCCCTTTAAATTTTGGACCAAAACAAAAAAATTTTTTGAACGTCCCCTTCTGAACCCTAAAAGTTTCATTCGACTCAATTTTTTATCGGAGCAGTATTTTTCAAGATAATTCAGCTGTAAGATTAAAATGGGACACCCTCTATTATGGGCTGTATCAAAAAAATGTTCCTACAAAAGATGTTAGATTTAATCTGAAAAAAATTTTGGTGGAAAAAAAAATCATGTTTCCATTTTAAAAAAACATGTCAGCCATCTTAACGTCGCCATTTTAAATTTTGGACCAAAACAAAAGAATTTTTTAAACGTCCCCCTCTGAACCCTAAAAGTTTCATTCCACTCAATTTTTGATCGGAGCAATATTTTTCGAAATAATTCAACTGTAAGATTAAAATGGGACACCCGGTATGTCCACAACCCGCACTATTTCTCAAGCTACAAATATACACAACACGGCCATCCATGGTAAACTGTTTTTTTTTCTTTTTTTTTTCTGTAAAATATGGATATCTTATAGACCTTGAATATTATATAATCAGTAATAAAGTTTATAATTAATTACTAATGTCTAATTAATAACGATTAAATTGTTCAAATTAAGGGACGTATAATAGATGATCATTGGAAATCTTTCGGATCACTGGTTTATTCGTCTCAAATACGTAAGTTTTGGGATCTAGTCCGTCTAAAAACCGTCTCAGGGTACGTATACCGGACGTTCCCAGTACATAGAACAGGTGCCGTTTCGCACTTCTTTCAGAAGTTTGAGGGATACTCATGGACGTCCCTAGGATGGAGCTTTCATCTACCATGTATGAATATTGGACGTCCCATGGCTCTAATGTTCCGTGTGGGGTGTGTAATCCGTCTAGATTTACCCGTATGAAAATGTGAATTCTTCCTCAAATAGTTGCACCAATGTACACTAAAATCTCGCAGTTACAGATTTTTTGAAAAAAAATTTACACTTAGAATAAAATATATCCTGAGAATATGGCCGAAACACGTGTATTTCAAATGGGGAAATCTACCCTCATTTTGGGTGGGGTTAGAGTCTAGATATAAATCTGAAAAAATTAGGGTATTGTATTTGAATTATTTGAAGTCGATTTGAGGGGTGTCTGACAGAAAATTCATCCGCGCTCTAAATCAGAACCACCTTAATATATATGGATCATATATGATGGATATATAAACGAATATAATTCAAATGTATAAAGGTATACAAATGATATTCATTTATAGTACACTGGACTGCTGCTTTAACGACAAAATTGAGGGGTTAGTCCATTAGAGCGAGAGGCATGTATATGGGGCGTTCCACACCAAACCGGACACCATTTAGCTTTTGCACCTCCGATTTTTTTCAAAATTTTTTATGTTTTAGTATTGGTTTAAAGAGGTCTTCATGATTTTTTTCAATTTTTTTTGTCGAGCTGTTTTCAAGATATCGATCTTTCGAAAATTAGGCTACTTTTTTTTCAAACGCCCATAACTTTGCGAAAAATGGGCCAAATGGGACGTTTTTTTTCAAAATTTTTATTTTTAAACGTACTTTTGATTAAAAATATCAAAAAAGAATTTCAAACCGTATTTTTATGAGATTTTCAAGTTTTAAAAATAATTTGTTGATTTACAAAAAACACGTACTGATCGATTTTCTTAAACATTTTTTGTAAAAATCTGTCATCCATTCCACAACTTTTAAGCCCAACGAGATAATGGGTAAACGATGGGATCTATTTTTTGCGATTTTAAATTTAGCACCATTTAGCTTTTGAATCTCCGATTTTTTTCAAAATTTTTTATGTTTTAGTATTCTTTGAAAGAGGCCTCTGTGATTTTTTCAACTTTTTTTGACGATCCGTTTTCAAGATATAGATTTTTCAAAAAATATGTTTTTTTTTTCTGTAAACGTCCATAACTTCGCGAAAAAGGGCCAAATAGGACGTTTTTTTTTTAATTTTTGTTTTTGAACGTACTTTTTATTAAAAATATTGTAACAAAATTTCAAACCTCATTTCCATAAGATTTTTAAGTTTTAAATAAAACTTAACTTTAAATAAAAAATGTTGTGAAAAACTGTCACTTATTTCACAATTTTTATGTCTACGTAGGTAATGGGATAACGATAGGATTTATTCTTTTTCGATTTTTTAATTTCCATATTTTAGTTATCCATGTTGGAATTAAATATTTATCTTTTTTAAATAAAATAAATATGTCTTAATCATTAAATGAACGATGACCGATAATTTTTATTTGAATATACCACAATATATGATTACCGCATTAATTGCTATTTGATTATTTTTGGAATACGGTTTGAAATTTTTGTTCAATATTTTTTATAAAAAGTACGTTCAAAAACAAAAATAAAAAAAACCGTCCTATTTGGCCTATTTTTCGCGAAGTTATGGACGCTTACAGAAAAAAAAAGAAACAAATTTTTCGTAAAATCTATATCTTGAAAACGGATCGACAAAAAAAATTTAAAAAAAAATAGAGGCCTCTTTCAACCAATACTAAAACATAAAAAATTTTGAAAAAAATCGGAGATACAAAAGCTAAATGGTGCTAAATTTAAAATCGAAAAATAATACCCACATGGAAATTTATATAAGTGAAATATAAGCAGAAAATATATTTTACTTGTATTGCATTAATAAGAGTCATGTATGCAGCATATATCCAATACATTTAAAATATATGAAAAATATAAGTCGCATACTTAAAAATTTGGCGCTTTTTTGTATATGAGTTGTATAAATTGAATGTATTCATAGTATATGCAGCATATAAATTGTATAAATAGGAAATGTACATGGCTTTACGGGTGCATATATGCTATGTAAAAAGCATATATATATAAAGTGTACGCGGTTGTATATTTAAATGTTCGCCACGTTCAAAGTGCATATATAAAAAATATACGCCGCTGTATATATTATGTAGATCATTATATACGCATCATACAAATTATGTAGATCAAAAGTATACAATCATTATTACATTTATGTAAGAATTGGGCGCTTGTTTTTATTTGAGTTGTATACATAGAATGTATTGATAATGTACGCCGCATATAAATTGTATATACTGTCATACCCCGACTTACGCCATGGCGTAAGTCGGGGTATCCCTATGCGGATACATGGAAACCCTGACTTACGCCTTGGCGTAACTCCGGGGCCAGTAAGTAAGTATTTCATTTAAAATGAAATTATATGAAATTTGTATTTCGCATATATTTACTTGTGTAAGAAAAATATCATTAAAAAAGATTCTTCCTACAAAAAGTATGTCAGTGATACATACAAACAAAAAATGTAGCATGTATGTTATATTTTGAAAGTAAGTATTTCATTAAAAATAAAATTATATGAAATTTGTATTTCGCATAGATTTACTGTCTGGAATTTATATGGATTATAGTACTTTTTGGCGCTATGTATAAGACGGTTATAAATATACGCCGCATATAATTTTCGCGTATATTTAACTTATATAAATTTCCATGTGGGTAGATCCCATTATTTACCCATTATCTCGTTAGGCTTAAAAGTTGTGGAATGGATGACAGGTTTTTACAAAAAAAATTTAAGAAAATCGATCAGTACGTGTTTTTTGTAAATCAACAATTTATTTTTAAAACTTGAAAATCTCGTAGAAACACGGTTTTAAATTTTTTTCGATATTATTCATTAAAAGTACGTTTAAAAACAAAATTTAAAAAAAAACGTCCCATTTGGCCGATTTTTCGCAAAGTTATGGGCGTTTGAAAAAAAAGTATCCTAATTTTTGAAAAATCGATGTCTTGAAAACGGCTCGACAAAAAAAATTGAAAAAAATCATGAAGACCAAGACCAACTCTTTCAACCAATACTAAAACATAAAAAATTTCGAAAAAAATCGGGGATGCAAAAGCTAAATGGTGTCCGGTTTGGTGTGGAACGCCCCATATATAGATATAGTGCTTTAAACTCTACACCTTTGGAGCAGAGCCGTATGTAAAATATTGCTGGGCCCCAAATGATACACTGTAAACACAAACATACAATACGCCACATACAATGTAAGCAACACGCGTACGCTCCTAAGTTTTTCTCGGAACGGAGCCCGTTGAGATTTGTTCCTTATATCGAGAGGTCTTATTTCGAGAGTCAAATGTATGTAACTTATGTATAAATATATGGAAGATTCATTCCATTTATATTTATAATGTCGTTTTCCTATATGGTGCATATATGTCGGGTTTGTAATAGATATCGAACTTCAGGGGTGCCATATAGAACATACAATGTCACGGACAGAAATTATGGTAGGGATCCAGCTGGATTCCCATAATTAATTCTAGTCACCGATCAGAATCCTTCTGGCGATCTGACCAGATTCCATCACCGGAATAAAACGTTTGTAAAATGGAATCTAGCAGTGACTGCCCGCAAACGGATCCTTGACTGTGTCCGAAACGGATCTTATTTGATGCTTGAATTATCTATAGCGGGTTATTGAAGAATCTTACAGGATCGTTAAATAAATTATATTGATTCAAATGGGCACTTTTCAGGAAGGCACCTGAACTACACACATTGTCTTTATTAATAACTAAAACATTGTGTGGACGTCTGTTGCCAAAATGACTTGCTAAAGTGCGCCCAATAATTAGTCGCAATTAATTTAATCATAAAAAATATGGAATCATAAATATATGGTTTTAGCGTTATAAAATCCTGATCGAGATTTAATCAAAATATGAATTTTTAGATTGCTGGTTAGCGTTAATGAGGACACCGCTGGGGACCCACCAAGGATCTAGCAAGGAATCTCTTTTTAGGGTATCCCTAAAAAATCGCGATCGGGATTTTACTGGAAACTGGGATACCCCAACAAATTTTTGCACGGAATGGCATTATGGCATTATATGATACATAGAAATCATGTATATCAGATACATGACTACTGTATTTTGTTTTCATGACGGAGGGGGGTAATGTAGAGAAGACACTTAAAAAAAGTATCGAATACCGCCGAACCCATTGGCAGTGAGTGGGACATGAAGGCACACTCGCGATGTGGAAAGCCAGTAAAATCGACCACACACATACATACAAAGACACGTAATACGAATCGTGATGGCAGGCTAACTTGGTGCAGACACCCAGCTCGGGCTTCGCTTCGGGGTACGAAAGCAATAAGACAAAGCCCTGAACTGGCAATTACGCGGCTTGTGGCTGAACATCAGAATGTGAAATCAAGCGTGTGCGAGAGCGTAACGGTGCGCGCGCGGTTTTGCGACCAATTTTGTTACTCGCCGGGTACATTACCGCGTTTAAACGGCAGTTCGGCTGGTCCAAAGATTCTTCGAGATCGTGGAGCACACGCGCTGGTTTCCGCCCATGCAATGAACGACGTCATCGCTGTATGAGCAAAAACCTATATACATAAATATCGACTGTTCAGACACAGATGAAAGCGCACCGATAGCACGAGCCTGCGACCGCTTCTCATGCTTAATATCAGTCACTGTCAGATGGTAAAAAAAGACGTTATAAAGGTGTACGTTGAATTCACTTGGACTGGTAAATTCTGACACAGAATGGGAAGGGGGTTGGCGGGTCCGATAGGCTCCGGCAGAGGACGTCTCATAGAATCAATATCAATAGCGTTATCTATTTAAAAACGCAAATACTACGTCATTTGGCTTCCACCATATATTAGTTGTATCGACATTAATTGCGTGCCAAACGGAAAAAATGACTTAGTTGATCCAACCAAACATTTAGAGTGCGCTGAGCGTCGGAAGAGAAGTTGGTTAGATCAACTAGATAGTTGGTTGCATCAACTAATTATTTAGTCGACTTAGTTATGGTAACCAACAATCTAGTTGATCCAACCAACTTCTCTTCTGGCGCTCAAAGCACTAAGTGTTTGGTTGGATCAACTAAAGTCGTTTGTTCCGTGCAGATGAGTAAAGGTCGAAAAGACAATGTGTAAAAGTAAAAAGGTGATACTGTAAACAAATAGTCTACGTTTACTTGCTTTATCCCGCCCAACAATAATATCAACTAAGAAATGTTGTTTTGGCCTTATTTTTAGTTTAAATACGTTGTTTTTTTCAAGGCCTCGTATTTATTGAATGACTTCCTTCTTGTATAGAAACAATTGTTTTGGCAGTATTACAACGGGTTACAAGGGCTCAATGACGGGGTACATAGGACCCCGGTCTTGTGTGCATCACTTTGATAATTTACGATTATTCTGCTTTTCAGTTTGTTCCATTCACTTGAAAGAATGAATTCAATGCCAAAAGTGCGAAAGGTGGGCACATGACGCTCGTCCTCCCCCTGGTGATGAGGGCAATTATCTAATTGGTCTGAATTGCAAGTAATTTCATGTCATAGTGCTTTTTCTATGTTAAGTGAAGTGGTACGTTTCTTAAGGGGTTAGGCCACGCTAGGATTTTCATTTCTAGGAAACATGCTATTTTTTGGTCTGCAGAGTGGCCTAAACCCTTAAGTTGTTAATAAAAAAAAATTTCAAACATAATAAACGTGTTTCATTTTCCATTTCATTTTCGCGTTCATGTGTAGACCGATGTACCTCATAGTATCCTGTATAGAGGTCTAAATTCCGATTTTGCCATTCCTGATTTCACTCTTAAAATAATGATATAGTGTTTAATGCAAATCATTCACATGTAACTGCATGGTGCGTAGTATCATTTTGTAAAGTATGATTACAGTAGCACCATATATATAGAGCACTAGCTATTAGAGCATTTCAATACAAGGATTGATACTTATGCACTCCAAATCATTTTTCAAGTCATTACATCTTGCTTTAGGTTGTTAAATATGTTAAGCCGACCCGCGTGCCTTACAGGTCCCTACAAGGACAAAAGTCCAGTAGTGATTTATGAATTGGTACAGTGGATTAGTCCAGTACTACGGCATTCTGAGCTGAAAATCCAGTGATTTTTCATGCAGCTGCCAGTGAAAATTAGTGGAGTAAGGTACTTGGGGGTAATAAGTCCTAGCTAAGGGCTATTTATAATAAAATGAAAAATATTTAATTTAATCAACAAGTTTTAATAATAATCATTATAAGTATATTTTCTATAAAATATAAACGAAAAATAGTAACTTTCACTATGAACAAAAACCAAATTAACCATTTTTAAAAACCTTACCAGTACGCCTTATTGTACTATAGTACAGGAATAAGGTTTACGGCTTTAATATACTTAAATAATCAAACTATACTTAATATTTTTGGTATTTGAGATCAATAATTACGCAAATGCAGCAATAATCTCTTCTAATAAAAACTTCATGGGATCGATATATCGAAATATCGAATCTTTGAAGCCTCTTTATTCGTGCTGTGAAATTGGCTCTTATACACGAAAATTCCGAATTATCCGAGTTCCGCTGTCAGTTTGACAGTTGTGCGTGAACGCGTGCGGTTATACGCTACTGTCGGAATAAAACATACATGTTTTTATTTGTTAGCATAGATTAATCGGTGGATTTAGTGAAATATTTGTTATGATGAATAACGATAATAATAAATGAAAAATTGTCGTGAAGAGACAAGAAGAAAATAATGATAAATAAGGCGTGAATCCGTGGAATCAAGCTCGACGGGTTCATGATGACGTGGTTTTCCTAAATTTCTTTAAATTTTAGTATCCAGGTCGACGATGCGGCTGTTATCGGAGGCCAGGTTGACTTCGTCTAGATTTTTAATGTCCAAATAGATGCCTCCATGGTTTTCAATATTCGGGTCCACGTCTCTATGGTTCATGGTCTCTAGGTCAACGTCTTCAAAGTTTTTGGTGTCCAGATCGACGGCTACATAGTTTTGGGTGTTCAGGATGACGCTCCTATGGTTTTTGGTCTCCAGATCGACGTCTTCAAGATTTTTTATGTCCAGGTCAACGGCTTCCTGGTTTTTAGTCTCTAGGCTGACGTCTTGAAAGTTTTTGGTGTCCAAGTCGACGGCTGCATGATTTTTGGTCTCTAGGTCGACGTCTTCAAGGTTTTCGGTATCCAGGTCGACGGCTCCATGGTATTTGGTCTCTAGGTCGTCGTCTTCAAGACTTTTGATATCCAGGTCAACGGCTTCATAGTTTTTGGTCTCTAGGTTGACGTCTTCAAGATAGTTGATGTCCAGGTCGAGGGCTCCATTGTTTTTGGTCTCTAGGTCAACGTCTTCAAGGTTTTCGGTGTCCAGGTCAACGCCGACATGGTTTTTGAGCAATAGGTAAATGGCTCAACGGTTGAACGATGTCCAGAACAACGGCGTCATCGCTTGCAGGGCCCGGGTTGATGGTTTCGTGGTTGTTGGAGTCTAGATCGACGCCCCCGCTCAAAAGTTTGGATACACTTGTCGATATTTCTTGCGGCATTGGAAGTTGCATAGCTCCGTCAAAAAAAAAGATATTGCAATTTTGAGAAGAAGCGTTTTGACGGGAAGGAATTCAGCTTTGTTTCCCTTTACTAAAATATTTTTTATGATTCTTTTTCGACCCGCTATAGACTTTTGAACGTTACCGTTTTTTGGCCTTGTTTCGACCATCGCGAATTGGACGCGCATGTTAAGGGGACCCGGTGGTCTAGAAATTTCAAAAAATCGATTTTTTTCGATATTTCGAAAGTATAGTATCTTAAGTATATACTGTGAAATTTCCATGCGGAAATTCCCAATACTATAGCTTCTACAGCCCATTAACCAGGTACAGCCTATTAACAAGTGGCGTCAAAGTGAGGCTGCAGGTACCTTAGACACCTACGAGCATCCACCTGCTCTGGACGATGAAGCACAAGAAATATTAAAACCTATTATAAACCGGTACTCTGGTGTGGTGGCTAGCGTGCTCGCCTCTAAACCAGAGCATCGGGAGGTCCTGGGTTTGATTCCCTGTACCGTAGTTTCGTCGAGAAATAAAAATATGGGCATGACAAGCTCCAGATATATATATGTGGCATACACAAGTACTCGTACAGGTTTGAGTCACATGTATATAGCTGTAGTCCATGTTTACAATTTCTCGACGGAACGTGACGTAGCTCCGGCAACGGAAAGCGAACTCAGGACCGGCTATAGTGACACAGGTTTTCCGCAGTTTCCCTGTGTCTATGGAAATTAATTTCCATAGCAAATGCGCTATAGAGGGGGAAGTCGGATGCGGCCGCATGGGGATCTGGTTACTGATCCGGACCAGATCCTCAGGGGGGACTGGCTACTGACCCGGGCCGACCCTGTAATAGGCGAAAGCCTCGAGACGGGGGGAAATGCACAATAAAAAAATATATATATATATATTAAAGCCTATTTATGAAGAATTGACAGCAGAGAATTTATTGGAAGGTGTATTGGCAGTAATACGCAGAACAATAACGAAAATTTCAACGCTTGTGTGTGGCACCTTGCGCCGAAACATCTGTTTTCCAGAAAAAAAATCATCGATATTGCCACCTATATTTCCGCTTGCACATTCAACGAAGGATTCGCATCGTTATTAAAAATAATGGAGACCATGGGCATCACAATTGGGCCACAAGCGGAGCAACTCGCGCGAAATTGAGACGAGCGGCGAGTATCGAGCGCCAACCGTAGGAGCACCGACAACTCCAAAGAGGCTCGTACAGCTCGAAAAAATGAAAGGAGTGAGCAAATCGAGGAATACGAACGTTCCGAAGGGATCCTATATGGTGCCGGAATCGCGGATTAACTGTAAGTATTCAAAATTTGCTCAATTTTTGAAAATATCTGTACCTCAAACTTTAAACGCATTTATCTCGTAACGACTTTTTTCGGCACGGCGGGAGTGAAAACAAAAAAACTATTCAACCGAATCACTTGAAATTTGGATATGTTGTTCACAACATGTATGGCTATCGTCGGAACTAGAATCATAATTTTATTTAAATAATTTTCTATTGCTTACACTAAAAAACTAGTGGTAAAAGACCCGATTTTACGAACTTTTTTTTCAAAAGCGCGCCATTTTGCCAATTTTTAATTTTTTCGATTTGTTCTAGTTCTGACCATAACTGCACTCTTTCTGATTAAAAATCTTCTTGAATTTTGTGTCTCAGATGAGTAGAAGTCTCGAAATCACCCTCGCTGTCCGGGTCCGATTTTTCGAGAGGGTCATCTTCAGCGGCATTTTTATAATAACAAATATTGTTTTTAAAATAAAAAAAAATTATTTGTATGCTCAATAAACTTAGTGATGAACCCAAAAAGTTGAAACATCGTTATTTAAATTTTTAATGGCAAAAAAAAACGTGAAAATAGGTGACATTTTCGTGCCCTAGATCACCGGGTCCCCTTAAGGACAATTTTTTTGTCT
This sequence comes from Alloplasta piceator, assembly GCA_946863875.1. Taxonomy (NCBI): domain Eukaryota; kingdom Metazoa; phylum Arthropoda; class Insecta; order Hymenoptera; family Ichneumonidae; genus Alloplasta; species Alloplasta piceator. The sequence goes on from OX333075.1 coordinate 19,915,410, forward strand.
TTTTTTATCTACGGCAAATTTAGCAGACGCTCTCGTTTCATTAAAATTTTCGTATGATTTTTTCTTGAAAAGTAATTTCACTTTTGGCTAAAAAAGACAAATTTTGCAAGATGCAACGTAACTCGAAAACTATAGAGTTGAAGAGAAAATATCAAGTGTGAAAAAATAACGTAGGTGTATTCGGAATTACCTGGAATTATTTTAGAATTTACCTATGCCATTTTTTTTTACTTTTTTTCGCTCGAAAGTCTGATGATGACGTCTCAGCGAAAAATTGTATCTGGTTGAAATTTCTGAACTTCGTGATACAATAAAAATCTTGAACAATGATTTTTCGACGCTACGAAACCTGTCCATTCTCCCATCTGGTTTCGCTGATCTTTGACCCCGGCTGAGGGTCAAATTTTTTTTTTCGTATAGAGGTTTAAAACCAGTGTTTTGAATCGAAAATTTCCCGGGCAGCACGAATATGGTGTTTGCGATTTTTAAATTCCTTACGAGTCATGCATAAATGAGCGCAAAACCATTTAGGGAGGCTTGAAAATTTGCAAAATCAATTTAAAAAAATGAAAATCTCGTCATTTCCGTTCGAAAAATAATATTCAGCATGTATCTTGACGATATACTGAAGATAATCCCGTTTTATTTCGCGCTCTCCGACGTCTCATTATCTTCGCCTGAACCTCCAAATTCATAAAAACAGTGTTTTTGCCTATTTCGCTTGGTGATTTACTTTTAATCATACATGTTCGTGATCAGCGATCGATTTCCCATCAACATAGGTCTGAGATGTGAATAAAAATGAATAGAAAAAAAATGATTTTTTGGTGTCATGAAGCCTGTCCGTTTGCCCATGTACTTTCAGTGATCCTTGACCCCGGCTGAAGGTCAAAATTTGTTTTTGTCGTTCAGAGGGTTAAAACCAGTGTTTTCGATCGAAAATTTCCCGGCCAACACGAACATGTAATTCGCGATCGTAACATTCCTCATGAATCATGCCTAAAAGTGCGAAAAATAATTTGGGGAGGCTTGAAAATTTGAAAACTTGACGGAAAAATAAAAATCTCTTCATTTTCGTCCCAACCATAATTCAGCGTGTATCTTAACGATATACTGAAGACAATGCCGTTTTATTTAGCTCTCTCCGACCCCTCATTTTCTTAGCCTGAACCGCCAAATGCATAAAAACTGTGTTTTTGCCTATTTCTCGTATAGGAATTTCTTTTTTATTCATGCACATTCGTGATCAGCGATCGATTTCCCATCGATCCAGTCTCTGAGATATGAATGAAAATGCACTGAAAAGTACTGCATTGCGTCAGCGTCGACTTGTCGTCACTCGACCTATACGTACTGCCACGAACGCCATATTATCATACTTCACAGCAACGCTACAATGATAATGCTGTGGCAAGCATTAACATCGGCACGGGAACGTTTCATTATACTGCTGTCTTGCCTACACCAGTGAATAGATGCATTCGACTGACGACCTTCTGAACCTCAAAATTTGTTCCACAAGTGGAACAAATTTTGAGGTTAGTCTACAGGTTTATTTAGGTGTTTTATCGCTTCCCCCATTCTACCTATATATGTACGCGAGGTCCTGTTTTCGTCGAGTTTTCCTGTACGTATTTTCATGTATGTGTTTAAGTATGTATGTTTTCTTCGCTCGATGGCAAAATTTATATTTTGCCAAACTTCCTTCGAAGAACTATTGTTAACAAAATCCTCTCTGCGGATTCTAAATATCTTGAAATTGTTTTCTTCGCTCAATGGCAAAATATTAAAATTGCATGTAAGGAGTATTGTAAAATTTTGCCATTGACCGAAGACAAAAATTTAAAGATATTTAGAATCCGCAAAGAGGATTTTGTGAAAAATAGTTCGTCGAATCGAAACTTTGAGTTTTATGCATTTCAAAGTTTCCCTTAGAAGTACTGTTTTTTACAAAATCCTCTTTGCAGATTCTAAATATCTTGAAATTGTTTTCTTCGCTCAATGGCAAAATATGAAAATACTATATACATGCAATTTTAATATTTTGCCATTGACCGAAGAAAAAAATTGCAAGAAATTTAGAATCCACAAAGAAGATTTTGTGAAAGAAAAGTTCTTGAAATGGAAACTTTGAGATTTATGCATTTCAAAGTTTCCCTTCGAATTAATAATTAAAAAATATTTTAATATTTTTCAATTATTCATCCTTATAGATTATTCTCGCGTGATTGAATTCAATATTTAGAGATTATAAATGTATTTTATAACCTAATGTAATTTATAACCTAAATATTCTGGCCTGATTAAATTGAATATTTAGGTTTTAAATGTATTTCATAACCTTATGTAATTTATAATCTAAATATTCTCGCGTGATTGAATTCAATATTTAGGTTATAAATGTATATGGTTCTCATACGGTGGTTATCCAGCATACATCTGCGGTTCGCTAAGATACCAGGTATACTCTCCATCCGCATATATATTGCATCTCCACGATTACTATGCTGTATAACCACCGTGCACATATCGCGAGTACCCACCACCAGCACACTGAAATATCGGTCTGGGGCCTATACAGAATGGCTCGGCGCACAGTACTACTATGTAGGGGACCGTGGCGATAAAATATGCGGAAGCTCACAAGAAAATAATGATTGTGGCAGTATGCTTTTTCAGTGTGGATGGAAAAAAAATATTTTTTCGGCGCCATATGCTATTTGCGATGATAAAATTCTTCAGGGATCATGCATAAAAAAGCGAAAAACTATTGAGAGAGGCTTGAAAATTTGAAAAATGGTAAAAAAATAACAATAATCTCATCGTATTCGTTGCAAACATAATTCGGTGTGCATCTTTACGATATACTATAAAGACAATGCCGTTTTATTTCGTTCTCTCCGACTTCTCATTTCCTTATGATGAATCTCCAAATGCATAAAAAAGTGTTTTCTCCTATTTCTCGTAGAAATTTCATTACTATGGATCCTAATGTTGAACCCTGGGTGCATCCACTGTTGTACACATTTGGTACTCGAGGCTGGCATCGAGCTCTGAGACAAACAAATAATACTCAAAAACGAATATCCAGAGAAGCTTACACTAGATACCGGATGGCAATCCGCGAAAACGATCACGGAAATATCATTCTTCTGGGAAGGCGTCTTTTTCAACAGTGGGCAATGGATAATTATGTGAAAGTCGATCGCATACTGTTTATAAAACAAAATCAAACTAAGATACGTGCTGAAACTTACTCGGGATTATTAGATTTTTTGAACACTACTGCACAGGCCACAGATGCACAGGTCAGAAATATAGTCATAAAAAGAGCGCTGCAGCGCTACTAGAAAATTGCTCGTGCGCTTCAGCGCGCGTGATGCATCCTAGTACTTTTAAAAAATTATAAGTCTAAATGGCCTCGTTTAACAGCACACAAAACGATCAATATCATCCATTAACAAACTGACGCACTCTTTATTATACCACTTGTTGCATTTAATGTATTGTCTCATATCAGCTATCTCATCCTCTTCACAGCCACGACAACACCAGCTCTTTTGCTTTTTTTAAGTAGCGCTGGTCTTTTTGGAAGTAGATTTCTTTATGGATTTGGTCCTGACACTTAAATGCAAGAATTAGGAGGCTAATAAGGCCTATGGTTAAAGTTAGTAGACATTAATAACCGCTGACTACGTATATCAGAAAAGTAAAATAACAAATATTTGGACCATGATACGTTATTTAGATCATCAAGATAATCGAAGTAGGTATTTATGAAGACAAACACTACGATGTGAGATAGTTATGTGTAATATTATCAAAAATACTTACGATTTATTTAAAATCTATGGATTTTGGTGGTCATAGATTACGAATTTATTTATGGAAAACATGCTATCAGAATCTATCCGTTACTATATGTTTGATCACAGTGAACGACGAATTGTTGAAAGAGGTTCAACCCATTAGAGCATTTCAATACAAGAATTTTTCAAGTCGTCGTTTGCGCAATTGTTAGCATCAGCGTTCTAAGATCGGCATTTTTATGCCAATTTTGACATAGCAAAAGCAAGCATCTAATGGCCAAAAACATTCACAATAGCTGAGAGGCGAGGTGATTTTACGTAAATAGTCGTCGGCATTAAACTTGAAACAATAAAGTCGGAATAAATGTGGAATGGTTCGGAAAGTCAGTTGATGTCACACTGTGGGTAGGAGTTATGCGGACCGTATGTTGGGAGGAGTAACACATTCGTATGACGTCGAGAATGAACGAGTAGTGTTGGATTCGGATCATGAGTGACACCAAAAAGAAAGGAAATTATCTGACGGGAAAAAACACCGGGCTCCCTCGATGTTTCTCCCGATGCATTCGCGTTATAAGTAGGGTATGCACGATAAAATTATGGAAATTGACGGAGCGTTACCGCGACGTTTCCGTCTGGCGATGATCATTTTTATGAAGTACGACTTAGTGGCAAGCCAAATTTCTCGTTGGTACGAATTGAGATCGAGAGCTACTCGAAATCAGCATCAAGAATCGTTTGGTAAAGCAAGACCATCGTAGCTTCATTGAGTCGCAAACGCGGAACTTTCGAGTTTTACGGTTACCTCGAGGGATTCGACTCGGATTAAAGCCATTGGCCGATGGTTTAGTGAACCAGAACACATTGACGATAATCGTGATGAACAAAATATAAAAAATTATGACGGCCCTGGTTTCTTTTTCGAAATTCATATCGTCGTAAGTTTGGATTTATAATTTAAGGTGAAAAATTCAAGGAGGTATAGCAATGTTTCATATGCTCCAACGGGTATACTATCCGGACATTTTGTGAAAGTTCCTGAAGCGATGCAAACGTGCATCAAGATTGTAGCCTGACCTAGTCAACCACCAATTGCGATAATCCCTAAAATCCTGGACAAGCGGTAAACCGAGTTTCTCCCAATACACGCAATGGTTTGGTATTTACTCCACAGTCCATAGTGACCTTGTCAAAAACGATTCTAAAGTTTGGTCGGACAATTTGGGTTAAAAAACAATGAGGATGCGCATCAATATTTTATATGGCCCAATGGGAATAAACGATTGGAATACTTTGTGAAAATATCTGAGTCAATTTAATCACCAATCAAGATTGTAGCTCGACCCAAACGGGTGATATAGCTATTTATCCCTGTATTTCAAAGTGGCACGCATTTTGTCTCAATGTTGTAGTCCCCGCATTGCTCTGTTCGTAGCGCTAGTTGTTTTCTTATACATATATGCCTTACCATGCATTACTGCGAGCAGAAGACTACTAGCGCCACGAGTGACGTAATTTGGTGTAAAAAAGGAGGACTTTTTGCGTTCCGATTCTAGCGGGCATTGTCAGCTCTCTGGCTCGACCTAATCATCACAAAACTCGAGTAGGAGAGCGGGGGGCTTGTGGTAACAGAGGTAAGTAGTAACACTCAATTTTGACAGGGAATTTAAACCATTTTTGTTAAAAATTTGAGCTGAATGTCCTCCTTATAACTCGAGGCATAACGTAAACATCGCCAGTGCCCCACCATATATCAAAGCGAGAGTACGTGCACACGAGCTCTGTTTCGACCAGGTGTCGTAAAAAAAATACTTACGAACATTTTGATTTTGACTACTAAAATTAAATAAATGGTTCATTGTGTTTTCATTGTTACAATGTAAATTTAACTGGCTTTGATTTGCTTTTTTAAATATTCTTCTAAAGTTTTTAGTTTTTGAAATATTTCATTAAGTATACATTTCATTAAGTAGACATATTGTTTTATGTTCTCCAATAAGTGTGCATGTATTTGTATATATAATATTATTACAAATAGTAGTATAGTGATTACATAGTATTACAAATTATTTGCTTTTTATGCGTTCCTTTATTCTTCTTTTCCCTAATATTGCCCGGAAGAATATGCTAAGTTATTGTACTGTATTTTTTTTAGGATCAGAGACTACAAGAGAAAATCCGAGAGAGAATTAGAAACCCAAAATGCATATGAGTCGACAGCAACCGTAGTTTTGGAAAAAAGGGTCAGCATACGAAAAGCAGCAAAATATTTCGACTTGTGCCATGTCTCACTTTCTAAATATATAAAAAAGAAGAAAAATAAAGTTACGTTCATCGGAGTTGCCTAAACTGCAACTCAGATAAGACTGATTATGCTAAGAGATAAGTCAAAAGTGCCATGTTCATTTTTTTTAAGTAATACGTTGTGATGAAAAAAACGTACTTATGATATTTATAATAAGTTTCATGTCGATTATTTAAAGTCGAAGATTATGATCATCATAAGAATGAACCACGATGTGGATGATTCATGGATAATACAAGACTGATAACCAATAAAAACGTGTTCTTTCTTATAATTATTGCCAGTCTTTTCATTGTTATTACTTGCCCCGAGGCTGTTACAACTAGCCCCAAACATGGGGTAAGTTGTAACAACTCCAATTTTTTCAAAAAGTGTCTTGTGTAAAAGATAGGTAAAAGATGGGTAATGATTTTAAATTATTTTTTAATTGGAATTAGTGCACAAATATAAACTTTACGAACCCTCTGACTCACAATCATAAAAGTTTACATAGTTTAGGCAATACAGGCCTTTTTCCAAAAACTGTTACAACAAGCTCCCCTATCCTCAAAATTATGAAAGCCGGGTTGAACGAGTCACTTTCATTGCACCCAACTGTTTGGTACTTGAGTTACATTGCGTTTTTATTCATTTCCAAACCGATTCCAGATTCAGTTGAATAACTACGACAAGAAAACAATAAGAACAGTCATCCATTCTCCATGTGCCTCAGTGTTAATACCATTGACATAGTTTGCGAAAGTTGCTGAATCAATTCGATCGTTCATCAAAATTGTAGCGTGACCGCTAATCTCGATCATCCTTGAGATTCTGAACGATGGGGATGTAACCGAGTTTCTTCCGTTGCACCTGACAGGGGTTTGCATTATAAGTGACTCGGTGCAATTGCGATAAGAAAAAAGGGGAATAAGCGCGTGTGCGCGCACGGGTGAGTAGCTGATCGGTCAAAGGCAAGCAAAAGCGAGCAGGATATATATCGTATACGAGACTTTAACGAGGCGCTACCGCATCACAGCCCCGCTACTAATGAGAGGTTTTCCTTTTCCATAGCGGGTTACAGAGTCGAGCAAAGAGCAGGATTACGATCGAGAGAGTCCTCGTAAGCCACGAGACTCGCGTCGTCGTTGTCGTCGTCTTCGTCCCGTAACCCTGAGACATTCACCGGTCGTTTGTGTGCCTTGATCGGCACGAGCGCGTACGCAGGTGTAAAACAGCTTCGCGCGGACATCCTTTACCTGGGCAATTCAGCGATTAATGGTCGAACACATGGGATATATATAAATATATATATATATATATATATATATATATATATATATATATATATATATATATATAAACACTTTTGATTGACGATGAACATCGCGAGCCCTGCAAGTTTCGTGTGCTCGTGATCTCAACCTGTCGTAATTAGGTAACCAATTACACAATTATCATTACCAGTAAAACGAAAATGCTTCTTCAGGTTTTTTCGAGATTCAGTGGCGATAATGTGCACGACAATATTCTTTCTTCACTGCTACTTTTGTTCCTCGCATGGGATTGGCACATTATCAAAGACCTGGTTGGCTACGACGTCGTTTTATTCATGGCAACTTCATTGTGAAACGATTATCCACGAAGGGATCCACTTCTATCTGTAATACATCGAATTCGTGGCACAGAATACCCAACTTCGGGGTACTTAGTTTTCGGAATCAGATGTGAAATTATTCAATTTTGTTTTATTTCACTGCGAAGTATAACGAAAATAAACTTTAAGTGTGAAGAGGTAGGGGACAGACGTCGAGTGGGCAGAATTTTTCGTTTGCTTGAAAAAGCTCAATGAGCAGGGTGAGGTGCAGGAAACATTGAATAAGTTTCGTAGAGAAACCGACTCCCGATGAGGGAAAGGGTTGTACACGTTTCCGTTCATTCAAGACCATACGAAGACCCTAAAGTACAATGGGAATAAGGTGATGCCAGACATGAATGAAGTCCCTTAAAGCAACAGAGACACGATGGTTTGACAGCTAGCCTGATAATTTGGGAGGGTTGAAATTCGAGAAGGCAATTGGACTCATGGCTTCTACTTGCAATCGTCCCTTTACCCATCTTTCTTTCATCCCTTTTGGATCATCCGACATCACACCGTCACTTAATTTGTTTACGTGCCAGGTGGTAATGAGATACGGCAAAACGGGTTGAAAAACTTTGTTATCCACGTGAGCCTAATTGAACCCTGAAAAACCTGGATGGACTGATTCATAGACTAACAATTTGGATGTTCGAGATAAAAAAAAAACGATTATTCACTTGCATAAATTTATAGCACAGAGTTTTAATTTTATGAGCAGCATAGATTTTGTTGAAACTCAACACATTAATTGATTTTTGAATAATTAATCAATTAGATTTGACTACACTATAATATCCCATGTACGGATAACCGACGTTCCGAGTACCGCCGACGATTGGCTACATTGTGGCAACTCGTCGGCAGCCAACGATTACGACCCAGCGTTGGGGAAAAAAACGACCAAAGTTGTTGATTTGTTGAGTGGCTGTGTAGATGAATATGTTGTTAGAAGAATCGTATGTTGTAAGAAGAACGTTAAAATTGAGAAAAAATCGTTCCGATAACATCTGGAATTACTGGCCGAATCGAAGCCGATTCTTCTTACAACAGAAACGTACGACCGATTGCTTGGCTATCAAGCGGCGAGGAATCAGGAGCCAATGATCGGATCGCGACTTTGACCCGAAGTTCTTACAACTCTCGTTCGATCGGTGGCATGGACCTTAGGCTCGGTAGTTGAGACATTATTGGCTACCACGTTTTATCCGACACTGGTTAATCGCCGCTCGAGTATAGTCGGCCAACACTTGCAGCCCAAAGTACAGCCAACGCCGGGTGATGGCATCGGTCGCACGTTCCGCCGACTTGACTCCAGGATACCTGACTCCTTATAACTTAAGTGACCCCTCATAAGTTAACTGACGACCCCTCATAACTTTATTTCGCTACCCCTAACTCCTCGTAGGTTACGTAAAGTCTCAAAACTTAAGGATATGCTTTGCCCCTACAGTCTCAGCCAAAAATTTTAGCTGATTAAAATTTCCGTACTTGGTGATACCATAAAAATTTAAAAAAATTTAGCAACATTTGGCATGCCATAAACAACTATTATCAATTATAATATTGCTCAAAAGTTATTAATAAATTGTGTAACCAAATAATTGTTCAACAATTTTCCGGTAAGGCCTTTTTTTTCTTAAACAAATCCAATGTGTTTATTTTTCCGAACGTTTTTTCAGATTTTTCTCCGTATTTTGAAATTCCCGTTTTGAAATTTTTAGAATGGCTGTATTTATTGTGACGTGACTTTTCTTAACGCATGAAAAGCCGACTCTTCGGGTCACAAAACAGCTCACGAGATCACTCAAGGATTGGGCGCCAGCTATCGCAATAAATTACGATAGCAAATTTATATTTCCTTGAGTTCTCTCGTGAGTTCAACAATTTCGCCTGGCTAGCTGCCCTTGAGGATGGTAGAGGGGCGCGGTTAGGGATCGTTGGAAAACACTCAAATAAGTACTCTTTGCGACAAGTTTCGGGAGACACAACACTTACTTTTATTTATTTAATTTATCGTTATTTCGGCTCGCAGAAGGCGAGACGAAATCAAAATGCAAAACAAATCAAAATTCCCGTTTTCAACACAGAATCCTTATTCACTATTAACAAGCTTTTTCCGTTCGCTGCTATACAATTTAAATGTTCTGTGGCAATAACCTCGAGATCTCGTTCTCGCTTTCTTTAATACTCGAATAATTAATTCCTCTCGGCCTCGTGGCAATATCGCGCCCCAATCTCAAAATGGCCGATATCTCAACGGTTTTCTCCGTTTCCACACTCTCGTACAAAATGGCCGCTGTCTTACGATAGCTCTCGATTTTACTCAGGCCGAGAGTTCTAAACAAATTACGCTAATTAACCTATGGACTCTCGCTTCCGCACGAATAGATATTGAATCCCTCTCGGCGATTCTATTAATTTAACACGCGAACGGTAACTCGCGAATGATTTTACTCGCGGACAAGATTCTAATTTGGCCGCGCGCGTTAACTCGTCGTCGAGACAATATTGTTTCGTTTTGGAACACTTTTACTCCCGAAAATGCCTCTACTCGCGATTTTCCTCAATTCCACAACCAAAACGAGCAAAACGACGTTCTTACCGGTTTGTTTTCAGCAGAATGGTCCCGTAATGCAGCGGGAACCCAATCTTTGATATATTCGGCAGACGCGCTTCTCTTGCTCGGTACTCGATAACGGCGCGATTCCAACGTCCTTCCCCGTTCGGTACGGCGGCTTAAGTCCTCGAGAAAACTTTCGTGATCGCCCTCGTAAGCTCCGATTTCTACCCCCACCCTTATGCGATTCGAGTCGAATGTTAGCGCGACTTGGTAATCGATTGCGCGATTGATTCGAGGCGGCGGATAGATCGATGGAGTGAGCGATAGAACGAGAGCGCGATCGATTCTCTCTCCCAAATTACGGACGAATAACGATAATAATAATATTTCTCCCAAGCTGTGCGATACGACGCACGACCACGCGACGACGTTGAATTTGGCGCTCTCTCAGCGATGATGCCGAGAGCGACAACGATGGATGATGTTGGTGGCTCTCGTCGATGATGACGTTATGGCTCACGTACGTGGGCTACGTTGCTCATGGTGTTAGTGGCGAGAGCATCGAATATTGCTCTCGCTGGCCCTTCTCGTTCTCGGTTGAACTGTTGCGCAGACGATGGTGTTCTCGATGCTGTCATCGTGTCGGTAACGGCGGGGACCGCCGTTTTGCTCAAGAGAATTTTTCGGAAATACAAAATTAAATTAATATCTAACGACAAGTTAACAATTTGGCCCTGATTGTATCGTTCGAGAGGGACTCGGCCTGGGAGCGAGGTTGTACCTCGCGCGTTATCGAGTTCCTTTGTGACTCGCAAAAATACGACGTCACATTATGTATTTGTTGGCCTAGTATCTTTTAAACTTTTCAAAGCTGAAGATAAACCTGTGTGCACAAACATTTACAAAATGGACAATTTTTTATTTGTATTTCAGAATGTTTTTTATGATATTTCAAAATAGAGAGAAAATTCTGCAAAAATTCATATGCGCTCAGAAAAATTAACGTATTCGGTTCGTCGAAGAAAAAGAAAATTTGAAAAACCTTACCCAAAAATTGTTGAATAATTATTTAAGAACAATAAAATTTTTTAAAATTACCCAAAAATTGTTCAATAATTATTTGTTTAAACAATTTATTAATAAATTTTGGGCAATATCATTATTGATAATTTTTGTTTATGAGATGGCGAATTTTGCTGAATTTTTTCAGATGTTTATTGTATCACGAAATACAGAAATTTCAAAACTTAATTCTAGGATTCCTGAACCCTCATAAGTTAAGTGTCCCCTCGTAACTTAATTTCGAAGCCCATGATCCCTCATCAGTTATGTGACTCCTCATAACTTGATTCCAGGGTTTCTGACCCCTCATAAGTTATATTTTATATACGTATATATTTTTCTGGCGTATGCTTCATGAATATGATATACACTTCCGAATATTATAAGTAGTTGATGGTGCAGTGGTTAGTGTGTCAGTATTAGGTCCCTCGGTAGGCTCGATAGGTAGGTAGCTATCAAATCCCAGACGAGGTGCGTAAATATTCTTCGGTCGGCGTATATACAACGAAAATTAAACAGTCAAAAAAATTGATAAATTTTCAAACGATCTTTTTTTTTAATATTTAATTCATGTTCAACTCAAAGATACGCTCAAAAACCGAGGTTTGAGGGTTCGATCCCAGTGGCGACGCCTTTCAAATTAAAAAAAAAAATTCCCTGATCATATGTAATGTTTGAAAATGATCAAACATTAATAAAAAAACGTATTTTTATCAAAATTATAAGCAAATATATATATTAGAAAAAAATTAACGTATCAGGCGTAAGGTAATGGGCCGAGGTTGCAATCACGTTGGTTATTCGTTGCTCTACGACGTTTGGGTGAAACGTCGGGCCGATGTTATCATCCCGACGACTTTTAGATGCCAAACCGACGTCGTCGAACGGAGTCGATCCGCCGCCCTAACTCAGGCGATCGTCGTTGCACCAACAACGGCCCGACTCCGAAACTGTACATGGGATGTTAGGCATTTTATATGTGGAAGCAAAATTTGGGGAAACTACTTTCTTAATAGAGAAAAATTTGCTACTGCGTAAAAATTATGAAGAAGTAATATACAAATTTAAATTTTTCATATTTTCAAAATCTGGTATAATTTATTTTGTATTTTTTTCAAATTATGTCTTATGATTCGATGGAAGTCGTTTCTTTAAGTCTATTTGTGCACATATAGACTTGTGAATGGCTCGTAGTTCGCATGGAAATCGAACCGAGCATACTTTATAACATTTTCTATTTATGGTTAAACTATTTTTCAGTGTGTTCATCCGTTTGTCAATAACGAATAATTTCAGTTGTTTTTCTTATCGATAATCGAACATTTCTTATGTTTAGCTTGTAATTTTCAAAATTCCAAACAATTTCAGATCAGCAGATAGTGGCTAAAACGATTCACATTGTTTATTGGTACATTTTAATTTAATCGAAATATTATATTAATAATACTTATGCATAAACTTATCCCATAAGAGCCCGTGCAAAAATTGGTTAAGGTATCCCAGTTTCCAGTGAAATCTCGATCGCGATTTTTTAGGGATGCCCTTAAAGGCGAGTCCTTGCTAGATCCCAGGGTTCCTAGTGGTGCCCTTATTAACGCTAACCGGTAATCTCAAAATTCACATTTCGATTAAATCTCGATCAGGATTTGTTGGGGCAACCCGAAAATCCGTATTCCTGAGCAAAAATTTGCCGGGATCTCCCAATTTCCTGTATCGGGCGATCTCGATCGGGCGTCTTGAGGGATACCCTAATAAGGGAGTCCTTGCTGGATCCCTGGTTGGCCCCAGGTTTATTTCTTATTATAACGCAAAAACCATATATTTATGATTTCGTATTTTTTGTGATTATATTAATTGCGACTAATTATAGATTATAGGGCGCGCTTCAGCAAATCATTTAGGCAAGACACGTTCACACAATGTTTTAGTCTGTAATAAAGACAATGTGTGTAGTTCAGGTGCCTTTGTGAAAAGTGTCCATTTTAATAAATTCAATTTCTCGATCCTTTAAGATTCTTCAATAATCCGCTATAGATCATTCAAGCATCAAATAAGATCCGCCCTGGACACAGTCGGGGATCCATTCGGGAGTCCCTGCTGGATCCCTACCACAATTTCTGCATGGGAGGTGCTGTTTGCAAACAATACTTCAAGTTTAGGCTATTTTTTGAGGTAGCGGTTGAACGGTCCGGTTCTGGTTTACAGGAAATCACCAGTCATTCAAAAAATATAGAGAATAACATGTCTGTGTATCAATAAGCAATTGATTTGGGTATTGGTTACACCAAATACACTGGTCAATACGCGGGGAAGGCCACCTCTCTCGAATCATGGATTTATAGAAAAAGTTTGATCATTTTTATCGATGAAGAAATATTGTATTACACTGTACTATCAGTATAATGAAGAAAACGGGAGGAGTTGTTCATTATATAGAGAGGCATATGTATAATAGATATAGGGCTTCGAACTCGACACATTTGGAACAGAGCCGTACGTAAAATTGTGCCAGGCCTTAAATGATACAATATAAACACCACACACACAATGCGCCACATATAATGTAAACAACACGCGTACGTTCGTGAGTTTTTCTCGGAACGGAGCGCGTCAAGCCCCGTCCGCGAAACTTGTTCGTTATACGGAGAGCCGCTAAACCGAGAGTCCGGTGTAATTTTATCGCGAAACTTGGTGGCTCGTTTTGCGACGCAACTGTTTTCCTATATTATCCCCTGATGGCTCTTGAATATAAGATCGGACCCACACTTTTACAATTCGTTGTTCAAAGCTTGCGGCGGCTGAAATAATGGAATAACGAGTATCTCGTTAAGGCTTCGGATTTCAGCCCGTTTTTCATGGATCATACATTTGCATGATCTCCTGACATTGTAGCGTGCATCGAAGGCAAAAATGGGCCCTGGTAGAACGAACAATTTCAGGGCAATTGAATGGGCTGGTGATCATCCAGAAGGAGACAGGCTCCTTCAAGCTTGAGTTCTCGCCCCGATAAGCCACTTGATTTAAGCGATATTCCGCTAAGGATGGTTTTGCCTTCACCCTGTACTTTGATGTCGTTAGCGGTAACGCCTCGCTCGCCAATAATTAATTTCTCCCGTTTTGAAGCGTTCTCTTGACCTGTAATATTCCTGGGAAGTGCATTGGCGCATCTGCGCCCATTCACTCCCCACCAACCCTTCTGACATTCATAGCCCGTGGTCATGATCGATTTATATTTATCGCGAGTGCCCACGAGTATTGATATTATAGGCGATCTACACAACCCTAACGGGCCCAAGATTCTCGATGGATTTACGATCGAAAAAAGAACTTGACCGATTGATTTTAATGAAGGCACTCCTGATATCCGTAAAACGCCAGTTCCTGATTTTTTTTAGAAACGTCAATGTAACGATATCTCGTTGATGCTCCAGATCAATGGGCGTTGATGAGATTTCACGTTTTGTTTCTATTTTCACGTTGGCTCTTCATGATACTGGATCTCCTATCGATCTATATTAATTCAAGAGTTATCTTTGAAGTCATGGCTATTGATTTTAATAGCGACTCCTCCATATTTTACGGTCATTGTGCTTAATCATGGGTCATTTGAATTTTTCAAAAATCGGAGAGTAAAAAAAAACAAGCTTCAATCAATGTAACACGAATTTATATTACCTGTCATTTCCGCAAGTGCGGGTCTCCTGCGCGAGACTGTTTTCGAGGAAGACAGGGCTTGTTCACGAAGTTTGATTGCCCCAGGCCATCTGGATAATCAGGTCGAGTATAATAACTGGTAATTGATCTTGTGTCCTTTAATGGATGGCAGACGCAGGAATGCCGACATCAGCAAACGGCAAACTCATCCCTCTCGTTCGTTCGGCTAATGAATGTCTTTTTGGGTCTCACAAACAACGCCCGAGTGTTACGTCGAACGATCTTTCATTTACCGCTATTCGTCTTCGATATGACATTCATCGGATCGAATAAAAACCAGAAACATACGTATCGAAATTGCATTTGATATGGCGAAAAAAACGTTCGTTCATTAAGAATTTTTTTGAGGGTTTATTGAGTCTAAATGGAGACTCGGATTTATTGGAAGGCTTTAAGATATTAACGATTGTTCATGTCGTAAAATGGGCATCACATGTTGCTAAGCCCTGTTGAAAAGGACCGATACGAATCGATAGAGTTCTATAAATCCTGATAAATCGATAAATCTATCGGATTTTCGTGTGCATTTGTCCCTGATTCTAACAGATTCTAACAGTTCTATCGGTCTTTTTCAACAGGGAGTATAGGACTTTTGGTGAAGTTATGGACCGACAGCACAAAAGCAATGTAGTGATACGTGCTGACTTAAGGTATCATTGTGGTTTATAATTTTCAAAAAATCGGTTTTTTAAAAATATTTTTCGTAAGTAATGAGGCAATCCACGCCATTTCGCTCGTCCCTGACCCTCACCATTTTCAATTTTTTCCATTTTTTGTTATAATATAGTATACTATGGTACTATTTTGACCAATTTTTAAATTTTTATCCCATATATTTCAGAAGTTACAATTTTTCGAAAAATCTGGATTTCAGAAATTTCGGAAACGTTCTAACGCTGATATCTCTTAAAATAATCGATATATCGAAAAATGTTTAGAGATCGATTTTTTTCATATTAGTTCACACTTTTATAAAAAAAGGGAAAACATTTTAAATCATCGTTATCAACATTTTTTCAGCGTGTAAAGTGAAAATTATTATTTTTAAAGATGATTGCCATTTTTTATTTTTTTCAGAAAATTCTCTAAAATAATATGCTGAATTATATGAATTTTAATGCTAGTCCCATCACGGGCCCATTTGTCCTTCTATTTAAAAAAAAATAAATTCCATTTTTATCTCACGAAAATTTTCAGTGTTTCATATGAATTAGTATAATAATTTTTATTATTAATAATACACGTAAGTAATAATTATTGTACTTATTTACAATTAGTAATTGTAGTGATAATTTTATATTTCGTAGCCCGATCGAATACGTTGAAGAATTATTTTTCCATTACTTTCCTATAGGAGAAACGTATGCATTATAGGAGAATATATTAATGGAATACTTGCATATTTTTTTTATCTTGAGAGAGTTATAGATATTTATTCGCTCACTCGTTTAGAAAGTTTACGCAATCGAGACTGATCAGATTTTGAAAAATCTTTTACTCTCAAGGCACCATCATTATCAGGCACAACACAGTGCAATTTTTGGGTACCCATTATGGTTTTCACCCGTTTATACCGGTCGCTTAGTTTTTGTGCTATACATTTTGATATCAGTCTCGATTGTGTAAACTGAATGAGAAAATAAATATCTATAACTCTCTCAAGATAAAAAATATGTAAGTATTCCATTCATATATTTTCTGATAATGCATACATTTCTTCTATGGGAAAGTAATGGAAAAATAATTCTTCAACATATTAAATCGGGCTACTAATTGTAAAATTATCACTATAATTACTAATTCTAAATAAGTACAATAATTATTACTTACGAGTATTATTAATAATAAAAATTATTGTAGTAATTCACACGAAACACTCAAAATTTTGGCGAAAAAAATTGATTTTTTTTTTTAATAGAAGGAAAAATGGGCCCACGATGGGACTAGCGTTAAAATTCATATAATTCATCATATTGTTTTAGAGAATTTTTTGAAAAAAATGGCAATCATCTTTAAAAAAAATAATTTACACGCTGAAAAATTGTTGACAACAATGATTTTAATTATTTTCCCTTTTTTTATGAAAGTGTGAACTAATATGAAAAAAATCGATCTCTAAACATTTTTCGATATATCGATTAATTTAAGAAATATCGGCGTTAGAACGGTTCCGAAATTTCTGAAATCCAGTTTTTTCGAAAAATTGTAACTTCTGAAATACATGCGACAGAAATTAAAAAATTTGTCAAAATACTCCTTGCATAGTATAGGTACTATTTTATTTTAAAAAATGAAAAAAATTAAAAATGCTCAGGGTCACGGCCGAGCAAAATGGTGTGGATTGCCTCATATGTATCTAAAAGTATTGTGTACAAAATTTAGAACGATCGGAGCCGTCTAACTATGTTATTCTATGACTTTTACGTTGTTACCTTACCGCGCTATTCGGGTCAACTTTAAACGCGTTTTTCTCAAAACGTATTTTCGGTCGGCGGTGGTGATTTTTCCGGAACCACTGAATCGATCCTTATGAAATTTTAATTTTAATTTTATTTAATGATTATGAAGTGTTAAGGGGCAATAAACATGATATTTAATTTTTTTTTTAATTCGCTTGCTTAAAACAAAAAAACCGTTCGATAGATCAAATTGAAACTTTACAGGGAGTTTGTGGGTATATTGAGCTGTAAAATTCACGCTCAACATTAGTCGTTTTGTCAATATTTTCTAAACAACCATAAATATCCCTTTTTCGCCTGTTTTTCCAGTCATGGCAAGGATGGAAAAAAATGTTTATTCAAAAAACCATCGTCAATCCTTGTAGAGCATTAATTCAAGTTTGTGAAATGCCCCTTCTGACTTCAGTGCGATCATTGATTGCTGAAATATCAATGGTCAAACACAAAAAGATCTTTTTTCATTAAAAGTTCGATATCTCAGCGAAAAATGGTCGCAGCGAGGTCTCAAAAAAAGCAAATTGAAGCTAAATAATGGTCCATGTAATGGTTGAGCTGGAAAAAAATTTTCCACGTAATTGCAGCCAAAATAAAAGTGATACAAAATTTGCCACATTTTTTTTCTTGGTATTTCTCAAGATAGCGTAAAACCTGTAGCTTCGGAAATTTTTTTGCTGAAAGAAATAAAAACTAGAAACAAGCTTCAAAATGCTTTTTTTTAGATCTCGATACGACCATTTTTGACTAAATAGAGCATTGTTAAAAATCACTAAAAATTTTGGAATTTTTTTTGTTCCTTCAATTTTGTCCAGTAGTGTATCAGTATGTTTAAAACGACCTCAAACATCGAGAAATCATCTTTAAAAAAATCTCCGGACATATGTATGTGTGTGTGTATGTGTGTACCTGCCTCGAAAAATTCGAACATCTATTCCTCAAGACCACATTGGAGTCACGAGCGAAAATTTTCACATAAGCTGAGTACAGCCTGAAATTTTGCAAAAATTTATTGACGTAGGCGAATTTCATGCGACTTTTAAATTTTCAAAAAAACAGCGTAGTTGCTTTAGCGTCCGCAAATTTTATGATAACAGGTTAAAAAATATTATACCGATAGTTTGAGTGATAAAGATTGTTGGTATTGAATTGCGCGAACATCGCTCAAGGGATTCGCGATTAATAAAATTTTGAATTTTTCCAAAAAGCGCGTGACCCCTCTAGCTTACACATATTTCATGATATCAGGATCAAAATTTCTATAATGGTAGTTTGATAAAAGAAGTTACTTAGTATTCAATTTTGTGGTAATCGCTTGAGCCGTGCAAATTTCATACGATGTTGAAATTTTCAAAAAAAAAAGCTTGATCGCTCTAGCTTCTGCAAATTTCGCGATACCAGGCTCAAAATGTGTATATGAGATAGTATAATGAACGAAAGTACTTGGAATCAAATTTTGCAAAATTTTCGCAAATTTCGTACAAAGCTTCCCTTATGAGGAAGCCAAAACTGTGAAAGCTATTTCCTCATAGAAGAGGATTTGTAAATGCGGAAAAATTCTGACGAAGCGACGTGCAAATATCCAATTTGCAAGTTTTTGTTACTTTTTTTGCCAAAAACAGCGACAAACCCTCATTTTTAGTTTTTTTAAATAAAATCTCCGTCATTTTATTATTTATCAATAAATATCAATATCCGTGGAATGTGTGAGAGCCACAGTCATACCGAATCTAAATATTTGTTAGTTTTTAGTTTCAGATGAGCCCTTATCTAGATATCAACGCCGCCAGCGACATATCTACTTTTCGAGGAGTTACGTTTACCTGTTATTTTGGTGTACAAAAAGAGTTTTAAATAAAAAATAAATAAAAATTGGCTTGTGTATTTCAAAAGTGTATTTATTAAGTTCAACATATTTTACATCAATATCTACAACAATGCGTTCTTAAAAAATTTACCAAAATAAAACTTTTTTTTGAACATCCTGCAGGATTATTAAATTCAAAATTCGTTAAAAAAAACTCTATATAATATATCAGCGAACTGTTGAATACGAAAAACACGATATTTATTAATTTTTATCCTACTAAAAGACTTGGCATTAGTAAACGGATGCGAGTACCAACTTGAAATTTGTATCGTGACTTCCCAGGCATTAAAAAAATTGTTCCGCTGAATTAAATTATGCTCTTTTTTTGTAAATCCATTTTTTCGGTTTTTGATGGAAAATTAAATAAATCCGTTTTTTTTTCGAAATCGCTGATAGTTTTTTCGAAAAGCGCGGAAAATTTCCGATCGAAAGCTATTGGAAAACAATTTTTTCGATTTCATTTCGCGCTTTGCTTAAGCTCCGGAAAGCTGAATACGCAAAAAGTTTGAAATATAAGTTTTGGGTTTATTTCAAAGAGTATTATAGTTAGAGACCTGAAAATTGGTGTACAATAAACTTTTAGGCAATACTAAAATATATACTCAAGTTTCAAGCAATTCGAAAGAGACCTAAAAGGGGGTCCAGATGAGGGGGAATACTTCGTCATATACCTACTTTAAGAAAATGGAGAAAAAAATTCGATTTTTTTTGACCCGTTACAGTGGTGTTCCCCCTTAATGCTCAAGAAGTTACACCTAGTCGTGATAGTCAAAATGAATTGTGCCTCAAATATTTTTTTTTAACAGTATCTTATCCACATCTGATAAATGTTCGCTGATTATTTCAAAATGATCAGAACGAAATTCACAGAGTGTACATAAGCTGTTATGTTGACGCACGTTCATTACGTATAATCCACCTTTGTAAAATTGAATGCCCTTTTCTTGAAACTTCGTTTTTAGATTCAGTGAGAAAAATATCTCAAAAACCACTATAAACTAGAATAAACTAGGATAAATTAGGATAAACTAGGATGCTAATGATATTTGTTTGTTTTTAATATATTTTGAATGATCTGGTTCCCAATGGCATTGCTCACCCCAGATAGACAGCCGTGATTATCACGCCGTGTATACATTTGATGAAGCAAATTTTCCAGTATATTGGCTACATTTTGTGATGCATGCCCATGAGTTCATTTAGTATGATGAATTTACAAAACATTTCGATCTCATCATGTCGTTTACAAATGCATCATCCGTTGACTACAAGATGAACTCATAAGCCGGCAAATTTACATTCTGCAATGAATATTTGCAGATGCATCATATGAAAGCCATTCAATGATTTTTTTGGTGTATTCACTAGGTTAGCATTGAAAGTATACATGCCATGCATGCAATATGATGGCATTATGCGTGTTTCTCAGTTATACATACGATGAGCGCAATATGATGGCGATGTGCATGTTTCTTAGTGATACATTCGATGAGCGCAATATGACGGCTGCAAAATCACTGCAAAATGACAGCATGTTGTGACAAGCTTCGCATCTTTTGCAAGTCCAAAAAAATTCATTATAAAGTTATTAATAATGTTCACCAACATCTGAGAATTTTTGCAAATCACGGCCGCCATATTGAATTTTTAAAAATTGTTTTCATTTACTTAGAAAAAAAAATTATTTTAACTAGTTTTTTTGAACTTTTGAATTTTTTTGTTTTATATTTCAGTTTCATATAAGCAAACAAACTTTTACAAAAATTGCACTATTTTTCATCATTTTTTTTAATCAAATAAAACCCATATTTTGAATTCTACAAATTTCCCTATAGATTCGATTGAGATATTCGAATTCACAAAACTGTAAAAAAAACTAAGAAATTGACTTTCACGAATATCCCATTTTTTGAAATTTTGGATGCCATATTGAATCGTCTATTTTTTTAATTCTTAATTTATTAATTACTTTCATTTTTAACTGTATATATATAACATTCAAATGTGACTCGTTTTCCCTGGCATGTCACCACTGAAATATCATATAAGTGAAGAAAATTCATAAGTACTCGGTAGCGTAATAGGTAGCGTGTTAGGTTGTTAGGTAGGATAGATAGGCAGGTCGCAGATTCGAATCCCACTGGAGACAGAAGAAATTGAAATATAATGAAATTGGGTGTTTTTTAAATTTTTTAAAAATGTAATCGGTTCAAAAGCTATGTAAATGAAAAAAATATACATAATAAAAATTTTTGCAAGCAATAGAAATTTAAAAAAAACCGTATGAAAATTACAATTATACCTCACATCCTGACGATCATATGAGCTTCATATGAGCGCAACCAATTTCACCACGGTATGACGTCAATATGATCTTCATATTAGCACCACAATTTCGTCACGCCGTGACTGCCATATGAGCCCCATATGATGTGTTATTGTCAATCATCATATGATGCAAATATGACTTCCAGGTGAGCACTCATAAGCGACACACAGCTGTGAGTGTTCCTATGCGTCATAGGTGTATGCAATATGATGCCAATATGAGCTACATTTGTCTATCTGGGACCGCAAAAGACTTTAGTAAAAAGTACTTCTCAACCGTAACTCTGTCACAAATTTATATTTTATTACGGGAACATTTCTAATCGTTCTTCATATATTAGTTTTTCGAAATGCCAAATCTGCGTCGAAATATATAAGTATTATTTCGCAAAAAAAATTGCCAAAACACTTTTTGGTCACCTGACTAAACCACGAAATTTTTTCGGTCTAAGATATTTCCTTGTAAAGTCATTTCTGATCATGCTATTTCATCGAAGATACTCGGATCTTTTGTCATGCAATTCTGATTTATGCCCATGGCGATCAAATTGTAGCAATAAGTTATAGTGATGATGGGCTTTATGAAGGACTTTCTATATTGAACTATATGAACATTGAACTATGAATCGAACTATCCTTGGCTATTAGATTTCGTGCGTGTTCTGAAAGGCTGCCCACTGCTCCCGAATCCTCGCAAAATTGGCACCATACCACTTGTTTTGTCTTGGACCAGCCTCTGTGTGTGGCTCTTTTGTGCTCGACCGGTCTGTAACTTCAGCTCCGGGATTCAGCGCTGAATTTTTCGCGGTCCTCTTTAGGGCTTCATTACGGTGATCCACCCGAAAGCAAAGGCCGGCAAACGAGCTCGAATAAAGAACTCGCCAATTTTTGGTCTGTATCCGAAGTCCAGGACAGGTGGTGGAATTACAAACTCCGAAGAATCGAAGTAAAAGAAGTGGTAGCATTCGATTCCTGTCGTACCCTATCGTGTCCGCAGGGGCTGACGCCACGACATTCTCCTTCTTCAACGTATTCTTCTTCCTTGGTCGTTTGGGGTATACAAATTTCGTCGCGATTTTGGACCTGTAATAATGATGAAACACGCCATGCGAGTGAAAAAAACCTCGACTTCATGCATCTCACCTCCCTCGGGACTTTTTCCACATGGACGCCTTATTACGAAGATACAATGGACCACGGGGTAGGGCCGTGGTACGATTTATCGACAAAAAAAGGACATCGAGGACACCACCGACAGATTTCTCGTTTCTCTTCCTCGTCCGTTGACCGTAAAAGTCGTTTAAATTTGTAAAAAGAATACATTTCGGGTCACAGATGCTACATGGAAAAAAGTCCAGTAGTGTTTCATGAATTGGTACAGTGATTTTTCATGGATTCGTCCAGTACTATGACATTTCGAGTTGGAAATCCACACGGAAAGAACGACTTAGTTGATTCAACCAAACAGTTTAGTGCGCTGAGCGCCAGACGAGAAATTGGTTGGATCAACTAGATAGCTGGTTGGGTCAACTAATCAAACCTATTTTCTAGTTATCACAATCAAGTCGTTTAAAACGACTTAGTTTTGGCAGCTCAAAGAAGTAGCAGTAAAACGTACTGTAAACTGCAGTCCAGTAATATTACCCGACACTTCAGTAATTGTCACTGTGGCGTCCATAAATTAGTACTGTTCACGGAAAAAACAAGTTGGTTGTGGCAACCAACTGGTTTGTAAGATATGCTTCTAGTAATTAGTTGGTTGGGGTAACCATATTTTCGAGGTTACCGCAACTATATAATTGGTTGCCAAACACCCAACCAATAAAAAGTTGGTGGCGGGAACCACGAAAACGGTTGCCTCAACCAACTACTTACTAGAAGCAGATCTTATAAATCGCGTTACAGCTGCCATAAGGGCGTATGCCAGCAAAAGGTGGGGCTGGAAAGCCATGAGGGCGTATCGAAATTTTTTTTTTCAAGAATCGACGTAATTATGACCGAAAAGTATAGAACCGATGGAAAAAAAAATTTCCCCATTTTTTTTTATACGCCCTTATGGCTTTCCGAGTGGGTCTCGAAAGCCATAAGGGCGTATCGATTTTTTTTCAGGAATCAATGTAAAAAACGAAAAACGAAACGAAACGAAAAACGAAGAAAAAATTGGAAATTTTTTTTTTCATCGGTTCTATACTTTTCGGTTATAATTACGTCGGTTCCTGAAAAAAAAATCGATACGCCTTTATGGCTTTCGAGGCTCACTCGGAAAGCCATAAGGGCGTATAAAAAAAAAATGGGAAAATTTTTTTTTCATCGGTTCTATACTTTTCGATCATAATAACGTCGATTCCTGAAAAAAAAAATTTCGATACGCCCTTATGGCTTTCGAGGCCCACCCGGAAAACCATAAGGGCGTATAAAAAAATGAAAAAAATGGGAACATTTTTTTTTTCATCGTTTCTATACTTTTCGGTCATAATTACGTCGATTCCTGAAAAATGGTGGGTTTTCAAGACCCATCCGGAAAGCCATAAAGGCGTAAAAAAAATGGGAATTTTTTTTTTCATCGGTTCTAGACATTTTAGTCATAATTACGTCGATGTCAGACATTTTTTTTCGATACGCCCTTATGGCAGCTGTAACGCGAAATGTTTAATTAATATTAGTTGGTTGTGACAACCAACCCGTTTTTTCTGTCCGGACTAATCTATGAATAATCACTGGCTTTTTCCATGTATCGACGAGGTTACACGGAAAAAACGACTTAGTTGGTGCACTTAGTGCTTTGAGCGCCAGAAGAGAAATTGGTTGGATCAATTAGATAGTCGGTTGGATAAACTAGATTATTGGTTACCACAACTAAGTCGACTAAATAAGTCGACTGGTTTATCCAAATTCAACCATCTATCTAGTTGATCCACCCAATTTTTCTTCTGGCGCTCAAAAAACTAAGTGTTTGGTTGGGCCAACAAAGTCATTTTTTCCGTGTACTTAGCATTACCGGAAGGATATTAGAATCTAAAAACTGGATTGAATGAGACTTTAAAACCGTTTAAAAAATCATTCTAAGCATAACCAGCAAAAGTGCGTTGGTGTCGAAAGTCCGAAGCCAAACATGACTGGCCCCAAAATTGACGACCATGGAGGTATCTATTTCCACCTCCATAAATCCAAGTGGAGAATTCTCAAATAAACTTAATAGCACTTCAACAATTGTAGGATCAAGAAGATTTTGCATAAACCATTTGCTACCAACCCTGGTGAATACGATCTTGTTACAGTTTTATCTCATGCGACTTACATAGACTTACATAGACCTTGCATAGATCTTTGCATAGACTTACAATTAGCATTACCATTTTTCTATGAAATCTTGTATAATTGAAAGATGCTTTCCCATCGCAATCGGTATTTTTTCACTGGGGAAAACGATTTGGTTGAATTAATTGGAGAAAAATATTGCCCGTGCAACGATGATCGGCAAGAAGGAGGGATAGCTTTCAACTTTTGAAACAAATATGATCGTGCATGCCTCATTACATGAGGGATGTTATTGCCTTGGGTGCGCGGCGCACGCCGAGTCTGTAATTAATATACAAGATAGTTATATGTAACATGATCGACAGCAATGACAGCAGAAGAACAGTGTGCATGGGTGGTTGGTGCGCGCATGTTTGTATGGCTGCGCTCGTGGATATCGAACACCGGTTCGCGCATACCGGGCACGCGCCCGTAGGGGATTCTTTACTCTTCATACATTCACCGTTCGGAGCTTCCCCACCTCGCGGTACGGACTCCTTAATTTGCCGACTCGATGGCCCGCACGGAATCGACTCCATCGCTGATCACCAAAGAACAGGTGATTTTTTTTCTTCAATTTCCTCATAGAGAAAGCTTGATCGTGATCGAGAAGAGATCAAAAGTAACCCGATGACGTTTCAGAACATCGAAATATCGCGCTATGGGTCAAGAAACTTAAACGCAAATACCAGTGACTTTGACAGATATCAGAGGTATCGAATTTGATGATGATCGATTGCGAGTCAGCATTCCAGTAGCGAATTTATATTTTCAAATGGCTGAAAGACATATTTGAACGGATGATTGGATGTACATCATGACATCTTTGAATGATGATTGGATGCACATCCGCAAAGGGCCAAAATGTAATCGAGAGGATACTCTACACATGTGCAGTGCTTCGTTCGACTGATCAAACACTAGAATTAGACTTGAGGAGATAAGAGGAAAAATTTGAAAAATGTAAAAAAGAAAACGAGGTCAGAGGCATGAGAAATAAATTGGCCCGGACCACGTACCATTGGACGTTATAAATCATTTTTTTTTCTTCGTGCTGAACACGCGAACCACTACGGGCGTGTCCGTGGGCAATTATCGAGACTCAATCGCTTCCGGTTGCGAACGCGCGCGACGGCATTAAGCGCGTCGCCTCTACTATCTCCCCCCTCCCTCTGTCTTTCTCTCTCTTTTACCTGCGCAACACTATACTGTTCGTTGAATCCTTAACCTGTCTCAGGGATTTTACAGAGTCGTGGCACAAGCGCGCGAAATCGTGCGATGCGTAAATCTTCTTTTGGCCGGCTGTCGCTTGGCACGGTCCAGCTGTGTATGCTTGCATGCTTTTCTGCCTTTGGTTGCCGAAAATTATTCGGGCCAGTAGCCGATTTTTATTTATTCGCCACGATTGCCATCATCTCTCTCTCTCTCTCTCTCTCTCTCTCTCTCTCTCTCTCTCTCTCTCCCTCTCTCTCTCTCTCTCTCGCTCTCTTTCCCTCTCCTTTGCAATGTATCCTTCGCTTTCGTTTTCGCTTTCACACGTCTGATAACGAATCGGCTGACCACTTCAACAAGCAGCGATTTCGTTCATGAACAAATTTACTGTGCCACTGATCCAATGACCGTTATTCCTCTTTTAGGGTCGGACATTCTTTGGTACACTTGGGCTAAATACTTTGAGGACAAAGTGAATCATTATAGATCATCATTCCTCCGCGGCTTTTCATGATTCACCATTTTGTAATGGTCCTTGGCCTCAAGAACATGCGGCAGGAGTCTGGAGCTTTTTTGAAGGCATCGAACAAGTTCACTCGCAACGTTCTCCCATTATGGTTACTGCTTGTTGTTGAACTTTATTAAAATTTTTGAAGTCTGGGTTTTCGTTATAGCATAGTTTGGGTGACTAATTTTTTTAGCACTGAATTTTGCGAAGTCGCTTAAGTTCTTGCATCTTACACTGGACTCTCGATGTAAGGAAAACGCCCGGAGTTTTTTCTTATTGTAAGAGGCATATATATATACAAAACGGGCGGAAAGTTTCCGGACAAAACTTGAAAAAAGGTCTCGAACGTTTTTTTATGCCATTTCGTCGGAAGTCAACGTAATCTAATTCAACAAGCGGCATTTTAAAGGGGACGAATTAGGCTTCATTTCCTGTATTTTTTATTATTTTTACAATTTGTTTTTCGATTTGGACTCAATTTTGAAAATAACTTTTTTTCGTCTTTTTTTCCCCTCTCTTCAGGTGCGCGCATTTTCCGGAGGAAATTTTTTCTATATATTTTTAGGATCGGATTCATGAAGGGGAAAGTTTGAGCTTTAATTTGCTTTTTTGAAAAACTTTGAGCGATTTTTTTTTCCACAGTTGTTCCGTTTATTGTGAAAAAAGAGGAAATTTGAAAAGTCCCATATAACACGAAAACAAAGAGAATTCATGGATAACTTCAAGATAGCAAAAAGTTGCGTTTGTTTTCGTTGAGTCCAGAGGAATTTTTTCAGATTTATTTTTCAAAAATTTTGGTTTTCTCATTTTCTAGGTCGGAAATCATTCAATTACCATAGCTCGAGAACTATGGGTCTATTGATAAAATTTCAAGAGGGGAAAATACTTTATTTTACTATTTTCAACACATTAAAATTTTTTTTTTAATTTTTTTTCCTGCCTCAACATGAGGAAAAAAAATTCGATAAAAAAATCTGAAAAAATTCCTTTAAACTCAAGAAAGATAGATGCAACTTTTTGCTATCTTGAAGTTTTTCATGAATCATCTTTGTTTTCGTGTTATACGAGATTTTTCAAATTTCCTCTTTTTTCACAATAAACGGAATAATTTTGGAAAAAAAAATCGCTCAAAGTTTTTTAAAAGAGCAAATTGAAGCTCAAACTTTTCCCTTTATGAATCCGATCTTGAAAATATATATGAAAAAAATTTCCTTTGGAAAATGCGCGCACCTGAAGAGGCGAAAAAAGACGAAAAAAGGTTGTTTTCAAAATTGAATCCAAATCGAAAAACAAATTGTAAAAATAATTAAAAATACAGGAAATGAAGCCGAATTCGTCCCCTTTAAAGTGCCGCTTGCTGAATTAGATTACGTTGACTTCCGACGAAATGGCATCAAAAAACGTTCGAGACCTTTTTTCAAGTTTTGTCCGGAAGCTTTCCGCCGGTAGTGTATATATATATCGATATAGTGAAATAATGCAATATAGTAAAATCTTGCCGGACCCCAAGTGATAAAATACAAACAGCACGCGTACCGTCCTGAGTTCTTCTCGGAACGGAGCGCATTGAGTTGCGGCCGCGAGATTTGTTTCTTACATCAAGAGTTCTTATATCGAGAGGCTAGAATATATTATTGTCTATATTTTTTTGATTTTACATTTATTTTTATTTTATATTACTTATATTTATTTTACATAGTTTTATATTTTATATTTTATGGCGTCTTCAAGTACTCGAAAAAGGAACTCAAATACTTACCGGTCTAGCTTCCACAAATTTTGCGATATCGCGCTAAATAATATTATATAAATAGCTTTGGTGATAAATTTTTGGTATTGAATTTAGCGAAAATCGCTTCCGTGGTTCGGATTTTATAAAATTTCAATTTTTTTTTGTAGGAGCATGATTGTTCTATTTTAAGAGATGAAGCCACTTGTAAAGAGTGAAAAATTCGTCAATATTTGTGAATTTTTTTATAGCCATAACTAATTGTGTAAAGTTCGGGATACTGTTATTCTATTAACAATAAGTATATAGTCAACTTATTTCATACTAATTTTTATTAAGAATGGTAAAAATTAACAGAGCTATGGATATTATCTAAGCGACAACAAAAATTTCCTCTCCAGTATTCCATTAATTTTTTGGTGAATGGTTATCTAAAATTTAAAAAAATAAACAAATATTTATATAATAGTAATTTTTGCTACAAGTGTAGAAAACAACGAATTCCATCGCGCGTGAAGTTGCCGCATGAGCCGAAGACTTATGGTGTATTTCACACGAGTACGAGTGTGAAATGCACCATAAGTCGAGGTGAATGCGGCAACTTACGCGCGATGGAATTCGTTTTTTTTGCACATGTAGCATACATTATTGTTTGCAATGACTGCCCCGAAAGTGGGATTTGAGATTCAATAAAACCAATGACATATTTAAATAAGAACTTGTATATATATAACCAGCAGTAAGCTTATTTTTTTAGACACTCTCCATTCCATGAACTTTGCATAGATGTTCAAATATTTGTCCTTTGATTTCTTCGGTAATCATTTCTCTTCGGCCCATATAGCGGCTTCAATCAGTTCCACGGGTGAAGATGCTCTTGGGCGCTCGTTTTCTTCATCCATTCTGTATTCCGTATTCCCTCAGAAAATGCGACTGTCATAAGTTGACGTTACGTGTCACATGAATTCCGCTACATTCAAGTTTGTTTAATCGGTTTAAAATCGTAGAACAAAAAACGATCAACTGTCAAAAAATCCGTTTTTTCGTAAATCAATGGGGTAAAGTGAACTATAAATAGAGTTATTCCCGCACAAGTTCGGGAATCTGTGACATTCCCGCACAAGTGCGGGAATGTTAAGCATCGTTGAGAAATTAGCCACTTTCCGCACGTCAAACACCCATCGAAAATCGCACTTTCGGGGCAGGCATTGCAAAAACGTAATTATCGTTGGGCGTAGCTTTTTTTCTTTGATTATTTGAAAGATGGCGATGAATTCAATTTTTTCATTTTTAACGCTTTTTTCTTTACGCAAGCAGGTTTTAAAAATAGAAATTATACACAAATATTTAATCGGCCACGTGCCAACTTGGAGACCACGATTGCAAGTACTTAAAAAAAAATTGAAGAGCGGTTGATACATTTTTCAATATTTTCTGGGACAAGGTCGAAAAAGGTCATTTTGAGAAAAACGAGTTCAAAATTTTCGTTGGTTCTAACTGTTCATGCTACTTGCTCTCACTAAAGTGACTGTAACTCAGTCAGTTCTCAGAATTTGAACGTAAAAATTTACCTACTTGTTTTTAAATATAGATACTTTTAAGGAATGCAAAAAAAAAAATTCAATTTTTCACAGTAGGTTTCCTCCTTACGTGTGCTTTATGAGAGATAAGAATAAACAATTTTTATTTTTACACAAAAAATGAAGATAAAGTAAAAAACTTACAAATTTGGAATTTTCAGATCATTTCCGCATCATCACTGGGAAAGTCATTTTCTTATAGCGGAGTTTTTTTTAAATGTGTATCAATAATCAGAAAGTAATGTGCAAATTAATTTTCAAGTTTTTATTTGTACATCCGTGATGTTACTTTTTTTTTACACAACGCAATGTGGATGAGGTGAACTAGGGAGCAACCATTTCACCGGGTTTGAAGTCTCGTTAATTCTGAAGTATGGATCTTCATCTTAGCACCCTTTTTTCTCTTCCTCCGCGATACATAACTTTTTATTCGTAAGCAAGGAACGAACTTCAGATGGCGAGCGCGGAACAGCTCTTTTCGCAAGCTTATGGTATCTTTTTTCACCACTACTGACTCCTGCTGTCTTGGCTTACCTTTGTCCACGTTTTTTTTTGCCCCATAGTCCGGGTATCGAAAAAGGTTCGTGAAGCTCGCGATCGGTGAACGACCTTCTGTTCAACGCTCGGCAACAGCTGACGTGCCGAAGCAGCAGCGCACCCGTCACCACACGCACTGGTTTGGAAAATAAGTTAAAGAAAAAAAAAACCGTACGGCCAAAATGAAGCGGGATTACGATTTGGGATTCCCGTGCGGCTAGACTATCAATTAAAACAGCTCTTGGCTCGCGGAACGAGGCAATTTCGTTGCTCACGTTCCGCCCATTTCGTTCTACCGTTGCAAAATAATCCATCCGGCCAGATCCACTGCGGGACGACGCGGCGTTCACAGTTTCTGGTCCTCTTTGCCTCTGGGTAGTGGCGCTGATAAACTCATCCCCATGACACGACCTAAGTCAATTCTTCTTTTTATTTTTCTGAAACATGGAAAGTCCTTCACGCCATCCAATAGCGATTGTGCGGACAGTGTTAACGGAGAAAGCAACTGCAACAATGAAAAAAAAAATCTTGCATTTTTTAAAATTATGTATTTTCAGAAACATGTAAATAAAATTTGTAGTGTAAATTCTGAAAACTGTCCGAGTTACAGTCACTTTAGTAACAATAGGCAGCAGGTACGTTCAAGTGCCTGCTTTAAGGTAGTTCCTCCACTATTACCTTAAAAAAAAGTTACACAGCATGTGCATATTTACTCGGTTGATGATTATTTTGATTTTAGTCAATACATGTAAAAAGCACACAATATTAATTCAGTACCAATAGATAATACGATAGATATATTTTACTTTCGTAAAATTTATTCTATTAAGGGAGTCGTCTAGTGTGTCGGGTGAAAAAAATCGATTTTTTTTCATCAATCGCATCTCAAAGATGTGTAGAAGACGTGGGTACCCAGGTAGGCAATCAAAAGGCTGACGATGGAAACAAGCTTGTGCGAGCCTTGTTTCACCGAGCCTGAGTGAGACAGACCTGGGCCAGGTTTCATTGCACCGTTGATAGCAGCCTGGAACCAAGACTGGCTGCTTAGCCTGAACTCAGGGTTATTTCAGGCTTTATTCAGCTGGTGCATTTTAAGGCTAAAAAATCAAGGCTGGATGCAGGCTTGTTTCGGGTTGTGAAAAAATAAAATAATTAGCCTTAAAATTCACCGGCTGAAATAACCCTGAGTTTAGGCTAAGAAGCCAGTCTTCATTCCAGGCTGCTCTAAACGATGCAATGCCAGGTCTGTCTCACTCAGGCTCGGTGAAACAAGGCTCGCACAAGCTTGTTTCCATCGTCAGCCTTTTAGCTGAGTTTAAAATAATATTTTTTCTGTATTTTTATCAAAAACAAATTTAGCAATAAATGCGAGAATATTTTGAAATTGTGTATCTGAATATTATCTGAATAGTATCTTTCAAAGAATAAGATAATCAAAATAAAATTTAGTACATATATTCAATATTATATACATACACATTAGACTGATTTAAAAAAGCGACTATTTTTTGTTTTTCAAAGAAACGCATTAAATACTTTTGGGAAGGTGGAAAAAGATGCCTGTTAAAATTAGAGCTCTTAATAAAAATATTTAGAGGTCCCTCTTCGCATATTTTTATTTCCCATTTAAATAACACGGGAAAAGAAAATTTCAAACTTTGACATTTTATATCTCAGCTTCAAGTCAATGTACCAAAATAAACGACACATAGTCTTGTAGAGAATTGAACGCTCTACAAAAAAGATCTCTTATGATTTTTCGATAAACTCACTCCTTCAAAAGTTATTCACGTTCGAATCTATATGTATATTAGACTGTGAATATGGGTTAACTTATGTTGGTAATTTCTTTAAAAAATCAGAAATTTATGTTTATGCAATTTAAACTTTTGTTTCAGGAAAGATTTTACGATATTTAGTAATAAGTTTCAACATTTTGCCGGAAACTAAAACAACAAGTGAAATTTTCTCTATTTTTAAATTTAACCTTGGATAACTTTTGAAGGAGTGAGTTTATCGAAAAATCATAAGAGATCTTTTTTGTAGAACGTTCAATTCCCTACAAGAATATGTATCGTTCATTTTGGTTCACTGATTTCAAACCGAGATATGAAATGTCAAAGTTTGAAACTTTTTTTTCCCGTGTTATTTAAATAGGAAATAAAAATATGCGATGAGGGACCTCTAAATATTTTTATTAAGAGCTCTAATTTTAACAGGCGTCTTTTTACACCTTCCCGAAAGTATTTAATGCGTTTCGTCGAAAAACAAAAAATAGTCGGTTTTTTTGAATCAGTCTAATACACATGCATATACATAAATTTAAAATATGTTATAAATAATACAAATACATAAATGGTAATAATAACAATATAAATTAAGTAACAATATTCATTATTATTTAATATTATTATTATTACAAATATATTAATAATATTTATTATTATTATTGTTATTATTATTCATCTGATTCAATATTTAATTTTTTAAAATTAAGTTAAAAGTTAAGTTGAGCTAAAAAATGGCCTTTAAATATGATATCAGTATATCAGTATATCAAAAGTAGTCGGTGGTGTAGTGGATAGCGTCGCAGTCTTAGGTCGTTAGTTAGGCTCGATAGGTAGGTAGGTTTCAAATCCCAGTCTGGTCTCGTACGCATTCTAGGGTCCGCGAATATGCAAGAAAACTAAATAAGTCGGAAAAATCTATGAACTTTCAAATTATCAATTTTGTTATAAATTTCATTCATGTTGAATTTGAGGATATGCGTAAAACGAGGGTCGCGGGTTCAAACCCCGCTGGGGGCAAATTTTTATTTTCTAAAAAAATTTTTTTTTCGTTACTTGATCCTTAGAAACTATTAATTATGAATATGGAACTGATTTCCATCGTAACAACTGATAAATATATGGAAAAAATAAATAATTCTGCACGGGTCATAAATGCTCGTAAAGGCTTCATTAAGGCTCGTTTCAGGCTTAGTACAGGCTTTTCTACCAGCCTTTGGTCAAGCCATTCAGAGGTTTTCCTGGGCTTAAAATCAGGCTGGTGCTCAGCATGAATTAAAAAATGTGAGCCTTGTTTCAGGGCTTGGCGAGCCCTTTTTTCATCGTCAATTCCTACCTGGATAAAAGAATTTTTCGAAATTCGAAGCCGTTAAATCGTT
Organism: Alloplasta piceator; assembly: GCA_946863875.1. Taxonomy (NCBI): domain Eukaryota; kingdom Metazoa; phylum Arthropoda; class Insecta; order Hymenoptera; family Ichneumonidae; genus Alloplasta; species Alloplasta piceator. The sequence goes on from OX333075.1 coordinate 19,949,158, forward strand.
ATAGCCGTAAATCGGAGCACGTGTACGGGGCGCGCGGGTCATACAATATTTTATCGCCCGACGGCGTAAAGTGCCTTTTAAGCCCACGAAGTGGGCGTAAAAAGGCACTTTTACGTCCGGAGGGCAATAGAATAATTTTTTTCATAAATCGCATCTACAAGATGTGTAGAAGACGTGGGTAAAAGGATTTTTCGAATTTCGAAGCCGTTAAAAAGTTATAGCCGTAAATCGGAGCACGTGTATACACAGCGCGCGGGCCAAAAAATTCGCTAAGAGAGCCCGGATTTCAAACAGAGACGAGAAAACGGCCTTGCTTGAGTTATTTGAAGAAGAAGAAGTAAGGAGTAAGTCAGTAATTTTGATAGTATCACCCTTAATCTGCTATGCCTGGACCATAGAGTACACTATGGTCCAGGCATAGCAGATTAAGGGTGATACCATTTTTTTATTATGAATTCTATACAACAACTTCCAAACGCGTTTTTCTCAAAACACGATTTTTTCAAAGAGCTGCCATGATATCTCAAAAACTAGTCAATCGATTCTGCTCAGATTTATACAACATCTTTAGTTGATATGTAAGTACAACTTGTATCAATATAATTACAATTGCTTCGTTAGTTTTCTTTTTACCAGCTAAATAGACCCCAAAAAAGAGCGAAAAATTGATTTTTTTTTCTAAAGCGTAAATTTTGGAATTCTGACTTTATTTTGGTTCCGAGTAGAGCGTCAAGTCTCACAATTGAAATGGCGTCTGGTTTTTTTATTTCAGATAAGCAGAACGGCTGGAATCATAGCAGCAGTGGAGCACCTTTTTTTTATATGTGTTCATGTTGGGCGGTGTATCTCCGATTATATTAAACACATTCACGTCAAAAAATTCGCAAAGTTTGTTCAAATCTTAATCAAAATGATACACAATTCATAAATTATTTTATTTTAATGGTTTGTCAAAAAAAAAATCCCGAAAAAAGCATTAAAAAATAGCCTTCACACTAGACGAGCCCCTTAAGTGTTCTTAACCTACAACTGCTTTACTCTGCGAGTCAACTTTTTGCCGGAACTTTTCCGGCTCTGCCCCAATACACAAAAGAGCTACACAAATACAGAAGATGCATTCTTCTGTGTGCGTGAGCACGACGATCGTGGCAACGTTCCGATTGGTTCCGATCGCCGTTCCGTTTCCCTCCACGCACGCCCCCGCTTGCATTTATGTTATAATACCAAAACCGTTGGGTTCTAATGGCTATTTCTTGCAAACTAGACGGTAATTCATCCTGATTTTTTTTCACATCATTCGTGAAATCCCGTTCAAGCTTCCTTCAGTTTTTTTATCAACTTCGTCATTTTTTTTTTGACGGTAGAATTAATAACGTACCTATGCATCATGCATGTCCAAGATCTTACGTATAAATTAAGCCAACTTTGAGTATGCCTATCTCGGGTTCGGGACGGTCAAACTTATTTAAACTGCACAGATATTTGGATAACATATTAAATATTCTGTATGCCAAATTTCAAGCATTTCTTAATTAAACGACCTCATGGAAAAATTACCTTAAGATAAACGTGAAACGAGTTTTTCTCAAAATGACTTTTTCGGATCTTGTTCGAGCAAATACTCGAAAACTTATGAGCCGATTTGCAATCAATTTTTTGTTAAAAAAATATTCATAATTGCAGTGTCTAAGTCTGTAAAATTTCTCAAAAAAGATAGATGAAAAATTATGAAAAATTTTTGATAAAAATCTCAGTAATTTCGATAATTACTCGTTAAAACCTGCTTGAATAAAAAAGGTCTTAAACACCCTGCAAATTGAAATTTGCACATTGCTTCCTCATCTTTATCCATAGTTCACATAGCTTCCTTTAACAAACGGTATAACGATCAAATTTGGCTTCCTCATAAAGGAACCTTGTTAATTATTGAAAAATATTAGTAATCAATGTGCAAATTCGATCAATTTTCGCCAAATTTGATCGCGAACAAACCTTGATAGCTATACAAGTATTGTACAAAGTTTCTGTGAAATATATTGAAAATTGTGTAAGTTAGAGTGCTTGCGCTATTTTTCAAAAAATTCAAAATTTCATAAAATTTTAATCCCTCGATGGATTTTTTCCAAATTTAATAGCGAACAACCTTGATAGCTATACAAGTTTTGTACAAAGTTTCAGTGAAATATATTGAAAATTGTGCAAGTCAGAGCGCTTGCGCTATTTTTCAAAAAAATCAAAATTTCATAAAATTTTAATCCCTCGATAGATTTTTGCCAAATTTAATTTAACAACCTTCACAAGTATATTACCTCTGTGCAAAGTTTCAGTACAATATCTTAAAAATTGCGCAAGTTAGAGCGTTTAGGCGATTTTTCAAAAAATTCAAAATTTCATAAAATTTTAATCTTTCGATGGATTTTCGCCAAATTCAATACCAAACAACCTTAATAGCTATACTAATTCTGTACAAAGTTTGAGTGCAATATCTTGAAAATTGCAGAGGCTAGAGCTTTTACGCCATTCCGGCAAAAACGAAAAAAGTCGATAAAATCTGAACACCCGTTATGATAAAAAAAAAAAAATTCATAACGAAGAGCAATTCGTGCGCGACAAGTGTGCCAAATTTTTGCTTGATATCTCGAAGCGTTTTCGAGTTATTAATCATTTACATCTGAAACTCAGGATACATACATACACACACAAACACATCCATCCGGACATTTTTTCTAAATATGGTTTCTCGATGTTTTAGGACATTTTGGACATATTGGCATAAAAATCGTGAAAAAAAATTTTTTCACGAAAACAAAGCTTCCTTTATGAGGAAGCAAAATGAAAAAAATTCAATACGCCGTTCATTTGTAAATTACCGACGTAAATGAAAACGACTGCAGTTATACATTGGTAACGACATTGAAATTCTTTATTTTTATTTTGAGATAACCCTTCACCAAGATATCGTTGGAACAATGGAGAGGCTTGTTTTTGTCGTTAGGATCTGTTAATTTTAAAAAAATTCCAATAAAAATTACTATCAAATTAGCTGAAGGCGCACTTAATAGAAAAACGATAACTCGATTCTTTGACAATTAATTATGTCCGTGAAAAAAATTCTCAAGCGTTTACAATTTTTTCACCTATCACTTTCCTCTTTCAGTAATTGCAAAAACTCTTCACGGACGAGAGAACCTTCTGAATAGGGATGGGCGATGTTATTCGATTAATCGAACATGTCGATATTATTGTCCGATACATCGATTCTTTCGGTCGATGTTTTTTCCGCTCGATTAATCGATGTTCTATTTTTTTTGCCAAACATCGATAATGTTTTTTCTTATTTTGCTTGGCAAGTGAACAAGTGAAAAAAATGGTGGAAATTGGCCTCTCCAATACAGTAGAACCTCAGATAACTTGACCCCGAATTACTCGCATATCTTAACTCGTTACCATGGCAACGACCTCGTATATCTTAACTTTCCCTATGGCCGTTTCTCCCCACTTTAAACCTTGACTGCGTGTTACGCAGGGCACCATAACCTCAACTTGTCAAATTTTCTCGCGAAAATATGCACGATTGAATTCCGTCGGATGAATTTTACTAAGTATAATGAATGTGCCTAAAACGTATTAATAATGAGAAGGAAACTTCGCTGGTGGATAAAAAAAAATATTGTATGCTTATTGCTAACATGATAGTAGGGTAGACTGGGTACGGTTGTGCCAGGGTACGATTGTGACAGTCGCCATATTAGCGAAACTATAAGGAACACCGGGGGGGGGGGGGGGGTGCAAGGGGAGAGAGGAGCGATGTGCCTGACTAAACATGTTTTATATTGTTGCGTTACCCAACGCGCGACATTAACGCCAGCAGAGGCCTACAGTGCTTTTCACCAATCAAAAGTAAGTATTTTTATTCGATTTCTTTTAACAATTGTTGTTACATGTGTGCAGATAGAGTAATGAGTGTTTTTCCTCGTTATTAGTTAAACCTTAGTAGTTAAATACCAATGATTACTTTTTACGTAGCTTATTTTTTATTGTCATGGCGATTGTTTTTTTGCGAAGGAGTGCGTTGGGTCCGGTTGTGACATAGTTTCTGGGTATGTTTGTGGCACAAGTAAAAAAAAATTTTTTCTTACATGCCCAGAAAACGTTTGAGGAAGACGGAAAAAGGGCAATGTAACATAAAAAAATATAAAATCACTTATGAAGAAATTTTGATTGATTATATGATGTGATATATGATATATGATGATGTATGAAATGATAATATGGAGACTGATGTAATAACTTATTCGTACAGGGCCTTGTTACATATAACTTGCAATAAAAGTGATTTTAGACCATTTTGGTGTATTTTTTAACCCGTCACTACCGGCCCCAAGCACTGTCACAACCGCCCCTGGGGTGTGGTCGGTTGTGACACTTTTTTCTTTTTTTCTAATTTGCTCCTACGAGTTAACCATTGCACTTAGGGACAAAACTTTAGTATTTATACGTAGACAAATGTACACTTTACTGTGAAGAACAGTTTTCGTCCAGTTAACTGGCCTACTAACAAAATTATAGGCGATCAAATGAAAATTGTCACAACCGTACCCAGTCTCCCCTACGCATGCGCTTAGAGACGTGAGTGGGAGAATACAGGGGAAATTTAGGTTATGCGAGGTTTCCGGTCCCTTCGACTTAAGTTATATGAGGTTCTACTGTATTTCCAGTATGCAACCAGATTTTTGCTAATAAACCGCTTATCAAAAATGAAAGAGATTGAATTAATTTTTTTCACCGATATATCGATGTACCGATGTTTTGTTTTAAACATATCGATTTTTGAATCGATGTTTTTTTCAAACATCGATTCTATAAAAATCGATTTTTCTTGCAACATCGCCCATCCCTACTTCTGAATAACGGCTTATAATCAGAGTCGTAATTATGTCAGGTCGAAGATTGAAATTCAGCATAGCAAAATTGTTGTATTAGTCGCGCGCCCATACTTGAATTCAATTTTTTCCTGGTATTAATACTTTTTCATGGTCGTTTGGGCATGTTGGTCCGACTCTACCACCAATAGAATGGTTCTACACTATTTCTTGCGGTTAACTCGTCTCGGAGATTCGATCAATGCCGAAGAAGAATGAGCGTATGAGTTTGACCAGATTTTTTGGACATAAGGTCCTGGTGAACGAGGAACTTTTTCTTCTCGACTAAATTATAGACATCGTTAAAGTTTACGACTCATTCAAAGTGATCGTTTGAAATTTTATGATCTATCATGATCGTATATAGTTATGTTTGACCGATTTTAGCAGAGCGATTTACCTGCAGCCATCGACATATTGGCCACATGCTGCTCCTGACGTAGCGTCTGCTCTGGTATGTTATATTCAACGCATTATGCTCGTACATTGACGTCTTGGTTATGGCTATCGATTTGAATCGCGGATAAAGTACCGTGAAAAGGATTACTCACCCAGAAAAAAGATCTAGTACATTTAACTAAATCCTAGTCAAGCCAAATAAATTTTTTTAGTTGTAGGCCGGCCTAATACAGCTCAATTCATGTCAACGAAATTTTTTTTTTTTAATGACCTACTAGGAAAATATATTGCGATCTAATGAATTTTTATTTAATATTAATAAATATTATTTCAAACTGAACAAATATGTATTTACATGAAATAATTTTTTTTTAATATTTACACAATATATATTTTTATACATTTCAATCTTTGAACGTATAGCTACACATCTGAAGTCTACAATTTCGTAAAGCTTCGTCTTTTCTTAACAGAAGGGAAAAGAAAAAAAATGCTTTTTTATGGGACTCCTTTTAGGGGATTCGACCATCTTGCGTTTTGCCGCAATGTTCAATGTATTAGATATCCATACTAAAAAATAAGGATATCAAAGATAGACGAGCTTGGTAAGGATATAGGCGTCGACAGGCAGATTCGCTTGTGCGAGAGGTAGCCACCTGGCGGATTTTTGGGGTACTGACAAATCTGCAGATATGATCGGATGAGATTACGGGTGAATAGGTATTTAGTAACAACGAACAGAATTTTTCTTCAACGTCTGTTTCTCGATGACAGGGAATTCAAGTTAAATAAATATAGTGGAAGTTAATATCGCCCAAAATTGGATGGAAAGAAAATTTTCTTAAAAGTAACTAAAAAATAATCAAATAAACGATTATAGTACCTACGACAGGATCTTTTTTCTGGGTGCTCCCTTCCTCTCTCCTTGTAAAATAAGACAAATGTCAGTAAGTAGAAGCTCATGTTCGCTCGTTCAGTGATTGATGCTCGTGATCAAATATGAGTAACGAAGTGCGAATCTCACTGAAAAATGAGGCTCGGAGAGGGAAAGCGAGAGAAAGAGGCCGTGCTGATAATTAATCCTTGCTGCTGTTCGACTCGTTATACGCCGCAGCTGCCCGTTAATACGAGCATTTTGTAATTGCGCCGAGCTCGTGTCACACATATCTTGTGAGTGTCTTCAAACGTAAGTATATATATACATATATGAGGCATTCCATACCAAACCGACGTTTTTTTATACGTCAGTACTGAAAGCAGTCTCAGAATTTTTTTAGATTTTCGTCTCAACTCTTCTTACCACAATAAATTGTTCAATTTTATTTTATTTTATTTTATTTATTTATTTTATTTTTTTATAAATTCATCATTTTCCAAGAGACCCTTTCACAAGTACTAAAAAATTGGCAGCTTTTGATATTTATACCTTGTATTTTTTTTATCTATTTTTAAAGTTATAAAAAACGTTAAAAAAGTAAAACAAATGACTGCTGCGACGCTAATCCACCCCTGATCCGTCTGCAGCGTCATCCCAACTAGTGTTGGGTTGAGATTAGGAGACCATTGTGTTATTATTTTTTTGCGATCATGTTCGCGAAATCATCAAATAACGTATTAATACTTTAGCGTTAAGAAAGAAAAAATATTGACGATTGTTACATGGAATGACACCGAAAAATCCTGATAACGGTAAAAAATCGTCGATTCCACGACTGGCAATTAAATGAATTATTAAATATTTGTTAACGGAATAATAGTACACGAATATGAAACGTTAACAATCCCATATTTTATTTCTATTCGCTTCTCATCGTCATCTTTTTCAAAACGACATGGTTTCAGTGTCATTCCATGTAACAACCGTCAATATTTATTCGTTTTGAACGGTAAAGTATTAATACATTATTTGATGATTTGGTGAACATGATCGCAGAAAAATAATAACACAATAGTCTTCCGATCTCAACCCAACTAATGGTACCACTAGTTGGGATGACGTGGCAGACGGATCAAGTGTGAATTAGCGTCGCAGCGGTTATTTGTTTTACTTATTTAATATTTTGTATAACTTCAAAAATATATAAACAATACATGTTATGAATATCACAAGCTGCCAATTTTTTAGTACTTGTGCAAATATCTTTTAAAAAGGAGTGAATTTAAAAAAATCCAAATGGTCCAAGTTGAAAAAAATATATATTTAGGGCTTAAAACTTCAAAAAACATGAAAATAAATATGGATATTTTTTGTTGTATTTTTTCATAAAACTAAAACTCAAGACGGAAACAATTATCCTCTGTTTTATTTTTATGTCTCCGTTTTTTAAAAAGTTATGAGCATTTGAAAAAAAATGGTGTCAAATTTTGAAAAATTTATTATGGTTAATTGGGTTGCGTCCAAAAAAATAGAAAATTTTCAACAGAATTAAAAATGGTCAGGTCCACGGATTGGTCGGCTAGGTATGGAATATCTGGTATACATATGTACATGTCTGTGAGCGTATCGAATAATAATTTTTTTTCACGACGTTGTACATCTTCATTCTACATCCGTTTCGTTCTACATCTTTGAGTACTTTTCTTTTAAATTTGTTAATTTGCATTTTGAACAAGCAGCTGATTTTTCCTTTTGTTGTACTAAAAATATTGTGCAAATTAGAGCCTTACCTGTGGCTTCTTCATCTTTTTCGATCGTTCGCCATACATCCTTTATGAACCGTTCCTTGAGCTCTTCTATGATGAGTAGAATCAATTGAGTTTTCCTCGTGGAGAAAGATCATTGCAAGTAGGAAAGTAAATTCGTAAACTATGCGGAAATTTCTAATCTAATATTACTGTGACCTGCAACGATAGAATTCATTTCGCAGGCGTCAAAAGTCTTGCATAGTTTTCGGGAAGAAGTATACCATAAAATGGTGCTACTTTGCGCTTGTTTCGGAAGTTTTTTGGTGATAACTTTTTTTTAACATTCAAAATTAATTTTTTTTTGTTTCAACAGGGTAATGTGTCTTTTGGCTATAAAATGTATAACAATATCAAGCCCCACAAGCCTCCCACAATTTTATATATTATTTTTTAAAAGTGTCAAAGTAACCCTGAGTGTGGGGTTTCTTTGGCGAGGCATCTAAATGCAACCAGGATTGCAAAATTTTTAATGAAAAAGTAATGCATTAACCATTACTTTTTTAATGATTGATGGGAAAAATTTCCATTAACCATTAAATTTTAATGGTTAATGGAAAATATTTCCATTAACTATTAAATTTTTATTTATTTATTCATTTATTTATTTTCTTTTATTCTTGAAAGTGCAAAAAAAATAAATAAATAAATAAATAAGTAAATGAATAAATAAATAAATAAATGAATAAATAAATAAATAAGAACTTGCTTAAAAAAAAACTTTTTTTTTCTTCTAAGCAAGTTCTTATTTATTTATTTATTTATTTTTTTTTTTTTTGCACTTTCAAGAATAAAAGAAAATAAATAAATGAATAAATAAATAAATAAAAATTTCATGGTTAATGGTTAAAGAAAATGCAAATGCATTGCAAAAAGTAATGCATTACTTGCAACCCTGAATGCAACTAATGTCAAAGGTCCAAAGCGTGAAGGTCACTTTGACATTTTGATTATAAAAACAATTTTGATTTTAAAAAAATACTATTTTACGCATTATATATGAAATCAAATGAAAAACAATGATTTCTGACCATCCATTCATCATTTTAATTAACGTCATATTTTACATCAAAATACAAAATACTATTAAGGGGCTATACCAGTGTAACCCCTCAAAAATTAGGCGATTTTCGGGATTTTTTTTAAAAGAAAGTACTCGATAGAATGTTTTGAAATTTTTTGGACATAATAAGGTATATTTTCAGCTATATTTTAAGATTTTTTTTTTACAAAAATATTGAAAAATAACGGAGTTACGTGCTGTCTTCGGAGGTGCAAAAAAAAACTTCCCCAACTGCTGACATGATTCCGGCCGAATGAGTAGCTGAAACGAAAAAATTCAAAAAGGTTATTAAAGTTGAAGGTATTTCCTATACAATGACTTACGATTTTTGAAAAATATCAAAAATTAACAAAATGGCGTAGTTCTGAAAAAAAGTGTCGTTTTTTGGGGTAAAAAAATGGTCGTTTTTTTAATGCCAAATTTACAATTTTCAACCAATCAAAAAGATCGTAAGTCATTGTATAGTAAATATATTCAAGAATACTTAATTTTTCAATTTGAAGTCGATCGGTCAATTTCTCGTTGAGTTATGATGTCAGCAATTTTGAAAAATGTCGTTTCGAGAAAAACGCGTTTAAGTTTCAACTATCGATTCTTGCTAGATAAAATTATATTTACCATAAAAATTGCTAATCTGCGAGGCCTGGCCCATGCAATACACCTTCTTCTTCCTCGAAAAATGCCTGCTGAGAGGCTAATGCTTGTCACACTGGTATAGCCCCTTAATCAGTTTGTCTTTGGAATCAAAATGAACTTGAGCAACATTACATTCGACTTTAGTAATATTATAATAAACTTGAAGATCAAACTTTCCATCGCACTCAAGTTGGAACTTAAAATCGAACGTAAGTTCCAATTTAAAATCAATCTTAAGTTTGAACTTAAGTGTCATTATTTAAGTTCATACTTAACAATAAGTTCAAACTTTAATACGAACTTCAGACCGATCTTAAGTTCAAACTTAAACTTGATTAAAGTTCGATATTAAGATCCATCTTGAGCTTGAGCTTAGGTTCGATCGAACTTCCTTCATCGTCTCCCTCGACTGTATTTTTTGAAATTAGTTGTCAAAATAATTAAGTTCGATCGAACTTAAGTTCAAGCTCAAGATAGATCTTAAGATCAAACTTCAAATCAAATTTAAGTTTGAACTGAAGATCGATCTGAAGTTCGAACTAGAGCTTGAACTTAAGCATGAATTTATAATGGCACTCAAGTTCAAACTTACGATTCATTTGAAATTGGAACTTAAGTTCGATCTTAAGTTCCAACTTCAGTTAGATGGAAAGTTTGATCTTATGATCGATCTTAAGATAGGAACAGGACTTATGACTCGAAATTCGAGCCTTACAGATGTAACAGGGGTTATTGTCCTTCTTCTTGCCCTTCTTAATTTCCTTCTTGCGAAAGACATAATCGATTGTTTGGACGTCTTGGACTTGTTACACATATCTGTGCACCTGGTTTATGAATGCCTTGCTTGCCTCTCTACCCCCTCCTGCAATATAAGGTCACGTGAGTTCATTGCGTACGCACGTTTATACCGTATTTTGGCGCACTATCAAAGTAGCCCCAAAAACTATTAAAGTTACCCCCGAAGTTAAAGAAGCCCTATTTTACAGTTCTGTTCAGGCCCCGAGAACTTCGAGACATGCGTTCATTTCCGAGCCCTAAGGAATTAATTCAAGGTCTCAGAATCGGATTACGAATGGTGGCTTTATTGGGAGCATCCTTCGCTCTTGTCCTCGGCGTTGATCACATTGCCCATACGCCGACATGCTTGCACACTTTGGACAGGAAGTGATCGAGAAGATTAAGAGGCCATCGCTTTAATTGAAATCGAAAGGAATTTCTGGAACCCTACTTACGCTTTTTACGTCTGTGCTAAAAATCCGATTTGACTTAAACTTACAACGAACTCGGACAATACTCCGACAAAGATTCTGCACTGTGAAAACCATTTGGTTTTGAAAATATTCTTTCGGGCTTTTGGCGCCTCCATTTTTTTCTTCCTCGTTCAGTCAACGAACCACGCAGTGGCGCAACCAAGCTTTTTTTTCAACGGCAAAATGATATTAATTCCCATTCATTACCCTCGCCGCAATGGCAGATCGTGTTTCAACTCGTGTGGCTTTTGTGGTAGCCTGCAAGCGATTATCCCACGTGAGTTACCTCTACCACCCGGCTCCGGAGCATCGGCTTCCATTAATTCGTTCTTTTCGGATTCCTTTTAATTTTCATCGGATACGACAGACGTCTCTTTACACTCACCATGTACAGTATGTACACATGACTCTGGAGAATATGATTTACCATATTCATTGTATTACAATGTATATTGTATTATATTATATATATTTGTATTATATATATATATATATTCCAGGGAAAGTTGGATTTCATAGTAACTCCAAATAAAGATATGGTAACACTCAATTATAAAAATACCAACTTCAACAGCAGCACTGGATTTATACTAGGGGCACTAGGGGCTAGTGCCCAGGGCGGCAAATTTCCATTACCTGTAGATGTGGGTAATGGGCGGCATTTTTTACGGTGCCCCATTACGGTGCCCCAGGGCGGCACTAAGTGTAAATTCAGCCCTGTTCAACAGAATAATAATCCAGTAATCAAATTTTTAGTTGAAGTTGCAGTCTTATCGTTGAAGTTACCGTTTTTTCTTCCTCATAAAGGAAGCTTTGTTTTCGCGAAAAAAAACATGGTCAAAATATGTCCCAAAACGTCGAAAAATCACATTTTGAAAAAATGTCCGTACGTATGTATGAGTGTGTGCGTGCGTGCGCACGCGCGTGTGTACGCTTTGTGCTCGGTTCAAAATGGATATATCTGGAGACCGGTTTCAGTGATCAAGCTGAAATTTAGTATGCAAGTAGACCATCTATGTCCTCATTGAAATTTTTTCGAAATTGCAAAACATCTGTCGATTTGGCGAGATTTTAAATTTTTTGCAAAATGTTTGTAGTAACTTTAATTTTCGTACTTTTTCAGTTATCACGCTGAATTTTTTTGTGAAGATACACTTTATAATAAGGACGTTTGGAATTGAATATGGGAAAAATCGCTTAAGCGGTTAGGTTGAAAAAAAAGTTCTAATTCTTAGCAAAAAGTTTGTGAGTACTCTAACTTTCGTAACTTTTTTATGTGACGATGCATTTAACGAAAACGAAAATTAATACTCCATTTCAGAACAGTCCCCAGGTGAGGTTTCGGAGTCGGGCCGTTGTTAGCGCAACGACAATCGCCTGAGTTAGAGCGGCGGACCGACTCTGCTCGCCAACGTCGGTTTGGCATCTCAAAATCGTCGGGATGACAACACCGGCCCGACGTTTCACCCAAACGTCGGGCCACAACGAATAACCAACGTGATTGCAACGTCGGCTCATTACCCTACGCCTGATACGTTAATTTTATTTCTAATATATATATTTGTTTATAATTTTGATCAAAATAAGTTTTTCATTAATATTTGATCATTTTTGAACATTACATAAGATCAGGGAATTTAAAAAAAAAAAAAACATTTGAAAGCCGTCGCCACCGGGATCGAACCCTCGATCCTCGGTTTTTGAGCGTATCTTTGAATTGAACATGAATTAAATATTTTTTTAAAAATCATTTGAAAATTAATCAATTTTTTTTACTGATTAATTTTCCTTGTATATACGCGGACCGAAGAATACTTACGCGCCTCCTCTGGGATTTTAAACCTACCTACCTATCGAGCCTTCTGAGGGACCTAACACTGACACGCTAACCACTACACCATCGAGTACTTATAGTATTCGGATGTGTATATCATATTTATGAAACATACGCCAGAAAAATATAAACGTATATAAAATATAACTTATGAGGGGTCAGAAATCTTGGAATTACGTTATAAGAAGTCACATATCTTATGAGGGGTCAGGGGCTTCGAAATTAATTTACGAGGGGTCACTTAACTTATGAGGGGTCAGGAATCCTAGAATTAAGTTTTAAAATTTCCGTATTTCGTGATACAATAAAAATCTGTAAAAATTCAGCAAAATTCGCCATGCCATAAAAAATAATCATCAATAATGATATTGCCCAAAAGTTATTAATAAATTATTAACAAACAATTATTCAACAATTTTCGGGTAAGTTTATTTTTTATTTTTTTCTTCTTAAACAATAAGAAAAGTAATTAATAAATTGTTATTAAGAATTTGTTCATTCATTTATTATTAATAAATTATTTCAATAAATAATTATTCAACAATTTTTGGGTAAGTTTTTTTTAATTTTTTTTTCTTAAACAAATCGAACGCGTTAATTTTTCTGAGCGCATATGATTTTTTTCAGAATTTTCTCCCTATTTTGAAATATTATAAAAAACATTCTGAAATACAAATAAAAAATTGCCAATTTTGTATATGTTTGTGCACACAGGTTTATCTTCAGCTTTGAAAAGTTTCAAAGACACTAGGCCTAAAAATTTCAAAATAGGAATTTCAAAATAGAGAGAAAATTCTGAAAAAATGTTCCGAAAAAAAAGTTTACCGAAAAATTGATGAAAAATTATTTGGTTACACAATTTATTAATAACTTTTAGGCAATATTGTAATTGATAATGGTTTTTTATGGCATGCCAGATGCTACTGCTAAATTTTTTCAAATTTTTATTGCATCACAAAGTCCGGAAATTTCAATCAGATAAAATTTTTGGCTGAGACTGTAGGGGCAAAGCATGTCTTTGAATTTTGAGACTTTACATAGCCTACGAAGAGTCAGGGGTAGCGAAATAAAGTTAGAAGATATAATAAAGAACGATTATAAAGAAAGATAATAAAGAAAGATAAAGAATAAAGTTTTGAGAGTTCAAAAAACTTATGAAGGATCAGGGGCTCCAAAATTAAGTTGAGAGAGGTCACTTAAGTTATAAGGGTTCAGGTATCCCGGAGGGAAGTCGGCGAAACGTGCGACCGATGCTATCGCCCTGCGTTGGCTGTACTTCGGGCTGCAAGTGTTGGCCGGCTATACTCGAGTGACAATTAACCAGCATCGGATAAAACGGCGATACTCGGAACGTCGGCGACTTCTACATGGCTATAAAGACGTTCGGTTAAAATTTGTTTTTGAAATTTTCAATAATGTTTTGTTAACACTCCAACATTCGCATTTTTAGAAGTATCGAGCTAAATTTTTTGTACAAATACATCAGATCACAATGATGGTTAGTGCTGAATTTGGTGAAAAATGCTCGAGAGGTTAGTTTTCAAAATTTCTTTGAAATTTTCGAAACATACTTGTCAACACTAAGTTTCCTAATTTAGCAGCTATTGAGTTCATTCTTTCAGTACCACAAACTAGATAACAAAAACAACTAATAATGTAATTGAACGGAAGTGATAAAAAATCATGCAAATTCGAAATTTGCACATAACTTCTTTTTGTGTTTCCGTTATTTGTGAAGCTTCCTTCATGAGGAAGCCATGATAATAAACATACATGTCATGAAGATGGTCAAGGAGGTGCTCATAAAGGAAGCTTGGCGAACGACGGAAAAATCTAGGAAGCAAATTTCCAATTTCCATAATTTTTTTATTTGTTTACTATATGAGAATAGTTTTTATTCGGATTAATATGCAGAAACATCGATCATGATTTCATAACAATGAAATAATGGAAATCATAAAATCGTCTGGAAATAGATGAATTGTAACCAACGGCCATACCATGTTGAATGCACTCGTTCTCGTCCGATCACGAAAGTTAAGCAACATTGGGCGCGGTCAGTACTTGGATGGGTGACCGCTTGGGAACACCGCGTGCTGTTGGTTCTTTTTTTTTTGTAAAATATTTTTTTCTATAAAATCCATTGTAGTTTAAGTCCAGTTTGGTTAAGAAAAAATTGTAAAATATCAAATATAAGAGTATCAAATCATTTTTATAATTATTCGAAGTATTTAATAAGCGAAAATAAAATGTTCAGTACGTAACCACCAGCCATATCATGTTGAACACACCCGTTCTATCTTTCAGCACTCTTACAATTATTAAAAGAAATAAATGAATTACACAAAATTTTTGACATAAGAAAAATGATAACAGCAGTTCGCACACTCAAAAATCAATTATTACAATGCGAAACAGAGGGCGAAAAGTTTCAAATGTTCCTAGTATTCTGTGATCATTTCATAGGATAATAATCTGTAGCTGGAATGCAGGGAGATTAAGACATAAAATAGGCGAACTAATAGAATTCTTAAACAGACAAAATGTATATATTTTATTACTAATTGAAACCCGATATGATAATACGCTCAAGCTGAAAATAAAAAACTACAAAGTAATTAGATCAGACAATAATGGTGCAGCGGGAGGGGTAGCCATCCTTATTAAAAATAGCATACCACATAAAGAAGTACAAATAAATGGTGCCTCTCCTATAGAATATATTTGTATTAAGTTAGTAAGTAATATACACATAATATGCGCTGTGACGGATTTCTTTTCTTTATTTGACGAGATCGAGACGATACCGAATCCGTCGCCTTCGGCCGTCACCCCCGCCCGGAACGTCCCAAACATTCCTGGTGGGCGCCAGTTAATTTTTGGTTCCCCGGAATTAACAAACCGGTCATACCTGGGAGTCGAGTGGGAAGGATTCGACTCCACGACTGCACTTTTTATTTCGCCGGTGGGCTAACCGGACTGAACTGGGAATCGAGTGGGAAGACCTCGATTCCCGCACCTGGGAATCGAGTGGGAAGAACTCGATTCCCGCACGGACGAAACAGGACAGAACAAACGGACGGAACGCACGAACGGGGATGAGCGGTTGCGGAAATGCGCGGCCGCTCAGGATGCGGGTTGTGGTAGAGAGGGTCGGAGTTAGATGTCAGCAAGTAGCGCGAGAACTATTTCCAACCCGGGACGAAACCAAAACGATAACCGACTCACCTGAAAAGAGTAATCCTTTCGGTGAGGTGCGAGAGCCATTCCTTGCGAAACCGGGATCCAGCGCCGGTGCATCGCACACTGCACTTGAATAATCCAAAGGATTATTCATCGAAAACGGTGCGATTCTTATTCGCAATCACCCCGCGAGAACGGGTGACAAACTCGAACACACACAGACACGAGGCGCGCGTATCACACACGCGAGCGAGAGCGAGACACTGTTACGCGAAGCGCGAACAATACAGAGCGAGACCGAGTGACAACAAGCCAACACAATAGCGGGAGCAGGAGGTCTTGCCTCAACGACGAACGGAGACCGACTCTCTTAATCTCTTGTCGAGAATTTCGATAATCGTCCAAATTCTCTGACCGATAGCTGCTGCCTCGTTATTCTTCTTTCTTACGTTTCCGAGAGCGTGATTGGAGAATAATCATCCTCGGTAACGTGTTGAGAATCTCGGTGGCAGCTTCCCCTGGAATCCGAGCGAAAGCAAGGCTCTACTCTACTTAACGCGGCGCAATGCTTCCCAGCCATTGCCCGTAACACTCTCCGCCTGCTCTCCAGCTCGTGATTCCTTCTACGCTGGGGCGCCGGCATTACAGCCGGACCTCTGACAATTCCACCGAGACTTCTCGTCGGGCGCTCTCCTCCGTCGGGCAACTCATTACCTGGAGACATATTTTTCCGACGGATTCGAGCGCGCGATCTTTTCTGAACCTTTCTCAGCCAAATCAATACCAAAATCATGTGTCACGTGCTCGAAACGTGACTGAGCGAGAACACGTGTTCTTTACCGTACTGAATCGGGCAGCAAAACGGGAACAATACAGTTTTTGCGAGAGCGTTTCTGGCTTTGTGGCCGTGATTCCAAAAAAATCACGTCACAACTCCTCACCCCTTACGGGTGGCTTTGGCGTAGGGATCAAACGGTAGCTAATCACGAGTCATGAATTCGGTAGCGCAACCTCTCATATCGACCACTCCTCACGCCGACGAGGGTGTCGAGAGTTTAATTTTTTTTTTTTTTTTTTTTTTTTTTTTTTTTTTTTTTTCGAGATCGGTTCTAACGCCGATTCTTTTCGGCGGAACCTTTCCTCCCAGGTTACTAACGGGAGCATAATTTACGTCTGGGAAAACGAGAACGTTTACTAAGTGCGTAATCGCACTCGCACGAGAAAGTTTTTGTACGAGATCCGTTCTAACGCCAATCTTTCACGGCGGAACCTTTCTTCCCCAGGTTGCTGACGGTATCTGATTAATTTTTAGGGAAGACGAGAGCGGCTGCTAAGCGCGTAATCGCACTTGCACGAGAAAGGTTGTGAATGACACCAAGAAAAAACTTTCCTCGTGGCCAACTTATGGCCGATGTCGAACGCACATGATTATGGACGGCACAATAAGAGTGGGACTGGACTTACCAAAATCGACCCAATGGTACCACTCATTACCCTCACGTCCCATGCGGTTCCGCGAGCGTTGCGTGATCCAGATTCTGGAATCTGTGACGAAAGCGTGACCGTGGTGCTTGCGTCGGTGACTTTCCCTGGACCTTGTAGGCTTTTGGGCGGTTGCGGGAGCGTAACGAGATCCGAACTGTTGAGTTCTCCGCGAGAGAACGAGAGCAATCGAAAATTGATAACTTTCGAGAAAATCCGCGAGGTAACACCCGCGATCATTTTCAGAGAGCACGAGAGCGATCGAAAATTGACAGTTTTCCAGAAGATCCGCGAGGTAACACTCGCGATCATCTTCAGAGAGCACGAGAGCGATCGAAAATTGACCATTTTCGAGACAATCTGCGAGGTAACACTCGCGATCATCCGCAGAGAGGACGAGAGCGATCGAAAATTGATAACTTTCGAGAAAATCCGCGAGGTAACACCCGCGATCATTTTCAGAGAGCACGAGAGCGATCGAAAATTGACAGTTTTCCAGAAGATCCGCGAGGTAACACTCGCGATCATCTTCAGAGAGCACGAGAGCGATCGAAAATTGACCATTTTCGAGACAATCTGCGAGGTAACACTCGCGATCATCCGCAGAGAGGACGAGAGCGATCGAAAATTGATAACTTTCGAGAAAATCCGCGAGGTAACACCCGCGATCATTTTCAGAGAGCACGAGAGCGATCGAAAATTGACAGTTTTCCAGAAGATCCGCGAGGTAACACTCGCGATCATCTTCAGAGAGCACGAGAGCGATCGAAAATTGATAACTTTCGAGAAAATCCGCGAGGTAACACCCGCGATCATTTTCAGAGAGCACGAGAGCGATCGAAAATTGACAGTTTTCCAGAAGATCAGGCGAGGTAACACTCGCGATCATCTTCAGAGAGCACGAGAGCGATCGAAAATTGACCATTTTCGAGACAATCTGCGAGGTAACACTCGCGATCATCCGCAGAGAGGACGAGAGCGATCGAAAATTGATAACTTTCGAGAAAATCCGCGAGGTAACACCCGCGATCATTTTCAGAGAGCACGAGAGCGATCGAAAATTGACAGTTTTCCAGAAGATCCGCGAGGTAACACTCGCGATCATCTTCAGAGAGCACGAGAGCGATCGAAAATTGATAACTTTCGAGAAAATCCGCGAGGTAACACCCGCGATCATTTTCAGAGAGCACGAGAGCGATCGAAAATTGACAGTTTTCCAGAAGATCAGGCGAGGTAACACTCGCGATCATCTTCAGAGAGCACGAGAGCGATCGAAAATTGACCATTTTCGAGACAATCTGCGAGGTAACACTCGCGATCATCCGCAGAGAGGACGAGAGCGATCGAAAATTGATAACTTTCGAGAAAATCCGCGAGCTAACACCCGCGATCATTTTCAGAGAGCACGAGAGCGATCGAAAATTGATAATTTTCGAGAAAATCCGCGAGGTAACACCCGCGATCATTTTCAGAGAGCCCGAGAGCGATCGAAAATTGATAATTTTCGAGAGAATCCGCGAGGTAACACTCGCGATCCCCTTCCGAGGAAACGAGGGCTGTCGGAAATCGAGAATTCCCGAGAGACTCCGCGAGTCGTCACTCGCAATCATTTTCCAAAAATACGAGAGCGTTCGGAAATATATAATCCTCGAGGAACTCGCGAGGCATCACACCCGGTTGCACTCGAAGATTCGAGAGCGCCCGAAAATCGAGGATCCTCGAGGAAACCCGCGAAGTATCACTCGCGATCACTTTCCGAGAACACTCGCGGTCGAAAGCGATAAATTTCGAGAAAATCCGCGAAGTAACACTCGCGATCATTTTCCGAGAGCACGGGAGCAGCCGGCACTTATCTTTCTCGAGAGCTCGGCACCTCAGGAGGCATCTCGGCCAAAACGAAGGCGGTAACACTCACTCATGTTCTCTGGAGAGACGAATGGTAATGGCGCGTTGACTCAAGGTGTCAATCCTTCGAACCGTCGCGATAAAGTCATTATCGATCGCCGGATCATCGCCTGTCGGTAGCGATAGGGCTAGGAGATGGGGGCCCTTTTTCGGGATCACGTGATCGATATTCTCCCAGTTTTGGGGAATTTTCGACGACGCCCGAAGCCCGAACAATGAGTTTCCCCCTTACGGCGGGTCACCCAAGCGAGCCGCCTGACGCAATCGTCGATCCTTCGAGAACAAGAGGGCGAAGAGGAGAGATCCTCTCCTCATTTCGCGATACGAGAGCGGCGGGGACCCTGAGGGGGGTCCTCGCGCGTAAGAATTAGAGAGCGCGGGGGGGGGAGGAAACGCTGTTCCTCTCGTCATTACGATACGAGAACTGCGACGAATTTATGACCCTCGTCGTGATCGAAATTTCGAGAACGGGTGCGAGAGAGAGAGAAAAAAAAGATCACTCTCTCCTTCACAATTCGAGAACGACGAAGATTCCACAAGGAATCTTCGAGAATAATTCTCGAAGGCAAGAGAGAAGGAAAATTTTCTCCTCATCCAATGATTCGAGAACGGCAAAACTTCCAAGGAGAATTTTCGCAAATAATGGTCGGTAGCGAGAAAGAGAGAAAGTTTCCTCTCGATTTCATAATTCGAGAACGGCAAAAATTTCAATGAAAATTTCTGCAAATAAATCTTCGGTAGTGACAAGGAGGGGAAGTTTCCCCTCAATTTCACAATTCGAGATTGGCCAAAAATTTCGAAGGGAATTGTTGCGAGAATTCTTCGGGAGCCTGAGAGAAACAGAATTTTCGCTCAATTTTATAATGCGAGAGCGGCCAACGTTCCCAGGGGAACCTTCGCCCATGACTTCCCGAGAACGACTTTTTTTTTGTCCGAGAACAGCGAAAACCAGTAATGGGATTTTCACAATTTTGATTTTCGAAATCTGGATTGAACAAGAATTTTTCAATCCTGCGAGAACTACGAATATTCCAAAAGGAACCTTCACACTGTTATTCTCGAGAGCGAGAATGTTATTCTCGCTCCCCCTTCTGGGAGAGCGAGAGGAACGCTGTCTTCGCCCGCCCGCGCGAGAACTTAGGGACTCATAAAAGTCCTCTCTCTAATCCTCGAGAACTGCGAATATTTCGAAAAATATTCGCTCGATAAATCGTCGCGAGAGACGAATTAATAATTTCACACGAAAGTGCGAATGCCGAGAACACAATGGACTCGCCGATTACTGTACGATCCAAGATACGTACAGGGCGTTTCATTTACAAGACGAGACCGTATACGAGAGCAGCGAAAATTTGAATGAAATTTTTCGCAACTATTTTTCGAGAGCAGCGAAAAATTCGATAGAAAATTTTCGCCATTCATATTCGAGAGCAGCAAAAATTCGAATAGAAATTTTCGCGATTAATACTCGGGAGCTACGAAAATTTTAATAGAAAATTTTCGTAATTAATTTTTGAGAGCGACGAAAATTTCAAAAGAAAATTTTCGCAATTATTTTCGGGAGCAGCGAAAATTCGAATAGAAATTTTCGCGATTAATGCTCGGGAGCTACGAAAATTTTAATAGAAAATTTTCGTAATTAATTTTCGAGAGCGGCGAAAATTTCAAAAGAAAATTTTCGCAATTATTTTCGGGAGCAGCGAAAATTCGAATAGAAATTTTCGCGATTAATACTCGGGAGCTAGGAAAATTTTAATAGAAAATTCTCGTAATTAATTTTCGAGAGCGGCGAAGATTTCAGAAGAAAATTTTCGCAATTATTGTCGGGAGCAGCGAAAATTCGAATAGAAATTTTCGCGATTAATGCTCGGGAGCTACGAAAATTTTAATAGAAAATTTTCGTAATTAATTTTCGAGAGCGGCGAAAATTTCAAAAGAAAATTTTCGCAATTATTTTCGGGAGCAGCGAAAATTCGAATAGAAATTTTCGCGATTAATACTCGGGAGCTAGGAAAATTTTAATAGAAAATTCTCGTAATTAATTTTCGAGAGTGGCGAAGATTTCAAAAGAAAATTTTCGAAATTATTTTCGGGAGCAGCGAAAATTTGAATAGAAATTTTCGTAATTATTTTTCGAGAGCGGCGAAAATTTGAAAAGAAAATTTTCGCAATTATTTTTCGAGAGCAAATATCGCGAAATATATTCGCTTGATAATCTCCGGTAACGACGACTTGAGCGAGACTATATACAGGGTGTTTCATACACTGTCCGAGAACATTCAACTACTTGCTGGCGTGGCCCCACGTTGGGCGCCATTTGTGACGGATTTCTTTTCTTTATTTGACGAGATCGAGACGATACCGAATCCGTCGCCTTCGGCCGTCACCCCCGCCCGGAACGTCCCAAACATTCCTGGTGGGCGCCAGTTAATTTTTGGTTCCCCGGAATTAACAAACCGGTCATACCTGGGAGTCGAGTGGGAAGGATTCGACTCCACGACTGCACTTTTTATTTCGCCGGTGGGCTAACCGGACTGAACTGGGAATCGAGTGGGAAGACCTCGATTCCCGCACCTGGGAATCGAGTGGGAAGAACTCGATTCCCGCACGGACGAAACAGGACAGAACAAACGGACGGAACGCACGAACGGGGATGAGCGGTTGCGGAAATGCGCGGCCGCTCAGGATGCGGGTTGTGGTAGAGAGGGTCGGAGTTAGATGTCAGCAAGTAGCGCGAGAACTATTTCCAACCCGGGACGAAACCAAAACGATAACCGACTCACCTGAAAAGAGTAATCCTTTCGGTGAGGTGCGAGAGCCATTCCTTGCGAAACCGGGATCCAGCGCCGGTGCATCGCACACTGCACTTGAATAATCCAAAGGATTATTCATCGAAAACGGTGCGATTCTTATTCGCAATCACCCCGCGAGAACGGGTGACAAACTCGAACACACACAGACACGAGGCGCGCGTATCACACACGCGAGCGAGAGCGAGACACTGTTACGCGAAGCGCGAACAATACAGAGCGAGACCGAGTGACAACAAGCCAACACAATAGCGGGAGCAGGAGGTCTTGCCTCAACGACGAACGGAGACCGACTCTCTTAATCTCTTGTCGAGAATTTCGATAATCGTCCAAATTCTCTGACCGATAGCTGCTGCCTCGTTATTCTTCTTTCTTACGTTTCCGAGAGCGTGATTGGAGAATAATCATCCTCGGTAACGTGTTGAGAATCTCGGTGGCAGCTTCCCCTGGAATCCGAGCGAAAGCAAGGCTCTACTCTACTTAACGCGGCGCAATGCTTCCCAGCCATTGCCCGTAACACTCTCCGCCTGCTCTCCAGCTCGTGATTCCTTCTACGCTGGGGCGCCGGCATTACAGCCGGACCTCTGACAATTCCACCGAGACTTCTCGTCGGGCGCTCTCCTCCGTCGGGCAACTCATTACCTGGAGACATATTTTTCCGACGGATTCGAGCGCGCGATCTTTTCTGAACCTTTCTCAGCCAAATCAATACCAAAATCATGTGTCACGTGCTCGAAACGTGACTGAGCGAGAACACGTGTTCTTTACCGTACTGAATCGGGCAGCAAAACGGGAACAATACAGTTTTTGCGAGAGCGTTTCTGGCTTTGTGGCCGTGATTCCAAAAAAATCACGTCACAGCGCATATTCCAGCCCAAACAAAGACTTTACAAACCAAAACTTAGAAACTATATTTAGCATGGGAAACAAAGTATTACTGATTGGTGATCTTAATGCAAGACACATGACGTGGAATTGCAATCTAAATAATAAAAGAGGTAGAGTCTTGTACAACTACCCGAGCAGAAATTTGATCCGGCTAGCCTAATAACGGATAAGGACCTGATCAGGCATCGGTAAGGATAGCCTGATCAGGATAGCCTGATAACGCACAGATCCCAGCCGGATCATATTTTGGTATGACATCGATTCCGAGGCTAGCCTTACATTATCCATGTCAGGGACAGATCAGGTGGTGCTAAGGACCAGCAAAAAAACCCGAGCAGAAATTTGTTCCGGCCAGCCTATAATAATGGATAAGGACCTGATCAGGATAGCCTGATCACGCACAGATCCCAACCGGATCATATTTTGGTATGACATAGATTGCCAGGCTAGCCTTATATTATCCATGTCAGAGACAGATCAGGTAGTGCTAAGGACCGTGAGCATGAAAATTTACTTCTCTACCGCGAGGAATAAAACGTCGCGAGAAGCCCTATTACGAAAAGTCCTTTGCTGACTTCCTCGTACTGTACCTATACTGTATAAACACATAAAATTATTGTGGAATAAAATAAATAAGCGATAAGGTGCCTGATCAGGCTAGAAACCGCCCGCGATCAGGACCGGATGAGGCGCCTGATCAGGCAGGAACCGTGCGTGATCAGGACCAGATAAGGCGGCTGATCAGGCTAGGAACCGTGTGCGATCAGGACCAGATGAGGAGCCTGATCCCAGCCTGTCCGGCAATAGCGTTATTCTCCTGACATGTAGTCTCTTGCTATGTAGTCTCATCAGGACCTGATATGTAGCCTGATCAGGGCCGGATGTTGTTGTAAGGCCAGCCTGAAGTGGTCCTGATCCCAGCCGGTATCAAATTTCCGCTCGGGTACACACAGCGAAACAACTGCAGAGTGCTATTTCCGGACGAAGCTACTTACTACCCTCATAACGGCATGACACCGACGACAATGGATCTAGCCATAAACAAAAATGTCCACAACACATCAGATATTGAAGTACTGCAAGAACTTATCTCAGACCACAACCCTGTTATCTTACGCCTGTCTGCGCAGATAATAAATAAAAACGTAAGTACACATTACGACTACGACAAAGCAGATTGGACCTGGTTCAGACATGTATTAGACGAAAAAATCAGAATTAACCTTAACATCAACTCACCCAACAACATCGATCTAAAAGTCCAAAAACTCACCAGCAAAATTAAATACTGTATAGAAAAAACGATACCCATCAACACTCACCAACAAGCTCAGGACAATCTACCAGAATATATCTTAATTATGATCTCCGAAAGAAACAAACTGCGAAAAAAGTGGCAAAGAACAAGACTATATAGATATAAAATAGAAGCAAAAAATCGTACCAACGAAATAAGAGCTGAAATCTCAAAATATAGAAATACCATCTGGACTAAAAAATTAAAAAAGCTGAATCCAAATGACAAGACACTATGGCGCATGACAAAAATGTTCAAGAATGAGTTTCACTCAGTCTTCACTATCCAAACCCGAAACACTGAAGCAATAAAGAATGAGGAAAATGCTAATATGCTTGCCTTACAGTTCGAAAGCGTACACAACATTGACCTCACAAATAACACAAATGAGCAAGCTGGAATAATAAAAGAAACTAATAATTTCTTGGACAACAACGACATAAACAACGAATGGTTTAAATATGTGACATCTCCTAGTGAGATCACAAAGGAGATAAAAAAGCTACCGTCCAAAAAAGCACCAGGCATTGACAAAATACAAAATATTATTCTCAAAAACATAACCCGCAAAGCAATAGTGCAGCTGACATACATTATAAATGCGTGCCTAAAACATTCGCACTTTCCATCGCAATGGAAAACAGGCGACGTCGTTCCTATATTAACACCAGGAAAAGACGAACATGAACCGAGCCGTTACAGACCGATTAGCCTACTCTCAACAATGGGCAAACTCATAGAAAAAATAATCCACCAAAGACAAATTCGAAAAACAAAGCAAGATCATAATTGATAACCAGTTCGGATTCAGAGAGGAACATAAACACTGTAAAACAGGTAACGAGAATAGTTAATGACATAATCATTAATTTCAATAAGAACAATGTTACAGTTATAATACTGTTAGATATCGAAAAAGCTTTCGACAGAGTATGGATTGACGGGCTAATCTACAAAATGATCCAAAACAAATACCCCACCACATAAATTAAACTGACCAATAACTATGTAAGTCGCAGGCACCTAATGGTAACAGTTGATGGCACACAATCAGCAAAGCGACAAATCAGAGCTGGAATCCCCAAAGGCTCCGTACTTGGGCCCAAGCTATTCAACATATACCTGAATGACATACTGCAATTTCAAAAAACCTCAACGGCGCTTTTTGCAGATGATACTGCCAAATACACACACTCTTTTCATGCCATAGTAGCAGCGAAACAAATCCAAATACATATAAATACGTTAGAACAATTCTACAGCAAATGAAAAATCTCATTAAACGCAATAAAGACCGAAGTAATAGTATTTGCCAAAAAAAAATAATAACATAAAAATCCCACAGCCTATTACAGTATATGGGCATAAAATACAACCAATACCCTGAAATACCTGCGAGTACACCTCGATCCTTAACTAACCTTCAAGGGGGCCGAGTCAGTTAAAATTATAAACAAATTGATTCTTTTAAATTCAATTTTCATATTCTTCGATCTCTTTTGCATTC
This sequence comes from Alloplasta piceator, assembly GCA_946863875.1. NCBI lineage: Eukaryota > Metazoa > Arthropoda > Insecta > Hymenoptera > Ichneumonidae > Alloplasta > Alloplasta piceator. Next base: position 19,975,016 of record OX333075.1, read on the forward strand.
ACTTCTGAAGCAATAAGTCGAAATTTTCAAAAATGGTTAAGTTACTGGCCAAAATGTAATAAAGTCAGTAAAAAAATGAATATAAAAAATGTAATGAAGTGACCACTGTTAGCGCCACATCCTGTAATCATTTTATATGTCGATGTATATATATACATACGTGCTGAAAGCGCGTAAGCGTCAGACGAATGGAACCATACAATTTTTCTTCAATTTGAACATTTCACGCGCTCACAGCGCTCAAAGCGTCTTACGCAAGAGTGTCAAACTAGCATCATGCTACAACTAATTCAAGCATTCTGGTTCGTACATGCATTACATCCAGCCAATCAGAACGCTTGGATGAGATGAGAGGTGAGCAGTCAAAAAATGAAAAAAAACGCGCTCATCCCTGATGACAATTCGTTGCGAACAAAAAGAGACTAGTTAGACCTCGATCCGTTGACCGGTCTTTTCTGAATCACGCGCAGACTGAAAAAACTCAAAATGCTGCGCATCAGGGTGACGGTCAACCTTAAGGGTTTTTCTTTGAGCTGAAAGAAAGCTTGAAGAGCGCAGAAGAATATAACCTGTCGGTTATATTTCTACGCTTTGCAATTTCTCAACCGACTCAGTCCCCTTAAGACCCATATAAAACAAGTCGTACGGAAAACATACTCAGTACTTAGAAAACTTGATCCACTTATGGTGAAAAACTCATCATTATCTATACACACTAAAATACTAATTTACAAAATGATACTCAGACCCATACTACTATATGCATGTCCAGCATGGTATAGTGCAGTACCAATAAATATCAAACCACGACAAATCCTACAAAACAAGGGCCTCAGACTAATACTTTCACAAAACAACTACGCTAGGATAAGAGATATACACGAAGTAACCAAAATGCCCTTAATACTTAACTACGTTAAAGAACTGGGAGAAAAGTTCTATCAGACACAGTTAAACGGTAATAACCTCATAAAACAAATTACCGCAATAAGAGCACATAACATTCCATTCTAAATTAAACACAAATTACCATATCAGGCCTTACAGTGCTCCCTCTCTACGATATCAAGGTCGGGGATAAGAAATATCATACGTAGGGACCCCACTTTTTTACATAAATAACGGAGCGTAGTCACCTAGCGCGCATGCTCGGCTTAAAAAGTGCGCGAACTATTTGAACTGGAAAAAAATGTTTTTAATAATAACAATTGTTTAATTGTAATTTCTCGTGTTAAAGGTATTTACTTAATCAAAAAGGGTGAAATAGCTATCAGGGCAAAGATAAAAACAATTTTTTATAATTTTTTAAATCAACATTAATTATTAGAACGACTAGCGTAAATCTGTAAGACGGTTAGTAACTGCCTTATAAGTATACATTATGCGAAATGGATATTAAACGAGGCTTCGATATCAACGCATGGGCTCTGCAAAATAAACTAGAGAAGGGGACCACCTTCTCCGCCAATTAGGGGAAATGAAATCATACGGAGGGAAATCATAGGGAAGGAGCACTATACCGATATTCAGAAATCAGAACTGAACATGCATAAATTACATACATACAAAAAAGCCGTTTTTTGTACAAAGAAAGAAAATATAGGTTTTTTCAACAAAGTTTTTCCTATAATTAAGACAATTACTAGTAATACACACAAACAACAGCTAACGCATAAACACATCGATAAATTTCGAGGCGAACACATTATGCGCGTACATACAACGAGCCAAAGCACTAGGTTAAGCTTATTAAATTAAGCAGGGACAAGGTATTAAGAAATTATTATATGAAAGTACTGTTTTATATTAATAATGTTGATATATGAATGTACAACTGTTATTTCAAAATAAAGTTTATGTTTAATGTCTAAAAAAAAAATCTAAATCGTTCTCGTCCGATCACTGAAGTTAAGCAACATTGGGCGCGGTCGGTACTTGGATGAGTGACCGCTTGGGAACCTCGCGTGCTGTTGGTTTTTTTTTTGTAAAATATTTGGTAATTATTGCGAATTGCGACTCATCGGAAAGGCGCATCACAAATTTTTTAAAAAATAATATTGTATTAGATACCCATGTAGAAGTCGCCGACGTTCCGAGTGGTTCCGAGTACCGCCGACGATTGGCTGTATTGCGGCAGCTCGTCGGCAGCCAACGATTGGGACCCAGCGTCGGCGAAATGTACGACCGATTGCTTGGCCATCAAGCGGTGAGAAGTCGGCAACCAATGATCGGGTCGCGACTATGACCCGAAGTTGTTACAACTCTTGTTCGATCGGTGGCATCGACGTTAGGCTCGGTAGTTGAGACGTTGTTGCCTACCACGTTTTATCCGACGCTGGTTAATCGTTGCTCGAGTATAGTCGGCCAACACTTGCAGCCCAAAGTACAGCCAACGCCGGGCGATGGCATCGGTCGCACGTTCCGCCGACTTGACTTCAGGATACCTGAACCCTTATAACTTAAGTGACCTCTCTCAACTTAATTTCGGAGCCCCTGATCCTTCGTAAGTTTTTTGAACTCTCAAAACTTTATTCTAGAATATCTGACACCTCATAACTTAAGTGGGCCCTCATAAGTTAACTGACGACCCCTCATAACTTTATTTCGCTACCCCTGCGTCTTCGTAGGTTATGTATAGTCTCAAAATTCAAGGATATGCTTTGCCCCTACAGTCCCAGCCAAAAATTTTATCTGATTGAAATTTCCGTACTTTGTGATGCAATAAAAATTTGACAAAATTTAGCAGTAGCATCTGGCATGCCATAAACAACAATCATTATCAATTACAATATTGCCCAAAAGTTATTAATAAATTGGTCAACCAAATAATTATTCATCAATTTTTCCGTAAGCTTTCTTTTTCTTAAACAAATCCAATGCGTTAATTTTTCTGAACGCATTTTTTTCTGAACATTTTTTCAGAATTTTCTCTCTATTTTGAATTTCCCATTTTGAAATTTTTAGAATGGCTGTATTTATGTATTTTTTGGCCTAGTGTCTTTAAAACTTTTCAAAGCTGAAGATCAACCTGTGTGCACAAACATATACAAAATTGGCAATTTTTTATTTGTATTTCAGAATGTTTTTCATAACAACTCAAAATAGAGAGAAAATTCTGACAAAATTCATATGCGCTCAGAAAAATTAACGCGTTCGATATGTCTAAGAAAAAAATTTTTTTTTTTAAACTTACCCAAAAATGGTTGAATAATTATTTGTTTAAACAATTTATTAATAACAAATTAATAAACAAATTTTTAATAACAATTTATCAATTACTTTTCTTATTGTTTAAGAAAAAAAATAAAAAAAAACTTACCCGAAAATTGTTGAATAATTATTTGATAATTATTTATTAATAACTTTTGGGCAATATCATTATTGATAATTGTTGTTTATGGCATGGCGAATTTTGCTGAATTTTTACAGATTTTTATTGTATCACGAAATACGAAAATTTCAAAACTTAATTCTAGGATTTCTGACCCCTCATAAGTTAAGTAACCCCTCGTAACTTAATTTCGAAGCCCCTGACCCCTCATAAGATATGTGACTTATTATGACTTAATTCCAGCGTTTCTGACCCCTTATAAGTTATATTTTATATACGTATATATTTTTCTGGCGAATGTTTCATAAATATGATATACACATCCGAATATTATAAGTAGTCGATGGTGTAGTGGTTAGAGTGTCAGCGTTAGGTCCCTCAGTAGGCTCGATAGGTAGGTAGGTTTGAAATCCCAGACGAGGCGCGTAAGTATTCTTCGGTCTGCGTATATACAAGGAAAATTAATCAGTCAAAAAAATTGATTAATTTTCAAATAATCTTTTTTATAATATTTAATTCATGTTCAATTCAAAGATACGCTCAAAAACCGAGGGTCGAGGGTTCGATCCCACCGACGACGCCTTTCAAATTTTTATTTTTATTTTTTTTATTCCCTGATCTTATGTAATGTTTAAAAATGATCAAACATTAATGAAAAATTTATTTTTATCAAAATTATAAACAAATATGTATATTAGAAATAAAATTAACGTATCAGGCGTAGGGTAATGGGCTGACGTTGCAATCACGTTGGTTATTCGTTGCGGCCCGACGTTTGGGTGAAACGTAGGGCCGGTGCTATCATCTCGACGATTTTTTGATGCCAAACCGACGTCGTCGAACGGAGTCGATCCGCCGCCCTAACTCAGGCGATCGTCGTTGCGCCAACAACGGCCCAACTCCGAAACCTTACATGGGTAATAATAATAATAAAAAAATAATAAGCTCGGGGAAGGCCAACTTTTTTTTTAAGGATTAATAATTTTTTTAAGGAAAAAAAAAATTTAGCTACTAGAATAAATATCCCTGTTGTAGAGTTTCTGTCGTTTTTGTTGGATTTGAAAAAAAAGAAATTATAAACTTTTTATATTTTTTTTTTTATCAAACCCAAAAAACGACAGAAACTGCAACGGAGGGATATCTATTGTAATAGCTAAATTCCTTTTTTCCTTAAAAACATTATTAATCCTTTTTTTTTAAGTTACCCTCCCCGAGCCAATATAAATTTTTTATCATTATCTAATAGAATAACAACAAAACAAAAATTTGGGATGCGCCTTTCCGATGAGTTGCACTTCGCAATAATTACCGAATATTTTTTCAAATCCAAAATCCATCGTAGTTGAAGTCCAGTCTAATAAAAAAAATAGTAAAGTATCAAAAATGAAAATTTCAAGTCATTTTTATAAGTGTTTTAATATCTAAGGAGCAAACATAAAATATAGTATAGTATAGTATAGTATAGTATAGTATAGTATAGTATAGTAGATTATTAGAAATAAAACGGTCTCTGAAATCTATGAAAATTGTTGAGTAATAGGGTTCCGTGGGATACCCTCCGGGTACGGAACCCTAAAAAGAAGCGAGAACCCACATGACTCTCGAAGACCTCATACCCAAATTTCCTCAGGGTTTACAGTGCATACACGAAACAGATAAGTCATGCCCCAAATAGCCTTGCCTATATAAGGCTCGTCGAAACGAAATATAAACGGTCTTTTAGTTTTAAAACGAATCTCAAAAGGTTGTCCACCAGCAATCAGGCTCTTTGAGCAATTCTTAATTACTAATATTATGTCACTTTTGAAGTTTTAATATCGGATGAAAAATGAAAATCAAATTTAATCTTTAACTACTTTTGCTTATATTTCGTGAGATCAACACTCTTAAATTTCATGCTAAGAAAGTTCACCTCTGTTGCAGAATACAAAGAAACTAGCAACGTTAAAAGTGGGAATGATGGTCTTTCGGAGAGCCTAAAAGAATCATGAAGACCTTCATCCGCACCAGATGGTCTCCTTCTTCGAGCAACAGTGAAAACAACGAAATTCATTGTTGAAATAGTGTTTAATACGGATACGTGAGAAACTGTCATGTGGCTGGAAAAAAAAATTGAAAGAAAAATTGCAAGTTGCATACGACTAACAGACCATTGATTGATGTGAATTTGATCGCAATTAAAATTTTGCAGTGTGGATGATATCCGGAAGTTCATTTATCTTCCGTTTTACGGCGTGTCCGGTCGCGCAGAAACCGAAGAAAACGAGGAAAACAACTGTTGAATGAATGTGAGAATGAAAATAAAAATTTTTTATGATGCTGAATAAGGCGGCAAATGAGAGGAACTTTTATTCGCGTAATGATATATTTATGCCAGAGCTAAAAACAACAATGGCTAAAGAGAGCACCCTCAAATGATTGTGGTGTAACCGCGCTTGAATGACACTGGAATTGTATTCCCATGGGATCGTTGATACGTGAGAAACTTTAAAAAATGACGCAAGCAAGATAAAGCTAGTAACTAAGATAAAATTATCAAAGACTTAAGGGCAGGCTAAAGACCCTCTCTCTCGCTCTCACAGGACCCCTATCATCCTTTCTCTCTCGCACTCGCATGAAAAATGTCGGTATTTAGCCTCACCTTAAGGTATAATTCTGTCTAATAATTTTCAAAACATCGATTTTTTTGTCTATGTTTTTCGAAAGTATATGTATCTAAAAGTATTATGTATAAACTTTAGAACGAACGGAGCAGTCTAACTACGTTATTATGTGACTTTTATGTTGCTACTTTCACTACCTGAGCGCGATCGCGTAAACGTTGAATGCATTTTTCTCAAAACAAGGTTTTTTCGGTCAGCGACGGTGATTTCTCCGGAACCACTGAACCGATCCTTATGAAATTTTAACCACGTATTCTACACAGCGCATTCTATAACCATATTAACCCTTGGTCACCACCCTTTTTTTGGAACATACTTGCCACACTGGGGTTTGTGGGACCCCATTCAGGTTTTCCAATCATTATTTCGATAATTTTTTTTTCAATCGATAGCCAGTTAATTAGTCCAGAAATCTATCTATGCATTGACGAAATCGTCCAAGTTAAGAACTTTCGAGATATACTCGTTTGAAAAATATGTTCTCTCGAGAAAAGTGAAGAAAGTTTGATTTTACGTTTTTTTTTTTCAAAAATCTACATCTTCTTTCCTAATCGACCAAATTTAGAAAATCTTTCAAATTCTAAAAGAGCATGTTCGAAATCATGAGAAAAAAATTTAGCGCTAAAATATTCGAAAGTTATAAACAAAACTGCACGGGGTAAAAATGACGAATTTTCACCTTTCATCGCTCTTGTGTTTTGCGGGATTGTATGAAATATTGAACATTTGCAACTAAAATTTCTTTTCAGATCAATATTTTACCACTTTTTGGTGGATTTTTTACACATAAGACCTAAAACAACACAAGTTTGCATAACAAACATTTAATAATTCATTGTTTCAATGAATAATTCAAGCATTCAATGTTTAATGGGCCAATTGTTTATTATCTTTATTGAAATATAGTATGTCATGCATGACTATGAAAGTAAGTACCGAATACTGAAAGCTAATAATAAAAATTAAAAAATAACCCTTAAAGTCATGACTATTTTTTTACCTTCAAACTTACGACTGGGGTCCGAACGCACCCTACATTCTTTTCTTGATCATAAAATCGGCCCTATGCTGATAAACACACTTTCTCGGGCACCATTCTCTTCCTTTTCTCATAAGGCAGAGAGTGGTGTCCGACAAAACTGATTTTATACAAATTCAAACAGTTTATGAAAAATCCATTCGAACACTACAATCGAAAAAAATCAGCAAAAAGCTCCTTTTTTAAATAAATATTTTTAATTTTTCAACCGCTCAACCGATTTTAACAATTCAAACGGCGTTTTGAAGAAGAAACTTCAGACTATTGAAGAAAAATTACTGTCAATTTATCCAGTTAGAAAAGTATATTCATTTGGGCCATTGAAAATGACAAAAATCGGTAAATTGAAAATTTTGTTTTAAGTGTTTCTTTTATTATAAATTCGTACAAAACGTTGAAGTGATTCAACAGGATAGACTTACTATCATACCAAAATTTGTATGTTGTATTATTGTATTTGTATTGTATTGTATAATATTTGTATACTTGTATATCTTCTCCTTTGTTAGAAAAAATATCCGGTGCGTTAATCTTCTCTTTTTGTTGCAGTATGATAACCTCTGATACGAAGCTTAAATTGTGGCGTCGAGACATCTATACAATTGTTCGAAAATTATTATTGTTTATTGCAAATATTACAATCCATAAGTAATATATTTCAATACAATCATCAGATTCCGTAATAGTATAAAAGGACGCCAAGTATTCAAAATCTCAAAAATTTGAATTAAAAAATCTCTAAAAACTTAGAATTCAAAGAATATCCAGAAAATTGCAAATAAAAAAAAACCAAATCATACAAGCCAAGCAAAAAACTTGGCAAGTTATTAATGACCATACCAAACCAAAAAAACTTGGCGTGCAGGGTTCAGAAAAATAAGCTCGGGAGGTTCGGCAGGATTTCCACGACATGAGATAGAAATTTATTGAACCTACTTATCTTGTGATAACACAGATTAGTGTTAAGAGTATATTTTGCAGTCAAGTAGTTTGTTCATGTAGAACTGACGCATTAGGGCCCATTCATTAATTACGTAAGGATGATTTTGGTCGTTATGAACCCTCCTACCCCCATGTAAAGACACATAAGATTTTTTGGACTCCTCCTTCCCCTTCTTACGTAAGATTTTACCGAGTTTTTCTAAAAAGCATTTAACATAGTTAAATGTCGTTAGAAAAGAGTCAGTTACACTAAAATACGTTATTATTTGACATAAATAAAGGATTTTTATTTTTAACAAAATAATTATTAACTCTTTGGAAAATGCATATAAGAATGAGAGGTAAGATTTTGAACAATCTTAAAGTGAGGAAACAAATCAGTCAATCAACTATAACCGAATATAATACTTAGCGCAAAATAATGAGGACTAGATTTGAAACAATCTTATAGAAAATAAGTCAAAGAGTAAAAGTTAGTTCAGTTCAGATCATCAATCGTTGTCCGGGCTGAATTATATGCTGTTGCAACCGTTTGAATTGAAATTGTTTTAATAATTAAATTATATAATTGCGTGATAGTAGGAAGAAATTTTTTACAAATAATCCAAGTAAGTTTAACCCCAAAAGCACCAAAAATGGTGTACAAAACTTGGAGACAAGTACATTTCAAAAAGTATCTATGGTTTTACAAAAAGTTGGGGAAAAAATAGATGATACTTGGAACACATATTGCCAAGAACAAGTAGGATAACACATATTTAAAAAATATATATAATCCCTCTTCAAAATATATATGAAAAAAATATTTATTTAAAAAAAAAATAATAATAATAAGTAATTGGCGAATTTTCATTCATTTTACACGTTATGCAATTCTGTGTGAGCCCTGAGTTACATGTATACTAGAAATCGTTTGTACTTATTTTTTCTGTTGGAGATAAACTCGCTAAGTACTTATTATTATTTTTTATATTTTTAAATGCATATTTTTTTCATACATATTTTGAATTTTATTTAAATCTATAATACGACGGATTATATATATTTTTTACATATGTGTTATCCTACTTATTCTTGGCAATATGTGTTCCAAGTATCATCTATTTATTTGACAACTTTTTGTAAAACCATAGATACTTTTTGAAATGTACTTGTCTCCAAGTTTTGTACACCATTTTTGCAAGGTATTTGCAGGCAATTATAGGCATATGAAGGTATATAGGCATATACAGAGATATAGATCTATATATCTCTAATCCTTCCTATTTTTTCAATAAATTATTAATTTTTTTCTGGGAAATTGAAAATATTTTCAAATCCATTACCTGCATTTCTGGGTAACTGATATTATTTTTCAACTAATTACCCATTATTCTGAAAAATTGAAATTATTTACCGACCAATTACGCATTTTTCTGAAAAATTGATATATATTTTGCTACCAATTACTGATTATTCGGGTAATTGAGAATATTTTCAGACCAGTTATCAATTTTTCTGAAAAATTGATATTATTTTTAGACCAATCACCGATTATTTGAATGGAGTCAGGGGTAGCGGAATAAAGTTATGAGGAGTCGTCAGTTAACTTATGAGGGGTCACTTAAGTTATGAGGAGTCAGGTATTCTCGAATAAAGTTTTGAGAGTTCAAAAAACTTATGAAGGATCAGGGGCTCCGAAATTAAGTTGAGAGAGTTCACTTAAGTTATAAGGGTTCAGATATCCTAAAGTCAAGTCGGCGAAACGTGCGACCGATGCCATCGCCCGGCGTTGGCTGTACTTTGGGCTGTAAGTGTTGGCCGACTATACTCGAGTGACGAAGAATCAGCGTCGGATAAAACGTGGTAGCCGACAACGTCTCAACTGAGATAGACTAAGGTAAACTAAACTAGGGATATGCTTTTTGTACACCATTTTTGGTGTTTTTGTGGGGGTGATTTGGTCACTTTTTGCAAAGTATATTTATTCGGTTTTTGCAACTTTACATAATTCATAATTCCATTTCATTATATAATTTAACATTATTTATAATTTCATGTAATTATAACATTTTTATGTAATCGATAATTCATAAAACAAATCATCCATCGATGAGAGAAAGAATCATAAACCTCAATATAGTTCGAATTTCCTTCATTGTGCAGTGAACAAAATGCTATTTATAGAATTTACACTAAGGTTCATGATCCAACTCCAGGATACCGAACTTCACAAATTATATTTTGGATACAAAAAATTCCATCAATCAGTTAAAAAATCATAAGCCTCATTATGAATAGAATCTTGTCCATCATGCAGCGAACAAAATGCTATATTGTCCATTGCGCACTGAACATTGTGCAGTGGACAAATAGTATAACTTAAATAATAGTATAGTTGAGATTCACAACTTTTTTCTTTAACTAACACGACGATTTCGGTTCTGGATACGTTTTGGATACAAAATTTTCTATCGATGAGAAAAAAAATTATAAACCTCATTTTGGATGGAATTTTTACCAGTGCGCATCTTGGTGCGACTCTCGACATGTCGGTAAAGTCGGAAATGTACTTGTCTCGAGTCGCTACCGCGACTCTTGATCTAATGAATGGAATATTTCGGCCGTGCAGTTTGCACACATCATCGAGCGTGTTTCTCACACCTCAACATGCGACAAACATTCTTTATTTATTTATTCATTCATATTTTTGTTAATTTATCCCTTTAGATGTTTGTTCATTCAAATATCTGGATGAATAATGGAATTTATGATGCAATATTAAATTCTAAAAAAAAAAATTAGAAATTCTTGTTTTTGAAAGTTTTTGTTGTCGAAAAGCGAGCGAAATAAATCAGAGAAATATCCAAGTATTAGTGTAAATACCCATGTACGGTTTCGGAGTCGGGCCGTTGTTGGCGCAACGACGATCGGCTGAGTTAGGGTGGCAGTAGGACTCTGTTCGCCAACGTCGGTTTGGCATCTAGAAATCGTCGGGATGATAATATCGGCCCGACGTTTCACCCAAACGTCGGGGCGCAACGAATAACCAACATGAATGCAACCTAGGCTTATTACCCTACGCCTGATACATTAATTTTATTTCTAATATATATATTTGCTTATAATTTTGATAAAAGTATGTTTTTTTTTTATGTTTGATCATTTTTAAACATTACATAAGATCAGGGAATAAAAAAAATGAAAATAAAATTTGAAAGGCGTCGCCACTGGGATCGAACCCTCGACCCTCGGTTTTTGAGCGTATCTTTGAATTGATCATGAATTGAATATTTAAAAAAAGATCATTTGAAAATTAATCAATTTTTTACGCGCCTCGTATGGAATTTGAGACCTACCTACCTATCGAGCCTACCAAGGGACCTAATACTGACACGCTAACCACTACACCATCGACTACTTATAATATTTGGACGTGCATATCATATTTATGAAACATACGCCAGAAAAATATTTACGTAGGGGAAGGTCGGGCAGTCCCGGACACATAAATGAATTGAAAATAAAAATACAATAAACAAATTTTTCGTCTTTATTTCAATCTTAAAATCAAAGTAGGAACTTCTATACTCTTATTAATTCAAAGTTAGTAATCATAATAGTATTTTTTATCGAGATATACTAAAAATACTTTGGACTTGATTTTTCAGCAACACAAAAGATGGCGGGTAGCCCCGGACATAGTGATCAATAGTGGCCCAATCGTATTTTGACCTTACAATCATCACAATAATAATGAACATTTGAACAATCTATATGAACGCAATCTTCATGGGCCCAGTCTTTGCATTCATAGCACTGAATCCAGTCTTCTTCAAAAGTTTCTCCACATATGATGCATTCAGTCTCTTTTTCTCGATTTTCTTTGGAAAGACTTTGGGTATTTCCCTTTTTTATGAACCTCTTTCTAGCGCCTTGACCTTTTTGTTTTTTTGCTTCGTCTTTTTTATTTTCGTTACTTTCCTGTCTGTCCCTTAATTTTTTTTTTATATGGTGAAGATGTTAAAATCTCGCCTTTTTGGGTTTTTCGAACCCGCGTTACTAAACGTTTTTTGACGCATCTGGAAGTGGTGATAGTTGTTCTAATGAATCTGTCGTGCTAGTTGAAGGCACCGGTTCAATTGCAGACAATACACGACTAGTAGAAGGCACTGATGATAAAGATTGGGCTGCTGAAGGCTGATGGGAAATATTTTCTTTAGAAGGAACATCTTGCACAGCGTCTGTCATCATTGATGGTAAAAAGTCAATCTCAGTAAAGATTTTAGGGTTGAAAGGATGAATCTATATACTTTGTCTTTTTAATGGGTTTAATATTTTTGCATTTAGCTTGTGTATTAAAAGATTTTATTTCTATAGCGTCTTATGCGTCTTATACGACGCTCAAATTGTGACATTTCCAACAGAATAATGTCCGGGGGTACCCAACAGTATCGTGTCCGGGGGTAATCGATCGCTAACATGCAACATTGTTAAATACAGCTCTCAAATTGGACAAAAAATGTTACAAATACTATTATAAACTTTAAATGTATGAAATTTCCTCCAACTTTATATAATAGACAAATACTCATACTTACTTATGATACTGAAAAACCTCCAATAAAATTTGACAGGGGCGACGAAATTTTTTTGCCGGGAAAAGAACATTCACTGGCGTGTGACTCACTCAGCGCTCATACAACAATTGATTAGAATTTGCGTTTACTATAGAGGACGCTCATTTAAAATAATTTTTTACCTACGGAACATTGTTGGTTTCTTAAAAATTTAAATGTCCGGGGTTACCCGCCGTCCGGGGCTACCCAACCTTTCCCTATATAAAATATAACTTATGAGGGGTCAGGGGCTTCGAAATTAAGTAATGAGGGGACACTTAACTTATGAGGGGACAGGAATCCCAGAATTAAGTTTTGAAATTTCTGTATTTCGTGATACAATAAAAATCTAAAAAAATTCAACAAAATTCGCCATGCCATAAACAATAATTATAAATAATGATTTTGCTCAAAATTTATTAATAAATTGTTTAAACAAATAATTGTTAAACAATTCTTGGCCGAGTTTTTTAAAATTAGTTTATTAATTTTTGGGTAAGCTTTTTAAAATTATTTTTTTCTTAAGCAAATTGAATACGTTAATTTTTTTGAGCGCATATGAATTTTCGCAGAATTTTCTCTCTATTTTGAAATATTATAAAAAACATTCTGAAATACAAATAAAAAATTGCCAATTTTGTGTATGTTTGTGCACACAGGTTTATCCTCAGCTTTAAAAAGTTTCAAAGGCACTAGGCCAAAAAATACATAAATACAGCCATTCTAAAAATTTCAAAACGGGAATTTCAAAATCTCTATTTCAAGTGCTCATAACTTTATTTTGGTTCAACCCATTCCAAAATGTTTTTTTCGTACTCAAAAGCTGTCACTAATCTTAGAGAATGGCGTGCGGTTCATTCAATCTCAATGAGTTCCTTAAACCGCCCAAAAGTTTTGATTCACCAGTTGAAGTTTCTTGCCGCACTAAAAGTTAGATAGCGGGGTCAAAAATAGAGGTAACCAAATTTTCCAAGCGTGACTTGACTCCAGGATACCTGAACCCTTATAACTTAAGTGACCTCACATAACTTAATTTCGGAGCTCCTGATCTTCCATGAGTTACGTGAACTCTCAAAATTTTATTCCAGAAGACCTGACTCCTCATAACTTGAGTGACCCTTCATAAGTTAACTGACGACCCCTCATAACTTTATTTCGCTACCCATGACTCCTCGTAGGTTACGTAAAGTCTCAGAACTTAAGGATATGCTTTGCCCCTACAGTCTTAGCCAAAAATATTATCTGATTGAAATTTTCGTACTTTGTGGTACAATAAAAATTTGAAAAAACTTTGAATGGCATTTGGCATGCCATGAAAACTATTATCAATTATAATATTGCCCAAGAGCATATCCTTAAGTGGCGTTTGGTCCATTCAATCTCAATGAGTTCCTTAAACGCCCAAAGGTTTGGATTCACCAGTTGAAGTTTCTTGCCGCACTAAAAGTTAGATAGCGGAATCAAAAATAGAGGTAACCAAACCATTATCAATTATAATATTGCCCAAGAGCATATCCTTAATGGCGTTTGGTCTATTCAATCTCAATGAGTTCCTTAACCGCCCAAAAGTTTGGATTCACCAGTTGAAGTTTCTTGCCGCACTAAAAGTTAGATAGCGGAGTCAAAAATAGAGGTAACCAAATTTTCCAAGCGGCGTTTTAATGGTGATGAATTTTGCAATTTTTTGCAATTTTTTTACGACTTTTTTTATACCCAGTACGCATTTTTTTAAATTAAAAACCTCGAAAAATCAATGCTTTTCTTATGGGAAAAAGTAAGGGTTTCTAGGGGTGGGTAAATATGGAGGGAAATTTTTTTTTTAATCCACAATTTCTTTTGAATTATTTCGAACCAACTTGAGGGGTGAGACCATCGAAATTCGATTTCACCCTTCTTAAGAACTGGTCTAATGGGTATATATTCAGCAATCAAGCTAAAAATTAAGAAAATTATGAGATGTGCTTACGTTGTAAAAAGTTACATGGACGCCACACTGGGGTTTCTCAGACCCCAACTTCATTTTCGATGCGCACTACTTAACGATTAAGCAAGAACTGGTGCGCATTTGTGCTGCTATCAGTAGAGGGGGCCCTAAAGTTTTTTTACGCACAGGCCTCATCCCCCTCCCCCCAAATTCTACCTATGCCAAAGTCGGAAAGTTTTGGTGGGGTTTCTCAGACCCCAGTGAGATAACGAAGGATTGAAATCTTAATTTTTAATATTTTTGGTGTTCCAAAAACAGTGAAGAAAAACCTCGTTTTTCTATAAGTTCGATTCTAAATATTTTTTACTTTTTTGTTTTAGATGAGCCGTTATCTAGATATCAACGCGGCCAGCGACATATCTACTTTTCGAGTAGTTACGTTTTTTGTCATTTTTGTGTATATAAAAAGTGTTCAAAATAAAAAAAATAAAAATTGTTCCATGTATTTCGAGAATGCATTTATTAAGCTCAACAAATTTTATATCAATATCTGCAATAATACGTTCTTGAAAAATTTACAAAAATACCCCTTTTTTGAACATCTAAACCAGAATGATGCCTTAAATCTCGAGGAAGGAAAAAATTATACATTTCTTTTTCAGTCGGTGGTACTTTTATCGATGCGGTTCGGTAGCGTGAAACTTTCCAAATAATTGCCGCTCACGCGCAGGTGACATTGATGACATTCCGGTTTACCTCGATCGTTCACTGTCTGTTCTCCCGCTCTTTCAGCCGATACTCGATTGCACCTGACTTTTCTACCTATCGCTGTGTTCGGCTGTGGCATTAAAAACTCGCGTAATGCACTTTTTAAGGATACGTCACACCCTAGTTCATTCGCGGCGTGTCTTAATCGATCGGCTTTATATGTTATCACGACACCGATGCCGGCAAACTGTCAATTATCGATAATGCCTGCCTCACCACCTCGGCGTGGACTTCATTTTTATTATCATTTATCATTTTTAGTTCAGTTTTTCCTCCCTTTTACTTTGTGCACTGTTTTAATTCGTCGATTTTTTTCCACGCCATTGGGGTTCTTCTTCGACAATCCAAAATTGAGCTTTCAGGCTTTATTCAGTCGGTGCATTTTAAGGCTAAAAAATCAAGGCTGGATGCAGGCCTGTTTCAGGTTGTGATAACATAAAATAATTAGCCTTAAAATTCACCGGCTGAATAAAGCTTGAAATAACCCTGAGTTTAGGCTAAGCAGCCAGTCTTCGTTCCAGGCTGCTCTATATGATGCAATGAAACCTGGCCCAGGTCTGTCTCACTCAGGTTCGGTGAAACAAAGCTTGCAGAAGCTTGTTTCCATCGTCAGCCTTTTAGCTGCGTTTGAAATAATATTTTTTCTATATTTTTATGAAAAAAAAATTTAGCAATAAATGCGAGAATATTTTGAAATTGTGTATCTGAATAATATCTGAATAGTATCTTTCAAAGAATAAGATAATCAAAATAAAATTTAATACATATATTCAATATGATATACATACACATGCATATATATAAATTAAAAATATGTTATAAATAATACAAATACATAAATGGTAATAATAACAATATAAATTGAGTAATAATATTGATTATCATTTAGTATTATTATTATTATTATTATTATAACAAATATATTAATAATATTTATTATTATTATTATTCATCTGATTCAATATTTGATTTTTTAAAATTAAGTTAAAAGACAAGTTGAACCAAGAAATGGCCTTCGAGTAATGAAAATAAATTCTTAATGCTATTTTGGTACGTATTTATTTCTCGGCCTGGGTTCTTTAAATACTATGATATTTACATCAGTATATCAAAAGTAGTCGGTGGTGTAGTGGATAGCGTCCGCGTCCCAGTCTTAGGTCGTTAGTTAGGCTCGATAGGTAGGTAGGTTTCAAATCCCAGTCTGGTCTCGTACGCATTCTAGGATCCGCGAATAGACAAGAAAACTAAATCAGTCGGAAAAATCTATGAACATTCAAATTATCAATTTTTTTAATGAATTTAATTCATGTTGAATTTGAGGATATGCCTAAAACGAGGGTCGCGGGTTCAAACCCCACTGGGGGCAAATTTTTTTTTTCTTAAAATTTTTTTTTTTCGTGATTTGATCCTTAGAAACTATTAATTATGAATATGTGTGCAAGAGCCTGAAACCGGGTTATCATTCAGAGATTTTCCTGGGCTTAAAATTAGGCTGGTGCTCAGCCTGAATTAAAAAATGTGAGCCTTGTTTCAGGCCTTGGCGAGCCCTTTTTTCATCGTCAATTCCTACCTGGGTTTCTACATCGATGCCGAGGGGCATCGATGTAGAAACCCAGGTAGCTGATTTCCTTCCCTTCAAAACGCTTTTTTAAAAATTTGATTATCTTTTTTTTTGGTGGAGTTATGCAACTTTTAGTGCGGCAAAAAATATCGACAGGTGTATCCAAACTTTTGAGCGGGGGTGTATATTGCAACATATTAATCTTCATCGCTGTCTCTGTTGTTTACGGCATTGACCTCTTCAACATCGAAGTGTCTCGCTTCCTATTTTCCAGCCATGAACACCCATTTATTAAACCGAAAGAATGATTTATTTATGGATTTCCAATGAAAAATGAGAAATTTTTTTACGTTTTCATTTTTTTTTAATGTGTTGCAGGTCGAACTTTGAGAGTTTTTTCTTAATGTAGAAAATAAAGATTAAAATCATGTAAATTTTTGCCATGATAAACTAAAGGAAAAAATTAAGGGATCAAAAAAATTTCCGAAATTTTTAGTGGCTTTTAACGATGCTGTATCTCAATGAAAAATAGTCGTATCGAGGTCTAAAAAAAGCATTTTGGTCTAAAAAAAGCACAGGTTTCACGCAATCCTAAGAAATAGTGAGAAAAAAATTTGGCACATTTTGATTACTTTTTTTTTTGCTGCAGTAATTTGGAATTTTTTGTCTAGCTAAATCATAGAATAGACCGGATAGCTTGTTTATAATGCTTTAATTTGCTTTCTTCTTAGACCTCGATGCAACCATTTTTCGCTCAGATATCGGACTTTTAATGAAAAAAGGATCCTTTTGTCTTTGACTAAAGTCAACCAATGATCGCACAGAAAATAAAAGGGCAGTTTCAAAAACTTGAATTAATTTTCTACAAGGATTAACGATGGTTTTTTGAAAAAAAAAAATTTCCCATCCTTGAAATGAATTTGAAAAAACAGGAGAAAAAGGGCTATTTATGGTTTTTTAGAAAATCAACGGCTAAATTAAATATATTGATAAAACGACTAATGTTAAGCGTGATTTTAACAGCTCAATATACCCACAAAAACCCTGTAAAGTTTCAATATGATCTATCGAACGGTTTTTTTGTTTCAAACAATCAAATTTAAAAAAAAATTGAAAGTCATATTCATTGTCCCTAAGCACTTCATATTCATTATTAAAATGAAAAAAATGTTGACCTTTTTCATTTTAATAATCATTATAAAGTTTTTAGGGTCAATAAACATAATCGTTACATTTTTTTGGAAACAAAAATTTCGAAACATTTTCGAACAAATAAAAAAAAAAGTTTTCGCTGAAAGATCTTAAAATTAGAAGCTTGAAGCTTGAAAACGCTTTTTTCAGGCCTCAATACGGGAATCTTTCACTATGAGATACAGCATTTTTAAAAACCACTAAAAATCTAGAAAATTTTGTTTGATCCCTTAATTATTTCCAGTAGCGTAATTACGAATATTACTTCAGAAAAACTTCGTTGTTTCTTCTGTAAAATGTTTATAAATCTTTTTTAAAATCATAATCAAGTGACTTAATCAATAATTCACAAAGCAATGTAGAATGTACAATCGAGATCAGGGGATCATGAGTTAATTTAAAAAAAAAAACACTAATCTTCACTTGCAAAATCGACTTGAATAATACAGACGGAAGAAAATGATGAAACCGACAGAATCGCCAAAAACCTTCGACACTGGCGATGGTAAGGCCCCGCGGTTAACGGTAACATTGCGTGCAGCGAGAAAATGAGCATCGCGAATTTTAAGGTCACATTACAGAATGCCCCGTGTTATTAGCCTCTTGAAACGCATAAAGAGCATTACTGATAACTCAATTAGCAATAAGTCAGGGTGGTTCATTCGAATTCCTCGAGGTCATTTGTTCTTTCCAAGTCAGCTGCTCTCTCTCCCTTTCTGTGCAATATTTCGATTATTAACGAGGTCTCTCGACAATAAATTTGGAGAGCAAATTGACCGGTGCCAAACTTTTATATTGAGATACGATGATTTTCGTACGCTGTATTTTAAACTTGTATGGCATATTATGATAATTTTATTTGGGATGAATGCCGAATCAAAAAAATCAATTGCGATGAAATGAAGGATATGATCCATATATGAATTACGGCTAAAAGTTCCTTATTTGTATTATATTACGCATATGTTTTTGATATTATGTATCAAAAATATATATAATGTATTCTCAATGTATAGAAAATATACTTTTGATTATACTTTAATTTTCGATGGGGATGCTTATTTTATTTGTAATTATTTAAGCTTTTAAATAATACTGTTTGGTTTAGGGATCTTAGACCTTAATCAATATTATATATATATTAATCAAGTTGGATAATTGATTTTTAAAATGTTTTTTTTTTGCAATCGGGGACAATTGTACAATTCGGGAACCGACCAAGCTTCATTCATCTTTGTGTGATAATGAAAATTCTATGATAGAAACATTAAGCATTGATTTTGTAATGAAAAATGTGAAACCTAACGATTATGCATTAAATTAACAATGAAAATAATGCAAAAAACGTAACATTATTCATTACAATAGTAATGGATAATGCTAAACGCTGCCATTGTCCATTATTTCAGTAATGGGTAATTCAAAGTAGAAACAAATTGTCATTACTGTAGTAATGAATAGTACAAAACCGAAGAATAATAACTTTAAGTAATTACTTGTGAGTAAGTAAGTAAGTAATTAATTGTAATGCATTACTTTAAGTAACGCATTATATTGAGCAATTCATTACTTTGAGTAACACATTACATCGAGCAGTTCATTACTTCAAATGACGCATTATATTTATAAATAATGTATTACTTTGAGTAATGGTTTAAAGGACTGTAATTGGACTGTTAAATGGTTTAAATGGACTGTATGTGTTATTCCCTCAAATTTTTTACAGGGTAATTCGTTTGTTTAGATTTCTCTCTATGGCAATTCGTTTGTTCAGATTCCTAATTTTTTACTCCGAAAATATAATTCAGTACTTTGTTTTGTTTTTTTTTTTTATTTGTTCGGCCAGATTTTAACCTACAGCGTCTTTTTCTTTTTTATCTCTGACCGGAAATTGTCAAGAGAATAATAATTCCTGTTCATATACGATTGTTTGCTTTTTTTTACTCTCGAATAATTTCATGTCTTTTTTTTATTTGTGAATCAACCAAAAGAAAAATTCATCTTCCACTTGTGCATTTTTTTATTTGTTAGATCAAAGGGAAATACGTAGGATATATGTATTTTATACTCTTTCGACTCAAATTTTCAATTCTAATTTCAAATTTCAAAACGGGGATTATTAGTTCCGTTGACATTCCGATGTTTACATTTTTGGGTTTTTTTACTTAAAAAGATTTCATAAACCCATACCTACGAGTCCTTGAACCGGTTTCATCAATCCATATTTTCCACTTTCGTAAATAAAAGGAAGATTTTATCGCATTGTCCTATTGTACTACGAATGCATAAAATATTTTTATTCCGAATAATGCATTATTCAAAATATTCGCTATTATAGTAATGAAAAATTAACGCTACTTTGCAATATCTATTACTTTAATAATGGATAATGGAACATTTTTGCATTACTGGTTATTTCAGTAATGAGTAATGTAACTCTTTTCACATTATTCATTACTTCAGCAACGGATAATGTAATGCTTTTCCAAGTATTCATTAATAACCTAATGCATAATGTTTCATTTTTACATTTTCCAGTACTAATATAATGCTCAATGATCTGACATTTACATTATTAACTAAAAATGTAATGCAATATTTTTTTAATCACATTATTCATTGAATGAATAACGTATAATGGAAGTTGAGTCCCATTATTAAGTGAAAAAATAATCATTAATGAAATCGATAATGCATTATTAAAATAATGCATTTTTTGCAACTCTGCTACTCACGACGTTTTCATTTTAAAAAACTTCGATTCCAATGCAACAAAATTTCCCCAAATCGGTGAATCCTCTCATAACCAAAGGAGTTTCACTTCGGAGCCTCAATACATGATGATCTGTTGATGAAAAAGGGGTATTGGGCAAGATTGGTCGGTGATAAAATGAGTGCGGTTTTATTCGCACAAAAACACAGAGCTGTTCCCTCACTCACGTCCGCAAACGCACACAAGTACGAGCGTATCTTGGTGATCGCACGCGTCGTTTGTGATCGTTATAAGGTTGCTCGGTTGGTCCACTTCCGAGGGAATCGCGCCCGAATCCCGCCGGGTCGCGGACGCACACCGTATCGTCGTTGGATGGGAGAAAATCGATGATCGCGCGTGCTACGTGCGTGCCCAACAAGTGGAACACTCACGCTGACATCAACTACCGCGTACATTTGTATATGATACCAAGAGGCACCGCTTTAATTCCAAGCCCACCATCATTACGTTTCACGGATATCACGAAAGACTCTGCTGTATACAATCTGTTTTTATCCGGATTAAAGACATGAGATTGTCCGCCTATTTATCGACATCATGTTATATTTATTGAATCTTTACAAATCAAAATTGAAATGAAATGTTTTGCCACCAGAACACCTTTGCCGCAATAAAACTCCATCAGGCCATATTTATGCGATAGAAAGTATATTTTATTGCACTCCGTACGTAAAATGGCACTTTACGCACTCGTGCAATAAAATTTTGTATGACACTCGTACGAAAAACTTTTTCCGACTCGTGTGATTACAGTATTCGCCTTCAGCTCATGCTGCAATCTCACACTCGTCAAAAAAAGTTTTGTCGTACTCGTATCATAATGTACTATTATGATACTTTTGCAAAATATGAACGTTTTCACTATCAAACAACTCGTAAAGGCTTTTATTGCACTCCGTGCGTAAAGTGACCACTTCTCGCACGCTTCGCATCGTTGCGCGTGCGAGAAGCGGGCACTTTACGCACTCGTGCGATAAAATTTTGTACGATACTCGTCGAGAAAAAGTTTCATCGCACTCGTATCGTAATGTACTATTTTTTCTTACCCTTTGCAGCGTAACTACGTTAATCCATTACACGATTTATTTATCGTTAATATGGTCCTACCTAAAGGAGGGCTGTTTAAGGCATGGCCTCCAATCAAGGTGATTTTTGTGCTACCTTTGAGAAGTAATAGTATCGTACGAAATTTTATTGTACGAGTGCGCAAAGTGCCACTTTGCGCACGCTGCGCGTGCTCAAAGTGCAATAAAAGATAGTGTACGATTTTTTTTACGTTTTTGGTAAAACGTTTGAAGGCGGATTTTCTTGGTGACATAATTATTATAAAAAGCTGATTTGTAGAGTATTAAATACGGTCCTGAAGAAACGTTCATGGTTCCTATGATTAAGGCAATTTTGTTCATTTTTAGTGCAAAAATAAACGACACTCTTAATAAGCATGTGTTTGCCAGTGCTAAAATTAAAAAAAAAACGATTCGACAAAATAACGTCTTTCCAAGCATTTCGTTTCTGTTTTTGTGAATTTTTAACTATTCGAGGGTTGCGAAAATTTGAAAAAAAATGTTGTGTTTATCTGGACTAACAAGGTCTTAAATCCCTTAATTTTGAGAATTGGAATAAACATTTTTGTAGCTGTGATTCCCATACCAAATATTTGGAAAATATGTACAAATAAACGATTTTATTGCCCTCCGGACGTAAAAGTGCCTTTTTACGCCCACTTCGTGGGCTTAAAAGGCACTTTACGCCGTCGGGCGATAAAATATTGTATGATCCTCGTATAAAAAAACTTTTTCTGACTCGTGTGATTGCAGCATTCGCCTTCGGCTCATGCTGCAAACTCACACTCGTCAGAAAAAGTTTTTTTGTCCTCGGGTCATAATGTACTATTAAATCACGCAACCATGTTTTCCTTGCTTTTTCGTGCGTATTTACTGTACCAAAAGTAGTCTTTTTCGCGACTGTCGAGACGGGGTGTAGGGAAGACCGAGGAGAGTTGTGACAAAGCCGATTTCTAGGCATCTGCGACCGTTAAAAACTGCAAACGTCGCTAATTTATTGATTTGTCAATCCCCCATTAAATGGTGCCCCCATTAAATGGTCCCCCATTAAATCCCCCAAAAGTAAGTTTTTGACCAAATTTACGATATCCTATTACTCGATAGGTATTACGTTAGAGTTATTGCGATATTTTTTCTAATGGGCATAGACTCTGCAAGGTTCGTGGCATGATTTTTTTTTCAATTTGGTTTCGTCACGTGTTTGAAGGTTGAGAATCATTATTCGGACGAAGCACAGATTTTTGCACCTATGAGAGTTGTGACAGCTTGTCACAACTCTCCCATTTTCATTTTTTCTTGCAATAATGTTTTGTGGTGTGACTTTGCATGTTGATTTGTTATTTATTTTTTCAGAACTTTCAGAATTTTTTAGAATTTGGAATTTAAGGTTTTTATGAGTTTCCAAAAATGACAAACGCAATCTAATTAGTTTTCAAATAAAAAGTTATTTTTGAGTGATCTTTAAAAAGCATCGAAAAATTAATATTGCTAGGATCCATTGCACGATTTCCATCGAACTTTCTAAGGCTTACTTCTCGTTTTTATTCGATACGGAGCGAGTTGGCTCAGAGAATACATTGGAATTATCCCGATATCGCACACAATTATTGACACATGAGAATTTTAAAAATTGCGAAAAATCGAACTAGGGAGTCTGCAAAAATGTCATCAAAATTTACAAAAACCGGACATTGTTTATTTTTCATAGTTTAAAAAGTTAAAGCGATTTGCCACATATTATTAGCGAGAATTCTTTCATTTTAGTTTATTAATTATGATTTCTAATACCAATTTATTTCGACAATAAATAAAAATATTCAAGGAATTTCTGTTTTCCGTATGTATTTGTAGAAAGTTGGAGATTTCTGCCGTTTAACGTCAAATATAAGTGCATGTTGACTGTACGGAGATTCTCCGATGGCACACAAAACTTGGTCGATCGGCCATCAAATTATTTCACGTAATTATCCGGACGTATCTAATTAAAAAAGTGAAAAAAATAAGATGAAACTACTGCCTTTTGGGACGTGAATGCATATCCAAGCGATGGCTCGCGCCTTTTAAATCGCTCTCATAAAAATCTCTCGATCGGTCTCCGGGTACCTTCGGGTAATGACGCGAATGCCGATCGTAAATTTTCATCGCCTTTTTCGACGCCGGATTATCGCAAAACACAGACCGAAGAGCGCCCGTCACCAAAAGCAAACGCGTTTATTTTCGCCTCTCGAGGAACCAGCTTAATTCTTCATCACCGCAACTTTCCAAGTGCGATTTCAGCCCAATCGTCGAATTCACCTGCGCTAGATATTTTCACTCTTACACTAATTACGAGAAATCCAGAGTCCGTCAATTCCGAAAGTTTCGGTCTGCAAATTTCCATATATTTGAGGCTAACTTATCCTACGAATTACAGAAAAAAAGACTAATCTTGATTTTTAAATTTTTTGACAACGAAAGGAAATCTAAGAAAATGATTATTTTCCAAATTGGTGCTAAAATTATATAATTTGAGCATATTAGAGGAGACCTGCATAAAAGGAATTCCCTGTCAGCCAGGAATTCGTTGCTTTTTTCTAAGGTAAGGCCGGGTCGAAACCTCTAAAATCCGTCTTTATTTGTTGTTCATATATTAACTTTGTTACACCGGTACAGTTCTGTTGCTTAAGATAGTTGTAGTTCTGTTGCTTAAGATAAACTGCAACCTCCATGAGGTCGTTTAATTAAGAAATGGTTGAAATTTGGCGTACAGGTTATTTAATATGTCATCCAAACATCTGTGCAGTTTAAATAAGTTTAACCGTCCCAAACCCAAAATATTCACACTCAAATGTTGGTTTGGATATGCGGCCGTGTAGAAATTAGTGAAGGGAGGAATCGGCTACGATTCGGCCAGTGGTTCCAAATAAAATTGGACAATATTTGTATAACGTTTCGATCCTTATTGGGATCTACATAGGACAAACAAAAAGATATCTAAAAACCAGAATCAACGAAAACAAAAATAGTCTAAAACACACTAACACACAGAATACAGCGTTAGCTAAACACGGAATCGAATTAAATCACAATTTTAAATTTGACGATGTGAAAATTTTTAATAATGAAAAATGGCTGAAAGAGCGATTAATTCTTGAAATGATACAGATTAAAGCGCACTCCAAAGCGATTAATTTTAGAACCGACATCGACAAAACAAAGCAGCATATATAATTCAATGAATTAAAGAAACTTTGAATAATAACTGCACTGAAAAAAAAATTGAAGTATTATCAACTACGCGATGAGGTTGAGCAGTCCTCGTTAAGTCAATAGTCATTTTATGTTTAGTTAACCAATCGGCGGTTGATCCACAGAAAGGCATGTCGTTGAGCCAACTACGCGATGACTTTGCCGCCAATTTGCTATTCCTTAGAGTTGAATGTATTACGGATGATACAATTCTAATATGTATTTAAATTAAAAAAAAGAACAAAACTTGAAAGACATAATCGATTGAATTTGAACGAAAAAAATAAATGTTGAGCTGTCTACGGTTTGACCGTGAATTGATAGAATAAAAACATTAAACAAACTTCTCTTTGAAAATTGAATCCAATGACTCATAAATCAATCGAAAAAAGTTTGCAATTAAATTAATGATCTTATAATAATTTGAATGCAATCTTTTGTTACTATCACGTCAATACATTTTTTTGATAAAGTAAATGAAATTTTGTTGATATACCCGGCTGTAAATTTCAATAGAGGCCAAGTCAGGTTGATGCAATTATATTATATAGCTAAATGGGATAAAAAGAAAACTTGAAAGACATACATATAATATTCAGTATGACAATATGATAATAGTCACATTTGAATATTATACATACAGTACCTCTCTCTATAAAAGCGTTTTTCCATCGGTTCCACTTGAAAAAATTAACAATAACAAATTTTTCAAACACATAAACAATAACAAATTGTTTAAACAAATAAGCAATAACAAATTGTGTAAACAAATAAGCAATAAAAAATTGTTTAAACAAATAAACAATAATAAATCGTTTAAACAAATTAACAATAACAAATTGTTTAAACGAATGTACAATAACAAATTGTTTAAACAAATGAACAATAACAAATTATTTAAACAAATTATCAATAACGTACGCGCATGTAAGCACCACACCTGAAGCATTTTATATGTCGATGTATATCTATACATACCCGCTGAAAGCGCGTAAGCGTCCAAGGTACGAATGGGACTTTCAGTACTTTTCAGTGCGTGGTCCCGTTAAAAAAAAAATCAAAAACGCGTGACCAAAAAATTCTGAAAAAATTTGGAAAATTTTTGTTCAATGTCCTTAATTATATAAAAAATTTAGAGGAAAATCGAAATCATCGAGGCAAGACTTTGATCGAAATACCGTGGAATGCCTCATACATATAATATTCAAATGTGACTGTATAGTTTTCTCTGGCATTTCACCAATGATATATCATATAAGTAAAGAGAATTCACAAGTGGTCGGTAGCGTAATAGGTAGTTTGTTAGGGTTGTTAGGTCGGATAGATAGGCAGGTAGGCAGGTCGCGGGTTCGATTCCCTGTGGAGGCAGATGAAATCGAAATTATGAAATTGGTTTTTTTTTTGTTTTTTAATGCAACCGGTCTAGAAGCTATGTAAATGAAAAGATATACATATTCAAAAATTTTGCAAGCAATACAAATTTAAAAAAACAGCATATCAGGATTTGTAAACGGTTAACAAATGGTTAAGTTGAGTGGGTTGAATTCAGAGGCTCAAATCAAAACTTTACCTTTGATAACTATAACTAAACTGTGTTCTCAGTGCAACTAATGAAAAGTTATCCCAAAACATGGACGTAGTTAGCTCAACGAAATACCTTCAACTACGCGCGGAGGTTGGCTCAACTACGCCATTGGTTTCGCCGTATTTTACATCACAGCGTAATTGGGTCAACTACGCTTCTGTTATAAGCACTATGCCTTTTTTCAGTGTGAAAAACCTTAAATTGCCAGCCATCGATTTTAAACTCATTACTAAATCTAACAGTTATCAATTCAAAAGCGGTTCAAGACTCGTTACCACAATTCGTCCGGCATGTAAAGATAATTAACGGCAACTTCCTTAACCGTAACAAATACCCCCCACTCTTCAATACTCGATTCCACTGCCCCAACCTCCTCACTCGTCTCTAATACTCAGTCGCTACTAAGATCTCGAAACATCTTGACCGTTTAACAACATCATGTAATGAAAATTGTTAATTTTGATCAAAAATGACTCTTCGAAAATATCGAATACGAAAATCATAGGTAAATAACATATACACACCTGCTCACAAAGAACATTAACTAGTCACTAAAATATCAAAACCCTCTCTCTCGCAGACATCAAAGATCGCAAAAAAACGACCCGTCTCGATACAATGAATTCATAATGAATATCATCCAAGATTCATCAAATGATCAAAAATTACCCATACAAACTCAGGTCAGTCATGACACACAACACATAAACTTATAATGTAGGCCATATCAAAATCTATCATACAAAAGAAGACTAAGATGAATGGAATTTGTAGAAATAATAAATCTGAAGAGGATGCGAATAAGAATCGAAACGTTATACAAGAATTGTCCAATTTTATTTAGAACCACTCGCCGAATCGCAGCCGATTCCTCCCTTCACTAATTCACACTCAAAGTTGGCTTAATTTACACGTAAGGCATTGGACACGCATGGTGCATAGGTTCCGTTATTGATTCTACCTTCAAAACCAAAATTACGAAGTTGATAAAAAACTGAGGGAAGCTTGAACGGGATGTCACAAATTACGTGAAAAAAATCAGGATGATTTAATGTCTAGTTTCCAAGAAATAACCATTAGAACCCGACGGTTTTGGTATTACACTGCGACCTCGATAATCGGTACCTCGATCGTTGCAATTGCAGCGTAGTGGGAGAAGCGCCAAGCCAATCGCGTCAGGCCGCTGTCAGCCACTAGCGGCGCAGAGACGGTTCTGTGCAATGTGCGCAACCCCACTTCTTGCAAGAGTCGGTCCCGACGGATTCCGATTATCGAGGTCGCAGTGTATAACGTAAGTTGCGCAAGCGGAAGAGCGCGTGGAGGAGGAACGGAACGACGATCGGAACCAATCGGAACGTTGCCACGATTGTCGTGCTCACACACACAGAAGAATACGTCGTCTGTATATGAAGCTTTTTTGTGTATTGGGGCAGAGCCGGGACAGTTCCGGCAAAAAGTTGACTCGCAGAGTGAAGAAGTTATAGGTTAAGAACACTTGATAGAATAAATGTTACGACAGTAAAATATGTATCTATCGTATTATCTATTGGCACTGAATTAATATTATGCGCTTTTTAAATGTATTTACTACAAATCGAGATAATCATCAACTCTGTAAATAAGCTCATGCTGTGTAACTTTTCATTAGGTTGTCGCGGAGGAACTACTTCAAGTATCATTAAAGTCCCTCCCCCATTGCTCATTTGAATAAGAGGGGATCGTTTTAAACAGGTTTGTGTATGAAAAGATACTTTTGTATTGTTCTGTTGTAAAATAAAAAAAAACCATTGAATAATACACAAATGTTTGATTTAAGAAATTGTAGATGGGAGACCATAGTTTCAGTACACATTAATATGAAAAATAAGATTACTTAAATTCTTTTAAGAAATTCAGTTTGTCCTTAGAGAGATCAGTTTTTACCATTCTCCTCTAACTGCAATTTAAATTATTCAACAAATTTATTTACCGTTTACGGTATTCGTGAATAAATTCTAACCATGGCCTTTGTGTTTATTAGTAAATTAACTTGTCTCGATATTATTCATTAGTGATTCTTGGGCCACACGCAAAGTTCGTAAGTGCGCAAACGACTTCACCTGACTTTAGCGATTAATTTTTCATTATTTTTACGATCTCACTGTCCGTCCATGACCCGTCGTTACGGTTTTATTTCCAGTCTTAAAAATGGCAACTCGAGAGTATTTCTCCTTATACATTCTCGCTATAGTGCGGTAATCCAAAGAAATCTCAACAACCAATTTTTCGTCGAATCAACAATCGCCCAAATCGACTGGAGAGAATTTTTTTTCAATCGTCAAGACTCGAATGAAATTTCGAATTGTCTTCACTGAGGTCGACGTTTATTTTAATAGCATAACCTCCCACTAGTTCATGTCCATTAGGGTAGATTTGATTTTGCGAAATTCTCAGATTCCGTTTTCAGGTTAAACAAATGGAATGTGTTAATTTTTCTGAACGCATATGAATTTTTTCGAAATTTTCTCATAGTTTTGAAATTTTTAGAATGGCTTTATTCAGGTATTTTTTGGCCGAGTGTCTTTGAAACTTTTTAAAGCTGACGATAAATCTGTGTGCAAAAACATATACAAAATTTGCAATTTTTGGTTTACATTTCAGAATGTTTTTTATAATATTTTAAAACTATGAGCAGCTTCTAAAAAAATTCATATGCGTTCAGAAAAATTAATACATTCGATTTGTTTAAGAAAAAAAGGACTTACTGTAAAATTGTTGAATAATTACTTGTTTGAAAAATTTGTTAATGACTTTTAGGCAATATTATTATTGATCATTGTTGTTTATAGCATGCCAAATGTTGCTGAATTTTTGTTTGAAAAAAATCTCATTGTCATAGGAAAATTTTTAAATCATTCCCGGCGATTCCGTGTAAACGTAGCGTACGTTTACACGGACGTACGTTTGTTCATGTTTAACATTTCTCTTTAATTCTATAGTTTTTGAGTTACGTTGCATCTTTCAAAATTTGTTTTTTTAGGCAAAAATGAAATAACTTTGCGAGAAAAGATCGTAAAAAACTTTTTAAAACAAGAAAATGAGCTTCGGCTAACCCTTTCAAATGTATCATAGATGAAAGAGACAAAAAAAATGTCTTGATGCTATGCGCCCCATTCTCTATATGTCCGAAAAAAGACCAAAAAACAGTCACGTATAAAAGTGCATACCGGGTTGAAAAAAAATCATAAAAAATATTTTTTTCAAAGCGAAACAAAGCTGAATTCTGTCCAGTCAAAACGCCGTTTTTTTTAAAACTCGATTATCTTTTTTTTTACGGAGTTATACAACTTCTAGTGCGGCAAAAAATTTCGACGGATGTATACAAACTTTTGAGCGGCAGTGTACATTCGATAGGCAACATGCCGATTGAGCTTTGGCACAAATCTTCAGTAGGCCAAATATATTTAATGAAATAATAATAAATACCTTCACAATATTTTTTTTATACTCGTGAAATAGTAAAATAAAAAATCGGAAAAAAGTGATGAACAAGCTTGCCATCAGTTCTATAAAACTGATTGCTAATCACAAAAGTTTATGACATATAAATTTCAGAAAGAAAACTGAAACAATTTCATGATTATTCCATCCTCAAAATTACCTTCTTAACAGCCTGGTAGATAATAATATTGCCTCATTGTTCACGATTACGCGACATGATTGATTTTTAACATTTTCAGGTGTGCCATGCGCAAATGTCGTATACATATGTGCGCACCAATTGATTTACGATTGCACGAAGCTTTATTTATTTTCACCTGTCGCTCAGACGTTTCGGACAGAGCCACGAACGGTTATACCTTCTGATAACGTTCACGCGTGCGTGCACACGCAGATGGAGATCCGGTTTCGATTTATTCGTACGGTATCTTTATGCACACGGGCTCCAACGACGTAATAATTCCAAAATGAGGGTTAATCGGCACAACCGAAGAAGTGAAGTTTTTCCAACCCCCAAAAATACCAAAAATTGTGTGCAAAAATTGGAGACAAGCACAATTACGAAAGTATCTCTAGTCTTCTTACAAAAAGTTGTGAAATAAATAGACATGAAATTCACAATACGCATTGCCAAACACATGTAGTTGCCTAATATAACGTTAAATTTACACGCATGAGGTTCAAGGGCGGAACCGGAATAAAAAAATTCGAAAACATGTTATTGGTGAAAATTTAAAAAACAGTGAAATCAAGGAAAATTGTCAACAAAGCAAAATTATCAATAAAAAAAATGAAAAATACTTGGCGAGTTCGTTTTTAACGGACGATAAGTCAATACAGTTTTTAGTAAACAGGTGTACACCAGAATGTCAGTAATGCTCAGTAAAAAAACTCGCCAAGTACTTTTTATTTTTTTTTATTGATAATTTTAGACACCAAATCATCCATCGATAGGAAAAAGAATCATAAACTTTAATATGGATAGAATGTTCTTATTTTAATTATAAATTTATAGTTTTCCTTGTCAGATGGACTGCACAAGCTATATTATAGACACCAAATTATATTTCGATGAGAAAAAGAATTATAAACTTCAATATGGATAGAATTTTCTTATTCTAATTATAAATTTATAACATATATTTATATTTATATTTATAAAAAAAATTGTTTATTACCAGCTTACAGCATTGCTTTATACTATCCCCCCCTTTCCTAGTAAGGCCGGGGCTGCAGCCCGCACCCTACACCTTTTCCATTCTGTATCGCAATTCTGCCGAGAGTGAAGGGAAAACTACAGAAAAACCTTCACTGATACAGACGGTAAACTACCTAAAAGACCGTCGGTAGCAATGCGAGCACGCTTTAGCACGACTGTCGTCAGTCGGTTAGGTAGTTACCTCCTCCATTGTGATCCAGTGAGC
The DNA here is from genome assembly GCA_946863875.1 of Alloplasta piceator. Taxonomy (NCBI): domain Eukaryota; kingdom Metazoa; phylum Arthropoda; class Insecta; order Hymenoptera; family Ichneumonidae; genus Alloplasta; species Alloplasta piceator. The sequence continues at coordinate 20,006,587 of OX333075.1, forward strand.
CAGTCGCTTGCACAGTTAGGTAAACCACCATCCGAGCAATAAGAACCGCGTTGGCAGGCCTCACCGAAACCGTACAATTAACCGCCCACTCATCGTAATGAGGTCTTTGGGATTCCGAGACGGAATTCCGAGGTCTTTGGGATTCCGGGATTCCGACACGATTACGAGACCCGCGCTCTAGCCACTTGGCCACTGCTCTCCTTTATTTATATTTATATTTATATATTTATAATAACTTTAATATGGATAGAATTTTCATATTCTAATTATAAATTTATAATTGTCCTATGGACTGCACAAATTATATTTAAGACACTAAATCATCCATCAATAAGAAACAGAATCATAAACTTTAATATGGATAGAATGTTCTTATTCTAATTATAAATTTATAATTTTGCTTGTCCTATGGACTGCACAAATTATATTTTAGACACCAAAATATCCATCGATAAGAGAAAAAATCATAAACTTTCAAATGGATAGCATTTCCTTCATTTTGCAGTGGACATAATGCAATTAATACTGAGATTCATAACTTTTTTTCTTCAACTCACACCACACATCAGATTCTGAATATCAAATCTACCAACGATGAATAAAAAAATCATAAACCTCATTATGGATAGAATTTTGTCCACTGCGTAGCGAACAAAATGCTATTATTCATTGCACAACAAACAGAATTCTTTATTGTGCAGTAAACAAAATAGTATTAATATTGAGTTTGACTACTTTTTTTCTTCAACTACTAACATCACGAATTAGATTCTGGATACAAAATCTTCCATGCATTGGAATTCGTTGTCAGTTGTCAGAATAATTAGGTATAACCTCTTCAACATAATTTTGGACTCTTGGCATAAAACGTTCTCTTTTTACAGAATATTAAAATCTATTTCAGCATCACTTTCTTCATCTATATCTAATAAATCTTGATCACTCTTATCCGTATCATTAGTTATTATTTGAAACGAATGATCGATTTGCTGGAAAAAAATATAATGACTTTTTTCTTATTATTCGCCAAAATGACTGAAGTGCGCTGTAAGCATCTAAGAAACGATCTGCAACGCTACGCGTGACGTGGCGTAGCAGACGACATGGTGCGAAAAAATCGTCAAAGGAGAACACGAACACCTCAAAGCAGATGTGGCCTCGAACGAAAAAATAAAAGCCGATATCATCGCTATGCCAATAGCTACAGCCTTTGTATTGGTCCCATTCGAACGAGAAAAAAAAATCTTTTTAATGAGCATGATTAACGTCTCTAACACTAGATAATTCATAAGATATGATTAACGAAAACTTAAATATGTGGCTAGTTCATGATGCTTGGTGTATAAGAGACTCGGCGCGTCTCGAGGTCCGTGAATTTGCCGGTAAATGTACTTGTCTCGAGACGCTACTGCGTCTCTTGATTCCAAATGCCGATTTTCCAATTTGATGTAATGACATTATAGTACCGCCACCTTACATTACAAATTATCGTTCAAATGGTAACGTTTTTAAGCATTTTTTCTTTCTTCTAACTTTTTTAACCCTTCCCGGACAGCAATATGGAGTCTGAATGAAACGCTGTAGATTCCTTATCTAAGATGTGGACGTCTAAATACATTTTCCGAAAGAAATCTCAGTAAGTTCAGAAAGTAGTCGAATGCGCCACTTTGAGGAATGATTTTGATATCTGTGAAAAGATGTCTTGAAAATAACGTTTTTCATACTTCTCCAAAAAAATATCGTAAAGACTACTATTTGGAGATTTCTTTACAAGTCATCGTCAAGATAACTTTTTGAGGGTTTCTTTAAAATTATTAAAAATTAATTTTTTTCTTATTTCTATCGTTTGCGAAAAATTTTAACACGTTTTTTTTTTATTTACATAGCGTCTGGGCCGATTGCATTTTTAAGACATTAGAAAAACACTAAATTTTATCATTTCAATTTCATCTGCCTCCACCGGGATTCGAACCTGGGACCTGCCTGTCTATCCTAATTAAGAACCTAACACGCTACCTGTCACGGCTACCAATAACTTATATGAATTCTTTTTACTTATATGTATATCCGTGGTGGAATCCCAGAGTTTAAGGATGTATGAGCGCTACGTGGTAGTCAATACACATGATCTCATTGAAATTTTGCAGAAAGAGAACATTAGGTAGTAATATTTTGCAAAATATTAGTAAAACGTACATAGATGATTTTCGGGGAGCATAAAATATTAAATTAATTACGTTTTAAGAATTATTTCGTTCGGAGTAACTGACTGACTCCGGTGGTGTATCGTATGCTCCCCAGCTTTAACCTCCAAATAAAAGTGAAGAAGGCCGTGTTTAGCTTGATATATCTAATTCTAATGTTCGTTGACCCCTGTTTTTCGATGTATCATCATAATCCCTGACATTCAATGGATATACTTGATGTTTTTCATCTACGGTATCATATATTCAAACGGTGGAACTGTAGAAAACAAAGAGTTGCAAAGTCAACCTTGCCGTAAGCTCTGTGTATAACCATGAATAATGCTACATTTTCAATTAATAGTATCTTGCTTAAATAGTCGTTAAGGGGCCTTGAAATTTTTGGAGGACTGAATATTGAACCTCGACAATATCATATAAAAAAATCAGCGTTTAAGCTTATCCTAAGCCTAGTGCTCATTATCACGTAGTTCATCTGGATTTTCGATTTCTAATAACTTTTTCATATATTCGGACGAATAATGCGTGATTACCAAATATTTATGTAGTCTCTCTATTTCCCGACAGGCTTGTCGCCCGCGGCGTTACGGTCGCATGATGTTATAACCTAACCATACACAATCACAAGTAGTATATGATCATAATATATATATGACTTTCCGGACGAAGTGTCGAAGCTTAGGAATTCTGTAACTGGGTATGAGGATAACGACGATGAACGTTACCGTACCGACACACGGTCTTTAGGCCTCGTTATACCTACCGAAACTTGTCGTTCAGACGTGTTAACAAAAAATACATCCATAATGAAAAAACTATTCTTCTTTGTGATTTCTGTCATGGATATCTTACAGATATCTTATAAAGATATCTGACAGCTGATTTCATTCCGAAGGTCTGTTAAGTAATTCTTATTTTAGCTTCTTCAGACTAACGTCTGCGACATATCATACGTGTTGCTCTAGAAGTAGTATTGAAAAAGAGTTCGCGAGGAAGTATTTCTGACTTTTCTATTAGGTTACTTTTACGGAATATCCTGAAGATATCTTGTAAAAATATCTGACAGTTGATTTCATCCCGAATATCTCTTAACCCTTTGTGCCATGATGGCACTCTGAGAGTGCCACCTGTTTTAGAATCATTTTCTGAGCAATTTCGAATGAATTTTCTAACTTTTTTTTGGTGTTTTAGTATCAGTTATACATTCAAGAATAAGAATTAATGTGCAATAATTAAAAATCATGAATGATTTTGTTTATGTGCATAGACAAACCTCAAACCTTTGTGTCACAGATTTTTCCTTTAGTCCAATCGGCTTGAAATTCATTACTCGGGGGTTTTTGGGGTCGCTAATGACGAATCTGACATGAGCTCCGAATTTCAAAATTGAAAATGGTGGATCCAATATGGTGGACGGAAATTCGCGAAACGGTGCAAATATGATGGAAATGTAGATTCTTGGATTTTTGGGGTCGCTGATGACGAATCTGAGCTCCGATTTTCAAAATTCAAAATGGCGGATGAAATATGGCGGATAAAAATTTCCAAAAAGGTGCGAATATGATGAACATGTATATTCTTGGATTTTCGAGGCCACTGATGTCGAATTTGAGCTCCGAATTTCAAAATTCAAAATGGCGGATCCAAATATCCAACAATATTCATAAAACCGGATCGATAAATCCAAGAATCTTCCACGGCAGTCTCGCCGCGGAAGATTTTCGTTCTCACAGACGAAACTTGTTGTCCCTGTCCCATGTCTTTTGGGCACTGAGGCCTACGAGGGCATACTACTAATTACAGAAAAGCGCCAACACCAGGGACATGTCTAATATAGTGGATTAAAAACCGGGGCAACTATCCCCCCGGGGCAACTATCCGGCTTTTACCCTATAAATTTTTTGATCCCATGTAACTTTAATATTTCACTATAAATCCTGTATAACTTTGAGAAGTAACCTCTTCAGAAGTTCTAAAAAAAAGTTAAAATATTGAATGGTATAGTTCTTATAAAAAATTTTATCGCTGGGGTACAAATGATCTCAGTGTATCAAGTATGTTATTCTGCAGAAGTGTGTCAAGTACGGGTTAATCCCATCTGGAGCGCTTTGAAATTCCAGGGAAGATGAGATGATATACTATTGAAAAATTCCATTAAATTTTTGTTTTTACTTTTATGACCACTCATAATTTTTGAAAATGAAAAAATAAATAATCTTCCTCAATAATCACGGCAAAACTGACTATAGAAACTGACCATACCTCATAGAAAACCCTAAAAAAACGATTGAAGATAGCAAAATCTGCTTAGGGGATACGAATCGAGTTGCAATTCCACTTTTTCAGCGGTTTATTTATCCGGAATTTTCGAAGTCAACCGAGACGACCCGAACGATTATACGCAGTGGAGTCACGGTCTGGGAAGGCCCTTTCAATTAGGGCTTTAAAAATGATCTGGCCTCAGAGCCATCGGCCAAACGCTGGTACGGTTATCTGATCGACTGTTTGTGGTTTGCGCACTTTTTCAGAAGCGCGTGCTTCATGATGCTTCACCATGGCGCAGTAATTCGAAACTATTCGTTTTGTCTGCGCGTATGCATATTTTTTTCTTCATGAAAACATTATAATACGATCGTTTAAGGCGGTCGAGTCAGCGTCAAAACGGCGATTTTTAATAAAAATGTATAATTTTTGTAGAATGCCTACAAATATGATGTATCGTCCACCATTTGAGGTACCAAATGAACAATTTTTTCAGGCTAGTTAGAACGTTTAAGTTACACCGATTTCCTGAAAAACCTAGTTTTGTTTTCTTGCACTACTCAGCGCGTTAGTGATTCGGTATGAGACGAGACTGTCAAACGTCTTGGTCAATTTTTCTCGCGTTCGTTGTTTGTTTCAATGTTTTGTCTCGATCGTTTGCTGTCAAGATCAAGCCGTGTTTCGAGATAAAATTAGCCAACGGACAAGCGAGATCGAGCGAGAATCTCGAAATCTATGCTTGTGGAAGAACGTTTTTCAAGCCTGTCATATATATGAGCAGCTCCGCCAAATATCGGGGTGCCATTCAACATTGAATTTTAGAACAATTGTATTTTTGCATATCGTTTATATACGATAATAGTACTTATTCATAAAATTATATCCCTGTTGATTTATATGCTTCCGGAAAAAATACATAATTTATCGATTTTACGAATAGCAAAGTCAACTTTGTCCCCCATTTTTTCAATCCTTCCGTCGAGCTAACAAAAAACTAGCAAATATGCTTTGGGAAATCCAACTTTTAATTTCGCAATAAATAATGTTTATCGCGTTGTGAGAGTTACATTCACAGAATGAATAAAGATTTGAGAACCTCTTCTATTTTTCAATGTCCGTACCGTAAAAAAATAGGTCTTTATATACATACTTAGCAGACACTCTTAACTATAGTACCTTCACTCTTATGCCAAATAGTACGGAGAAATTTAAGGAACGGCACAATATCAAAAATTTAAGTGACATTTGCGTGAACGAATATCGAGTGAAGAAGGTGCACATAAATGAACTTAATTGCCTCGAAGGATAATTTTTATGCGATTTTTTAATTTTTTTTCGATTCTTCTTCATTATACGTAGTGCTAACAACGAATTTTTAAAAAAATCTTTAATCCAATTTTTTTGAAGAATTTTTTTTAATTCTTTCCATCTTACTTATGATGTAGTAACACCGTTTCAAATGACAATAATATTTTTTGGTACGAAATCTTTGATTTTCCTCTCCTTGATATCGTTCATTTTCAGGTGACTGAATAATTTTACTTTTTTCGGCACAACTGATCACAACCCAGTTTTGCTCAAACATTCCGATGTACATGACGATAATCCATAGCAATTTTTATTTCTATTGCGAATTTTTTTTTTGATGGACATTTAAGCCAAAATACTTTTTTCGGTCGTTTTCGCTCATATCGCTATTTACAGCGTAAAAAACAATAACTTTGGGGCTTTAGTAAACATTGATTGACATTCTACAAACATTGAGAAATAGGAATTTTTTTAGATTTCTTGAAACATTTCAACTTCTTGAAAATTGTACGCAGACACAGACGACCCATCAGTGTGACCGCGGAAGCATTGGAATTACAGTGTGGGCACTGAAGGTTTCAAAATTTTTGACGTTTGACTCGCCGTTGTGAATTGGTATAAATGACATAAGCGACCGAGAATCTCGAAAAACAAGATGTTATCGAAACAAGATCGAGACAAGATCTGAGCTCGCCTCTCAAATTCGAGAACAAGAAAAAGCCCTGCTATATTCATTCGAACCGCTCGACGGATTTGGTTCTGCAACGTCTCATTTTTTCGTAACGCTTTTTCCCACAGGATGGAAGCGATGCATTTTGATTGAAGTCAAAATTGTGACCAAGACAATGCCTGGAAAGTTCAAAATAGGCTAACATTTTCAAAACAGGCCTGTAACTGTGAAATAAAGGGCTATAAAAAATGAAATAAAGGGCTAAAAAAAAGTGTCACGAAGAAAATGAGACGTCGTAGAGTAAAATCCGTCGAGCAGTTTATTATGAATCACGCCCAGAATGTAGAACTCAAAATTCGGTTTTTCAAGAAACGGTACATCTTAAGGGTTCTAACTAGTCCCAAAAAATTGTTTGTTGGTACCTCAAATAGTGGATGATACATTATATTTGTAGGCCTTCTACAAAAATTAGAAATTATTATTAAAAATCGCCGTTTTGGCGCTGACGCCGCTGACTCGACGTGCCTAAGGAGTTATACGCAGTCAGGAGATGAAGAAAAAGCGATTTTTCAAGAAATTTTTGTGGAAAGACATTTTAATTTATTAACGTAAAATCTTACATGCATATTTTTGGTAACTTTTAACTTCATATTAAAATTTGCCTTTTCAAAAAATAATGATTCGTGAAGCCACTTTAGCCGATCTCCAGGAGGACCTCTAAAAAACGGCGTCTTGTGGTGAGCAAGATGATATATCTCTGAATCAGATCACCCAAAATAAAAACACATAGCTTCCTCATTTGTTTTCGTCTATCGTCAGGCCTCCTCTATGAGGTCCTTCTTGACCACCGTTATTTCATGTATGTTTATTTTCATGGCTTCCTCATAAAGAAAGCTTGACGAGAGACGAAAACAAATAAGGAAGCTATGTGCAAATTTCCAATTTGCACGATTTATTCATCATTTTCATAAAATTTTAATATTCTACGATCTCTTGCTGCTCATTCAATATCAATTTATTCATCACCTTATGCATTTGTGCGAAGTTTCATCCAGATACTTGCAAAATTACGAAAGCTGAAACGCTGATAATAATTTTTTGAAAATTTCAAAAAAAAATTTCAGCCAAGCCCCCCATGCATTTTTTCCAAAATTCTATATTGTTTTTCCTTGGTATTTAATGTGTCAGCATAAAACAATTCACCTCGATAGATGCAAAATTACAAAAGCTACAGAGCTTACACTTTTTTTGCGAAAAATAATAGTTTTTTTTAAACCAAACGTCTCGAGCAAAGTTTCCCAAATTCAATTCAAATAGTTCTTATTATAAAGTGTATCTACACATAAAATTTCAGGGTGCCAACTGCAAAACAGCTGCTTAATTACGAAAGTGTTCACAAGCATTTTTCTGGAAATGTCTAAATTTTTTTTAGAACAAACCTTTCTAGCGTTTTTCACCAAATTTGACCCTAACAATTGTTATTATCTAGTGTATTTGTGCAAAAAATTTTAGCCCGATACTTGCAAAAATGCGAATGTAAGAGCGTTAACAAAATTTGTTTGAAAATTTCAAATTTTTTTTTGAAATGAACCTCTCAAGCGATTTTTCTGAAATTTAGTACTATTTATTGTTGTCATTGAATGTATCATCATAAAAAAATTCAGCTTCATAGATGCAAAATTACAAAAGATGGAGAACTTTGAAATTTTTTGCGAGAAATTACAATTTTTTTTTAAACCTAATCTCTTGAGCGATTTTCCTCAAATTCAATCCCAGCCGTCCTTATTATAAAGTGTATCTACATAAAAAATTTCAGAGCGATAACTTCAAAATTACGAAAGTTAGACGACGAACAAACAATTTACAGAAAATACAAAGTCTCGCCAAATTGACAATTATTTTACAATTTTTAAAAATTTGCACTGAGTATAGGGACATAGATGATCTACTTGCATACTAAATTTCAACTCGATAACTTAAACCGTTCTCTAGATATATTCATTTTAATAAAAGCACAAACCGTACACACACACACACACACACACACACACACACATACATACATACGTCCGGACATTTTTTCTGAATGTGATTTCTCGACGTTTTGGGACATTTTGAACATACTGACATGAAAATTGCGAAAAATTTTTGTTTCGCGTAAACAAAGCTTCCTTCATGAGGAAGCAAAATAAAAAAGATTACGTTAATACAAGGTATAATCGAGTATTTAATCGAAGGAATAAGCAAAATATTTATATTTAACAAAATGGCAGCATCTCAAAAAAAAATCGATTTTTGATGAAAATTTTTGCCTTAAATTGATTAAAAAATGGAATATATGAATGTGGAATTATCGGTCAAAAAACCTTCGATTAGTTACTGGAAAATATATATTTATAAAGCTGGTGTAAAAGTTTGAGATTGATCGCGGTTATGCCGATTCTGAGAAATTTTGCTCACCGACTTTAAAAACGCAGTTTTGAGGAAAACGTGTTCAAAGTTTCAAAAGCACTTGACACAGTAATTACAGGTTTACAAATATGCCTATAACTTCGAAAGTATTTGTCGGAATGACATGAGAACTTTTCTGTGTATACACTTAAATATATGTACGTTACGAAAATAAAATATAAAAAAACGATTTTTTGAAAATCCTGACTGCGTGTAACCCCTTAACGGGAGGTGACCGTCGAGAGGCATGAAAAATGCATGAACTTTGGGATTTAAAAAAAAAATAATATAAATACTTTTCGAAATGGTTTTTAACGTCTATTCTTCTATCGATGGAGAGAAAATTAAAAAATAATCCAAAATGGCGGCTTCATCTCCCGGCAATTAAAATAAAGCAAATAAAACCGTGCATGACGGGTTTCGGTGTGAACGGGGCTCTCCACAGTTCTGGCAGTTCATCCGAAACAAAAACGGGTTTTAAATTGTTAAATTAGATTAAATTTGGGAGGACTTATCGATTTTCGTTTAAAAAAACTCTGAATAACAAAATGCCATCAGTTTGAAAAAAAACCTAAATTTTTGCCCTGTTTATTTGCTTTTTTTTTGCTTCAACGACCGAAAAAACTATTCCTAACTCAATTTTCGACAAAAATCGCTTCCTGATGGTCCCGAAAATTGAATTTCCGTTCAATTGTGGAGAGACTCATGTGTTCATCCGTTGGAGCTGTAGAGCGCCTCGCGCGCTGAAAAACGTTATTCTCAGAAAAACGCATTTAAGTTTAACATTATAAAAAATAATCTTTGATAATTTACCTTAGGTATGAAAATATTCTTTTACCCACGTGACTTAAACACTTTAAGGATGCAAATTGTGTACAAAAAAAAAAGAAATCCAATTGTTCATCGTCATCAACGGTAACTTCCCCTTAAGAAGCGATAGTTTTCATTTATTTTATGACACTTCTGTGAGGTTGATTCCTTATTTGAGCTTTGTTTGGTTCTTTTGATGGTGTTTGTGTGAGATTTAAAACCAAGACCTTTATGACCAGTGTGATGCGCACACACACCCACCAACACCCACACACACACACACACACACACACACACACACACACACACACACACACACACACACACACACACACACACACACACACACACACACACACACACACACGCACGCACGCACGCACGCACGCACACACACACACACACACACACACAGAAAGAGAGAGAGAGAGAGAGAGAGAGAGAGAGAGAAAGAGAGAGAGAGGGACGAGAGTAAACATGCACACAAGAGAATACAAGGTACCAGAGAGGGTAGCTATGGAATCCACGTGTCCAGGCTCGGGAAGTTGGAGCCCAGCGAGCTCTTCTCTGCTTGCCAGATGACACGACGAGCTGTGGCATCGGGCCGCCTTTTTCGACCCACGCGCCCGAAAACCTCTCTTGTACTCTCGTGCGGTCTGTTGGCATCAAAAGCATTTTTTTTTCAAGAAACAAAACGCGAAAACATCAGGGCGCGAGCCGTTCGAATCGATTCGAGAATGCGTTGCCGCATCACACTGTTCTTACGGAGCCTGTCTTAGAGGACGTAGTCAAAGCCTCTGTAAGTTTGTTATTAATCTGAAACTTATAGGATCGATGTCCAGGAATCAGCACATGCCGTTAGTGATGATAAAGTTGCGAATTGGAGAATTTGGGTTATCATTTATCATTAATAAGTTTTAAGCTTCTTGTTCTTTTAGGCCACTTCCTGAATTTTGAATCGATTTATTGGGTGTTTGATTTGAGTAAGGGGTAATCAACTGCATCAAGAATGGTATATTTTTAAAGGATTTTCTGTGATGTCCTTCGATGACTTTTGATATTTTGTTGTGTTTTTAAAGTCGGTGAGCAAAATGATGAATTTAGAGAATTTTGAATTTTTTTAAATCGTGAAAATCCACAATTAACATCGAATTTTTCGTTTAATTTTTTTAATATAATACCTTGTACTGATTTGAAACGATCGTGAAATTTTCCGAAAGGTGTTTTTTTTGTTTGAAAAAAATGCATTTTTTTTAAGTTGAGCAATCATGTAATTTTGTAATTTTGTGCAGTCAAAATTACATGATTGATCAACTTCACTTAACTTAGAGGTAAAAAAAAAGTTTTACCAAAATTTAAAAATTCATATTTTTGAAACAAAAAAAAACACATTTCTGAAAGTTTCAGGATCTTTTAATATCAGTACAAGGTGTTATATAAAAGAAAATAAAACCAAAAATTTAATGATGATCGTGGATTTTCTCGATTTTGGAAAATTCAAAATTCTCTAAATTCATAATTTTTCAAAAATTTGTTTCGGAATATTTGTTTTTTCGTAGTTCCAAGTATACTCTTTAAAATGAACCCAGAACGATTTTTCGTAACTATAATGGTTTTGGAATATTTAAAAAATAAACTTCAAAAAATGGTGAAATTTTGAATTTTCGAAATCATTCATTATGAGGCTTTGTGATAACGTGTAGGGTTTTGTAATTTTCGACGATATTGAGTGATCCTCTGATGACATTTCCCGTAATTTTATGTTCTAATTATTAACACGGTCGAGGGAGGCGATGAAAAAAGTTCGATCGAATTTAAGTTCAAGCTCAAAATGGATCTTAAGATAAAAATCATCATAAGATAAAGATCAAGTTTGAACTTAGGTCTGATCGATATGAAGTTCGCACTAAAGATTGAACTTAAGTATGAACTTATAATGACATTTAAGTTAAAACTTAAGATTCAACTTAAGATCGAACTTAAGTTCCAATTTAAGATGAATCTCAAGTTTGAACTGAAGTGTCACTATAAGGTCATACTCAAGTTCAAACTTTGGTGCGAACTTTACATCGATCTTAAACTTAAGTTCGATCGAACTTAATTATTTTAACAATTAATGTCAAAAAAGATGGTCGAGGGAGGTGATGATAGAAGTTCGATCGAACTTAAGTTCAAGCTCTAGATGGATCTTAAGATCAAATTTCAAACCAAATTTAAGTTCGATCTTAAGATCGGTCCGAAGTTCGCACACAAGTTTGAACTTAAGTATGAACTTATAATGATCCTTAAGTTTAAACTTAAGCTTCATCTTAAATTGGAACTTAAGTTTTATCTTAAACTTCCAACTTGAGCTAAATGGAAAGTTTGATGTTAAGTTTGATCTTAAGATAGATCTTAAGATTTCAAGAATCGGGCCTTAGAATCATAATAGAACGCAACCGAATGCCCAATTATTTTTGATTCAGGATCGTGTTTTTCTCGGGGAATCATTCGTGACCTGGTGTAACCCTTATATTTTGCAACAGGTTTCGAATTGGATAAGGGCCAAGCGCCCTGATTCTAAATAAATTCGGGGATTCCTTGATAGTCGATAATTTCGGATAGCTCGAGTCTGGAAGGATCTTCCATATGCGGTAAGAAGTGGGTCTGCGAAACCAATGTTTACTCAGAAAAAGAAACGCAACGTACGAGGTGAAAAAAGAGGAACGTGATGGTCGAAATAAAGAAAGATGGGGCGACATTAATTGCGAGGTATATATACTTTCGTTACGAGTTTGGTGAGGTTTACTCCTGGCGGTCGACAGAGAGACTACTTCACTTTCGTACATCATCCAACAACAGTCGCCTCTCTCTCTCGTTTCGTGTTTCGTTGAAGCAAAACTATCTCACAGGGTACCTCGTTACTTATTCGGTGCACGCGTATATTGTGTGGCCCGAATATCTCGTGTCATTTCTTTATTAAACGCTCCACAATTACGCTCTTCTCCTTGCCCAAAGTCTCAGCGAGCAAGCGCGATTCCCGCTTCTCGAGTCTACCCGAGTTTTTCATCAACTCTCTCGCCGCGGCTTGAATTAATGCTCCCAATGTTGTAAGGGCGTCCCTCGTATAACATTTGAACATTTTTATTTCTCTCTCTCTCTCTCTCTCTCTCTCTCTCTTTATACCCATGCCGTCAACTTTTTCCTTTCTTCACTCTTACGGTTATCTCTTTCGCTCCTGGTGCTTTTCAACCGAAAGAGCTCACCGGGCACACGAACGCTGCCACTAAAGTGCCTCGAACGAACTGACGTAGAAAAACGAAAAGTATTTCAAGAGAACCGTCGAGTTCTCCCGAGCATCCGAATAGCTCAGATTCTCGATAATTCTCGAGAATGTTGTCAAGATATGGGCCTCCGTAGAATATTTCTTCTTCCTTTTCTCCCGACCCCATTCTCCTGATGCGAAAGTTTACGTCTTTTGGTTTTTGTTGGGCCCGCGGGCGCACATACGAGTTTGTCGTTCGTCAGTATGCGAAGGCTACCATCATACGTATAGAAATGCATGCTGAGCGCAATCTGGTAAAGTCGAAAGGCAGAAGCATTTCGTGAGCCAATGCATCCTACTGATTCTTCATGTAGCTGCTCTTCTAGCAAAAAGAAAAAACTGCCCGAGCGGAAATTTGATTCTGGCTGGGATCAGGACCACCTCAGGGTGGCCTTACAATAACATCCGGCTCTGATCAGGCTACATATCAGGTCCTGGTGAGACTACATATCAGGCTACATGTCAGGAGAATAACGCTATTACCGGACAGGGTGGGATCAGGCTCCGGATCCGGTCCAGATCGCGCACAGTTCATGCCTAATCAGGCGGCTTATCCGGCCCTGATCGCGGACGGTTTCTAGCCTGATCAGGCGCCTTATCGCTTATTTATTTTATTCCACAAGAATTTTATGTGTTTATAGAGTATAGGTACAGTACGAGGAAGTCACCAAAGAACTTTTCGTAATAGGGTTTCTCACGAGGTTTTATTCCTCACGGTAGAGAAATAAATTTTCATGCTCGCGGTCGTATATATAAGCATACTATTCACATCATCCGTATGGGAGCGAGCGTCCGCCGTACTGCGACATCTCGCGGTGAGTGTCGGAACTTACACTCTTGCTCCGTCCCGGATCAGGAAAATATCAGGCTAGCCACATTATTCGGACCGAAGTTTTTTATGCCGGTCCTTAGCACCACCTGATCTATCCCTGACATGGATAATGCAAGGCTAGCCTGACCTATATCATACCGACATATGTTCCGTCTAGGATCTGTGCGTGATCAGGCTATCCTGATCAAGCTATCCTTACTGATGCCTGATCAGGTCCTTATCCGTTATTAGGCTAGCTGGATCAAATTTCTGCTCGGGTGGGAGTCAATGGAATTTTTGACACTCTCTAAGCTTCTAGTTTTAGTCGAAGTGCTATAATTGCAAGAACTTTCCGTGCAGACATTTGTTGGGGCATCCCAGTTTCCAGTACAATCCCGATCGGAATTTCTTAGGGATGCTCTAAAAGGGAATTCCTTGCTAGATCCCTGGTGGGTCTCCAGTGATGTCTCTATTAACTGTAACCGGCAATCTAAAAATTCATATTTCGATTAAATCTTGATTAGCATTTGTTGGGCAATTCCGAAATGAGTATTCCTGTGCAAAATTTTTTTGGGATTTTCCAGTTTCCCGTAAAATCTCGATCGGGATTTCTTAAGCATACCCTAATAAGGGAGTCCTTGCTGGATCCCTGATTGGCCCCAGGTTGATTTCTTATTATAACGCTAAAGCCATATATTTTTTATTCCATCTGTTTTGCGATTACATTAATTGCGACTAATTATAGGCCGCGCTTCAGTAAGTCATTTGGACCACACACGTTCATACAATATTTTTATAGTCATTAATAAAGACAATGGGTGTAACTCAAGTACCTACCGGAAAAGTGCCCATTGTAATAAATATAATTTTTTCAACGATTCTATAGGATTCTACAATAATTCGCTATGGATTATTCAAGCATCTAATGAGATCCGCTCTGGACACAGTCTCGGGTCCATTCGAGAGTCCCAGCTGGATCCCTACCACAATTTTTGCACGGGTTTGTCATCAGAACTCAAAGTAAATATTTTATGTTTAGTTAGAGATACCAGTTAGGTGACCGAAACAGCTCATTTTCATGGATTTTTTTATTGAGCATCGTAATTAGATATTACTACCAAAGTTTGAAATGTCAAGGGTGTACTACCTCAACACTCGATAATTCTTTTGTGTAAAAATATATAGTTGTAACGAGGCTAGAGTTGATGTCCGGGAAACACTTCTCAAAGAGGTCTTTTCCGATTCACCATTCAGAATCCGAATGGCTGTATCGAATTTGTTTTTATTTTTAAAATTCGAAATTAACACTAATTTATCTTGTATTTAATGGAAGCAATTTCAGCAATATCAAATCAAAACTATTGTCCTAGTCAAACCAAATTAATTTTTTTTTCGTTGTAGGCTGGCTTAATACGACTCTATTCATTTTGACGATTTTTTTTTTTTAATGTACCTAGCAAGAAAAAAATTGCGATATAATAGATTTTCATTTAATATCAAAATATTTTTTTCATACTGAGCAAATATGTATTTAAATCAAATTTTTTTTTTATATCTACCTAATATTTTTAAGCGTTTCAATCTTTAAATAAATAGACACGTAAAATTTAAATGTAAAATAACATTTCATCCGAATGTCGCTACACATATAAAGTTTAAAATTTTGTAAAGCTTCGTCTTTTCTCTAAGAGAAGGTAAAAAAAAATACCCTTTTTTATGGGAGCCCTTTTCGAATTCGACCATCTTGCATTTCGGCACAAAGTATTATTAAAACTTCGTGCCGAAATGCAAGATAGTCGAAATGCAAGTATGGATATTTATCCATACTAAAAAATAAGGATATCAAACATAGTCGAACTTGGAAAGGTTATAAGCTTTGAGGGGTAAGTTCGTTTGTGCGAGAGCATCCACCTGAGAGCCACCCGGCGAATTTTTGGAGTACCGACAAATCTGCAGGTACGATCGTATGAGATTACGGGTGTATAGGTATTTAGTAACAACGAATAGTATTTTTTATCAATGCCTGTTTTGTGATGACAGTGAGTTCAAAAAATAAATATATTGGGAGTAAATATTACCCAAGCTTGGATCAAATACAAATATAGTTGATGGAAAGAAAATTTTCCTTCAATTAACCCGTAATAATCACACTTGCCCAGAATATCATAATAGTCATACTGGGACAAATTAACCAGTGCCAACTTTGAGCGAATACTGAAACAAGACGACGCGTTATATTTCCGTAAAAATTTCAGAAACATAATATGAAAATTGAAAAATACGATTTTCTGCTTAAAAGTTCATAACTTTTTCAACTTTCAATATTTTTTCGCAAAAATTCAGCACGATACTCTTGAGTTATATTGCTTTCATAAAAAAAATAGTTTTCAAAAAAATATGACTCCTTATTTACCGTAAACTAGATATTTCGACGCACACCTAGATAGCAGTATGAGTCCGGTTCTCGCCGGTTTACTACTTTTAATATTGGATTAAAAAAAGTATCCGGATCAATTTGACCCACGGTGATCATTACGGGTTAACTAACGATAAGAAATGATCAAATAAATGATTATAGTACCTACGACTAGATCTTTTTACTGGGTGTTAGAATAACTCCACGTACGCAGGATCAGCAATAGCCTCAAGCCATTCCTTGGACCGATATGCTCTTCTAGTCGAACCCCGGGAGTAAAAATTCTGGAACAACAGTTTTACGGTTGGCCGCCCTTATGAATCGTGTGGTGCTTCATTTAATCACCCTGCAGGGGATGCTCGAGTGACGTACACTAGCTGGGGCCCGCGTTCAAAGCACACACGCGCCACCTCTTACTCGTTCACGGGTACCAGGTGTTCCCCTGGTCCCCGATGCAACGTCGAATGAACTGCGCATCAAATATGACTCCCAACCACTTTTCCGAGTACTCAACGAACGTGACATCGAGAACAAGACATCGCTGCGCCTCGGTGAATTTTTCATTCGACGTGTTTACAAAATCTGGACGTCAATAATGATTCCGATGACCTGTCAACTCGATAACGACTTCGAGCCCCCACCAAGTAGCTTACGAAAGTTTTCTTCCAAATTCTGATAAAAAATTCATTGCGGATTGATTTCTGTTCTTTAAATCCAGAATTGCCGGACCTTTGAGCAAGTCTGGACCGTTCACCGTCTTTTTTCCAGTTCCTAATCGTTTGGCTCTACGGTATAACGTGTGTGCGGGCGGTAGAGCGGCCGTTGACGCCACGGCAACGGCGTGTGGCGGGAACATCAGCTAAAGCAGCAGCAGCTGCTGGCTTTGGCCGCTGCTACGTTATGTACGCTATTACATAGTTTTATGCGAGTGTGCTGGCAATGGTATAGAGAGAGAAAGAGACCCTGGTGTATCTTTCTGTTTCACCACAGGCTCTACTTTGACTTGAGTGTTAGGGGAATTGTGCTTTAGATGACATACTTTTGTTTTAAGGTAAATATTTGAAAATTCAAAGGTGATATTAAATAAATCTAAGGTTACACTTTAAAAACGTTTATTTACGAAACATAAAAATGAATCCTGGCGCTATAGAAGATTTAATCATTGAGATAAAATTAAACAAACACCATTATGTCCACCCGGAAAAAACCACTTAGTTGATCCAACCGCTTAGTGCCCTGAGCGCCAGAAGAGAAGTTGGTTGGATCAATTAGATAGTTGGTTGCGTCAACTATTTTTTTCGCTACCACAACTAAGTCGTTTAGTTATTTAGTCGACTTAGTTATGGTAACCAACCATCTAGTTGATCCAACCAACTATCTAATTGATTCAACTAACTTCTCTTCCAGCGCTCAAAGCACTAAGCTATTGGTCGGATTAACTAAATCATTTTATCCGTGAATGTAGGTACTCACACAGTCTAAGTTGACATATGTAATTATCGGGGCACAATTCACAGTTCAACAACTTAGTTCTTGGTGCAACCGCAGCACATAGATTATGGCACCATCGCTTACATAATTGTCATCATAACCTTCGCTTCGATTTACTATATAATTCAGCTATGCCATCTTACCCTACGAGCTACAACTTTGAGGTTACTTTCATTATTCTTCAGTGTTCATAACGCATATTAAACACAGCTCATATCCAAGTAGTTAAATACAACAAAAAACTTACCTGACACAAATTTAGCGGCACAAACACTTTCAACAAAATATTTCAGAGTTATTATAATTAACAATGCACGCAACAGCCAAACAACGCGAGCGGGTGGTCACAGGAGTTTTGGGCGGTGATCCCACTTGTGAGTTAATGAGTAAGCGACGTTTAGGCGCTTCTGGCGCGTATATTTAAATGGATATGAGCACTATGTCATCTTACCTAAGTATGTCATCTTAAGCACAATTCCCCTATACCGTCTCTCTATACACGACTACACATATACCTAAGGTTCCCCCTTACCTCATATAGTATACCTTCGAGTTTCTCGGTAGATATAGGTACCCCCGGGACCATTCGCAGTAAGTACACACAAAACTTGTGAACCAGTACAACTTTCGCACAGCCGTTCCTCCCCTCAACCCGGCAATACACGCTATCCGAGTCCTCCGTGAGTCGCCTCTCGATGCGTGAATTATTCATGAACAAGGATGAGTTAGGTGGCGCGATCGCACAAGCGTGTACTGCAGATTTCGGCCGACACCCCTTGCTCGGACTACCTTGCACACACACAAACACTAACACACACGCACGCAATCCTGAGCAGCTTTTATCCTTGGTTTATTGAACAATTTAATTGGAATGTCGATCGGATGAGTCTCGTAATTTAACTTGATCGGACTTTCAACGTTTGATTGAAATTTCGGCAGTGTCCTCAATTCACGCGGTTTGTCGTAGACGATGTAGGGACCCAGGAACTGACTGACAAGCAGGTGCAGACTTTTATCTGTCTTTCTCGTCGAAAGAAAAAAATCGCTCCTTCTTAATTCCGATGGACGCTGATTTTTCTGAAGTTCCTCTCTACTACCAGGACTATACTGCCTAAAGATCAAGAAGAAAGAAGCCGAGAACAACCTCCCCAGGCGTATTTGTGTTTTCTACGGCCGCATCTCGTTGACAGGCCCAGAGCGATTTACGAGCGGCTGTTCCACATAACGAGGAAGAAAATGTTCGCTGCGTGCGCGCGCGGGCACGAGGGGCAGGTGCTTAAAAAAAATCCGTTTAAAGCTTGCTCGATGAATGCTGGTGGGGTATTCGTCGACTTGAAAACTAACATTGCCGATGCATCATGGAAAATCGTGTTTTACAAGTGTTTTTCATTTTCTGGATGGGGGCAAAGATGCGAAATGCATTAACTTGACGATAAGCTCATACCAGACTTAACCATTAGTTTGCAGAGCAAGTCGAATGACTTGACGAAGGGTAATGAGTACCTTGATGACTTGAAATTAAATTGGAAGTTGATATCAAAGAGGTGGCCAAATAATGGTGGTATCCCGTTGGGTACGTCAATTTGAAGCCGCGGAAGCCAAGAGTGTATCAGAGAGTCGCTGAAGAGTCGCTGAATCATCGAGAGGGGCTCAGACACCAGGCGGTGGTATAGTCGTTAGAAGTGACGCGTCCAGTGAGAGTGTATAGCTAAGGACTCGACGATGAGAGAGTCGAAGCGTTTACCAAGGATACCGGTGAGCCAGGGAGATCCCAGCAGCGGCAGCAGCAGCACCAGCAGCGGAATAAAAACGGAGTGAAAGAGGAGAAGTCAGAGAGCAGTCGATGGGAGAAAGAGGGGCACGCGTGTGTGTCCCTCCGTGAGAGGATGGCGCGTGCCGGCGCGTGCCCCGTAGTCTCGTGCTGTCATCGCATTGGCGTAACCAAAATATCTCTATTTTGACGAATAAATTTCAGTGATCGCCGTTTACTCACCCGGCAGATACGAAATTTCGCGAGCATTCACTCAGCATTCGTGTCTCGATTCTCATTCAAAAGTTTTTACACGTTGCTACCTTTGCCATCGGTGATTACGTTGTTTAAGCCAATATATATACGTCCAGCGGCGCCGAAATAATATAAAATGCTTCTATACATTCTTTGTGGATACTTTATGTATTGAAAAACAAAAATTTCGCTCAATTTTACCAGCAATTACTCGATGATAAATGACGTCCTTCGCAACATTAAAAAAGGTGCCTTCACGGTTGGCATCGTATGTTCAGTAAATGTTCATCGATCTTAGAATTTCAAAAAGATTCTTGTAAACTCGTTGTTATAGTGCATCGAGCCAAACTATTTATTTTCGAAAAATTAAACAATTTATGGCAGTGTGAAAGAACTCATGCGTTTCGCGTCAATCATTTTACTATTTTGTTACCTATGGATAATAATATCAACAATTCCTCTCAATAGACTATAAGTAAATTAGTTTAAGTATTAAAAAAACAGGCGCACTAAAAAATATTGATAACTCTATGAGTTATCGTGTCGACCGTGTCGGGAGAAGGAGTTTCGAGAAAAACTCACTAAACGATTTAAATGCGCTTTTTTCGGAGTTGCCCACAACTAACAAATGAATATGTTTAATTTTCTGTGAACTTACGATTAATGTCCACATCCAGCTTCGTATTGTATAGGGGGAAGTCCCTCAGTACCGAACACTTGAGGTTATTCATTAATAAAACTATTATATATATAAGAACTTCGATTTTTTATATTTTTTTCACAAACTTTGGAGTATTCTTTAGTGTGTTAATGATAGTACAGATTCAAAAAAAAAGTAATACTAAGAAAAATATATTTTTGAATTTAATAGTTAAAATGGTCGAGTCCGAAGAGTGGCACCTAGTACCGCACACTAGAAATATTATTTTAAAAAATAGATTAAAAATGGTTAAACTTTGCAATGATCGCAAATATATTCATCGGAACACTCCAGAATATCTGCGCACGCCTCATTGGCCCATTGCTTACAATTGCCGCACTGGATCGAGTCATTATTGTCATCGAGGTATTTTTTCATTTTTTCCTCGGGCCATTTTCCTTTCGTCATTATTTTTAACTGATTTGTCATCGTAAAATACCACTACAACAAAAACAACATGTTTTACATAAATACTCCAATAAGAAAAAAAAATGGCGTCCGGTACTGGAGAAAAATCGAGTGTCCGGTACTAAGGACTCAACATGCAAGATTAAATAACAAAATGCGTTGTCATTTCACAAGCATTTTGAAATTTAACCTTAATTATTGGAAAGAATACTTAGCAAAAAGCTAAAAAACGGAGCCGCAAAACCCCTATTTTTTAAACAATGAATGTGTGAAAATTACGGCTGACCCGAAATGTTAATCGGCTCAAATGAAAATCAACTCTCGACAACGCGCGCATGCGCACTGCGGCTAGCTCTCGACAACGCGCGCATGCGCACTGCGGCTAGCTCTCTAGCGCCACCGCTACCACTTTGGCCACTGTTCGAACTACGCACGAGAACTATAGTCGTTGCTCTCTAGTTTGACTTATACCAACAGTGTCCGGTACTAGGTGCCGTCCGGCGTTACGGGACTTCCCCCTACTCCCGTGTAATTATATTTATAAAAAAGTTTTTGTCCAATCTGCGAGCTGTTCTGTGATATCGTTCTTGTCGCCCGGTCACGTTATATATTGTAACTTCGGAACCACGTGGAATATTTTGAATTTTCTATTTCTAAAATGAGCCTAGAACTATAGAGAACAATAATCTATATACAGAAAACGATTTTTTGTTTAAACAAAGGCGTATTAAAGGCCGTAATTGTCGCTAGAAGCTTAAACGCTGCGGTGTATAGAGAAGATTCCTCTAAAACATTTCATGATTGATGTTTTCGCAGATTCGAAACAGGTTAGGTCACTTCATCAGAATTATGAATTGCACTGATCAGAAGAGTACGCTTTCTGCCAAGATATTTAAGGCCCAGACAAAGTCTAATGATTCATGTCCTATTAAAACGATTAGATTCTAATATCTTTGCTTACAGTGAATTCTCTTAAGATAGACGTGACGTTTTTTTTAGTATTTCATATACAATATTGCCACGGATTCAAAGTGGGTTAGATAATTTTTTCCCAATTGGACTTCACGCTTGTCCGGAAGATCCTCCTTCGGAGGAGATCTTTTGGGCCCAACCAGAGGGGTGACACTGACCGCTAAAATCAAAACGCTAAGTGTCCGTCTTTTTTGACGCGAAATTTCGTCACTCGTAGTGCTAGTAGTCTTTTGTTCACCGTGAAGCATATATAAGAGTACAACTAGCGCTACGTACAGATTAAAAGAGGAACTAAAAAATGCGGACAGAATGCGTAGCACTTTGAAGTACAGGGATAAATGGCGATGTCACTACCGCGGGCCCAACCAAGTTTTAATAATTCATATAATGCATAGATCTTTAAAGCTAATATCTTGGTCCAAAGTTGATTATCTCCATGTGGGCTTGATAATTTCTTGATATTTCAAAGTCCAGAAAAAATTCTAAAAGCTCAACTCTTCAAAAACGGACAAAGTGTTCCTCGTCGTGATTTTATAGCTGCATAAAGTGGTTCTGACAAATGTTCCTGTGAACATGTGTCGTCATTATCTCAGTAGCCGTTGACAGAAGGAAATTTGTCAATTGCAAACGGATTACGCCAATGAAGGATGCGCTTACCGGTCGTTGAGCAGCCCGACCAGCAAAGTGGGAGAGAAAATTGGAGTGGGTGAGGGACGCATTGCGCCGTTTCGTAGGGTATAGGCGTTTGCGTATGCAAGCATCGCGTTCCGCTTAACACGTCGTTTTCATACCGGTGTCTTCTCGTCGAAGCGTGACCGACGGCAGACACGGGTATACACCAAAGTATATACGTAGGTACATATACATTAGGGGATGATATTACTATGCTGGAAATAACTGAACACACGCGTGTATCTAGTCGAGCGAAGAACCGAGAGTAACGGCTGGCACACGACGTAACCTTAAATTCCCTTCAGCGTCATTTCAAGTTATAAAATTATCAAAAAATCGT
Source organism: Alloplasta piceator (assembly GCA_946863875.1). Lineage (NCBI taxonomy): Eukaryota > Metazoa > Arthropoda > Insecta > Hymenoptera > Ichneumonidae > Alloplasta > Alloplasta piceator. Next base: position 20,029,411 of record OX333075.1, read on the forward strand.
TTCTCAATATCTTGGCTCAATCTTGACCTAATCACAATCTACCATGTAGCTACGATCATTGTTCAGGCTAGATATCGACCAGAATCGACCTTATCCGAGCAGAAGAAGCAAAAGAACCAAAATGGTGATTCCAGCTGGATTGGATGAGATTTTGATGCCAAACGCCACCAACAATGGTGCCACGCGGGTGTCACCAGAAAGGACGCGTCGACATTGGCGCCAAAACCGAAGCTATGGGTCAAAATGAAGAAAAGCCTGCTGGTACTGTGTCTGAGGAGGGTTTGCGCTGACTCTGTTGTCTACCGTCCAGACCTCATGCCGTTCTAAGGCCCCAATCCCCGTTGTGCAATCGGATGAGCAGTTTAGATAAGACGAAAAGGAGAGCGTCGAGGGAAGCATATAGCAGGCCGGTATCGTTCGAAACTTAATGGAAACCACTCAATCTTCGCTCGAGTAGAAGCCCCAAGAAGATGGAATGAAGAAGCGAAGGGGAGAGTAGAGGATTGGTCGGAGTTTTGAGGGAATGGGAAAGATCAGTGAGCAGGTGGGTAATCCTGCCTTCGCTGCAGGTCCAAGGCATCGCATCGCCGTTCTCTTCTCCGAGAATTAAAAAAATTACAAATTCAAATAGGAGGGAGGGTACGGGGGGGGGGCTGAAGAGACCCGGACATTCGAGCGAGGCCCTCATCCCCTCGGCGGTTGATTGGGATTCGCGAGGCACGTGCCCCGTCAATCGTTGCAGGTATTATATACCTTACACGTGTCGTTGATGCTACTCGTGCTCGAGACTGGAATCCCACTCGCCCGGTTACACATTCTGTATCAATGCAAGAAAGATGCACAAGATTGGACAAGCCTGGTAATAACCGGGCAATAACAGTACTTGGAACTTCGGTTCTCGGATGGATTTTTATGCTGCCCTCGCTCTTGTTCGCCCCCCGAATAACGGTACACACTTGGGACATTACCGGACCTCAATATCGCCTTGGCTCTTTCATTCAGGAATCTACATTTGAAGCGATTTTTAAGTATGAGGATCAAACGAGTGGAGAACTGCGACTGTTGAAATACTTTTTTTTGAACATTTTTCGGTCATCACACCGATAAAAATATATTCCATATTAGAAAATTAGTTGAGATGGGTTTTTTGTATTTTAGGAGTTTTTAATAGAATCAACGGTTTATAGACTTTTGACTTAAGGGACTAGTCTACTTTAGAAGAGAAAAAAGCCAATTTTTTAGATTTTTTTCTCAGCTCCTTTGTTGGATATGGCATATGGCTATAAAACTGTTTCTACAACATTGTTTCATCCTTCGAAGATACAAAAAATAATAATTTTTTATTTCGATTCTTTGAATAACCCTTACTTGACACACTGGGGTCGTTGTACCCCAGAGATAAAAATTCTTATAAAAAATATACCATTTAATATTTGAACTTGCTAATTTTTTTATAACTTTTTAAGAGGTTACTTCCCAAAGTTATACGGGATCTATAGTAAAATATCAAAGTTAAATACACTCAGTCAAAAAATTAAAGGAACAGCAAAATTTTCGAGATTTTTCAGCGATTTTCCAAAGGCTGTAACTTTGTTAATTTTGGTCGTAAAAAATTTTCAAAAAAAGCATTTTGAAGCTTGAATCTTCTACTTTTGGAATCTTAAGTCAACATTTTTTTATGGGCATCACCCTCGACGCAGTCGAAAGAAATATCACGGTAAAAATTTTCTCGAAATTTTTGCTTTTTTCAAAACAGTCGATGGGTTTCAAAAAAAATTTCCGAACTTAACCAATCTATGGATCGTTTAGCTGAATTCTTTGGCTTCAATTTGCTTTTTGTATTTTTGTTCTACGACCTTTTTTCGCTGAGATATCGGCGATTGAACAAAAATTCGTCTTTTTTTTTAAATCTTCGATATCTCTGGAACTAATGATCGTACAGCGAGTAAACGGTGGGTTTCGGAAACTTGAATCTACCCTTTATAAGTGCCTGTTATTGTCATAAACGAAAAAAAATGATTTCCATGCTCAATTTTGACTTGAAAAAGTCCAAAAAATCAGCTTTTTTTCTTGTGTTATAAAATCTACCACAACTTTGCAGATATTGCGAAAAATACCAATGTTTTAAGGTCTTTTTTTAGCTCAATACATACCTAAAAACCATGCCAATTTTCAAAACCATCGGTCGAACCGTTTTTTGTGACCGAGTCATCAAACTTTTAGAAAAATGGAAGGAACACATTTATTGATCCTTAATGACCAATTAATTAATGGTGTTAAAAATGAATTAAAAAGTTTTTCTTTCTTTTCTCTCAAATTTGCATTTAATGAGCGTGAAAACTAAAAAAAAAATCCACATTTCAAAAAGAAAAAAATTTTTTTTTTCAAAATTAAATTTTTTTTTATTTTTTAAATTTGAATAAAAAAATTTATTAGCATTTTTTTCAAAATTTTATTTAGATATTTATTACATATTGAATGCAAAATTGTAAAAAAAATGCCAATACAATTTTTTTTTCAAATTAAAAAATAAAACAAAATCGGAATTTCGAAATTTTTTTTTTTTTTTCGAAATTTGGATTTTTTCTAGCTTTCCCCGCTCGTTACATGCAAATTTAAGAGGGAAAAAAAGAAAACTTTTTTCAAAAATGTTTAACAACATTAATTGGTCATTAAGGATCAATAAACGTGTTCCTTCAATTTTTCTAAAAGTTTGATGACTCGGTCACAAAAAACGGTTCGACCGATTGTTTTGAAAATTGGCATGGTTTTTAGGTATGTATTGAGCTAAAAAAGGACCTCAAAACATTGGTATTTTTCGCAATATCTGCAAAGTTGTGGTAGATTTTCTAAAACAAGAAAAAAAGCTAATTTTTTGCACTTTTTCCAGTTAAAATTAAGAATGGAAATTTTTTTTTTCGTTTATAACAATAACAGGCACTTATAGAAGGTAGATTCAAGTTTCCGAAACTCACCGTTTACTCGCTGTACGATCATTAGTTCCAGAGATATCGAAGATTTAAAAAAAAAGACGAATTTTTGTTCAATCACCGATATTTCAGCGAAAAATGGCCATAGAACAAAAACAAAAAAAGCAAATTGAAGCCAAAGAATTCAGCTAAACGATCCATAGATTGGTTAAGTTCGGAAAAAATTTTTGAAGCCCATCGACTGTTTTGAAAAAAGCAAAAATTTCGAGAAAATTTTTACGGTGATATTTCTTTCGACTGCGTCGAGGGTGATACCCATAAAAATTTTTTGACTTAACATTCCAAAAGTAGAAGATTCAAGCTTCAAAATGCTTTTTTTGAAAAATTTTTACGACCAAAATTAACAAAGTTACAGCCTTTGGAAAATCGCTGAAAAATCTCGAAAATTTTACTGTTCCTTTAATTTTTTGACTGAGTGTATGATAAAAAACCTTAAATATCCCAAAAACAGAAAAAATTACAATTTTTTTCGAAAAAAATCATAAGTTTACTTAATATATAGCACTTCAAGAAAAAAAAATAGTAGTAGTAAAATAATAATGTAACAGGGAAAAAAATCGCACAACATTTTTGCACTCGACCGTACTTGACACACTATAGTTCAGGCGAGACCACTTGACTTCGGACGGTTACCACACACTGAAAAAAAAAGATGGTTGAATCAACAAAATCTTTTGTCAAATACGTTCAACTAGATAATTTAGTTAGTACAATTCAACATTTTTTTGCCTGAATAATTTTATAGTCAACCGAAGCGCAGAATTGTTCAAAAAACTAAATATTTAGTTGGACCAAATAAATATCTAGTTGAACGTATTTGACAAAACGTTTTGTTGATTCACACAAATTTTTTTTTCAGTGCATCAAAATTTATTGTCTCAGAGTGATGCTATAAGCTTGAAGGAGTAATTGCATCCTCGAACTAATGACAGATGTCGCTATCGGTCCCATTTTTTTTTTAATTTAGGTACTTCAAATTAAGGAAATGTAGGCCTGGGTTGTTTTGTACCCCAGTGTGTCAAGTAAGGGTTAATTTATAGAATTTATCAAAGTCGAAAATGTCTTGTCCCATGGCCGACAGTTAATCTCAGGATTAGCAAGTCTGAAAAAAATAAAATAAAAAAGCCTTTTAAAGAGGGAGGTTTCTTACACAATAATTTACCACCGATAATGAAAAACCGATTAACGGTGGTAAATTGTGGTGTTTTTTGTTGTTTTAGACTTGCCAATCCTGAGATTAATTGTCGGCCAAGGGACACAAATTTTTGAAGACTCGACTCTGGCGCCTTCTATAAATTATTCAAAGAATCAACATTTTTTTTTTTTTTGTATTTTCGAAGGATGAAACTATGTTGTAAAATCAGTTTTATAGCCACATTTAATGAAGGAGCTGAGAAAAAAATCTTAAAAATTTGCTTTTTTACCTTCTAACGTAGACTATAGTACCTTAAATTCAATTTCCGAAAAATATAGGTTCACGATAGCTTTTTTAAAAAATTTTAGACAATAATTATGCCCCCTGCATTGTTCACTGGTGAACAAGTTCATCATCAGTAGTGTTTAAACATTTCAGAAAAATTAGTGTGAAAAAAATAATATTCTTGAACTTAAAAAATTGGTACGAAACGTTGAAGAATATCATTCCAGAAGATTCGAAAGGATTCACTTCTTTTTAACATTCTGGTTCCGGTTTCGCACTTAACGGTAAAAAACGTGCGGATCTGTGTCAATGCTTTGTTAGAAGATAAAGAAGCGTCACCGACACCCCAAAGATCAAAAATGAAAAAAACCGGATGAATTGGGAAGCGGTTTATCGAGCGACAGTAAAAAAAAATGAGAGAATCGAGATATTCAAAGACGTGGAAAGTTTATAAACCACAAATTGCTACTGCGACGAAGGTCGACTTCGTAAACCGTTAAAGCGTCGCTTTTGTCAGAATAAAACACCGGTAAGAACACCCTCAGACTCCGTGAGAATAGTGCCGTATCAATGAAAAAAACATTTACCCAAAATTCATGTATGTATATATGGGGCATTCCATGTGAAATTTTCGTCTTTAAATGTACTTTCCGAAGAAAAAATATATAAAATTTTTAAATATTAAAATCTATTAAATTTTTTACTTTTTCCAGAAAAATCATCTTTTTCTGGAAGTTCGCCATTTTTAATTTTTTTTTTTTACTTATCAAAAATATTTTGATTAATTCCGGAAAAAATACTGCCCAACATTGAGTGGGCCGACATTCCTTCTATTTTTTTTTATCGATTGAAAAAAAAAACAATTTCCCAGCTGGGCTTATTTCACAAAATACCACTCTGGAAATTTTTGAGGATTTATAAAGGACCTCAGGGTTGAAAAATTGAGAAGAAATCAAAATTGAAAGTGGTAATCCTCGAAAAAATTTTGATTTTTTTCAAAATAGGGAAAAAAATAGAAGAAAAAGTCAGTCCACTTTATGTTGGGCAGAATTTCCCCGGCATTGATCAAAGTTTTTTTTGAGTGAAACAATATTAAAAATGGTGAATTTCGAGAAAAAGATGATTTTTCTTGAAAAAGGCAAAAATTTCATAGAATTTAATGTCTTAAAATTCGTTTCTATTTTTTTTTCGGAAAGTACATTAATGACGAAAATTTAAAAAAAAAACCGTCCCAATTAGTCAGTTTTTGAAGAAGTTATAGCTATTTGAAAAAAGCCTTTTTTATGGGTTAATTCAAAAAATTTGAAAATTTCCTGAAAAATGTTTTAATGGGGTAAAAAAAAATCAGCCAAATCGAAAGGGGTCGGGTTCAAAAGTGGTAGATCTAATATGGAATGCCTCATATACATATGGGTCAAAATTTCGAAAGGCAGCATGCGTTTGGGTCTCATAGTCACCGATTGTTTTGTAACTTTAAGGACACATAGTACAGTATGAGAGTACACTCTGGAATTTTTTTTGGATTTTTAAATCGACCAGTTTCACTGTACCGATGACGTTATTTTTTTGAAATTTCTTGAATGTCATGTTTTAATCAATTTCTCTTGACCCCTGTAATTAAAAAAACAAAAATTTCGACATATAGTTTCATCGAAAAAGATTTCAGCTTTTCAAAAAAAATATTTCCAAATATGTACCAATTCGTATGAGCATAGAAAAATAGGTTTTTTTCCTCAAAAAGGCGTTTTATCGATGAGCCTACTTTCCAATCTGTTTTTTCATATTTTTTCGGATTTCTGAGGTTTTTTTCCACGAAAAAACTCTCTTTCCAGAGTGGGATCTCTGCGGCATCAGACCGTTATATATTAAATATAATGTGAGGTGCTGTAAATATCGAGAAAATAGTGTGGATACAATACTGCTTACTGCGCTAGTATTGTATTATATTATTACTATTATTTTTTATCGAGGTCGTTATGGGTTTTTAAGTTAACTTTTAATTTATTAGTACTGTAACAGGAGGATTTGACTATGAGGAAAAATAATAATGCCCTGAAAGCAATATAATATACACATTTCCGGGGAATGGGTGTGTAAACAAACTTTAAAAAACATCCATTCATCTTTTATGAAAATATTTATTGACGTATGGTTAATTTTTCGCCAAGAAATTTTAAATATTTTTTTTTTTGAGTATACTCAAAAGCAACCAATGTAAAACAAGTAAAAATTGTGAAATATTTTGATAAAAGATGAATGGATATTTTTTAAAGCTTGTTTACACACCCATTCCCCGGAATCGTGTATGCTTTCAGGGTATTAATTATTTTTATTTTACTAATTTATTTTAATAATAAATTAAAAGTTAAGTTAAAAACCCATAACGACCTCGATTAAAAATGATAGTAACAATGCAATACAATACTAGCGCAGTAAGCATTATTGTATCCGCACCATTTTCTCGATATTTACAGCACCTCAGATTATACTTAATATATAACGGTCTGATGCCGCAGTGATCCCACTCTGGAAAAACAGTTTTTTCGTGTAAAAAAACCTTAGCAATTCGCAAAAAATAGAAAAAAACAGATTGGAGCCTAGGCTCATCGATAAAACGCCTTTTTGAGGAAAAAACCTATTTTTCTATGCTTATACGAAATGGTACGTATTTGGAAACATTTTTTTTGAAAAGCTGAGATCTCTTTCGATGAAAATATATGTCGAATTTTTTTTTTTTTAACTACAGGGGTCTAGAGAAATTGATTAAAACATGTAATTCAAGAAATTTCACAAAAATGACGTCATCGGTACAGTGAAACTGGTCGATTTGAAAATCAAAAAAAAATTCCTGAGTGTACTCTCATACTGTACTATGTGTCCCTAAAGTTACAAAACAATCGTTGACTATGAGGCCCAAACGCATGCTGCCTTTCGGAATTTTAACCCATATATAAATGAAGGAATGAAAAACGCAATTGTACCGATCTCGTGAATACACAAGTGCAGATATATGTTTGTAAAGCTGTTGCATGATCGACTTCCCAGCTCCATTCAAGCTTTTCTATACACTCGCGTGTAAAGGAAGTGCGAAATCTTGCAGACTTCTTTTTCAATCGAGACGAAAAATGAAGGAGGAGCCAAATACGAGAGTGATGCGGAAAAAGCAGGAACTGGATTAAGGAAAAAAAACGTACAAGTGTGAGTATATAAAAAAAGGGCAAAAGAGATGTGCAAAGGAATGAAAAGGAAACCTCGACCCACTAAACGAGCCACACGCGATACTTCACTTGCCCTGGATCCACACCAGTTTTCACATATTATTCATATCGACCGGATCCACTCCCACGGTTAAATTCCCGGTTTCTCAAGCTTCGGGGCTTCTTCAGGATCCCAACGGGATGTTTTTCAATTTTATTCAAGACGAGATTATATGGCAAACTTCGGTAGACGAAAGGTGTGAAATACGCTTTCCGGATGGTACTGTACTTATAATGTGAAGGGGAAAGTCACTGCAAGGAGTGAAAAAATGGTCAATGTTTATGAATTTCTTTCACAGACATAAATAATTATTAAAGGTTTTATTGTTGTTTTACTAAGAAAATATTCAACTTATTTCATAGCAACTTTTATTTAAAAGTCGTAAAAATTAACAGAGATCTAGACATTATCATAGCAACGAAAAAATGTCCTCTCCATTATCCTTTTGATATTTTGGTGATGGGTGATCTGAAAATTAGAAAAATATATATGGGGTATTGCCGATGAAATTTTCATATCCAAACCAGGACCCTCTTGCATAAATATGGAAAAAATCTTCCGAAAAGTATTCTGAAAAATTAACGACACATATTTTTTTGTTGAGGCCGAGAATCGATATTTTTCGTCGTACGATTTTAGTGAAAAATCCAAATTTTTCACTAACTCTTATAGTATCTTGATCATTCGAGATCCTATCGAAAAATGCTTCTGACCAAACTTGTCCGTTATAAAACGAGTAAAACAATTGATATTTTTTAAAAAAATTGTGGGCACACGAAAGTTTGTTTTTACTTCATAAAACACAAAAAAAAACGATTTTTCAGCTAGGACGCCACCTCGAATTATAAAAGAAAAAAATTGTTAAAATTCTGTAGGAAATCACAAAACTCTTAAGACCAGAATGAGGATGGCAAGATCAAAATTCGCAAAGCTACAGCCAATCGAAGTTTCGTCTTGACCGTATTTTCGAGCCGGATCATGCAGAACTATATGTTTTCGAAAAATTATATACAGAAATACATTTGAATATTTATTTAATTATACATACGTAGATTATTTCATACAAGTATGAAATAATAAAAACGTGTTCCTTCAATTTTTCTAAAAGTTTGATGACTCGGTCACAAAAAACGGTTCGACCGATTGTTTTAAAAATTGGTATGGTTTTTAGGTATGTATTGAGCTAAAAAAGGACCTCAAAACATTGGTATTTTTCGCAATATCTACAAAGTTGTGGTAGATTTTCTAGAACAAGAAAAAAAGCTAATTTTTTGGAGTTTTTCAAGTCAAAATTAATGATGGAAACAATTTTTTTTCGTTTATGACAATAACAGGCACATATAGAGAGTAGATTCAAGTTTCCGAAATACACCATTTACTTGCTGTACGATCATTAGTTCCAGAGATATCGAAGATTAAAAAAAAAAGACGCATTTTTTTTCAATCGCCGATATCTCAGCGAAAAATGGTCGTGGAATAAAAATAAAAAGAGAAAATTGAAGCCAAAGAATTCAGCTAAACGACCCATAGATTGGTTAAGTTCGGACAAAAATTTTGGAGCCCATCGACTGTTTTAAAAAAAGCAAATATTTCGAGAAAATTTTTACCTTGATATTTCTTTCGACTGCGTCGAGGGTGATGCCCATAAAAAATTTTTGACTTAAGATTCCAAAAGTAGAAGATCCAAGCTTCAAAATGCTTTTTTTGAAAATTTTGTACGACCAAAATTAACAAAGCTACAGCCTTTGGAAAATCACTGAAAAATCTCGAAAATTTCCATTAATTTCTTCCATTAACTTTTTGACTGAGTGTAATATACGTATGTATAATTAAATAAATATTCAAATGTATTTCTGTTTATAATTTTTCGAGAACATATAGTTCTCCACGATCTGACTCGTAAATACGGTCAAGACGAAATTTCGATTGGCTGTAGCTTTGCGGATTTTGATCTTGCCATCCTCATTCTGGTCATAAATGTTTCATGATTTACTACAGAATTTTTACAATTTTTTTCTTTTATAATTTGAGGTGGCGTACTTGCTGAAAAATCGTTTTTTTTGTGTTTTATGAAGTAAAAACAAACTTTCGTGTGTCCACAATTTAAAAAAAATATATCAATTGTTTTACTCGTTTTATAACGATCCCGTGTAGAAATTTTGGTAGGGAAAAACTTCTGCCCCTGACTTGCCCTCCCTAACTAATGTAGGGAAATGATCCGCTCATCCTAACAGGCCCTGTTATGCCATGTAACACCTGGCTGGCCATTTTCGGATCCGGCGGTCACGATCAGGCCCCTATGACGATATGATCCGGCCCTAGCAGATCCTGATCAGGCCCCTAAGATTTTTAGAATCATGCCCTTAAAGGCCCTGATCACGGTCACGATCATACACCGAAGCGCTTTTTGAACAATTCGTTTTTACGAGGTACTCCTTTTTCAATGTATGCATCTTATTATTTATTTCGAGGCAACCCTTTCTTAGGGTACACTTTTCTTTTGGCAATCCTCGAAGAGAATATTAGGTTCCGAGTGAACGGAAATTCTCTACGAGAATTAAATAAATAAGTACAATTACATAAGATGGCAGGAACTCCTTGTATGGATTCTTCCGACACCGACTTCTGCTAACATCCATGCTCGCACCCGTCTATATAAGCATACTGAACAGATTATCCGTATGGGAGTTCAACGGTTGCTGTCCTGTGACATCTCGCGCCAAGTCTCGGAACTAACGCGATGCGGTTCGTGGTGATAATAATAATAATCCTCTGCCTACGTAACGAACTTGTGACAGGCGCACAATTGCTTGTTATTCTCGCGGGATTAAAGCGATAATGTAAATAATAATTAATAATAATAATAATAATAATAATAAACGAGGCAATGATTGTTAATTTATTATTATTGTTATTACTATTATTGTTATTATTATTATTATTATTATTATTATTATTATTATTATTATTATACTACTTAAAGCCGATATACAAATAATTTTATTTTAATAAATACTCAGGGCAATCCAATGGTTTTCACATCAGAGCTCTGCCAGGGTAATAAAACAAAAATATGTTTTGCTTAAAAGTGTAAAAATAACATCGTCGGAAACTGTTCATATTCTGATCATGCAGGGCACTGGTAATAAGTGATTATTTCAATGTTATAACTAGGGACCAGGTCGTTAAGTTCCATGTCAGGGCCCTGCCAGGAAAATCGGATCAGGCAGGGCGGATCAGGGGCAAGAATCAACTAATGGTTGCCTTATCACATTTCTACACGGGGAACAAGTTTTGTCTGAAGTATTTTTCGATAGGATTTCGAATTATCAAGATACTACGTGTTTAGAATAAAGAGTTAGTGAAAAATTTTCATTTTTCACTAAAATCTTACGACGAAAAATATCGATTGTTGGCCTTGATAAAAAAATACGAGTCTTTTATTTTCCAGAATATTTTTCGGAAAAATGTTGTCATAATTATTCAAGAGAGTCCAGGTTCGGACATGAAAATTTCAGCGGGAATACCCCATATATATTATATATCAATATCTGTACGATTGTAAACATCGTTATGGAAAGCCATTTTTTTTTTCTTTGATTATTTATAAAATGGCGGTGAATTGATTTTATTTCATTTTTATGGTTTTTTTCATTCAAGTGGATTAAAAAAATTGTAATTATCAAGATATCGGCTTCGTCCTTTCAAGAAACGTAGAAAATATTTTGTTAACTTTCCCAGTGCGTTTCTCTCTTAATATGGCATATTCGAAAACACAATAATCATTATTTGTCCTTCCGATTTTTTGAATAATTTAATCACGAAACAAACAGTTTTTCCGTTTTTCTATAGCGGATTCTATTTAAGGGGGTGATACATTTAGAATTTTGAAAAAATCGATTTTGGTTTGCATTTTTTAAAAGTAGCACATTTCAAAAATATTCTCTGAAAATTGCACACAAATCCGACCGTTATTTATGGAGATATATAATTTTGAACGCAGCCGTCTCCAGCGCATAAACGTAGGTAGGTATACACTGTACAAAAAGATTTGAAATTTCAAACATTTTTACTATAGACTGAAAGAAATTTTATTGCAATATTCGGTTTTTCGCGTAACAAAAAGTACAATAAAATATAGCAATTTAGGGACAATCGAGGTACAATCGTAAATATTCCTATAATAATAGGACATTATGCTATCTTGAAAAGCAAGAATTACTATATGATATACACTACGATCTCGATTTATGCAGCTTCGATATAAGCAAGAGTCCCCACTATGCGGCGGGTATCGATCGACGTGGCACATGGTGTGAGATGCGCGTGGACTCACGGGCAACATTTGCGCAACTTCGATTTATGCAAGTGTCTAGCGGTGCCAGTCCCGCCGCTCTTGCTTAAAGAAGTTCATCTGGTGCACGATTTACAATACAGAAGTTGATAAAAAAAATCAGAATATAGTTATTAATATCTAAAAAGTCATCTGTAAAGATTTCAAGACCTGAGAGTAAGTTGTTCGTGAGAAATAAATAAAAGTGTAAATCCTAAATAACATGGGCTCTTATGGGATACCGTCTATAAATATTAAATGCACAATCATTACAATACAGATTTTGACGAAAATTTAAGAATTAATGAAAAAGTGTCTGAGGAACATTTTTAGAGCTTCATAAAATCGATTAGGTACTTGTGAGATTCATAATAAATTAATTAGTCTCGAAAATGCTGATTATTTTGAGGTCAAACATTGTCAATGACTACGCTAGTCACCGCTTATTTTGAGGTTAAGCATTGACATTTTTCTTTTGACTCACTCGGTAGTAATTCTTGCTTTTCAAGATAATATTAATAGATATAGAGATAGCATAATGTCCTATTATTATAGGAATATTTACGATGTACCTCGATTGTCCCTAAATTGCTATATTTTATTGTACTTTTTGTTACGCAAAACACCAAATAGTATTGCAATAAAATTTCTTTCAGTGTACAACTGTCACGGAAATTCACAAACACGGAATATGAAATGCGTATTCATGCACATGTATTGTAAATTTAGAGGAGATATATTAATTTCAATATACTATTTGAAATAAAATATACATGTATAGTAAATTTTAGGAGAGATATCAATTTCAATATACTATTCGAAATGTAATATACACGCCTAGTATATTAGAGGAGAAGTAGTAATTTTAATATACTATTTGAAATTTAATATACATAGTATTGGAAAATCAAGAATTTTGTCTTAAATTCAATATTTGTATATTAAAATTAAAAGAGTGAACATTGAAAATTAATATCCTCATATATGAAAATGGTTTTTATATACTTTTTCGCAATTTTAAGATACATTATTGGAAATTAACACACTCATGGCTTAAAATTACATTCAATCACGGTAAAAAATGTCTTCAAATTTAATATAAAAAAGAATATTTATGAGAGCGTCACGGTTTTTTTCAAACAGTTTTAAGGGTTTACATAAAACGAATGAAGTGTCAGCGGCTCTGAAATTAAGTTATGAGGGGTTACTTAACTTACGAGGGGTCAGGAAATCGGGAATTAAATTTAGCGGCTTCACATAACCTACGAGGGGTCAGAAATTAAGTTATGAGTGATTACTTAAGTTGTGAGTGGTCACTTAAGTTATGAGGGGTCAGGTATTCCGGAATACAGTTTTGAGAGTTCACATAACTTATGAAGAGTCAAGGGTCCCGAAATGAAGTTATGAGAGGTCACTTAACTTTTGAGAGGCCACGGTTGTGTCCAAACATGTTTTGAGGGTTCACATAACTTATGAGGGGTTAGGGCGCTGAAATTAAGTTATGAAGGGTCACTTCATTTATGGGAGGTCAGGTATTCTGGAATAAAGTTTTGAGAGTCCACAGAACTTATGAGGGGTCTGGGACCCCGAAGTTAAGTTATGAGAGGTCACTTAACTTATGAGAAGTCACGGTTTTATTGAAACCAGTTTTGAGGGTTTATATAACTTATGAGAGGTGAGAAGCTCCGAAATTAAGTTGTGAGGGGTAACTTATCTTAAGCGGGTTCAGGTATTCTGTAATAAAGTTCACATAACTTATGAGGGGTCAGGGGATTCGAATTTTCAAATCAAAGAACCAACTTTCATGGTTTATTGCTCATTCAAAAGCATATACTATTATTTTTTTGGCACTTCAGCATTCATATATCATACAAGTAGAGGGACTTCATAAGTAGTCGATAGCGTAATAAGTAGCGTGTTAGGTAGATAGGTAGCATGGTATGCAGGGTCGAGGGTTCGAATCCAGGTCTCAGAGAGAAATTAGATCGGGAAATTCGTGCAGATTTTTTTTTTCTATCAATCTCTTTTAAGGGCTGGTAAACTATGATGCATATTAAATTATTTTGCAAGGGCTATATATTTTTTATAACATGTTTAACAACAATTAATTCAGGTACGGTAACGTAATTTTCATGAAATGAATATGAAAATTCAGACATGTAATGTAATTTTAAAATAATCGCGTTTATTAATTTTAATACACATTTTTTGAATAATAATATACCTGAAATTGAAATTTCAATGACATGTACACCCCCGCTCAAAAGTTTGGATACACCTGTCGATATTTTTTGCCGCACTAAAAGTTGCATAACTCCGCCAAAAAAAAAGATAATCAAATTTTTAAAAAAGCGTTTTGAAGGGGAGGAAATCAGCTTCATTTCCCCTTTTTAAAAGATTTTTTACGATTTTTTTTCGACCCGGTATGAATTCTTGAACGTGACCGTTTTTTGGCTTTTTTTCGACCATCGCGAAATGGGCGCACAGCTTAAGGGCATTTTTTTCGGCTTTTTCATCTGCGGGAGATTTAAAAGGATACGCAAACACTTCATTTTTGTCCTTAAAATATTTTCGTACGATTTTTTCTTGCAAAGTTATTTCACTTTTGGCTAAAAAAGACAAATTTTGAAATATGCAACGTAACTCGAAAACTATAGAGTTTGAAAGAAAATGTCAAGTACAAAAAAAGTAGCGTAGATATACGCGGAAACGTCTGGGATTATTTCAGAATTCTCCTATAAAATTTTTTTTTCTACTATTTTTGCTCGAAACTCGAAATCGTGTCTGATTGAAATTTTCGTACTTGGTGATACAATAAAAATCTGAAAAAATTCAGCAATATTTGGTATGCTATAGACAACAATTATTAATAATAATACTGCCCGAGAGTTATTGATAACTTGTTTAAACAATTTCTTAATGACTTTTGGCCAATATTATTATATTGATGAACAATAATCAATAATTAATATTGATCATTATCGTTCATAGCATGTCAAAAGTTGCTGAATTTTTTCAGATTTTTTTCAACATTTTTTCAACATGTTTTTTAGAAAAAGCTCGAAGACCTATAATAACATGTTGAAAACAATCTGAAAAAATTCAGCAATATTTGGCATGCTATGAATGATAATGATCAATATTAATTATTGATTATTGTTCATCAATATAATAATATTGGCCAAAATTCATTAAGAAATTGTTTAAACAATTTATCAATAACTTTTGGGCAGTATTATTATTAATAATTGTTGTCCATAGCATACCAAATATTGCTGAATTTTTTCAGATTTTTATTGTATCACCAAGTACGGAAATTTCAATCAGACACGATTTCGAGTTTCGAGCAAAAATAGTAGAAAAGAAAATTTTATAGGAGAATTCTGAAATAATCCCAGACGTTTCCGCGTATATCTACGCTACTTTTTTTGTACTTGACATTTTCTTTCAAACTCTATAGTTTTCGAGTTACGTTGCATCTTTCAAAATTTGTCTTTTTTAGCCAAAAGTGAAATAACTTTGAAAGAAAAAATCGTACGAAAATATTTTACGGACAAAAATGAAGTACCCTTTTAAATGTCCCGCAGATGAAAAAGCCGAAAAAAATGCCCTTAAGCTGTGCGCCCATTTCGCGATGGTCGAAAAAAATCCAAAAAACGGTCACGTTCAAAAATTCATACCGGGTCGAAAAAAAATCGTAAAAAATCTTTTAAAAAAGGGAAATGAAGCTGATTTCCTTCCCTTCAAAACGCTTTTTTAAAAATTTGATTATCTTTTTTTTGGCGGAGTTGTGCAACTTTTAGTGCGGCAAAAAATATCGTCAGGTGTATCCAAACTTTTGAGCGGGGGTGTATATGATTTTTCAAACACATCAGTATTTTTAAATTACGATCCATACTTTTATTCTTCAAATTCGGTTCCATGAATTTTCAATACTGAAATTGAAATTTCATTCACGGTGTCCGCAAAAAACTTCCTACACATGTATATTAATTTTAATACAGATCTTTTTAACAGTGTAAGTCTGCATGTAAATCGTACTCAAAACCTTAAACGCGTTTTTCTCGAAACCATGTTTTCGATGTTGGTGATTACTGTAACTTTAGAACGGCTTTACCGATCGGCTTTTTGGTCGAAAAAACAACTTTGACTTTCAATGTCCGCCATTTTGTGAAAAATCGAAATTTTTTAAAACCCTTCGTCCATCCGGAGCATTATATCATTAACTAATGATCCCTACTTTTTTTTTTTCAGATGATCCAGTGACGAGTAGCATTGATCACGGCAAAACCCTTTTTTTGTCCCCTCACAAATTTGAAATATCTCACGTATTTCTCAATATTTTGTCTTAAAAAAATTATTATACTTTCTTCAAATATATATGTCAAATCGACCAAGAGTTGGAATTGACCCCTCTCAATTTCGATGAAATTTGGTCAGAAGTTTTCGTTTTCAATAAAACAAAGATCTAGCAAAGGAAAAAAAATTGAATTTTTTTTCGAAAGTTATGCAAAATTCAAAATTTCACAATTTTTCAAATCTGTCAAGTTTATTTTTTAAATATCTTGAAAACTATTACAGTTACGAAAAATCGTTCTGAATCAGTTTTAAAGAGTATACTAGGGCTACGAAAAAAAAAATATTCCGAACCAAAATTTTGAAAAACGATAAATTTGGAGAATTTTGAATGTTCAAAAATCTCAAAAATCCAAGTTCCATATTTTATATTTGGTTTAATTTTTTTTATATAATACCTAGTACTGATCTTAAAAGATCCTGAAATTTTCGGAGAGGTGTTTTTTTTGTTTCAAAAATATTAATTTTTGAATTTTGATAAAAACAAATTTTTTTGTTTTTCCTTTAAATTAAGTAAAGTTGAGCAATCATGGAATTCTGTAATTTTGAGCAGTAAAAATTTCAATTAATGACAACTTGAAAAAAAAAAATTTTACCAAAATTCAAAAATTTATATTTTTGAAACATAGACACACTATCCTGAAAATTTCAGGATCTCTTAAGATCAGCACAAGGTATTATATAAAAAAAATTTAACCAAAAATGTAATGTTGATCGCGGATTTGCGCGATTTTTAAAATAGTAAAAAATAATAATTTTGACCCAATCGTGGTACGGGTGATAAAGAGTTATATATTGAAGGTTTTGGTAAAAAATTTCAAGTAAATCAATGAGTATGTCGGCCGTGTTGAGAAAAGTAGTTTTGAGAAAAACGTATGTAGTCTGATTTGCTATGACGTGATGTGACGAGCATAGTTGCTGCGTCACTAAAACAGATATAACTCCGTAAATTATAAGAATTTTACAATTCCCATTCGAGGATATATTACTTTAAGAACATGCAAAAAAAAGATTTTTCCAAAATTCTAGACCAGAATACTCCCGTAAGGTTACGCTCCAACGTGTAGTTGCTGTGTCGCTAAAATTATAATATAAGCTATAACTCCGTAAATTATTAGAGTTTAAAAATTTCCTCTTGACGATATACATTCTTAAAGGTCTAAGCTTTAAGAATATGAAAAAAACGAAATTGATTTTTTCATAATTTTAAACCAGAATGTAGCCTTAAATAAAAACTTTAATAATAGTATTTTTTTTCACCCATGCAAGATTTTCGTGCTTTTCACCATATGCGTAGACAGCCGAAAAGTGACTCTTAGCTGTCAAAAAAGAGCCCCTTTTTGGCTATCCACGCATATACTGAAAAGCACGAAAATCTCCCATGGGGAAAAAAAAGATCGTGTGCAACGCGGGCCAGAGATTCGTCTCTTGTCTCGCGTGGTTGCGGCCCTCGCTTCGCTCGTTGCGGCAAACTTCACGGTCGACAAAAAGACTTATCTCTGGCCCTAGATGCACAAGATACTATTGTGCATCTAGGGCCAGAGATAAGTCTTTTTGTCGACCGTGAAGTTTGCCGCAACGAGCGAAGCGAGGGTCGCAACCACGCGAGACAAGAGACGAATCTCTGGCCCGCGTTGCACACGATCTTTTTTTTCCCCATAAGAGATTTGAGTGTCTTTCATTATATGCGTGGATAGTCAAAAAGAGGCTCATTTTCGCTCTTAGCTGTCAGAAAAGAGTCACTTTTCGGCTGTCTACGCATATGGTGAAAAGCACGAAAATCTTGCATGGGTGAAAAATAGTACATTATGTATAGTCATACAATATTTTATCGCCCGACGGCGTAAAGTGCCTTTTAAGCCCACGAAGTGGGCGTAAAAAGGCACTTTTACGTCCGGAGGGCAATAAAAAACAATTTTTGTGTCCAATGCATTTGCGAACCCATTAACAAATCTATATTGGCAATTAGCCAAGTTTTTCACGAGTTTTCATTATCACTGCCGTTTTCATTGTTGGTCATTCTTACCGACTAATTAGTCGTTAAGAATTTAGTTGCTTCGCCAGATTGATAAAAATCAAATTATCAAGATAATGAGGACACATCAGGGTGGTTGAAACAAAACTGATTATTTTTTAATTGCATTTTTCATCGAGATTTCAGTACCGTTTTTCTAAAAAAATATTAATACGTGACATTTTGGAGGAGTTGGGGGAAACAGTTATTTTAACTGATATTCCATGCCTCTGGATCTTAAAAATATATGTATTATAAATTTTAAGTCGAAAGTCAAGAAATTGACAAAGTTAACAAATTCGATTCGCAGGCATAGATTTCGGCACGTGCCATAAATTGAGGAAACCTTCGATCGAGTATTCTAAGAATCATAAAACCTCGAAATTTCCACTGTTATCAAGCAAACATCATTTTATCGTCCGATGAACCGGACAGGCGATGTTTTATGGTTTTATGTATGTTTTTTAATAGCACAAAACAGGGTGAATTTTTCTATGCCAAATCCATCATTGGAGCTTGACAAGTCATCATTTATTCAGAACTATATATATTTTCATTCTCTGGTTCATCGAACGACGGTCATGCATTCGCAAATGGAATAGAACGTCATTCGTTTTTCTTTTACTTTATATAATATATCACGTGGAGTAAAGAAATCATGTCAAACAACAAACGCGAGACTTTGAGCCGCGGGAAATGGATGAAAATGATGGAAATATTTATATTTTATTACTGAGATAGCATTTTATACGTAAAAGCTTGAAATTGATTATTTGCATAGTTTCATCAATGAAAAATCCTTTTAAAAAAAAGCCGTAATTTTTCAAAAACCGTATACGTATCTTAAAGTATTGTGTGAAAATTTTATTTCAAATCTATTTTTCCACGAGTCAAGTTTGCCTATTATTTTTGTGTTTCAATGTGTTTAAAATAAAATAAAAAAATTGTTTTATGTATTTCGAGAGTGTATTTATTAAGTTCAACAAATTTTATATCAATATCTATAACAATACATTCTTCGAAAATTTACAAAAATAGCCCTTTTTTTAATAATCTAAACCAAAATACAAATGATAGTGAAATTATTACAAATAATAGTGAAATTCGATGGCACCTTCGCACTTGGTGATTGAATGCTTCGTGCCAGTGTTTACCTGGCAATCGATAAGACGCCGAAGAGAATATCAACCTTTGTGCATTTCCTTTGCACTTGTTTGCATTGTACAAGGTTTCGAACGGTATTTGCGGACCATCTGTCGCCCAGTTTCACAAGTAACAAGCTTCTGCAAGCTTTTCATCATCGTTCGCGCATATTAATTTCGTTTTATTGTCATTACCGCACTGACGTAATTCAATAGACAATGCACACTTTTTCAAATACCATTCCATGCTATTTGCATATCAATGATTAGCCGAGTTAATCAATGGCGGTCGTATCAACAAAAAATTGCACAACATAGTTCTGAAAAACTAAAAGAAAATTCATGCTACAAATAACAATGGGTTTGTATCAAGATGCATAAAATTAATGATTTCTCGTGAAAATCCTAGTGAAAGCATTCAAATGTCGTCCTTCAGGATCTGGGATATAAGATATCCCTTCATTATACCAAAAAGTACACTTGAAACTTTTCATTTTCGGAAAATTAAAAGCTCAAATTAAGGCCTTACATAAGTCCGGAATTCGACTGGGGAGGCCTCTATTCTGTACATTTTTATCCTACACGTGAAATTTTCTACGAAAATTATTCTACACAAAAGAAGTGGCAAAGAATATTATTTTACAACAAATTATTCTACACTGGTTTCTATACACATTATTCTACACAAGCGAAGTGGCAAGGAATGTCATTCTACATATGAGAAGTTGCAGGAAATATTATTCTACATAAAATTATTCTACACCTGTTTCTACACACATTATTCTGCACAAGAGAAGTGGCAACGGATATTCAGGAGGCTTCTATTCTATACATTATTATTCTACACATTATTATCCTACAAATTATTTTCCTACACATTACTGCCTTTAACAAAATTTACTACTGGAATGGATAATCACGTTGCAGAGTTTCTGTCGTTTTTTGGGTTGGATAGAAAATGTCGTTTGTAAAGTTTTGCTAAGGGCTGTAATATGTAAGAGAATAACGTGTAGAATAATAATGTGTAGAACAGAATATTATTTGCTGTTATCTTTTCTTGTGAAGAATGATGCGTGTAGAATAACCCGGTGTAGAATAATTTTTGTGTAGAATAATCGTCCTTGCCACTTCTCTTGTATAGAATGTGTGTAGAAACCGATGTAGAATAATTTTGTGTAGAATAAATCCTTCCCACTTCTCTTGTATAGAATAATGTGTGTAAAAACCAGTGTAGAATAATTTTGTGTATAATAATATTCCTTGCCACTTCTCTTGTGTAGAATAATGTGTGTAGAAATCGGTATAGAATAATTTTGTGTAGAATAATATTTGTGGCAACTTCTTTTTGGTAGAATAACATTCCTCGTCACTTTTCTTGTGTAGAAACTTTTGTGTAGAAAATGTCATATGTAGAATAAAAATGTGTAGAATAGAGGCCTTCTCCGGAATTTTCGAAAAATTGATTTTCTTAAAAATGAATTATTGTTCTCTATAGTCTTCAGCTCATTTTGGTAAAAGCAGATTGGAATAATTCTACCAGGTTCTGAATGGAGAAGCCTGATAGGGAACAGCTAGAACGCCCTTGAAATGCAACAAAAGCGACAAAAAAGGCTAAAATAGCTCGTACATTGGAAAACAATATAATTACAGAGAAGAAAGGAATACAGTACGAAGCTGGAATGGGAGATTAAATGTAAATTCACAGAAAGGTATATCACACAGTGCTTGCTTCAGATGGGCACTACTTAAAAAAAAATGCACTTAAATCTTTGCGTTTTTCTCGAAACTACTTTTTTCGACATAGTCAGTCCGATAACTCATATAATATTTAATATTTTTTGATGCGCCTTCTTTACAAATATTAAAGATTGTTTTCTCTATAGACTATTAAGCCTAACTTTTGATATTTCAATTGAAACATATTTTATAAAAAAATGAATTGTACAATTTTTGATGTGCAACCCGCTAGTTTTTTTCAAACTACCATAAATTGTTTAATCTTTCGAAAATAGATAATTTGGCTCGATGGACTATATCAACAAGTTTATGTTATTGAATTTTCCAGAACGGTCACCATTTGCTGATGATATGATACCGACCGTGAAACCACATTTTTTTCGATATTGTGAATGACGTCATTCATCACCAAGTAATTGTTATAAACATTGAGTCAAATAATAATTTTTCTATTAAAAAAGTACCCATAAACGATGTGTAATGTTCATCTCTATTTATTTCTATTGTTATCCCTGCAAGATCAATTTTTTCCAGAAGCAATCAATAAAACCAATTTTATTTCACGAAGATTGGTCAACGAGATATTTTTTTTCCGGGTCGGCTGGGGGATTGACATTTGCCGGAAGACGGGATTCTCGATGTTAATTGACGACAATCGGAGCGTGAAAGCTTGGAGAATTCTCACACAGATCCGCGTTCCAGGGAGGGCGAAACGAGTGTCTACTAGGTTACGTAGAGTTGTTGGCGCAGAGGCCGTTCCCCGAACTCGCGCCGAGTTAACCAATAAAATGCCAAAGCGTTTACGCATGCGCACTTGAATGCCTAGACCCTGCGACGCCCACAATCCAACCAGAATCTAGCTGGTACTTGATTCGCTGTTATAACTCGTTTCTCGTTTCTGATACAGTGATTGAAAGCCAACGATTTTAAACTGTAATCTATAGTGACGCCAGTACACTATGAGTTCAAATCTACTCGACAGAACAAGCTATTTGATTCATAAATTGGAATGGGGGAAACTTTTTTGAAACTGTCGCGAATAGAATGCCATCGTCCGAGCGTAAGTCAATTATTTAAGCAAATGTAGAAGTGGATCAGAGTTTTGACTCGTATTGACTTATCAAAAGTCATCGAGAGCTCAGAATAATCCTCATTTTCTGCTGCCTTTGATAAACTGATATGTGGAGGAGTCAATAAACTATTTACAAAAGTCATTGCTATAATTTTCATTACTCTTCTTATCGATTGATTGAGGTGTTCATTCATGCAAACAAGCGAAGCAGGTACAGGTGGAGTTATTTGGCTTGGATTCGGGTTTAGGATCACATTTTGAAACTGGGACTCTTTTACCATTTTTGTAAAAGACCAAATCTTCTGCAGAAGATGCGCAGAATTTATAATCCGAATATAAACCTTTAACGATTCAGCTGATAGTTGGGTTGCATGACATATGATCACACGATGTATGATCACACGACATATGATCACACGACAAAATATCACACGACAAAATATCACGGACAAATTATCACACGACAAAATATCACACGACAAAATATCACCGCGATAAAATATCACCGTGAAAAAATATCACAATCCTGGTCAATGATCATAATCACAAACACGAACAAATAGTAAAATAAAACAGAATGGAGAACGCAACACAAAAAATCAGTACGCGCTATCTGTCTTACAATGTACCGAAAATATATATTTTAAGAATACAATTTTAAGAATATAATACAACAAGAATATATTTTAAGAATACTGTTGCAAATTTTTTCTTTCGCTTTGCGGCACTCAACGGACGCGATGTTGGGAGCATGATTATGCTCACACTTCTCACCAACGATAGATCCTACAGTCATCAAAATATTGCATGTAGATGAGAATACACACTCACAAATCACTAAAAAACCCGAACCGAAAAGAAAGGCGAAAAAATGGTACCTGTGCGCTTGTCAGAGGTAGTTCGAATTCAAATAATCTGAAATATTCATGCCTCACTGTACTATGCTAACGAAAAACTCTGTAACCGGCAGTTAAAAAAAAATAGTATATAGTGTGATATTTTTTTATTAATAATGTTTTGTTCGTTGACTGGGATTGTGGTATATTGTCGCGGTGATATTTTGTCGTGTGATATTTTTTCACGGTGATATTTTATCGTGTGATATTTTGTCGTGTGATATTTTGTCCGTGATATTTTGTCGTGTGATATTTTGTCCGTGATCAAATGTCGTGTCACCGATAGTTGATATAACGTTTTTTAATATAACTTCTATAATTTGATATAACGGCGGATAAAATTGAACTATTTGATGCGGAAATTCAATTGCTAAAAACCTTTTTTCGTGCTTATAAATCCATCAATTTTTTTAAAATATAAATAGTGAATTGAGTGGCTGACATTCATTGACATCAAGAACTTGGGAAATTGCTATTTCCTGCTCACTATGATGGGCTTCCAAGTAGAAGAGGATTTTGACAATAAGTCGAGGATAAATCATTGATGAACTCCTCACTTATGAAAATCAGATTAACGAGACAAGGCCTCGTATCCACCAGAACATTAAATAATTAATAATACACGTTGTTTTAGTTTTATTGGCTTAAAAAATGAATGGATTGTTACTTCCATCAAAATTAATGCGGAGTCGAACGGCCCGAATTTTTAGGTTAGGTTTGAATACCGTTTTGGGTTAGGTTTGGGTAACGTTCAACGGGTTAGTTAACCGTAATACCGAATAATTTGCCACAAATGTTTCTCATGTTTTTATCGATTCGTAAAAAAAATAGTTCATTACTACCCATCAAAAATTGATGGGAATCCAATCAGCCCGAACTTCTTGGGTTGGTTTGAATGAACTAAGTGACCTGTCAAATCAAGGGGTTAGAGAAGCCGTGACATTTTTTCATAACATGTGTTTAAGGGGTAAATATGCGGCTGAAGTTGCTCAGAATTTATGATCGGAATATAAAAGTCTCGACCTCACCGGTTGATTATCCTCCGCTCCCTTACACGATATTTTAACTCTTGACAATAAGTAGATGGGTTCATCAATGATTTATGAAAATCGGATCATCGAGACAAGTCTTCGTATCCAGCAGAACGTCGTATAATTAACAATACACTTTCTCTTGGCTTGATTGACTTAAAAAATGAATGGATTACTTCTGTCAAAATTGATGCGGAGTCAAAGGGCCCGAATTTTTCGGGGTAGGCTCGGGTATCTCTCAACGGGTTAATTAACCGTAAAATCGAATAATTTGCCACGAATCTCATGTTTTTATTGATTCGAAAAACAAATAGTTCGTTACTCCCCATCAAAAACTGATGCGAAGCCAATCAGCCCGAACTTCTTAGGTTGGTTTGAACGAACTAAGTGACTTGTCAAGTCGCGGGGTTGGAGCAGCCGTGACATCTTTTGATAACATGTTTTTAAGGGGTTAAATCTGGCGCAGAAGTTGCTCAGAATTTATGATCGGAATATATAAAAGTCTCGACATCATCGGTTGATTATCCCCCCACCCTCACACGATGCTCTCCGAGGATGGGCGTTACCAACGCGTTTTGTGGGATAGGCGCGCGCATCGTCCACAGGTGAGACGGGCCTGGGGATAAAGCGAGCACAGGTAAAGCCTTCCAAAGCTACCGTGTGTACCTTACTACGGGGTAAGCAAGAAGGAGAGACCGGGTAGAGTCGACCACGCGGCTTCAGATTCCAGGGCAAGTGGGGCTCAGTCAGGGTCCTGCTTCACGTCGGGACACTCGGGAGCAGAACTCCTCGACTCTATGAAACGCTGATAAATCCTTGTCGCAAGTCCTTGTCGTTCAAGTCACGAGACAAACTGATTTGTGACAATAAGCAACGAAACGATCGATCATTCGATTCAGCGTACGTCGATAATATTGAACAGCTTTGTGTTCATCGATACTGATCGGTACTGATCGATTTTCACGATTTTGGGGACTCAGATCGGCACAAACGAGTCGATGACTCAACGACGTTGAGTCCAAGCTTATTGAGTTACGAGCTCGCTGAAGTGAGATTTTTTTTCAATCAAGTTATTGCCTTCCCCAAAAGTCCTGATATTGGATATCGGCGTTGGCGACATCAATTATTGTGGAATCATCGTACACTTGATGATCGTTGAGGAGTGAATCTAAAGGAAGACAGAGTGAATCTAAAGGGATTTTCGCGCGTCCCCCGACCCGAGGAAAGTTATTTGTTGAGTGTTTATACGGTACTATTAAGATTGTTATTTGTGGCTCTCGATGAGCGAACCGAAGGACTAATCGAGATAAGGACATCAAACCCCATCGCGATGTGTGGTGAGTTTTACGGCATTCCTTTGACATTTCTTGTCTGAAATTAAAGGGAAGAGAATCTATCTGAATTAATTGTTGAGCCTTCATTCGAATTTTTAGACAATCAATTTATTTCACAAAGGGATATTTTTTAAAAGGAGTACCGATGAGTTTTGGAGCCTTTCAATAAATTTTAAATAATTAAATTAATTTAGTGCACTTATAAATTTAACCAGTAACCAACTAAACTTAGCCAGTACGGTAAATCACGAAAATTAACAATTGGACAGGAGTGGCTAAGTTAAAAATCTTTTTTCCAAAAACCGTTAAATTTCGGTTAAACCGGTTACTTTGACCCGCCAATAACAGTCAAGTATCCTAAGACCAGCTTCTGAATACTCTAGATTTTAATTCAAATTATTCTTTCACAAAATATTTTCGCTTTATTTTAAATTGATTTTGACGAGAAAATATCATGATCCTTTATCGAAATCAAAACATTCTTTTCCACATTATACTCCTGTGATTGTTCGCATATAGTTTTGTAATATTAAGCTGCTTCAATTATACTTTTCCATTTATCCTTTGATTGAAAGTGCCATTCAGGCTTTAGCAATGTCCAATATTTCCTCCTCTGCTGATGACAAAGATGCAACGACTCAACCGGAAATCTTTCAGACACTCGTGATTTCTTAGACCTCGCTTATTTATATTTTTTCGTTTTTATTTTAATTCGACGACACCAATGTTTGAACAGTCTTTGCTGAATTCTCCGTTATCGAATCAAGAATTCAAGTACGAAATTACTGCGCATCGGCCACTTGTTCACATAATTCGACGAAGGACTTTGCGCGTCATTTTTGTTTGATCACGATACTGATTTATACATGAATTTTTTTGACTTATACGTTTCTTTATCGAGATTTCGATAGAAGGATGTACGGTACATACAGACGATACAATGGACGAATTTCGAACAATAAAATTTTGACGCATTGCCGAAAAGGAAAAAAATCGTTCGCGACGATCTTTTTTTATCGACGTAGTTAGCTATGGAGCCGATATAAATTTGACTACACGTGCCTATAACTCTTCGCATCTGGCAAAGCTTAAAATATGTATTTTTTTTTTTTTTTTTTTCATCGCACGATAAAATCGATGTGACGCCATATAGATAATTATTTCGTACCGCAGAATTACATCCTCAATTTATGTATGGTGGAAATTTTGTTTGCTGTTTTTTAACGAAAATAAAATAATGTTATCTTAAAGCTTTTGAATGAATCGTTTTATTTAAAATTCGTTGGGGACATATAACGAATTTTTATATATATACGTATGATATCTCAAATTATTTCTGATAAGACGTTTTGGCACGTGTGGTATTGTGACCTTTATGTTTTACATATACGTCGTTAATTATAACTCGATCGACAATGTCAACGTCGTAGTATCGTAGAACAGCAAAGAAACGTATCGAAATATGAGTGTTCGGTATTGAACAAATGCCGTGAGAGATGCCACGTATAGAGATCGCGTAGCGTTGTCATATCGTAGATATCCGCAAGTTGTTCAAATATTATTTTTGAATTAATTGAATAATATCAAAATTGTTACGTTTAATCGTAATTATATTTCTTTTTCCTCCGCTTTTTTTTTGCGTCGTTTGCTCGGATCGTTCCTCAAATGAAAATATGCGCGAGCGCGTATACATGAAACGCGTGATTTATACGTCTGTGCGATAAAATACGCGAAAAAAAAAGTATCGTGGACATTTTCGGATGAATCGCTAAAATTATAGGGGAGACTGAGGCACAACGGCCCCCCTTAGAAATTTGGTCGAAAAAATAAATTTTGGCTTCTTGTCAAATTATCATAAATTTGCTGTATTGGCTCATTTTTAGGCCGATCCTGGGGCATTATGGACCACCCTAAAAAATTTGGTCAGACATTTTTTTTTCTTCAAAGTATGGTGAATTATGGTGAACATTCAGAGTAAAATGGACCATACAAAAAAATTGAACAAAATTATTTCTAACAAAATTGAAAAGTTTTCAAGAGAAAACAAAATGATTTATTATTGAAAAAATTGAAGAAAAATTTTTTTGGGTCAAGAAAAATAATAGTTGAAAAACATAGAAGTCATTTATTATTTAACAAATTTTTGATTAATCTATAAATTTTTTTACGTTAAACAAATAAACAACAACATTAATTATGATTGATGGAAAGCAATTTTTTAAGATTAAAAAAAAATATATCATTTTTTAGAGGAAGGCCGTCGTGCCCCAGAAAATGTTTTTTTTTTTTTAGTATCGGCAAAATTTCGATGAACTCGTTCAAGATAGAACAAAAGTAAACTGATTTATGGGTTGAAAGCCACAAAAAGGCTTAACCGGCTTAGGGGGGCCGTCCGTGCCTCAGCGTTCCCTATCTTCATGTCGACGCGATTGGTGTTTGTGCTTTGGAATTTCCGTTTCGTTGATTATGGCGTATTTTTTGATACAGTGATACCAAAAGTCTCGAAGTGTCTCGTCGCGTATCAGCAACGTCGATTTATTTTTGTAGCGATATCCGACGATTGTAAATATCGATTCTGCATGTCGAAACATTAATATTCGAGGGGGCCCAAGTGTGTGTTTTACTTTGTCAATTGTCGTAGGTATCGTGATAACAGTAACCAACAATATCAAGGCTATTTTACCGAGGCCTCTACATAATTATCGTTTGTATACTCCTTCAGTCTCGCATTGAACTTCCACCGAGTGTACGATAACGCAAACCGTCACGCATGTAACTAATATTGCAGTCTGCAATCATCTTGGATACTTTAAGTTTCAAACCGAAGCTACAAATTATTATTGCACTGCGATAATAATTTCTGCAAGACGTTTGTTACAACCTGCCATTATCAGGATTCCGAAATCCACCTTAAACCTAAACCCAAACCTTAAAGTCACGGAGTTTCAATACGCATTGACGATCGAAGGTAGATTTGAGGACCACCTTAATTCACCCAGAAAAAACTAGTTGGTTGTGGCAACCAACTGGTTTGTAAGATATGCTTCAAGCAACCAGTTGGTTGGGGCAACCATTTTTGTGGTTATCGCAACTCTTTATTTTTATACAACCAACTTTCTGTTGGTTTTTATATATTTTACATATTTCTATATTATATATACCCAACTGTTTTAAATATATTTTTATATAACCAATAAAAAGTTGGTTGTGGGAACCGCACGAAAATGGTTGTCACAACCAACTCGTTTCTTCCGCGCATGTGATCTGGATCATTGAATGGCAGATGCAAGTGATTTTTTTGGGTTTAATGAAGATGCGTTCGCAATTTTTGTTTGAATCATTAGAAGCGGTACCTAGGGGATGGTTGGTGAAACCGGAACTGCACTGCAGTTCGGTCGGCATACCCGTGGGTGCCTTATCCCCACCGGCGACATTATCGCCGCCTAGCAGTCCCTGCGTTATGCCTGCGTCGCCTTGGAGTCCAGGTGGTCCTGGCAGCAGTTCCAGCAGCAACGGTGCAACCGTCTCGTCTTTGAATACGACGATTCAACCTATATCAAGTGGTCAGCTACCACCTGACCATCGTCTGAGCGCATTTAGTTTCGTCTCGGGTTACAACAATCCAGATCATCGACTACAAAAGTTGCCACTTGCCGGTGGTCCTGCTGGACCGACCGATGCACGAGGTTAGTTCAACACCGTGAATCGCACCGGGCGAATTCCTCAAATTCTTCCTCAGGATCTTGAACGAGTCATATACCGAGTTAGACGGCGAAGGAAACATTTTTTTGCAAATTTTTTCTTTTTCAAAGGGTCGCTATTTTTTCTATAGGATTTTAGTATTTCAAAAAGTAACGGTTAAAAACACTTGGTATTTTTCGTAAATAAGATTAAGTAATCATAACGGATTTATAGTCAATTTACGGAGGGGCACTTCTTAAAAAATATTTTTGCGATTATTAAAGTAATCTAGAAACAAGTTATCTAAAAATGGAAAAATCGAACAAATTTCATCAGTATATTCGCTCATCCTGTGATTGACCGAAGAAATTTAAGGAATATAAAATAAAAACAAAATCGCCTGTATAAAAAAATTTAATCTTTAGGTTTGCGAAAAAAAATTGGCATGGTCCATAAAATCGAAAGAACGGGTAGTCCAGAAAACATGAGTAATCCTACACGAAAAATCCTACACAAAATATCCTACGCATAATAATGTCCAATTATCTTTATCCTGGACACATTATTATCCATCATCTTACATCCTACACTATTATTTGAGCGTCCTATACACGAACTTATAACCCAACATATTCATCCCACACAATTATTAAAACTTCCTACACTTAATGTCTGTGTGGGACGATAGTCTACGTTTTAATAATTGTGTAGGAAAAATGTGTTGGACTGTAAGTACTTGTCAATTGACTATGTTCAAATCAGCGTGTAGGATATGATATGTAGGACAACAGCCTGTATTATCAAATGGAATTGTGTAGGAAAATATGTGTAGGATGATAGTCTGTGTTTTGATAATTGTGTAGGATGAATATGTTGGGTTAAGGGGTTAGGCCGCTCTAGGATTTCCAAAAATTTTTTTTTGTTAAAAAAGTAGCTTAGTATGTATAGAATTATAATCCAAACGGTTATGTGCATGAAAATTGCCTACATACTCGATTTTCGTATTTTAGTGCAACCCCTCTTCATCCGCAGCGGGTTTTTCACAACTTAAAACGCGTTTATCTCAAAACTACATTTTTCAAGTTGGTTGCACTTATAACTCAAACAAATTTCAACCGATTCATTTGAAATTTTAACTGTACATTTATCATTACGTTCTCTAAGGCGCTACGTAGGATTTTTTCGATATATTGCCTAGTTCTTTTTTTTATAAACAATTTACTGACGATTTTCTCATAGAATTTTATACTTTTTGATTTAGAAACGCGCCATCTTTACAAAAAACAACGAATCAAAAAAATCCTACGTACTTCTATAGCTACTCTTATATATAATCGAACAAACTTTGGTGCCTCATCGTAACTCAAAAATTATAGGAGTTATTGGTGCGGCCATCGACCTTCCAGAATTAAAGACGTCATCGGAAAAATGCTGCACAGTCGCCATTTCGATATGACAAAAATAATTTTGTATTGTCAATTAGATGCATATTAAAAGACCTTTTTTGTAAATCCGATTTATTTTATGGTTTCGCTGAAAAAAAATCACGAAATATGCCCTTTTGTGTATGTAGAGTGGCCTAACCCCTTAAGAGTTCGTGTCGGACGTTCAAATAATTGTGTAAGATGCAAGATAGTGCAGGATAATAACATCTATAGGATAAAAATCACTGAACATTTTGGCATTCCATTGAAAACCTAAATGGGCCTTCATTGGACAATAATTGCGTGAGCGATACTGAAAGTAGCCATAAAATGTATTTACGTTGCATACTAGCGATGCAAACCCCAACATTCACTTTGTCGATGAGGATGAGGTTGAAATTTTTTGTTCTTATTTTCCATCACAGAAATGCGTTGTGGCTTGATGTACGGTGGTTATGGTACAGCTTGGTGGGCACATCACGCCGTGGGCCTTCTGTTACCCCACTCTCTTTTGCCATCGAGAATTTCTTCACACCAGACGACACCCGTACCGGAGAATTCTCTGCCAATTCAACCGGAACCTCCTAGTCCTGCCAGAGCCAGTTCACCCGTGAGATGCACGTCCGAAAGAACCAAGTTTGCCGGTAAGTTCCTTCATCCTAGGAATTGAAATCCACTGTCTCTTGGCGGGAATTTTCCACGGCTAATGATAAGCCCGACAACCGAACGAAATGAAAATAGCTTCCCCGACTAATTGACGATCAAAGTAGGCCAGAACAATTGCGATAATTACTCGGTTAGGGACCGCATGACTCGTCTAAATCGATCAGGAGGAAGCAAAACCGGTTTTCCACTTGGCGGTTTTATCAACTAAGTCAATGTAAGCTCCGGCATTGTTCTTATCTATACACGCACTGCGACAATCTCTCTGACTTTCTTGTCACACTTATTACGGATTCTCCCACACTTTTTTTTTCTATGAAATGATTCGCTGGTAGTTATCTGTGATTAAACGGGTCGAAAATATAAAAAATGAGCCAAATATTGATGGAAAGCTAGATAATCAGAAGCAAACACTTAAAGGGGTTGTATAACGAGAAAGAAAGTAACCTGACTTGACTTGATTGAGTTTCGCCGAAATTGTGGGTATTGACACTCAATGCAAATTTCAAGTATGAATCTTATTGTTCTGCTTTCTGAAGTGGAAGGAGCCGCACGGTTCCCCGAGGAAGAAGTACCGCTGAATCTTAGCACAAAACCGAATGACGTGTCATCAAGCCTATGCAGAAAGAGCGAAATTTGGTCACCTGGCTCTGTGTGTGAGAGGGAGGCGAGAGAGACATCGATAAGGAGTTCACCGTCGACGACACCTCTTATCACCAGGCAGATTCATCATTCGCCACTAACACCCCCAACGTCCAACGAAAGAACCTTCCAGGTGAGTGGCAATTATATTACCCAAAAATATTCAATCAACTAGCACTGGTAGCTATTCTCAATTGTTTAAACTCCGTTCGTCATAACTGCATCAAATCTACATCAAATATATGAAGATTGAATCATTGACTCAACAGAAGATTTTGAATGTTGTTTGTTGCTTTGCCTTCAGCACAAAGTCTGTACACGAATCAAAAGATTCCTATTCAATACTGACGTCAGATGGAGGTGTCCCTGCTAAGATTGATAAAATTTGTTGTCAATTAGTATCTCTTGGGAAGTTTTTGATCCGAAAATTGGATTTGACGGATGAAGCCGAAAATATCTTTTCGTCAAGGATCTTAGATAAAGCTTAGAGAGTTATCCTTCGTTTAATATGACAAGTGCACACTTGCATGATTGCATTTGAGTGCAAGCGGATAATGCTCCGGAAAGCTCCGCGAGGCTTTCGTCGAAAGGTCTCTGGTTCTATCGTCCTTAGAAATCTGAAATCAGCTGACGCACAGTAATTTCACACGCTCAACGTCGCTAGCAAAAGGACACGCGGCAGGAAGCGTTCGGCAATGTTTACCAACGCCCTGCGCACGGACCCCTATTGCACTAAGTGGCAAGATTCTCCCTTGTTGGTCTTTTTCTTTTTTTTTACGTTGTTTGCAAACAGCAGAGGCTTTGCGGAATTCTTGCATTATAGGCTGTAAAGAGCCTCCCAATTTGAACTGGTAATGGAACAAATGGGAAGGCCTCTATTCTACACATTTTATTCTACACATGACATTTTCTACAAAATAGTTTCTACACAAAAAAGTGGCCAGGAATTTAATTCTACACAAGCAAAGATGCAAAAAATATTATTCTACACTGGCTTCTACACACATTATTCTACACAAGAGAAGTGACAAGGAATATTATTCTACCCAAAATTATTCTGCACCGGTTTCTACATACATTATTGTATACAAGAGAAGTGGCAAGGAATATTATTCTGCACACAAATTATTCTACGCCGGGTTATTCTACACAGGCGGATAATGCTAAGAAGGTCTCTATTCTACACACGACGCTTCTACACACATAATTCTACTCGAGAAAAGGAAAAATATATTCTATTCTACAAATTAGTATCC
Source organism: Alloplasta piceator (assembly GCA_946863875.1). Taxonomy (NCBI): domain Eukaryota; kingdom Metazoa; phylum Arthropoda; class Insecta; order Hymenoptera; family Ichneumonidae; genus Alloplasta; species Alloplasta piceator. The sequence continues at coordinate 20,062,660 of OX333075.1, forward strand.
TACACATTAACCTCCACAGCCTTTTGCAAAATTTACTACTGGGATGGATAATCACGTTGGAGTGTTTCTGTCGTTTTTTTGGGTTGGATGAAAGACGTTGTATGCAGTTTTGCCAAAGGCTGTAATGTGTAAAAAAATAATGTATAGGATAATAATGTGTAGAATAGAATATTATTTCCTATCACCTTTTCATGTGCATAATTATATGAATGTAGAAACTTTTGTGTACAAGGTGTCATGTGTAGAATAATAATGTATAGAATAGAGGCCTCCTGAATATCTCTCGCCACGTCTCTTGTATAGAATAATGTGTGTAGAAACCGGTGTGGAATAATTTTGTGTAGGAGAATATTTATTGCAACTTCTCTAGTGTAGAAAAACATTCCATGTCAGATGTCACTATTCTTGTGTAGAATAATTTTTGTAGAAAATATCATGTGTAGAATAAAAATGTGTAAAATCGAGGACTCCCCCACACATTCATCAGGAAATTTTTTAAATTGGATTTTTCCACTTTTTAGAACAAATAACAATTCCACGCAAATATAGTATCTCAATGGGGAAGCAAAATTGTCTGGATGTGAAAATTGAGAGAAAAATAATGTTTAGACCGGTATAGCGCCATATAAAAAATCAACTGTGCAGAACTGATGGAGATTTATCTTGATCTATTATCGCATTTTCACGCTCGGTACTTCTCCACCGTTGTCGGATATATTATCGATTCGATAAACTCGATGCCTTCTCGCATTATCGCTCAGCTCAGCGAGGAGCACTTTTTTTCAAAGCACACTTGCAATACCCTACGACAAATTATAGCGACTCGAGCGCACGAGCTACGCGGAACCGGCGACCGTGAGTGCGAGAATCACCAAGCTGGATGATTGAGGTTATAATACATTACGTCGAGCGTCGTTCGAGCCCCCGATGAGTGAGTGAGTAAGTGGAAAAACGAGCTTCAATGTTGTCACAAGCTCCCGGACAAGCGTCGTCGTTGGAATCGATGTTGCAAGCGCAGTTCCAATTCTATTAACACACTTTCTTTTGCGCGCACATTCATACCCCTCGTGAGACCAATTGCAACCTCACTTGTTTCTCTGTCCCTCTCTTTGTTTCATATCACCAGCGGCATCCCACGCGAATACACCGGAATTGCTTATTCCACGCATCGATCGACTGTTTTTTTTTTTTACGACTTGACGATGCAATCGCTTTAAACAAAATTTTTCTAAAATTTCAAATTTAGCATTTTCATGCTAAAAATTTGCAAACATGCAGAAACAATTATCGTACTACAAATTATCGCAAATGCCAAATCCCGTATCATACGGCAGATTTTCAAAAATGCGAAACCAAATATGATGGTCAAAATTTGGAAAATACAAAACCAAATATTATGCTAAACATTTTCAAAAATACTAAATTAAATGACGCACGGAAAATTTGAAAAAGTACGAAACCCAACGTCATACAGCAAATTTGCAAAATCGTGAAACTAAATACACTGCGACCTCGATAATCGGAATCCGTCGGGACCGGCTCTTGCAAGAAGTGGGGTTGCGCACATTGCACAGAACCGTCTCTGCGCCGCTGGTGGCTGACGGCGGCCTGCCGCGATTGGCTTGGCGCTTCTCCCACTACGCTGCAATTGCAACGATCGAGGTACCGATTATCGAGGTTGCAGTGTATTTGGAAAATACGAAATGTCATACTTAAAATGTGCAACATTGAGAAATAAAATATTTTACTAGGAGAGTCTGGGGCACGATGGCCCCCCTAAGCCGGTTAATACTTTTTGTGGCTTTCAACCATCAAATCAGTTTACTTTTGTTCTATCTTGAACGAATTTATCGACATTATACCGAAACTGCAAACGAACAAAAATTCTGGGGCTCGACGCCCCCCCCCCCTAAAAAATGATAAAAATCAAATCGTTCAAAAGTTGAAAATAATGATTGCCATTGTCTTTATTGTAATGGACTTCACTCGGAATCTAAGGAATCATGGATTCAGTGTAAAAATGGTAAAGGATAGTCTCATGATTCCCGTGCAGGTATGGACAAAGATTATTCCGATGAATACATATTTGTGATTATTGTGAAAAGTAATTTATGACATCCTTCACGTAATTTAATATGTCATTTAAAATTTTTATTTTTGTTACGTTTTTAAATAATTATCATAAATATCATAATTAATCTTATTTTTTATTTGTTTAACATAAAAAAAATATATGGATTAATTAAAAGTTCATTAAATAATAAATAACTTCTATATTTTTCAACTATTATTTTTTTAATGCAAAAAATTTGTTTTTTTTATACATAATATATCATTATGATTTCTTTCGAAAGTTTTCTTTTTTCTTAAGAATACATTTTTTTCAAATTTTGTTTGATGGTTCATTTGTCCCAGGATGTAGTGCATCGGCCTAAGAATGGACGAATACATAAAATTCATCATAATTTGAAGAAAAACAAAAAAATCTGACGTCATTTTTTAGGGCAGTCCATTATGCCCCAGGTATCGCGGATCAGTCTAAAAATGAGTCAATACATCAAACTTATGATAATTTGACAAGAAACAAAACAAAAAATTTTACCAAATTTTTAGAGGAACCGTCGTGTCCCACCCTCCCCTAAAAATTTACAAAAATACCAAATAAAATACCATACTTCAAATTTTGAAAAATACGGGACCGAATATCTTGCTCCAAATTCTCAAAAATGCGAAACCACGTATCACACTAAAAAATTGCAAAAATACGAAACCACATATCGTATTGAACATTTTCAAAAATGCGAAATCAAGTCTCAAACTGAATATTTGAAACCAAAATTTGTAATAAACATTTTAGAAAATGCTATAACAAGTACGATACTAAAAATTGGTAATCATGCAAAAGTAAATGTAATTCTACAAATTTGTAAAACTGGGAAACGAAATAGAAGATAATATTTTTATTTTGCATATTTTCCAGAAGAATTGCTGAGAAAATATTTAAAAAATCCATTTTTCTATCCCGTAAAAAAGAATAGTGTCTCAAAATTAAGGAAAACAAACGAGAAGAAGAGAGCCTGAATTTTTGTCGGCCAAAATGATGGATATATACCAGAGTGGTGTCCGAGATCCATCGTATCGAGAGAATATAATTGGGCATCTGAGTGGCGTGTATATGTTCACTCGAAACATTGGCAAGCAAATTATCGACCTATATATTTTCCAGAAGCATCTGCGACATTCACGCAGCTACCTCCCATTTTCATTCATTTCACGCTCGTTTTTATTCGTTCTTTTTCCATGGCCTGGAAGATCCTTGAAAGATATTCAAATCGCGTGACGACACACAACACACAAACACATACAGACACTCACATCGATTATTATCGATCTTTGATGCAGAGACTCGACAAGTGCGACTGAAACTGTACCAGACTCTCATCTTACGTGACTCACGTCTCGAAACCACGGCAATCATTGTCCAATTTTTTTTTAATCTTTGTATTCACTTCGGAGCTCGCCGTTGACCGAATTCTCACGAGTCTACATCAGTTTCGTACAATTTGATAAAAAACACAAAAGGAGAAACGCGGACATTGAAGATGTCACTATTGAGACAAATGACCAAAAATTCACCATATTCACCATTACAGAATAGATAATCTTGTTTCTGCTACAACTCACCCAAAAAACAACAATACAAGTACATTTTGGCAGCACTAAAAATGCGCCATTAATATTCCTACCGAATAACACGCAACTCTGCCAAATCCATTGGACTCCCGATATGAGTAACACGCCGAGGGTTCGTTACTTTCTGCGAGAGGTATGTGTATAGATATAGTGCTTCTATCTCGACACGCGCACGCGCTTGAGTTTTTCTCGGAATGGAGTGCGTCAAGCCCCAGTCGCAAGATTTGTTACTTTTATCGGGGGGGTTCTAATGTCGAGAGTCCAGTGTAGAAGGACTTCAATGTATCTACGCAATAACGAGTCTAGGAACATTAATTTCTACTAGAGAATCAGCAAAATCACATCCCCATCGCATAAAAACTCTCTCGGAAAAAAGAAAACGGTACACCTGGATCGTCTCTACCGCATATAACTTTTATTTTTATCGTATCACTTTAATCCTATTTTACAAGCTTTCTTGATAAAAAAATATTCCTATATTTAATCTGGTTTTTTGTCACTCATCGACCGACTTGAAATCTTTTAGGATTATAAAATAGGAGCTATCTGGGAGCTTTCTGGAAGAGTTGTTAAGTCGTATAGAGATGTGATTCAGTAGAATTAGAGAGTTAGAGAAATTTCCCAAATTTTATATTTATGTAACGCATGTATATTTCTAGTAAAGAAATAACCGGTAGAGCCGTAAGTGCGCCAACCTTAGGGAGATACGATGCTAAAATCTGCAACCTGATTCTTTGATGCGGTCGTCGAGAAAGTTCGACATTTTTTTTATTTTTTTCACTTATAACGTCTTGTTGTTTCGTAAACAAAACATACTTTCCACTACCTGTATCGTTTCTTTGGTGTCGTCGTCGAGCGACCGGAAATCGACGCTTTTGTTACCCCGATCGGAGGCACAATGAATATCGACGCACTCATCGGCGCAGGGCTTTCGCCGACCAAGTGTGGAAAAATGAATATGTATCCACAAACGAGATGTTAGACTTTCTCAGTGCCGGTGCCATTTTTCATTTTCCACGCTCGATTACGAAGGCGGTTGTGTCTTTTTCACTTTACCGATCAACAGGTCCAAAGTAATCTTCACTAAAGGTAACAAACGACACTTTCGAATGGAGTGCATGCGCCATTGGAAAACGCAGCACACAGTGACGTGACACCGGAGACCTATTGTGCGAAAAGTAAAGGACGAGAAATAGGAACTAGTGGGAGGTTTTTTTTTATTTTGCCATCCGTCTCGGCCGATCCATTGTTGAGATAAGAGTGGTATAACGTCTGGCGCCTTCAGGGACAATACTCGTGGGGACTCTGTATCTTCCGTAAACACAAGTGTTAACGGGGAACGTCGGCGCCAAGACCTTTCCCGCTAAAACACAGTCTCAAATTAGACCCAATGCGAATCAATGATTACCACGTGCTGACTTGGTCGTGGATTTAAAATTTGCGCACTTGCCGATTAAAAAAAGAATCGAAATCGTGCGTCATTTTTCGTTAGGAAACGCGTGAAGTTTTACGACGAAAAATCTATCATAACAAAGCAAATTTTTCGAATATGAGCGTTCGGCACCGAAAAACCAATCTACCCGAATAAAAAATCTTGCCAAATAACAAGTCTGCCGTATTAAATGTTAACAGATAATATCTTTACGAAATCACACCCCATTTGATTAAAAATGACCCCGAGATCCTTTTTGTACGGGTTTGTTATGAGCGATAGAAATGCGATTTGCTGGGGTTTTTTTTTTGTATAAGTTAATTCTGGAAGAGTTGTTGTGCTGCAGAGGTGTAATTTGCTAGAGATTTATTCTGTTTGGTTTTTTATTTTGTATAAATATTTAAACGGTTTGGTTGAAACGTGATCCGATAGAGTTGTTATTTGGTAGAGATACTCTATAGATTTTTATTGCTGTAGAGATTTATGCTTCTAGTGGAGATACAACCTGTACAGCTGGAAATACGCAATTAGCCACTAAGTGAAAATCGTGAAAATTAAAATTTGCCACTTTTTGAATTTTTGACACAAAAAATGGGTCACCAATTCAAAAACTGGCCTGTAACTCCATAATAAGGACAAAAAAAATGTGCTGCACTGAAGCAGTCTGGAAAAGTGTCACCAAGAAAATGAGACGTTGTGAGATAAGATCCGTCAAGCGGTTTGGTCGGCGTCATGCACAGCGTAGTGAAATTCGAAAATTGATTTATGAGAGAACTGCTGCACCTTAAAGGTTCTAACTAGCGTCAAAGGTTTTTCCATTTGATGCGTCAAGTGATGACCATTGGTCAGGTTTGCACGTATTCAACGAACACTTATATTAATGTTGAAAAATTGGAATTTTAACGCTGACTGGAACCCCCTAAGAAAGTTTGCGAAAAATTAAGACATTCACAAAATGAACAATTTTATTGCAATTGCGATAAAAATCACATCGGTTGCAGGGAGATGACCGGGTCTACTTGTGTACAAAATTTTGTTAAGAGCCCTCCCTTGTCCGAAAATTGTTTCTAAACGTGATTTCTCAATGTTTTGGAACATTTTCAATATACACTAGACTCCCGGTTTAACGCGTATGACGGAGATTTACGCATGAAACCGAGAAGCATATATATAGAGATAGTGCTCTGAACTTTACACGCTTGGGACAGGGCCAATGTAAACACCACACAAATACACTGGACTCTCACTTTAACGCTGACGAATGGGGTCTGCGCATTAAACAGAGAGGCATATATATAGGGTTAGTACTCTGAACTTGACACGCTTGGAACAGTGCCAAACTTAAGGGGGGGGGGGGTTAATTCGTAAGAAAAAAGATATGTTTTTGTGAATTTTTGTGACGGCACAGTTAAAATCTCTTTATTAAAACCAATAGCACATTAAAGTATGACATTTGAAGAATGTTGTGTAAAATTTTCACGAAGAAATATTAAAAAATACGGCAATGGCGGTGCCCCTCATAACCTGGTGCTGGATCATCTGAAATAAAAAAATCAAAGTTCATTCGTTAGATAATAGTTTTCCCCACGTAACACTGGAAGGGTTTTTCGAAATTTTAATTTTTCACTTTTTTGGAACACTTTGAAGGGAAAACGCGATTTTTCGTGAAAAAGATCGGCTAATTCGTTATTGTAAAATAAAAATTATCAACAAATTTAAAAAAACTCTCCAGCGTTACCTCGTAAATTATGTACAGAAATAGTGTTCAAAATTTCAAAAGGATCGGTGCTGTAGTTTTGAAGTTATGAGGGGCACCGACTTTGAAAACGTGAGTTGTGGGGAAAAAGCTTTAAAGTTTTGAACACTAAAAAATCTGGTATAAAACGTTTATAAGCAAATTTTATCGGCTTACCTCACACTGAATCATCAATGCCAGGTCCATAAAGGATGTTACTATCATCCATGATGTCTAAAGCACCCGTTTGCTCCTGTCTACGACGAATCCTGTCTTCTTCATTTTGTCTCTCAGTTTCCTGCTTTGCTCGGCTTATACGTATGGAGTCAATCCAACAGGTATAAAAATACTCGTAACTTCGTCAATTTTGCTCCAATCGACTTGAAATTTTGACACAATATTCTTAAAATATTAAGCATTCATTTAAAAAAAAAATGCAACAAAAAAATTTCAATACCTTACCCTCCCCCCTAAATTTTTTTTGTAAACAACAAGCGTACGCTCTCGAGTCTTTCTCGGAACGAAATGCGTTTAACCAGGAGGCAATAAACCGGGAGTCCAGTGTAATGCACTATACATATATACGTGCACGCTCCTGACTTTATTGTCAAATCGGAGCGCGTCGATCCAAGGCCGCGAGATTTACGCTTTGAACCGGGAGGAAGTAAACCGGGAGTCTAGTGTACTAGAACAAAAATCTTGGAAGGAGTGGAACGATTTCACGAGAACGAAGCTATTTTCATGAGGAGGCAGATTATTCGCAGATCGATCGATGATCAATGGAATTTGATCGATTGGTCTCTGATCAAGGCGGAATAGCTCCGGGAAATTGCAAACCGCCACAAAGTGATTACACCCGTTGACGAAAATCGTCCCGAGTTGTATATTATTATATTATGCGTGTTTCCCATAAATAGCTCGTGAAATCCGTGCTCGATGTAACCGAGAAATGATGGTATATATAACGGTGAAACAGCCACTTGCCGGGGGACCGGAAATCAGTATCGGATCGAACGAGCTTAGTCGCTCGTTCCTCTGCCTACTTATATCACGTGATAGCGAAACAGTCTGTCATTAGATCCCTCCCTAAACCCCGGCGACCGCTTATCATGACCGATTGTATCACGGCGCGAACGTTGGACGAGGGGTGGGGATATGTGATTGTACCGAAAGGCGTATGAGGGAAGCGACACGCCATCTCAATCCCCGTTGTGCTCGTCGACAATTTGACACACGACGCGTTGAGAAAACGTTTGTTCCAAGCCAAACATTTGTCGTCATCGACTCTTGGCATATGATAATGTTATCTCGAGAAAAAAAAATGTATAATTTCTATTCCGAACATTCATACACCGGAGCCAATTAATGGTTCATCATTGGGGATCGAACGATAAGATTTTAACAATCGTTATTTCAATGATATAATAACGTTTACACAAGTTTATCGCTGGTCTTTTCTTTTCCTCTTAATGATCAGTTTCTCCACTTCACAATGTATCACAATCGCAAAAACGATATTGTTCCTGTTTTCACACTCTGCTAGTTCGCTGTAACTTTTATGTAATTTTAAATTTTCTGAAAAAAAAAGATCATACCATGAGTTCCAATTCTCGGGAACATTTTCAATGTCGAAAAATACTTTAGAGAAAAAATAGTTTAGAGAACAGAGTTGTTTGGTATTGATTTTAGCTTTTTTTAGCGGAAACTTAAAGCATTATTCAAGTCTAGAATTTTGAAAAAATCAATTTTGTTTTTTTTTCCATATTCTTTAAGTTAAGAGCTTTAAGAATATATTCTCGAGAGGAAATTTTTATATTCCAATAATTTACGGAGTTATAGCTATTTTAGCGTCGCAGCAACTACAACCGTCACGTAGGCCACTCTAGGATTTTCAAAAAATCGATTTTTTGTTGTTAAAAAGATACCTCAGTATCTATAGATTATATTCAAAAATATTATGTGCATGAATAATCCCTAATTAAGTACTCGATTATCATATTCTAGTATAACCCCTCTTCATCCGGAGCGCGCTTTATGCAAACCTTAAATGCGTTTATCTCAGAACTACATTTTTCAAGTCGGCCAAACTTACGACTTAAGCAAATTTCAACTGATTCATTTGAAATTTCAACTGTACATTCAAAATTACGTTCTCTAAAGCACTACGTAGGATTTTTTCATTATATTGCATAGTTCCTTTTTTATAAACGATTTTCTGATGATTTTCTCATGGCATTTTATACTTTTTGATTTGAAAATGCGCCATTTTTACAAAAAACAACATATCAAAAAAAATCCTACGCACTTCTAAAGCCATTCTTATACATAATCGAAAAAACTTTGGCGCCTCATCGTAACTCAAAAATTATAGGAGCTGTTGGTTCAGCTGTCGACCTTCCAGAAATAAAGGCGTCATCGGAAAAATGCTACACAGTCGCCATTTTGACATATATGGCCATGAAAAAATAATGTTGTATTGTCAATTAAATGTAGGGGAGAGTGGGGTACAATGAGCCACTTTTTTGTAAAGAATTTTTACTCTCGCTATGGTAGTCTGATTAGAAAAACAACTATTATAATCGGTTTTTCTAGACGCTTAAGCGTATAATAAAAATATCATCTTAAAAAAAAAGGTTGAAAATACCAGAATAATTCGATTCAAAAAGATTTGCAGAATGGCACATTGTACCCCGCTGGCGGGGTACAATGTGCCACTTGGTGGGGTACAATGAGCCATTCATGTTCTATGTGTTTAACCTCAACAAAATTTGACAAAACATCGACGTCATATATAACTTACGTCAACTTCGTGGTGTTCGTGGTCAATGGGAAATATCGGCTCATTGTACCCCACAACTCGTTGGCTCATTGTACCCCACTATGAAAAAATTTGATTATTGATAAAAATCATTATTAATTAAGAGATAAACAGAAAAATACAAGTGACTAAGTGAATCATGAATAATAACACTATCGATTAAAACTTGAAACACGAGCTGTCACGGAGAATGAAATTATATTTCATGTTTTTCCGGCAGGCGACAAATTTTTTTTTCCAGGGCACGAATCAATAATTTTTTTAAATATTTTTTTATGAGCTGCTATTGACGTTTTTTTAGGTTTGATGAAATTCAATGTAAATTGTGGTCCTACACAAAAAATTTCGATTTTTACAAGCTACAAACCTCCGAGAAATCGCATGTGGCTCACAGTGCCCCGTGGCTCATTGTACCCCACTCTCCCTTATAATAAAACACTTTTTTTTTGTTAATCCGCCGTTTTACGATTTTCCCCCCTTTTCTCTGAGGCAGGGGCTATGACGACATTCTTACTGATTAAAAATCTTTTTTTTTTATTATTTTTAATCGGATGACTAGAAAGGTTGCAATCGTGTCAGCCAGCACACCACTTTTTTTTATCCATAACTTATTTAAATATCATTTTTTTTCTGGAAATTTTTTTTTGTACATTGTCAAAATATTAACAAATAGGTTGTGAAAAAACAAGATGGTAAAAATATTTTTGTTTTTCTTTATCAAGCTCGACAAAACGCTAAAAATGTATGTCATTAGACCAGAATACCGCCATCAACAAAATATAATTTTAAAAAATGCGGAACGTATGGCCACATGTCAATTTTTTTTTTAAATTCATTTTTACAGTGCAAACAATGCGGTAAAGCGTTTAAACGATCGAGCACCCTCAGCACGCATCTTTTAATTCACTCGGATACGAGGCCCTATCCATGCCAATATTGCGGCAAGAGGTTTCATCAGAAATCGGACATGAAGAAGCACACCTACATTCATACCGGTGAGTCAAAGATTTTTTTTCTATTCTTCGGTTTTCCGGACATTGAATAATACACGAGTCCAATGCGATCAGGGCATAATGAGGAAACAAACCCGAAAGGTCAACAGGGTCGAATCTCTAGTAGGGAAAAACGAAAAAACACAAAATGGTTTATAAGGGATTTTGCATCCAGTTCAGTAACCGATCAATTTTATGATAAATCATGCATCGCGCGTAATCATAGAGTGCCCAACATCCGAGAAAATTCTACCTACTGCACGCGAGTTGGCCGACAAGTTTTGGAAAATTGGGGAATGGGGGAATCGAAAATCGCGTGCGATGACATCGAAGAAAATGGCTATTGAATGGGACACTTTTTACCGCTGGGGTTATTGCTGAATTTTGAAAAAAAATTTTTACAAATATTTTTTCATTTATTTCTAATGACGAAACATTGCCTGCAGTGTCCTTGATCTATATAAAACGGTCTTGGCTATTTATTTACCATATTGTCGTAATCATGACGCGGGTTTTAAGCTCAGTGTATTTTGGTTTAGTTTGGGTCACGATTCACAATTTTTTCCCACTTTTGTTTCTTAGTACCCATTTTGTTCCTTCAAAGGTTCTCTATCAATTGACGAATTATTGATTACTGTTATTATATTCATAGTTCATATTTTTTCTAAAAGGTCAATTTTCGTGAAATAAAACGAGCTCAATGGTTATTGAGTAACAAAAATGCTTATTGTCAAATTAAAAAAATCAATTAATGAATTAATTATAAAAAAATAGAAATCTGAGAAAAAATCCTTAGGATGACTCTAACTTGAATAATTTCGCAGTTTTTAAGCTCAATTTTGTGTACAATTTCATACAAGGAAACAAGTGTTAAAATTGCAAAAAATCATTCATGGATGTGTTACCTATAGCGTCCCAGCCAAAAATTGTATTTCCTTAAAATTTTCGTACTTTGTGATACAATAAAAGTCTGGTAAAGTGCAGCAACATTTGGCTTGACATAAACAACAATCATCAATAATAATATTGCCTAAATGTTTCTAATAAATTGTTTAAGCAAATAATTATTCAATAATTTTTTGGTAATTTCTTTTTTTTCCAAAACAAATCTAATTCTTTAATTTTTCTGGACGCATATGAATTTTTTCAGAATTTTGCATCTATTTTGAAATTCCCGTTTTGAAATTTTTAGAATGACTGTATTTATGTATTTTTTGGCCTAGTGTCATTGAAACTTTCCAAAGCTGACGATAAACCTGTGTGCAAAAACACATACAAAATAGGCAATTTTTTGTTGGTATTTCAAAATATTTTTTGTAATATTTCAAAATAGAGAGAAAATTCTGAAGAAATTCACATGCGTTCAGAAAAATTAACGCATTCAATTTGTTCGAGAAAAAAAACAACTTACCGAAAAATTGTTGAATAATTATTTGTTTAAACAATTTATTAATAACTTTTGGGCAATATTATTATCGGTAATTGTTGTTTATGTCATGCCAAATGTTGCTGAATTTTTTCACATTCTTATTGTATATCACGAAGTACGGTAATTTCAATTAGATACAATTTTTGACTGGGACTGTATAGGCAATACATCTTTAAGCGGTACGTTGAAAACGAAATTAAACTTCTCAAAAAATGCCTGCGAACAGTTCAGCTTTCGTTATTTTGCAGCAGAGTTCAATTTTGTGTAAAAATTCACAAGGAAACAAACCTCTTTCGTATTGAATTCGAAAAAAAAAAACATTTGGGGACTCTAGTTTTTACGTAAATTGCAATCAGGAACTTGAAGGTGTCGAAAAAAATCAGAATTCCAATTACAGCTTCAATTAAATCAAAGATTCAAATGATATATTAAATTTAACAAGTATTTTTTGCGAGCAATCAACATTAATACCGAGGATGAAAAATGAGGCTCGTAGACGAAGGATACGCCTATTATTTATGATACGCATGTCTTATTTTTATTCCACACGGTGACGAATAATAAATAGCGCAGACAGGAGGATTTGATCGGACAAGTTGAACGGGACATTACCTACATATGGGGCATTCCACGCCAAATCGACTATTTTTCACCCCGACCCCTTTCGATTTGGCTGAAACTTTTTGATCTTTTTCTACCCTGACAAAAACATTTTTCATAATTTTTTCAAATTTTTTTACCCAACCGTCAAAAAGTTATGAATTCAAAAAAAAAATGGCTATTTATTTTTCAAATGTCCACAACTTTTTTAAAAATTGGCTTATCGGGACGTTTTTTTTCAAAATTTTTCTTTTTAAATGTACTTTTCAGAAAAATATTTGAAAAAATTATTCAAACCGTCCTTCATCGTTTGTTTTTTGTATTTTTGGAAAAAAACGCAAATTTCTCGATGCCATTTTGCCATTTTTTTTTTTTCGTTTTTTCATTGAAAACTTTGACATTTTCTGCAAGTTCTCTGAAATTTCCAGAGTGGGATTATTTTTTTTTCTATTTTTTTTTCAATCCGAAAAAATATTTTTTTTTTAACTCAGCTTATTTCTCATAATACCACTCTGGAGATTTGTGAGGATGTAGAGAGAACGTCAAAGTTTAAGAAAAAAAATAAAGAAATAAATGAAATTCAAAAGTCATGAATTTTTAAAAAATGGCTTTTTTTTTTTCAAATGTCCATAACTTTTTCAAAAATTGACTTATCGGGACGATTTTTTTTCAAAATTTTTGTTTTTAAATGCACATTTCAGAAAAATATTTAAAAAAATTATTCAGACCGATCGTCATTGGTTTTTTTTTTTTTTTCGGAAAAAAACGAAAATTCCTCCATGATTGCCATTTTTCATTTTTTTTTCTTTTCTTCATTAGAAACTTCGACATTTTCGGCAAAATAATCCGACTCTAAAAATTTCACAGAATTTGCAGAAAATGTCAAAGTTTCTATTGAAAAAAAGAAAAGAAAATTGAAAATGGCAATCATCGAGAAATTTTCGTTTTTTTCCGAAAATTAAAAAAAAAAACAATGAAGATCGGTCTGAATAATTTTTTTAAGCATTTTTCTGAAAAGTACATTTAAAAACAAAAATTTTGAAAAAAAATGTCCCGATAAGTCAATTTTTGGAAAAGTTATGAACATTTGAAAAATAAATAGCCATTTTTTTCTTAAATTCATGACTTTTTGACGGTTGGGTAAAAAAATTTGAAAAAATTCTGAAAAACGTTTTTGTCAGGGTAGAAAAAGATAAAAAACGTTTCAGCCAAATCGAAAGGGGTCGGGGCCAAAAGTGGTCGATTTGGCGTGGAATGCCTCATATATATATATATATATATATATATATATATATATATATATATTTATATGTATATATATGAAGGCGATGGGACGCAAACACGCGAGACCCGACACGAAAAATGGCGTATCGAAAGCTCACCCGGCGCCCTACTCGATTAGGCGCGTCAGGACTTTTTTCCTTCGTCATAGATGCACGCAAATGCAAGCGCATCCGAAGGTTGTCTGCAACAAAATGAATCACGCACGAGACAAAGTGGACGGTGCCGTAGCGGATCGATAGAGCCACGTCCGAATGGACACACGCACTATACTTTGCAAAAAATGAAAAAAAACGTTAATATTGAAAAGTCGTTTTCATTCTATCCTTAAGAACATTGAAAAATAATATCGACAACTCCAGCTGTTACGCTCAAATTATGTTGTGAACCAATTTTTTCTACATGTCCTTTGGACCAGTCATTCATAAATCCAAAAATGTTATATTTAATAATACGAAACTTTTTAATTCCTTAACAACACCAAAAGAAAATTTCCCGGAGGGAAGAAAATCCGATTCTTTTTTACCCTACCCTGAACGTAGGGAGACTATTTTTTCAAATGTCATTTCAAGTCAATTATTGATACGAAAATAGAAAAATGTTTGTCGAAGACACTGGCGTATGGTATTAAAAAAAAGATGCTTCATTGATCTCGAATCAACGCGTGATCCAGAAAAAAGATAATATTTCTCTAAAATTATAGACGTGAAGCCTGTATTTTAGTCTTTTTATTTTCACTAGTCGAGTAAAAAGCTGCGGTAGCGATGTGTTAAATTTTAGTGCCGAAAGGCGCTTTGTAGGGGAGACTAGGGCACGACGGCCCCCTCAAGCCGGTTAATACTTTTGTGGCTTTTAACTATCAAATCAGTTTAATTTATTCCATCGTGAACGAATTCACCGACATTTTGCTGAAAATAATAAAAAAATCTGGGGCATGACGGCCCCCGTCTAAAAAAGAATGAATTTTTATTTTAATCTAAAAAAATTTTGTTCAACGTTAAATATGTTTTTCTTTTTGATGGTCCATTTTACCGCGGATGTAGTGTATCGGCCTAAAAATGGATGAATACATCAAATTCATCATAATTTGACGTAAGTCCAAAATTTTCTGACCTCATCTTTGAGGGTATTCCATTATTTCCCAGTTATCGCAGAGTGGCCTAAAAATGAGTCAATATATATATATCAAATTTATGATAATTTGACAAGAAACCAAATTTTTTATTTTGACATTTTTTTTAGGGGGCGGGGGGCGTCGTGCTCCACCCTCCCTTAATACATTTTTGCTTGGATGGCGATCTTCGAAAATTGAGCCTAAAAATTTCGTAAGGGACGTTTAGAGGTACGAGGGAGAACCGTCGAGGGTGAGCTGAGTAAAAACGTGAAGGGTCGTAGGGGGTTAAACCAAAGATATATGCCAACCACGACGAGTAGATCCGGCAGCGATGGCCTACCGCAACTCACAAGTGCGAGCTGCAACAACGCTTCCTCAATAATTCAAACCACCACGAGGATTATTACCGACAATTTGCCATGAAAGACAGAGATCGTACTTTCACCCCTCACGGTATTCAATACCAAACCAGTAGAAACTCTCAGTGTGTGTTCGCAGTAGTTGCGGTTTACATACATCGTTTAAGAAATAAATTTTAAACTGCGAACCACGAGCGGAAAAGCAAAACCCGGATGAATTTAAATCTGAAGCGAATTTTCCAAAGCGAGTTTAAAGACAACAACAAATTTTCGATTAATCGAATGATAGATTCCCGGCCAATGTTTATAAACTTGTTATCGTGACACAACAACAAACACATATGTTTTTATATTTTTACGGGAAATACTTTTACAATGCAATGAAAGTTTGTCGTAACAAATGTCTACCTTATAAAAACCCTACCAGATAACATGTCCGTAAAATAATCAGATTCCGGCCCCATATTCATGAGCAATTTTTTCTAAGATTCTAGACACAACTGGGGTCAATGCTCCCCTCTCGTATTTAGCTCAAAATCTGACCTACACACAGATACCTTTTGATATAGTCATCTTTAATAATGACCGTTCATAGTTGCCCTTGGTAGCAGGCCTCAATCGTAGCAATCAGGTATAGCTCTTAATGGTAGCCCTTAATATCACAAAACCGCTATATCTTCCAACAGTGGTCCTTAATTGTAGTCCTTGATAGCAGGATTTAATGGTAGCACTTAACGCTACAGTATAACTTTACTTATCCAGTTAACCAAGGGTTAGATAATAGGGTTAACCTTTATAGTTGCCCTTAGTAGCAGGCCTCAATCGTAGTAATCTGATATAGCTCTTAACAGTAGCCCTTAATATCACAAAACCTGCTTTATCTTCCAACAGTGGCCCTTAATACTAGTCCTTAACAGTAGCACTTAATGATAGCGCTTAACGCTACAGTATAACTTTGCTTGTCCAGCCTTCGGTTAACGAAGGATTAGGTATTAGCTTACCCTTTATAGTTGCCCTTAGTAGCAGGCCTCAATCGTAGTAATCAGATATAGCTCCTAATAGTAGCCCTCAATATCACAAAATCTGCTGTATCGTCCAACAGAAATCTTTAATACTAGCCCTTGATAGTAGCACTTAATAATAGCGCTACAGTATAACTTCGCTTGTTCATCCTTCGGTTAACCAAGGGTTATCCTTTATAGATGCCCTTAGTAGCCTCAACCATAGTAGTCAGTTATAGTCCTTAATATCACAAAACCTGCTATATCTTCCAACAGAGCTCTTTAATAGTAGTCCTTGATTGTAGCACTTAATGATAGCGCTTCACGCTACAGTATAACTTTGCTTATCCAGCCTTCGGTTAACCAAGGGTAAGATAATAGGGCTATATATCCTAATATCCTATAATCCATGGATTATAATCTGTGCACAGATTTTACCCAACGAAATGTTGAAGGCTCAAGTGGTAGCAAAATATATTTAATGATGAAGAACGTTTAATTAATAATTAAAAGTAAACATAATCTTGCTATAAACAAATTATCCTCAAAGTAAATTTTAAAAAATATTTTTCTGCTGCATGCACAACTCTAAAAATGTTAAATGTGGACTATCGTCATTAGATCGGGTCTGTATAGGGTGGTGAATCCATCGTGTGCATGTGGGAATCACATCGGAAGGAAGGTGCGATGGGAAATGGGCTGTTTGCGACTATGCCAGTCGACTAAGTGAGTTTCCGGCGAGACGCGAGTCCCGGCACGTGCCTACGATGTACACGGGCAAAAAGAGAGAGGGAGAGATTCAGAAAACCCGCAGGCAGCATCGAGTTAGGGTGCATGTCCCGAGCTAATTAACCGAGTGAGAAGGGGAGACCCCATCGGTCGTGCGCGTGTAGGAAAAACCACTCTTGCGTTAAACCGAGTCGCATATATGAACATACGCCTCAGCTTAATACACAAATATATACACGCGTGTTTATATACACTCTAATCATATTCAAGTTTCACACAAGTCTCAATTTTCAATTCATATCCTATAACAACAAACTCGTCAATTTACAAATTACCTAAAAAAAATTTACAAAAATGATCGAAAGATTCAAAAAAATATATCTTCAATTCACCCGTATTAAAAAAACTCCATTACTTTCTTTACTTCGTTACTTCATTACTTTTTATATTTCAACAAATATATACGTCTCATGACAATCTTGCGATGAAAATCAAAACCTATCGGCACACTCATCGACTTACATTTATAAAAATTCATGAAAAATAAATTTGAATCGTATTCAAGTTTCATGCAAGTCTCAATTTTCAATTCATTTCCTATAACAACAAATTCACCGATTTACAAATTACCTAAAAAAAGTTACAAATATGATTGAACGATTGAAAAAAAGATATCTTCATTTAACCTGCATTGGGAAAAAATTCATTACTTTCTTTACTTCGTTACTTCATTACTTTTCATATTTTAGCAAGTTCAAACGTCTCAAGAAAATTTTGCTATAAACATTAATAAAGTTCATGAAAAATAAATTTAAAAAATATTGAAACAATACCTTAAATGCAGAACGAAACGCTCTTTTTCTTTATTCATTTCCAATTCTTTCCCATGAATCTACTTTTCCACAAATTGTGGAAAGGCCACAATTATGGAAATAAATTATGCAAAATAAATATGAATCCTTGGGTAAAAATAGCCCCCGAAAAATTGGTCCCCGAAATTTGGCCCCTATGATCGGTACATACGTCAATTGAACTGTTCCATTCGAATGAAAATATCTTTTGCATTCGCTTATAAGCGAGTTTTTGGGGTTTTTGAGCAGTTTCGAGCAGCCTCACAGACCGAGTTTTACTTACACAACTTAAAAAAGTAGTTTTTATTCGAATGGAACAGTTCAATAGACGTTTTAACCGATAATAGGGGCCAATTTTGCGGGGTTGGTTTTTCGGGGGCCATTTTTCCTAGATCCGAATTCTTGTCGGATTTGTTCGTTCCATAAATAGACCGAATTTTTTTGATAGTCACTTGATCAATATTTTTTTTTCTAATTCTCATCAATGTAATTCTTCCTTACACGCCCGAATTCCATTCCGCTGAAAATGATCCATTTTACGGTGCCACGCAGATTAGGGATTTTTTTCTCAAAGACCGCATATTTTCATTCTTCCTGTACTTGGAATAAAAATATTGAAAATATTTCCGCTAGAAATAACATTTGCTATAAACAGTTTTCATATTTGTGCGCATCATCAAAATAGATGATTCGGTAAACTGTTATTTAAGGTAAATGTCCCAATACCCGACAACGTCCCAGTACCCGACCACTTGAAAGTGTTACTTAAGAGAAATCTTAAACTGTGAATTGATTTAATATCCAGGATTCATAATCTATGTATACGACACTACTTTTAATAGTTCAAGAATCGTCTGTAATTTAATTTTTGATAAATATGACAGCACGCGTACTATTCGGGGCACGGAAGCTATTATCTAAGCTGAATTGCTAAGGAATCGCTATATCTTATTGAAGCTATTTCGAAGTGGTTTTTATTATTTTCGAACTGAGCCTTAGCTGTTTTTATTCAGAAAGATGACACTAATTTGATCATGTTGTCTCAATCGGCCAAAAATGCGTTTTAAGTACTTAATTTTCATGGCCGGTTATTGGTACATACGAAATGTATGTTGTACCGATAACCGACCATGTGTCCGGATATCGGTACTTGCGCGCGACTATGTTCAGTCCCAGTAACCGGACATCTGCTGACATGTATATTATTCGTGCATAACCTCAAAATTTCGGTGACACATTCTCCGAGCAGCGACGCATTTTTCTCAATTCACCCCCTCCCCTCCCCTTACCATAGAGATGAGTGGTCGGATATTGGGTCATATAGAAAAACGGGTGGTCGGGTACTGGTACGTTTACATTTCTCAGTATTTTCGGTTATTATTAATAAGCAACTAACTATAGCAACAACTATACCCTGTGTTTTGGAAACTAGAGACTTCAAGCTTTCCAATAGTCATAGTCGTTATAGAAAATAGTTTATTTTTGAACGCGAAAAACAAGTTAACTTTTTCGTCGCCTCTTAGATGGTCGGGTATTGGGACATTTACCTTACCTTCGGATGTTTTTAGTTTATCCGCAAGAGATATCTTCCTCCAACCCCGCTCCCCTCCTCTCCAGCGTTGAGTTTCCGCAAAAATTTTCTTTGCTATACAATCAAATGGTAATTTGGTGCATGAACGAAAAAATAATTCAGGCATATCGCATACGGAATGATAGACCGAACGAAAAAAAGCATATGGAAGCAACCCTTCGGTCACTACCCTTTGTCGTACGGGGAGGTACATAAACGTAGGTAATCGAAGTATCGGAACTCGACAGTGGAGAGTGGTGTATAACTCGGCGGGAAAAGTATACATTTAGGTATCATCGTAACGCTGAAAGTTGATCCGTTACGACCCTTTGTTCGCCGGAACGCAAACGGTATGCGATCGTAGTTTCACATTTATTCTCCAACCCTACGCGAAAGTTATCTCACGCAAAAGTTCATATGCTTGCTGAAGAAAAAAAAGTAAAGTAAAATAGAAAAATTATCGAAAGGAAGAAAAGAATAACAATATAAACGAATAGGAAACTAATAACGTTAATATTTGTATAAAATATATTAAATTAATAATTCGAAACCGTGGAAGATAGAATTCTGCATATGACTTCTCTATTTTTTCCCACCCTTAGCCAGAGTTGCCGAAATTATAATGTAAAAATAATGCATCATTTATTTTAGAAATAATGAAAATTCCATGATAGAAATATTGAGCATTATTTTTGTAATGAAAAATGTGAAACCTAACGATTATGCATTGAATAAATAATGAATAATGCAAAAAACGTAACATTATTCATTACAAGAGTAATGGATAATGCTAAACGCTGCCATTGTCAATTATTACAGTAATGGGTAATTCAAAGTAGAAACAAATTTTCATTACTATAGTAATGAATAGTACAAAACCGAAGAACAACGCATTACTTTAGGTAATGCATTACATTGAGCAATGTATTACTTCAAATAACGCATTAAGTTCATAAATAATGTATTACTTTGAGTAATGTTTTAAAGGAATAAAAATAATTTCTGTATGTAGAGAAATCTTCCGTTTCGAATGATTTTTTATAATCATAATGCGTAAGAATGATACATCTCAGACTGTATGTGTTATTCCCTCAAAGTTTTTACAGGGTAATTCTTTTGTTTAGATTTACCTCTATGGAAATTCGTTTGTTTAGATTCCTAATTTTTTACTTCGAAAATATAATTCGGTACTTTGTTTTGTTTTTTTTAATTTGTTAGATCAGATTTGAACCTACAGCATCTTTTTCTTTTTAATCTTTGACCAGAAATTGTCAAGAGAATAATAGTACCTGTTCATACGCGACTGTTTACTTTTTTTTTGCTCTCGAATAATTTCATGTATTTTTTATTAATTTGTGAATCAGTGAAAAAATAATCATTAATGAAATCGATAATGCATTATTAAAATAATGCATTTTTTGCAACTCTGCCCTTAGCCAAGTCTACGAGCTTTTTTTTGATAACGAATTCAAATGAGGTTTCTTCAGAACGGAAGTTTAACGAACGACAAAAAGAAATATGAAAGCTATGTATTAATTTCCAATTTGCATGGTTTTTTCGCCACTTTTCGACGCTTTCAACATTTCACATCCTGATCATGTACGTTTGTGCAAAAAGAATGAGCTCGATAGATGCGAAAGAACGAAAGTTGATGGGTCCACAAATTTTTATTTTTTAACTTCAATATTTTGTAGTCGACAAAACGTCTTTAGAGATTTGTTCTAAATCTAATATTAATCTTTCATGCAAATGAGAACGACTACTACGTCACTACTACTACATTATAAAAGTTACAGAATTTACAAGCATTTTCTTTTTTAATTCCATTAAAATGTTCAAACGGAAGTTTTGAAGAAATCCTTTCCAGATTCAAGTGCACCGGTCCTTGTCATCAAGTGCATCTGCACAAGGAAGTTGATTACAAGAAGTGCAAAATTACGAAAGTGAAATTACCTGCAAAGACAGTTTGCGACGACCTTCTCGATATAAGAGTCCTCAATATAAAAGCGTTTCCTCTCCGTTCCCCTTGAGCGAGTTTTATTGCTTCCTCCACTCTACCTATCTACGGCATTCGAGCTCTTATATCGAGTTCTAATGTTAAAGCGATCCTCGAACTCTGCAGGTATTAGTGGCTGAACGCTCCGGCGAAGAATTTCTCGGAATTCACTTCCCCTAACCGCCATAGAGCGCTTTGATAAAGAGGAGGAATTTGTACGTCGTGCGAGCTCTTATATCGAATTCAAGTGACGAAGCGATTCTCGAACTCTGCAGGTAGTAGCGAGGAAAAGCTCTGGCGACGAATTTCTCGGAATTCACTAGAGCGCTCTTATAGAGAGGAGGTACTGTAGTTCGAAATCCCAACAAATTGAAAAAAAGGGTCTTATTTACTTCTGTATCAAATTTTGACTCGGGCGCTCAAAAAGGTCTCCAGATACATCCATTCCAATTTTTCGAACACAATTGTCATGAAATTGAAGCTTTGCTTGTAAGGTAGCAAAGGGTATAATTGTTTTTGGTTACACACACTGATAGTTTCGCATAAGAGATAACCGGCGAAACATCCGGTCTCGAATGGTGCGAGGGCTGAAGTAAAAAAAAGTGCGGAACATAAAAATGATATTTCCTTCTCATACATTAAAGTTTGCCTACCGTTTCTCGGATTGGTGGGACGACCATATACGCCTGTTATTTCAAGTTCATTAGTCGAGCACTGCATAATTAAGCGGCACGAGCCGCTCGGCAACTTGCAAGTATGTGTGTGTATGTACATATACGTGTAATGTAAGGTTCAAAGTATTATACGTACATGAAGATCGGTTGTAGTGCGGACCGATCATTAAACTCACTGGAGTGGTAAGCGTTTCGGTCAGTAAATATTTAAGTCGGGGCTGTAAAAAAGGGGGCCCCCGTTAATGAGTGTACGGTATGGATCGATAACCATGAACGATGATGCTCCGGAATCGCGAGGATTCCCTATCGGGTCACCAACCACCGTTTTATCCTGTTCAACCCCAGCCCGAGTTGATTCACATTTGGTTGCGTCATGTAGGATCGAATCAATCCTCGATACATTGAAGCTCAGATCTCAGGCAATGCAGTGATGTAACTTACATGTCAATTCCTTCAAAATCCGATCAACCTAAATGGCAATTAGTTTTACGTGATTCAAGATTCGTTTTTTCTTTGGAATCTTGCAACGGGGCATGCCGAGGAAAGGACAGACCTCTAAATCAATCCTCGATTCATTAAAGCTCAGATGTCAGGCAATGCAGTGATGTAACTTCCATGGCAATTCCCTCAAAATCCGATAAACCCAAATGGCAATTAGTTTTACGTGATTTTAGATTCGTTTTTTCTTTGGAATCTTGAAACCAGTCATGCCGAGGACGAAAGGACAGACCTCCTGACAGACCTGCAACCTGCAACCAAAGGACAGACCTCTAAATCAATCCTCGATACATTGAAGCTCAGATATCAAGCAATGCAGTGATGTAACTTGCATGTCAATTCCTTCAAAATCCGGTCAACCTAAATAGCAATTAGTTTTACGTGATTTAAAATTCGTTTTTTCTTTGGAATCTTGCAACGGGGCATGCCGAGGAAAGGACAGACCTCTAAATCAATCCTCGATTCATTGAAGCTCAGATGTCAGGCAATGCAGTGATATAACTTCCATGGCAATTCCCTCAAAATCCGATAAACCTAAATGGCAATTAGTTTTACGTAATTCTAGATTCGTTTTTTCTTTGGAATCTTGAAACCGGTCATGCCGAGGACTACAGGACAGACCTCTAAATCAATCCTCGATACATTGAAGCTCAGATATTAGGCAATGCAGTGATGTAACTTACATGTCAATTCCTTCAAACTCCGATCAACCTAAATGGCAATTAGTTTTACGTGATTCAAGATTCGTTTTTTTTTGGAATCCTGCAACGGGGCATGCCGAGGAAAGGACAGACCTCTAAATCAATCCTCGATTCATTGAAGCTCAGATGTCAGGTAATGCAGTGATATAACTTCCATGGCAATTCCCTCAAAATCCGATAAACCTAAATGATAATTAGTTTTACCTGATTCGAGATTCGTTTTTTCTTTGGAATCTTGAAACCGGTCATGCCGAGGACCAAAGGACAGACCTCTAAATCAATCCTCGATACATTGAAGCTCAGATATCAGGCAATGCAGTGATGTAACTTACATGTCAATTCCTTCAAACTCTGATGAACCTAAATGGCAATTAGTTTTACGTGATTCAAGATTCGATTTTTCTTTGGAATCTTGCAACGCATCATGCCAAGGACCAAAGGATAGACCTCGAAGTTATTTTTTCTCGATCCTTTCATTAAGATTTTCACGATTGAAGGATAATCTTTAATCCCAATAGATAGTCGGTTGCCTACGTCCCTTCAGAAGTAATTTCTCAAATCAGAGATTCTTTGCTCAAGGTCTTTCTCAGCTAATTCTCTGGCACTGATGCTCTCCATCAGTTTGATCCACAGTTCATTTTCATTGGCTCTGAACTATACTTTCATCTATTTTTCTAGACTCGCACGAGTCATGTCAATAACTCTAGGGACTCCCTAACCTTTATCAGATGTTTGATTCAGATTGGCATGATTTTTATGATTCATGATTTCATATCAGTGGTTTAGCTTCCTTCACAGATCAAGTTCTCCATCAAATCCATCAATGATTTTCTTCATCAAGCTCATTTACAGATTACCACTGACGAAGGAGTCACTTCTCGCGATCATTGCTGACCATGTTTTGGTAATAAAATCCAGAATATTGGAATCACTTGAGTATGATACAACATAGACTTGACTGACGTGGCGATAAAAATTGAAGTGAATGTTCCATGAGACTCGCGCAACAGTTGTATTAAAATTGCGTGTCAAGTGGACTCTGAGAGTCCAGGGGAACTTTGACAAAGTGTGTTATAGCTATCCAAGCTTCAAAAAGCCTTTGCATACGCTATGAGGTTAAAAATCGACAATAATAATGACTACAGTGACATCGAATGGCGAATAAACCCGGAAAGACTCGGTACGAGACTCCTTGAGAGGGTTCTAACAGAGTTGTCCATTGTTACGTAAGGAATTCTTTGTCCGGACAATTTGAGGTGACGTGGCGAACGAACGAACCCCGTCTCTGAGACCTGAGGTACGGAAGGGGTTACGCGCTTGAAACTAAAAGGTTAAATAAGGCACTCCACCAACCAGATACATAAAAATAGACCATTAATTTTCGAAGAAATGTTGTAGAACGTTTCTAATTTTAATTCCCACAAAGAGACTCGTTTATACATGGCTCGATAACTTTTATGAACGCTGAAAAAAAAAGCTCGATTGGAAGAGGCCATTGCGTGGTGGGCTTTCCGATGTATGTCCTGCTTGGAGCGTGCAACTCGGCTATTCCAAAGATAACGTCTCTCTTCTGTAATTTACCCGTGGACAGTCACACACATGCGCAAAACGATCAAACAACGGTTTTATGATTTTTTTCCATACACCTCGTAAAAGACATTTTACGTGAGGTTAACTGCGATCTGGGTGACAGATATCGAAAAAAACGGAAAAATGAAACATCAAAATTGGATGACATCGAAAGTTTCACCTGATCGATACTTTGTCATGAGGATTGTTTCCCTCCTATTCTACGTAATATGGTAAAATCGAGAAGAAAGAATGATAGTAAAGTTCAACGTGGATGTATCCGATTATAGGGAAAAAAGTAAACGTACTATTCCGGAGTCCTCCGTTAAACTTCTCCAGTTTTTTCCTGACAATTGATCGTTTAATATTGCAGTAGTGAGGAACTTATGGGTCGCACATCCCTTAGGGCACCCTACCCGTGCAGAAATTGTGGTAGGGATCCAGCTGGATTCCCGTAATTCATCCTAGTCACGGATCAGGATCATTCTGGGGATCGGACCGGATTCCATGACTGGAATGAAACGTTTGTAAAATGGAATCTAGCAGGGACTCCCGAACGGATTCGTGACTGTGTCTAGGGCGGATCTTATTTGATGTTTGAATGATTCATAGCGGATGATTGAAGAATCCTATAGGGTCGTTAAATATATTATATTTATTAAAATGGAAACTGGAAGATCCCAGCAAATTTTTGCACAGGAATACTCATTTTGGGGTTGCCGAACCAAATCTTGATCGAGATTATATCGAGCTATGAATTTTTAGATTGTCGGTTAGCGTTAATGAGAATACTGCTGGGACCCACCAGGAATCTAGCAACGAATCCCCTTTCAAGACATCTCTAAGAAATCCCGATCGGGATTTCACTGGAAACTGGGATACCCCAACAAATTTCTGCCCGGGCTGTCACGATGAGACATTAAACAATTAAGAATCAGGCATAAAATTCACGCAGTTGAGCAAAGGAATTAAGAACCCGGAGAACTAAGAGCGAAGAATTAATATTTACTCATGCGGACGGTGACAAATGTTTTTTCGTGAATTAAAAAAAAATTTTTTTAACGTACAAGAGAAAATCTGCACAAGTTTTTCAAAAAGTAACATCTGGAGGAAGCGCGATAATTTTTTTTTTGAAAAATATATGTTTTCATGCAAAAAATATATCATTTTAACAGACTTGCAGCCGATGTCCGGGAAACACTTGTCGAAAAGGTTCAAGATTATGGAACCAAGTCATAAATTTATTTTTACTGAAAAACAATTCCCTCGTCAAATGGAAAGCATATATCGGAATTTAAAAAAATCCCTCGCTCGCCTACTGAATTTTTTCATGAAGAAAAAATGTAAAAAATTGTAAAGAGATCGTTTATCGAGGAAGTTTCAAAAGCGGATTACACTTAATCAATAACAACCCATAACTCTGTGAATTTTAATTCGATTTCAGCCAAATCATCAGGTAACATTTAGAAGCAGTTATTTTATTTAGAAAAATATGTTTTTTTGAAAAAATCTAATTTTTCGACTCTTACGATTTAGCTCCTCAACCGTCTTCCTTGAACAGACTCGTAATTGACTTTTCTAAAAAAAATACTGGCTTCGTTTCAGGGCTATGGTTTTCTAGGCTCTCTCAGCTATTTGACATAAGGGGACACGTCAATTAATGAAAATTCCCATTGATACGTTGAGTCTTGTTTCTGGATTGTAATCTTAAAAGTGCCGAGAGTCAGTTACGTGAATATTATTTATTGTTACAACGTGGATGTTGTAGGTCACACTCCCAAGGCAGTTTGTCCAATCAGCACTAACAATTACGCTAATTGTATTTTTCTTTGTGAACAGATGAAGACATGAACGGGGAAAAACTGTATAGAGATGTATGAAGATACAACTTTTATACATGTATATAGAAACTTCGGAGGTCTGGAAAAATATTATGGCAAAGCATTGTCGGTGACCGAGCATCGAAGACACACACCCACACACACACGCGCGCGCGCACACACACGCACGCACACACACACACACACACGCACACACGCACACGCGCGCGCACACACACACACACACACACACACACACACACACACAGACACAACACACACATACACACAAATAAACACACACACACACACACGAGACGTCGAGATGTCTACTAATATTAATGATAATCGTTTGGTAAACTAATTAAATTCATCGTCGCCTCTATGCCTCGTTGAATGGGGATGAGCATGAGTCAGTACAAACAGAAAGCAAGTTTTCCGCCTCGATGGCGATGAATTCCGCGCTGATTATACCAGGTGCACAATCGCCAAATTTGCGGCGATTTTGCAAAACACACATTACGTATTTTTTAAATTGTTTTCATTAATAACATTTCATTTGAATAATAAGCAATGCGAGCACATGATTATGAGGAATAACAAGGCGATACACGAGAAACAACAATTCATAATAAATCTCTCGATTGCATTCGCGTAATCGCAAAGGAGACGCGGAGAGGAAGTCAAAATACAATAATGTTGGAGTCGATGATTTATTGGCTCGTAATGAATTAATATTTTTGTTTGCCAGACAGGTGTCGTCGGAAAAGATTTATTCAAATTTCTCGGGAATCTCTGTGTGAAAGCAATAAATTCGCCCGGCGCGGATCACAGTTTGCTTGAGTCGCGAAAGAGGCGTATTTTAATTAATTAAGCACGTGTAATCATGCGGATGGTTTACGGTAGCATTTATTGTCGATTCACATGTGTTCGTAAATTTTTTTTTTACCGAAGATTAATTACTATTGCTACAGACGCACGTTATTGCCATGAATATCATTGAAATTCGTATTGAACACAGTGGCTACGTTCGCGCCAATGTGAATTCGTGGGCAGGACAAGAACGAGTGAAAAATATTGTTGCTTGGTGGTGAATACCAGCGAGGCATATATATTGAATCGATATTTTACGGTGTGCGTGTGAGTAGACTCGTGTGTTTGGCGGATGTTCGTGGATTACGATGGACATTTTCTTGTCGGTTTCTTGTTTGCTCACCACCCACCACGACAACCACGATTCCTCATACATTCTCCATTCCTATCGTTCCGAAAAATCTGCAAATTGTTTATACAACGTGAATTTGTGAAGGAGTGGAAAATGCTTGTGACTCTCCGTGTTTGCACAATAATGCCGCTCGGCTTGAATATATACATGGCGCATTCCGCGTCAAGTCACGCGGTCATCGGCCTGATCCTCTTGGATTTTGATGTCCAATGAATTTTGGGTTTCGTTTGGCCCAAAATTAGACCGCAAATTTTTAGAAATTTTTATTTAATTTTTTAGGGGTTGCCCGAGCTAAAAAATCATTGAATAGATGGGAAAACATCAAGAGGGGCCTTTTTCAAATAGAAATAAAAAATTTCGTAGAAACTAGGGCCCCAAAACAGATATTTTCGTCATAGCTCGATAATGGGCCAAAAATGTTTACTTTTCTTTGTTAATTTTAATTTTTCAATTGTGTTTGAATCATCCGTTTTATTGCAGGTCGTCGAGGCTAATGAATTTTCGAAAAATGTTGTCGTCTCACTCTCAGACCCAGAAGAAAAAATGAAGTTTGACTAGAAAAATATTATTGTTGGTGTTATTTTCACTACAAGAAACAATCAAAATAAGAAAATGTAACAAAAAATTAAAATACAAAAAAAAAATTATTTTTGGCCCATTATCAAACTGTGACGAAAATATCTGCGTAGTTTCTGTGAACAAAATGTCTTCATTTTAAAAAAGGCCCCTCTTTATGTTTGCCCTCAATTTAATGATTTTTTTAGAAAAAGTGAGATCATATTTTGGGCCAAACGAAACCCACAATTCATTGGACATCAAAATCCGAGGGGATCAGGCCGATGACCACGTGATTTGACGTGGAATGCCCCATACATACGCCACCTACGGGCCTACGGCTCCTCTCTGCCTATCGAATTTCTTCGACGTTTACGTGTGCTTGGGGACGTCGTCATGACCTACACAGCTGTCATTCGCGACATATTACGCAAACGAAATAATTATTATGACGAGTGATTGTCGTCGTATTGCTATCCAAATGTCCATTATCCTAGCCACAATATGTGTAAACCTTATGCCAAATTTAATGATTCAAGGGAAAAAAAAATATTTTGTAAGAGCAAGGGTAAAACACTTCAAGATGTCGATGGTGTTTAAATATGGTGATCCAAAGATGATCTTTTTTTTAAAACAGAATGAGAAAAAATAGCATCCGTAGATAAGGTAGGGCGTCAACACGCACAGTTAAATTTATCAATTCGATTGACATCACTCTCAGCTTATCCGCGTCACCTCGTCGTTTCCGGGTCCACCGATTGTTCTCTCATTAATCTTCGAGTATTTGAAAGCCGAGAGAATATAGAAGAGACGACAATCCAGGGGTTTCACGAAATACTTTGCATTATTAACCTCCCTTTGCGCCTCCCCTTCTCTAATCATTACAACACGTTTGTCAGATAAGCCGGATTAGGAATCTCCGCCAAAAGTCTGCTGACAATCTCCACAGACTTTTGGATTGAACGTTATATTTTTTCGACCTTTGTACCTTTCGTAAATCGTTATTGAAATTGGGTAGCCTCTTTTTTCGCCTTTCATTCCACGAAAACTGTGCATTGAATAGAAATACACGAATTTGAGGGAAGTTAAAAAATGAAAAAAAAATTTGTTAAAGTATCCTAAACGAGAGATGAAAGGAAGACACTTGGTTCAATCATTCCAATCGATAAGTCTTGTTGGATAGGTGTGCCTGTTAAATGATCTTTCCGAACAAAGAATATAAACCGTGCCAGACTATCATCATACAGAAATGCAGATACACACAAACAAACACACACACACACACACCAATACTTTTAAACTCACTCACATGACGTATAAATTAAGCGAAGTTCTGAGAATCGAGGATACATCGATTATGATTGCCCCATGCCGATTCTATAACGATAAATTCAACGGGAAGTGTCAGACACCTGCAATATGATGACGATGAGTCTTTTTTGTAGAAGGTGCTCAGGCACCTCAGGACTTATTAGTGTGTACAGCTGCGTTTTATTAACCTTGGAATATTTTTATTCCTACGCGACATAACGCGGTAAACTCATCTGCTAACTCGACCCTCCCCAGCCCCACTTTAGCCGATTGCCCATTCATTTAAAATCATTATTCGTTCCTCGTGCATTTGTGCTTCTACGAGTCTATTCAAAATGAGCCAATAGAAATGAAGCTACTCCGTCGCCATCAGTGTGACTAAGAATTTCCCGCGGAAATGTTATTCGAACAGCTGGTTTCGATTTGAGTATGGGGGTTAAAATCACCTTTGCACCGAGGTTCACATTATTTAGTGATTATTAAAGAAAATATAAAAATTTTGTAAATAATATTAACATCCACTCTTGTACCTTTTTTTTACAACGGTGCACGAAAAACGCCCCCAATTGGCAACCAGTGTCGTGGACTTTATATTGGTCCGAAAAACTAACCAAACATATTGTCAAGGTATATACTGTTAAGTTCCTCCGCGAAAACCTCAACCAAAATTTACACAGCATGTGCATATTTACCGGGTTGATGACTATTTCCATTTGTAGTAAATACCAAAACCGTCGGGTTCCAATGGTTATTTCTTGGTAACTAGACGGTAAATCAACCTGATTTTTTTTTACGTAATTCGTGACATCCCTTTCAATCTTCCCTCAATTTTTCATTAACGTCGTAATTTTTGTTTTAACGGTAAAATTAATAACGTACCTATATGCATGTCCAATGCCTTACGTGTGAATTAAACCAACTTTGAGTGTTAATATCTCCGGTTCGGGACGGTTAAACTTGTTTAAACTTCACAGACGTTTGGATAACATATTAAATAACCTGTATGCCAAATTTCAATCATTTCTCAATGAAACGACCTCATGGAGAAATTACCTTAATCTGTACAAGTACTGGTACCAGTTTTAGCGGAATATTTTTTTTTTTCAAAAAATGACGACACGCAGGCTTTGATTATCGAATTTTCCTACTTTTCTGATCATTTCACGAGTTATGCGTAAGGAAAATGTTTACCACTCGATTCGACTACGAAACGTTGAAAAACTTCCTACTTAAGGTGTATGCCAAATTCGAGCTCAATCGAAATTTTTTTTTTTTAAACAAGCTTTTATTAGTTGTTAATAAAAAATAACTGAAAAATTCAAAATAATTTTATTCCGATTGGAAATAAGTTTTCAAATAAAAGCGTGTTACACCCTCTTTTTTCTCTTGCTGTTAAAATGTAACACGCTTTTATTTGAAAACTTATTTCCAATCGGAATAAAATTATTTTGAACTTTTCAGTTATTTTTTATTAACAACTAATAAAAGCTTGTTTAAAAAAAAAATTTAGTTTATTTATTTTTTACTTTTTCATATTTATGATGTTAAATAACTAGTTTAGTAATTTATATCTAGTTTCCCATAATTTTTTGCAAACAAAATGTTTCGCAAAATTTGTTAGACAAAATTGTTTCACACAATTAATTTGCAAAATTTTTCTGCAAAATTGATGTAAAGAAATTTGTTCACCAAATTTTTTAGAGAGAGACTGTTGTGAAAAATTTTTGCAGAGAAATGTTGCAAATCAATTGCTTAAAACCATTTTGTGAACAAAATTTTGCAAAACAGTTTCTTTGCAAAAAATTTCGCGAAGCATTTTTTTTACAAAAAATTATGCGAAACATTCTTTGTTGCAAAACAATTTTCAAGCAATTTTTTATAAAAAGTTTTGCGAAAAAATTTTTTTGCAAAAAATTGGCATATTTTTTCTGATAATATTGCATTGTCATCCGATTTACATATGCATGACAAATTTCAACTCAATCGGAAACCGGGAAGTGGGTCAAATTTAACTTGCAAGATTTGATTACAGACGGACAGGTGAAGCTAAATAAAAGCTTGTAAAAATAGACTATTGAAATATTGTCGTTATGGATTTGCAGCCCACCATTTCAAACGAATGCATAAAAGTTCGTAATGAAATATATTCATTTTTTTTTTTACAAAATTTGTACAATTTTTGAAAGATCGATGAATATGGGTAAAACACATTTCAGAAACAACACCCAGTCATATTATCAATCCGATATTATTATTCATTACTATTATTTGTTCCTTGAAATAACATTCAGAACTACAATCTAGACACCAATACTACCAGGGAAAAGTGTAATTTTAATTTTAGGCTATTTTTTTGTTTGTGTCTGCGGAATGAACTGTTCGACATTTGACTGAAAAAGTGTTATCGGTACGGTGTTATAAGGTTTTTGTTTTTTTCTATGCTGTTGCAGGCGAGAAGCCCCACAAATGCGTGGTGTGCGGAAAGGCATTTTCCCAGAGCAGCAATCTGATAACTCATATGCGAAAGCACACCGGATACAAACCCTTCCAGTGCGGTCTATGTGACAAAGCTTTTCAACGAAAGGTTGATCTTCGAAGACATCGCGAGGGACAGCATCCCGCAGCGCCGGCATTGGATTACCGCTCTCTGCAAGTACCGAGCCACAATCAGCATCGAACATCACCAATATCGATCACCTCGGATGGTTATCATATGATATCGATTCCCAGTAGCAGCTGAGATCCGTCGGGAAATGTCGAAGAGAGCACACGTTGGACTTTACAAAGTTATCGAATCAAGTGATCAGTGGACCAATGACATTTCGCATATTGTTTATGCGGGAGAAGGTTTGACGAACAGCAAAAAAATTTGAGACTAGTCCAAAACTTCACTAGAACCGGTTAGAACCCCGAAATTTCAGTCGTAAGAACGATCTTAAGATTGAACCCGCGGATACCAAAGTCGAGATCGGCACTCGAGGTTAAACTTGAGATTAAATTTATAAGATCGATTTTATTTTTCACTAGAAATTTAAACTTAAACTCAATCTCAAGTATGAATTTAATTTTATTTTCATAATTAGGCTGCTTAAATTATTTTGAAAATGGACGTTGGATAATCAGTGAGTTTGAACAGCAATCAAATATAATTACCGACTTATTTCGACATGATAAATATTTTTCTAGCGACTTATGAACAAGGGAGGCATTGAGGGACGTTCGCACAGATAGAAAATAATATCAAACTTGAGTTGAATTCCGAAATCTTGAGGCTTGTGGCTAATGTGAAGATGCGGAGATCAATAAGAGTTCCATCTTGCGACTGAAATTTCGGTCCCAAAACCATTTAAAATGCGTTTTGAAGAAGCTAGAACCGATTGAATGCAGTTAGAAATAGCAAAGGTGAAGATTTTTTTGTCTCAATTGCGCCCGAATGTAAAAATATGAAAAGTGATTTACGTTAACGATTAAGCATAATACCGTCCATAAGCCGTTTGCTGCACACTATCTACGTAGTGTTTGATGTACAAAAGCCGCAGAGTTTCGCAATATTATACAGGGTGTCCCAGGGGTAAAGGTCAATACGATGAGGGTAGATTTGTGACGTAATATCGAGTAGAAAATTCCTTTGCCATTTTTTGATATTTTGAAACCCTGAATTGTCATTAACTTTTTTAATAAGCCAATGAAATGCGCCCATTGAGATGAGGCGTGCTCCCACCATGCCTACCCCCCCACTCGTCAGTGCGAGCAAGGTAAATGGACGCATCTCATTGGCTGATTTGAAAAATTGATAACAATTTACGGGTTCAAAACACCAAAAATTGGCAAAGGACTTTTCTACTCGACATTACATCGCGAATCTTCCCTCACCTTATTGACTTTTACCTCGGTGTACATATAATATTGCGTAAGAATGAATCATTTCTAGCAATTTTGAAATGAAAATGATGGAGTACGAAGGAATTACGACGCATAGCAGTTCTGACGGTAAAATCTCTCCGACATAGAAGAAAAACGGTGAGGATACTTACTCGTCGTCTGACTTTGATAAGAATCACGTGCCTTTCGATGATCACCCAACATTTTTTGGGACATTAGAAGACGAACACAAATCATGTATTGCTTCGAGTTAATTATATGATATAATCGTAAGAGCCATTGAGCGATATGCATGTATATATACATTTAACGTAAACAAAATTATGACTCGTGATGACAAGTGAACAAGTCGAATTGGCATGATGAGAATTGGGCTGAATTTCCGAAAAGGTCTTACCTCCGATTTTACTAAAATTTTGCACCGGTGTTCCATTTAATTTATAAAGACATCCCCCAAAGGGATTTTTACCGCATTCCCATAGTTTTCCGTCTAGAACCCGCTTAAGCTAGCAAAATTGCCACAGAATGCTTAATAAGTCGTAAACAATGGGAACATTGGGAATGGAGTGGGAATATCGGGCGGCGTAGCAAGCGATATAGATATACTCGTAGGGGTTAAAAAAAACAAAACTTTTATATTCGATAACTCGTAAACTACGGGAATGCGGCAAAAATCCTTTTAGGGGATGTCTCTATAAATTGAATGAAACATCTGTGCAAAATTTTAGCAAAATCTGAGGTAACACCTCTTTGGAAGTTTATCTGAACATTAAGAAGAGGAACAACGTAAAAATCGTCAGAGTCGAAAATTGTCTTTGCATCTACGTAGAAGTTTTATTTTATTTGTGTAATGATATTGTGTTAAGTATATCGTGAACACGTGTCATAGTCCATCGAAGCCAAAGCTGCCCGCGTTGGTGGGGAAGAAGAGAGGGGGATTCTAAATTGGAAAGAGCGAATTTATACAGGGTGTCCCAGGGGTGAACGTCAATATCGTAAGGGTAGATTCGTGACGTATTATCAAGTAAAAAAGTCCTTGACCGTTCTTCGGTATTGTGAACTCCCGATTGGTTATCAATTTTTTTAAGCAGCCAATGAGATGCGCCCATTGGGATGAGCTGTGATCCCACCATGACTACCCTCGTGCTCGTTGGTGGGGGCAAATGGGCGCATCTCATGGGCTGATTAAAAAAATTAAACACAATTTAGGGGTTCGAAATACCAAAAAATGGCAAAGGACTTTTCTACTCGATATTACATCACGAACCTACCCTCACGTTATTGACCTTCGCTCCTGGGTCACCTTGTAGATCCTCGAGAAACATTCGCTACGAAGCATACAACGTGTCCTGAAACATTATCAGATGCCGAACAGAGCTTGAAAAGAAAATGGCCGTCGTCAGCATCATAAAATGGCGTCTTGGATCGTCCAAGCATGCGCGCGCTTTCTTATGCGTCATGGAAAATTGTAAAACTGTCTTGTTTTATCGGATTCACAGAAGATTTAAGCAAAACTCTGATTTCAATGTATCTAGCGGAAGCGAAATCATAGCGGCTAGAGGACCAAAGATAGATTAAGGCCGGGTCGACAAAATGGTGGTGCGTGAATTTTTTTTCTCTCATAAACATGCTCTTTTCGATCGAATTAAAAAATTAAATAAAAACAAGAAGACAAATTTTAATATTTTTCATTTTAGTTGAAATTATTTTATCAAAATTGTGGGCTCAATTTTGGTGTTCTTAAAGTCCAGATTATACGAACGGAATGAAAATTCCCAACGGCCACCGTGTGCTCGAGCCCTATTGTAAAGTACCATTGATATAAATATTCGAATTTTAAGTTATAATTATATGATTAATTGAGTGTCGGTTAACGAGGATCTGTGTAAATGAGGTTATTTGTAAAATTGCGATTGTTGAAGGATAAAGATTAAAATCAAATTATAGCGAAAAACATTAAAAAAAAAAAAAAAACGACGTGGGAGAAAGATCGAGAGATGAATTAGAAAAATTGTCCGGTGAGTGAATTCGAGTGAGTGTGTGAGAGAGAGAGAGAGAGAGAGAGAGAGAGAGAAAGAGAGAGATGGAAAATATTGTCAAACAAAAGTGAAGGCGGAAGAAATGAAAAAGACGCTAGCGCGTTGGTCAAAGAGTATAAATTTGGGCGATGATTCGTGTTAATCGGTAAAACCAAAAAATATGTTTATTATTACAAGAGAGAAAATATTGAATAAATTGTTTTTTTTTCTTTCGTAAAAAAAAGAATGAACGTCGATTTTATTTATTGTAACCATTCTCCTCAACGCCATTCCATGCCCAAAGTTCCTGATGTCGGCGTAATGGCGAAAAAAAAATCGTCTCATTGACCGAGTAAAAAAAAATTTTTAAGCAGAGTTATTTGAACTGCGAATTGAAATATAAAGCGAATATGAATCGTTTCAACGTTGACAGAGACTTCGGATTGAAAAAATAATAAATAAGGGGAGCGAGAGCCGAGCGAAGCGCGTGCAGATAGTGGCGAAGATCGGTGGGAATTAAAAAAAAAAAAAAAGAAGACGAAATTGGTATTTTTTGATGTGGTTCGGAAGAGAGCGCAGCTATAATAGCCATTGATGGCTCAAGGCGAGAAATTGCGCGCGTAGGTATAACTATACACATCGTTAGGTGTATGTATCTCCTATACATATATTAGACTGATTCAAAAACAGCGACTTTTTTTTGTTTTTCGAAGTTGCACATTAAATACTTTCGGGAAGGTGAAAAAATATGTCTGATAAAATTAGAGCTCTTAATAAAAATATTTAGAGGTTCCGCATCGCATATTTTTATTTCTGATTTAAATAGCACAGGAAAAAAAAATTTCAAACTCTGACATTTTATATCTAGGCTCCAAGTCAATGCACCAAAATCAACGATACATATTTTTGTAGAGAATTGAACGCTCTACAAAAAAAAATCTTCTACGATTTTTCTATAAACTCACTCCTTCAAAAGTTATTCAAGGTTAAAGTTAAATTTATAGTAAGTCTCATTTTTTTTTTTTAGTTTCCGATAAAATGTTGAAACTTATTACTAAATATCGTAAAAACTTTTCAGAAACAAAAGTTTAAATTACATTAACATAAATTACCTAATTTTCAAAAAAATTACCAACACAAGTTCACCCATATTCACAGTCTAATATACATTTATATAAGAACGGGAATAACTTTTGAAGAAGTGCGTTAATCAAAAAATTATAAGAGATCTTTTTTGTAAAGCGTTTAATTCTGGACAAGAATATATGATCTATGTGAAGTTGGTAACCCCTTTTAGGAAAACTAATTTTTTGTTATGCAATCGATTGTACTCGGTATGTACCTGATTGTACCACCTTCGGCTATTTTTCGAGATTGTACAAAGAGTTTTTTTTCCATCATCAGAACCTGTTCGCACTTTGGAGATCTCTGTTTGTACCTTAAGGATTACAACTGTGCAGTATGTTTAAAATACGTGCAATTCGTTATTCGGCCGTCTTTAAAGATAATCGAAATGTAAAAGCAAACTGTATTTCTTCTACATGTGTACCCGTTTGGCGGCAGAGGAACGTCCATGCATTGCACATTTCGATTATCTTGGAAAAATAACTGACAATGAATCACAGTCTCCATACAGAAATCGGAATAAAAAAAAAATCGAAAAAACAAAATTTCGACAAAAAAATCGAAAAAAAAAATTTCGAAAAAAAAATAACATCGGTACAAACCGGTACAAACGATTCACTTTGCAATGCCGTTCATAAAAATCGCTTATCTCCAAATGGGTTGCCGCACTTTTTTCGTCACCCCTGCCCCCCCCCACCCTTAAGGTACAAACGAAAATAAAGGTGGTACAATCAGGTACATACCGAGTACAATCGATTGCATAAAAATATTAGTTTTCTTAAAACGGGTTGCCAATTTCACATAGATGAATATGTGTCGTTCATTTTGGTACATTGACTTAAAGCCGAGATATAAAATGTCAAAGTTTGATTTTTTTTTTCCTGTGTTATTTAAATGGGAAATAAAAATATGCAAAGCGGAACCTCTAATAGTATTTTTTTTCACCCATGCAAGATTTTCGTGCTTTTCACCATATGCGTAGACAGCCGAAAAGTGACTCTTAGCTGTCAAAAAAGAGCCCCTTTTTGGCTATCCACGCATATACTGAAAAGCACGAAAATCTCCCATGGGGAAAAAAAAGATCGTGTGCAACGCGGGCCAGAGATTCGTCTTTTGTCTCGCGTGGTTGCGACCCTCGCTTCGCTCGTTGCGGCAAACTTCACGCCCGACAAAAAGACTTATCTCTGGCCCTAGATGCACACGATCTTTTTCTTCCCCATGGGAGATTTTCGTGCTTTTTACTATATGCGTGGATAGCCAAAAAGAGGCTCTTTTTTGACAGCTAAGAGTCACTTTTCGGCTGTCTACGCATATGGTGAAAAGCACGAAAATCTTGCATGGGTGAAAAAAATATTTTTATTGAGAGCTCTAATTTTAACAAGCATCTTTTTTCACCTTCCCGAAAGTATTTAATGTATTACTTCGAAAAACAAAAAATATTCGCTTTTTTTTAATCAGAATAATATATATGAGACATTCCAGCTATAACCGAGCGGCCATTACCTCGACATTTTTTTTTCATGTCACCGATTTTTTTCAGTTACTTTGCGACAAAAAAAAACATACGTATTTCTCAAAAAAAAATATTTTTCATCCTCTTCCGTTTTAACACCTTTCAGAGTATAATTTTTGTTTTTTCGACAAGAGTGTATCTTCTGATTTTTTTCAAATAAATTGACAAAAAAGTACATTTAAAACCGCATCTTTTGATCACTATCCCATCATGGAGAAATCATTTTTGGATTTTTTCCATGTGTATGAAACTTTGAAAAATGTGTATTCGTAAAAAAAGGAGTAAGTACATAGGTAACGTTGTGGATGCTATTATTTATCAATACCGTTATAATATTTCACATAAATAAAAAATAAACAATTATTTTTCATCCTCTTCCGTTTTAACACCATTCAAAGTACAATTTTTTTTCGACGAGAGTGTATCTCCCGATTTTTTCAAATAAATTGACAAAAAAGCACATTTAAAACCGCATCTTTTGATCGCCCTCCCATAATGGAGAAATCATTTTTCGATTTTTGCTATGTGTATGAAACTTTGAAAAATGTGTTTTTATTCGTAAACAAGTACGCTTCGCGTGCTCGTTGGGGGGCTTCGGGCCCCACCCCCCCCCCCCCCCGCCCCCGCGCTTCACACGCCGTTGTCGTTTATTCGATTTATTCCGTTGTGATCGAATATATTTTGAATGTTGGTTATAACAGGTCCCTTGGGGACGTTTTAATAGGCACTCACACCGTAATTCAAACTCTTTGATTCATTGTGAACATCGATTAATTATTATTTTAAATTATATTAATGACAGATTTCAATATAATCAAAATATTATCCGATATAATAGTACAGTGTACGCTCCCACAACTGAATCTCCCATGGCTTGACCACGCTCATAACTTAGCAACACGCTTCCATAACTTGACGACCCCGATCACGCTTTCTCCCCACTTCAAACTTACACAGGGCAACATAACCTCAACTGTCAAATTTTGTTTCTCCATTACGTACGACAATTAAGTGTTACTATTAGTCGTTTTCTTGAAAAAACGGGAATTTTTACTTTCCAGAAAGAACAAAATTTCTATTTTTAGTAGAATACACTACGAGCTCGATTTAAGCAGCTTCGATATAAGCAAGAGTCTCCACTATGCGGCGGATATCGATCGACGTGGCACATGGTGTGAGAGCGCCGGTGTGAGAGCGGACAGGGCTCACGACTGGTGTGAGATGCGCGTGGACTCACGAGCGACATTTGCGCAACTTCGATTTAAGCCAGTGCCTAGCGGTGCCAGTCCCGCCGCTCTTGCTTAAATCGAGGTCGTAGTGTATTCGTAGGTATACACTATTCATGTATATGAGTCATTCCATGTCAATTCAACGACGTTTTGTCGGTGACCACCTTTGATTTTTTATTATTGTTTAATATATTATTACACATGTAAAAAGAAGTATCCATGTACATTTTTAGCACTCTATCTTAAACCATACCAAAGTTATTGATTTTTGGAAAAATATTCTTAAAATAATCATAACTTCCGCAATAACCACGATATTCTAATTTGCTAGGAAGTCATTTTTGTTTGTTTTTCAATGTACTCTTTGATAAAAATATCAAAAATTAAAGAAAAAATTTTCTTCTCTTTATGGCTGTTTTAAGCTAAAAAATTGGATTTTCTTTGAATGGGACGCCTTCAAATTTTTTCAAAAAAATTATAAAATTCTACGTAAAATAAGGAAATTTTTGACATTTTACCGAAGATGGGATTCAAATAACTTCTCATATTAAAAGAAATTTTGTTCGACTTTTTTTCTCTAGTAATTTTGATCTTTTTTCCTTCCATGACTAAAATAGTTGATTTCAATGATGTTAAAATAAATAATTTTACTTCTCTCACATATTTCCTTTGTAAATTATAATAATTAACAATTGGAATTACAATTCAAGTACGTTTTGCACTTTATTCAGTTTCATCACATAAAAATTGTAATTCTTAATGTTAATATAATTTACAAAGGGAATATATGAGAGAAGCTAAATTATTTATCTTAACATCATTGAAATCATCGACGAATGCAGCATAGGCTGCATTCGTCTTGAATGTTTGAGCGCTGTGAGCGTCATATCCATTATCCAGTAGCATTTTATATGCCGATGTATGGGTGAATTCTGACACGGGCGCAGTTCGCTTGAGCGCTGCATAATC
Organism: Alloplasta piceator; assembly: GCA_946863875.1. Taxonomy (NCBI): domain Eukaryota; kingdom Metazoa; phylum Arthropoda; class Insecta; order Hymenoptera; family Ichneumonidae; genus Alloplasta; species Alloplasta piceator. The sequence goes on from OX333075.1 coordinate 20,103,349, forward strand.
TGGCGTACCTATTCGTCAAATCGAATTTCGCGCGCCACAATGCCACGCCCGAAATTCATTTTGACCAATGGGTACGCCAGATTATGCAGCGCTCAAATGCAGTGCGCCCGTATCAGAATTCCCCCTATTCGTGCTGTAAGCGTGTAAATAACATAGAGGTATTATACGTAGAGGAGGTGAGCCAGCCAGAAACGCGTTATAATGGTAGAAAGAGAAAGAGCATAGGAATAGTATTCGCTTCCTTGTCTGATGACGCATGCGCAGTAAACGATTCGCCTCCGGTATTGTACTGACCCTTCCGCATTCGACTGTCAAAATTTTGTGGTAATGTATATTGTGTAGATGTTTTTGTAAAATAATATCATTTTCGCAGCATTTGAAAGTAATCGTCTTTTTTTTCTGCGTTCAACTTCAACAGTGTCATGAAATGCAGATTCATCGAAGTGGTCACTGCATATCATTGCAGTTTTACAGACCACTGTCGAGCCAATTGCATCCAGCCATTCTTTCTTTAACTTCTCATCGTTTGGAAATCTGTTTTTATTAGAATTAATATATATCGAGATCAACAAATAGAAATAATATCACCGGTAGTTTGGAGAATTAACACACAATGTTTTTATCCACTTACTTGTGAAAGCTACGACCCTCGTTGAGGAAAGTCGATTCCTTTTTGCACAAAATGCACGCAATCACCATCTTAGTTTTTTATATTTTATTTTTTATAATATCGAAAATAAACATAAGTGAAAAATTTGCACGCGCGTGAACGAACTGAAGCGAAATAATAGGTTAGAACATTTCGTATTGCGGCGTCAACGGACGGCGCGCAGCATGTTGCCATTGCGCATGCGGCAAGACGGGGCGGGGTCGAAGAGTCGACTAACCAATATTTCGAACGGCCGAAGTCCCGAATTTTACGATTACGAGCGTTAGAATAACGAAGCGCCGAAATCCCGATCGCCAGAAAAGAGAAAGTCGAGAGAGCCACCCCATGCGTAAGAGAGAGAGGAGGCGCATCTCTCTCTCTCTTACGCATGGGGCGGCTCTCTCCGCTGTCGCTTTTCTGGCGTTCGGGATTTCGGCGCTTCGTTATTCGAACGCTCGTAATCGTGAAATTCGGGATTTAGGCCGTTTGAAATATTGGTTAATCGACTCTTCGACCCCGCCCCGGCAAGACAAGGACAGTGCCACTATTTCTAGTTTCTGTCTCTCTTTACCGTGATACGCTTCCACTTACAGGCAGTCCTATGGCTCACCTCCTCTAGTTATAATACCTCTATGGTAAATAAAGCCGGAGACACAATGACAAAAATAAGAAATCAGCCATCCGATTGGCGTAGTGTCTCTAAAATGCGCGGCGATTGGCTGATTCTTATTCCTTATTTCTTATTCTTGTCATTGTGTCTCGGGCTTAAGCGTTCAAGATAAAGCAGCTAAAATTTGCTTCCGTTTATTGATAATTTTTATCTGTCATCGTAATCACGGCCGTTGTATTGTTTACTTAAATTATAATGTTGAAAAATATGACATATGATTTTTTAAAGTGACAATTTGTGCAATTCGATCGAGTGTAGTGTGGTGTATTGTGTGGAGATGTTTTTTTTTTCATTAAGAAAATTGTGTATTTCAGGAACATAAGGTTATGTTTCATATAATTTTTTTTTTGCAAAAAAGTAATTATAAGATTTGGAAACGAAAATTTACATACTTAAACGTGTACTAATTATCAATCATTATATTTTAAAGAAAAATAACATTCTATCAAATAGTAAGAAATGTCTAAAATTTTTGCCCAATCAGTGTTTTTTTGGCGAAAACGTTAAAAAGTTATAAATGAATAAAACGAAAATATTAAAAATTCTATGTTAAAATTGTTTAAATCATTTTAAACTCTTGAAATAGTTAAAATGTATTAAAATGAAAGTACATGGTGAAAATTAAAAAATTCCTTCACACATCTTCGTGCAATGAGTGAAAAACTGAAAAAGAAAGTTATTTTCGTTAAAACAAAATGGTTCAAAGAACTGTAAAGACTTCAAACTCTACAGGACACTTCTTCATGATCCTATGAAAAAAGACTATAAGTTACAAAAACATTGGTTCACAGTTTGCGGAGATCTGACTCTGGACGGACACAAAAATGGTTTTTTGGCTCAAAAATGGCTGTTTTTTTGGGGAAATTTCATTTTCAACATTGTCTGAATGGATTGAGTCGAAAAAAGCTTTTGAGATTATAGAAAAACAAAATTGTGCTATGAATTTGAACCGGATCCGTTAATGGATTGCTGAATTATGAGCACATACAGACGGCCGAGGGGACAGAAAATCAAAAAAATTTTGTTTTTGTATAATATGCCAACATATTTTGGTATAAAGTTTGTATGGTTGTTTTTATAAAAAATAGGTTTTTGGAAGGCAATACTAATCGGCACTTTTCATGTATGGTGAGTGCCTAAAAAGGAGTAAGTACACACATAACGTTGTGGATGCTATTATTTATTAATACAGTTACAATATTTATGTGTACATAAATATTGTACACATTTTTGTATACATTAAAAATACATTTTTCAAAGTTTCATACACACAGAAAAAATCGAAAAAAGATTTCTCCATGATGGGATCACGATCAAAAGATGCGGTTTTTAATGTACTTTTTTGTCAATTTATTTGAAAAAAATCGGAGAATACACACGTGTCGAAAAAACAAAAATTGTACTTCGAAAGTTGTTAAAACGGAAGAGGATGAAAAATATTTTTTTTTGAGAAATACGTATGTTTTTTTTTGTCGAAAAGTAACTGAAAAAAAAATGTCGAGGTAATGGCCGCTTGGTTATAGCTGGAATGCCTCATATATATACCGAGAGTGCGACCGGAGAGCCGGTGTCGACGGGCGCATCGACCGGTAATTGGCCAATTTGCAATTCGCGATCGGACTCGGGGTACCAACCGCGTTGGCCCGGCAAGAGTGCCGATTTGCCGAAGATAAGCTAACGCTTCTTACTGCCTACTGGCGCATCGATCGCGCGAAAACGATTCTCATCTTCGATCCGAAGACCCGATTTCGGCGCAGATCCATTGCCGATATATTTCCTTATTATTTAAAAAAAAATGAAGAAAGAAATTCGCGCGGCCTTCGATTTGCCCCACGATCGGGCAAAATAACTTACTGCTGCGAGAACAAAATGTTGAGATCCGAATAAAAATATTATAGTGATTATGATGCGCCATATTATTCACATAGATTCGGAATCTCTCGAGATACCATACCATGAGAAACAACCTATCGTATTGTAATCATCGTGATTATCTACCGTTCCTAACACTATTGACGAAAAGCTGTACCGGAACAAACACTAAAAAAACTCAAAGTAACTCCACCGAGTGAAGATTCCACGAGTTTAATCCTCCGCCGTCTACCACTGACGATATACGTCTCATATGACGTTGCCACTATTGGTATCTTGGGAGAGAAGTAGGGATGGCTTGAGACCCAACCCTAAAAAAACTTCAATCCGTATTTTCTCCTGGAAAATCAAATTTTCTGACCCTATTTATCAAGTTGACCTAAAAAAAAAATTTTCACCGAAAAAAAAAACGGAATGACCGAGGTGAATAAATACTTCCGATATATTTTTTCCGTGACCATCGTCCTGAGACGTATGATGAGAAGAGTTTCGAATTTCACTTTTTCATTGTTCTATTACGATATTTTTTCAATGAAAACATTGTTTGTCGATAAAAACATTTTTTTTCAATAAAAACTTGGATTTTACACGGAATTTATCTTTTTAAAATAGCTCATTTTCGGGTGGTGCAATAAATAGGTTTTTTTTTAACGGAGCCTAATGTAAGCAGGTATTCTTGAAAGACCATAATATCAATATAAAATCTGTAGAAGATTTTTTTAAATAATGATTTCGGTCAGAGATATCGGTTTTGAGTGAAGTGGTCGATTTTGTCTGTTTTTCATTGTTTAAAAATGTCTATCTACTAATAACACAAGCATTTTAGAACAAAAACCGTTGAAAAATTGAGATATCATCTGAAACGGACTCCCGGAATTTTTTGGGAATTTTAAAAACCTCCTAAGTGGGTCAAAAATAGCCCATGACTATATCGTCAGTGGTAGACCGCGGCGTAGTAAAAAATGTAGGTAGACAGTGGAGGGTTAAGCTCTAAACAATAACTCTATCTGGTCACAACTCTACCAGACCTACCAAACCAAGCGAGACCACTCGGTTGCGGTCGCTTTCTGGTCAAATTCTCAAATCCAGCGGGAATAAACGACTCTTAGAGTCACCGCATAGTCGCCGCATAGTAGCCGCATAGTATCCGCATGGTTGCTCTCGATGGTGGCGCCATCTAGAACAGCGACCGTGGTGTGACCACGAAGCAACCGTGGTGCGACCACGAAGCAACCGTGGTGCGACCACGAAGCGACCGTGGTGCGACCACAAAGCGACCGGTAAAATTCTCAATTTCAGCGGGGTAAAGCGACCGCAGAGAGACCCGTTTTTTTATGGTTGCTTTTAAGTGGCTTGGTTTGTTAGGGAGGTTACGACAAACAGATAAATATTATCATAAGAACAAACAAAATTTCCTCTTCTTTTTCCCATATATATTTTGGTGAAAACTTATTAAAAATAAAAAGATCTATATCTAAGATAAAAAGATCCATATCTAGTCATACGTAGCCATTGTTTTTTTCTTTAATTATTTACAAAGTGGCGACAAAACATCTTTTTTAACTTCAAAGATCTTTTTTAGGAGTCCTCCCATGTAGGAATTGCCAAGACGCATCCGAATGTTATAAGTAGGCGATGGTGTAGTGGTTAGGGTGTCAGTATTAGGTGACTAGGTAGGCTCTATAGGCAGGTAGGTTTCAAATCCCAGACTAGGCTCGTAAATTTTCTTCGGTCCGTGTATGTACAAGGAAAATTGACCAGTCAAAATATTGATTAATTTTCAAACGATTTTTTTTTAAATTTAATTTACGTTGAATTGAAAGACACGCGTAAAAACAGACCTCTTATTTTTTTGTTTCATTCCCCGATCTAATATAATGTTCAAAAATAATAAAACATTAATAAAAAAAATATTTCTATCGAAATCGTAAATAAATTGTAAATAAAATAACGTAGTCCGGGGTAGATCTTGGCAAGACTGCCAACCATTGCTGGGCCAAGGCTGCCAACCATTGCTGGGCCAAGATTGTCAACCATTGCTGGGCCAAGACTGCTAACCATTACTGGGCCAAGATTGCTAACCATTGCTGGGCCAAGACTGCTAACCAGTGCTGGGCCCAAGTTATCATCCGTCTTTGAACCATGGCTGGGCCAGTCATGGCTGCCATTACCCGGCCATCACTATACGTACAGCCGCCAACGCTGGCTCAATATTGGGCCTGTTATCATTTCCTACATGGGCTTACCTTTACAAAAAAAACGGAACCCTTATAAGATCACCCTCGTGACCACCCGTCTGTACAAACCGGTTTTCTCAAAAATTATGTAACATAGCAATTTGAAATTTAGCAAAATGTTGGATCATCAACAGGTATAGAGCGTATTAATATATCGTGTAATCATTCGAAAGCGCTATCTCTGAGGACCCCGGATTTTTAAAAATCATTTTGGATCAAGTGGCCTCAATAATAAGTATAATTCAAAATTCGCTTAAATTGACCTTTGTCCCTGATCTCCTTGATTTGCAAAATTAACATTGAGATGTTAATAGGGTCAGTAGTTATTGAGTCATAGATTGCTGGAAAAGTCATTGTTTGCTCAACAGTGTAATACATAGTTGTTGAAGACATGAAGTGTTTTGTAATATTCCCACACAGCAATAGTACGTCCAAAGTACGTCTTTCGGACACCTCGATAATTGTCCTGTCATGGTAACGGGATTGTCCCATGGGATTCCCATACGCTCTTCAATGTCCGCTATGGGTTACCGGAATGGGATAGACCCGCTTACGTCCTTACGATGATGTTCGAGGATGCTTAAGGATATCTCCGGGACGTCTCTTGGACTGCCAACAGAGCAGAGTCGAGATATCGATAAATATTATCGAGACTTCGTGAAGACGTCACCAAGATATTGGCTATATTGGCAAGGCTATATCAAGTCGATAATAATCCTAATTTCAATTTAATTTCAATTAATTTCAATTAATTAATTATAAATTTTAATTAATTGAGTACACTACAGAGGGAGTCAGCAAGTACTCCTTGTAATATGGGTTCTTCCGAGGTCTGACTCTTTTCGGTACCGAATTCGTATCCGTATTTGCGCTCATTTAGATAAGCATACTATTCGCATACTCTGTATAAGAGTGAGCGTTCGCCGTACTGCGACATCTCGCGGTGAGTCTCGGCACTAACGCCACGCGGTATTCGACCTCTTACAGACATCTATAAAAGAGTGCACTGCGATCATCTACTCTCGGGTACGACAGGATATCCTCAAGACATCCTATTTTAATCTCGGGTAGAACAATGACTTGCTAATACCTCCTACAGACATCTATAAAAGAGTGCGCTGCGATCGTCTACTCTTGGTTACGACAGGATGTCCTCAAGACAATGTATACTAATCTTGGGTAGAACAATATATATCTTACTGGTACCTCCCATAGACATTCATAAGACGTTCCATCTTGGCGGGACACAAATGGGACTGTAACGGGATGGTCCCAGGTTCAATTTACTATGTGGGTTAGTACGGAACCCTACTCGTGCGAGGTTGACTCATTCTCAACCGTATTTTCTAATCAAGTACATCTAAGAAATGGTAGTTATCAAAATTTTAACTGGGCTACATACAGCGGTTGACACACCATACAGCGTAGCTACTGCGATTACAAATATTAAAAATAAATAAATATTGAAAATCGACTCATTAGTTCTTAATTTGATTTAATTTCAGTTTTCAACAAGTTTCCGAAAGAAGTCATTTCATCAAAAACGCGTTTAAAGTTTTCTTTGGTCCGACCAGTCGCACTATCTGCCTTTTTTAAAGTGGCTGAAACTCAGTCAATTTTCAGAATTTCAACTTGAACTTTTACCCACATGTTTTTCAAAATATATACTTGAAAAGAAATGCATAAAAACATTCCTATTTTCCAGTGGCTTTCTTCCTTAACCTCTTCTAGATTATAAAACTAGCAGTAAGCAAATCTACTAGATTACACTAGTAGTCTACAGTTCTCCTAAGTTAACCCTCTAGGCTAACCCTCAGATTACAACTGAAACGTGTTACGACTCTTGCAGGTTACAACTCAATCAGAAAAATAGCGTTCACTGAAATCACTGCTAGACTTCATATCCTTGTTGAAAAATGCTGTCAAGCATGTTTATTTCGTAGATGATCTAATTTATCGACGACCTATCGCCAATCTTGTTTGGATTCGTGAAGATTACTAAAGTGATCGAGGAAAAAAATAATGAACGTGCAGCGAGCGGGGATCAAAGAAAAACAAATCGATCCAAGTAATTGTCGTTGTCGATCGAGAATGGTTCATCTGGAGGCACGAAAACCGGTTGGAAAAATGCTTCCGCGATTTTATCCATTAGGGCTGGATACCTGTCTTGGCTCGCTCGTAGGTAGTCATCGTCCTTGCGCGCCAGGATCGCTCAGGGCGATCGTCAGATGCACATATCCTTTTCGATCATCACAAACCCCAAACGGGAATCAAAATATTATTGGCCATAACAGAAACGTATTTAAAAAAAAAACCCAAATCGTTGCCCATGAAAAAACGCATTTAGTTTTATTTTCATTCGAACGCGAGTCCGTTTTCCAGTCCTGCCACTATTGCTATCGATTTTTTGTTTTAAGGTAATAATTACCATTATACGATAATTCCATACGAAGCTTCAAGCGCATAAATATTAAAAATGTTTAAAGGGATTGTCAATATTTCCTGCTATATTTTCATTTTCGCTGCGCAACGTATAAACATCAACGATCAACTACCAACTCCCTGTTTTATGACATATTTTCTTGCATTCGACGCTAGTTTGAATGCAAATTAATTATTAGAGGGACAAAAAGATGAGAAGCAATTTGCTAACATTTTCAATGTGTGGGCCATCGAACCCTTAATTAAAGAATTAATTAAATTAATGAAAATATGAAATTTCTATTCCACCTCCAAATGCGGCTTCATTATTGCAAACAAGAGTAACTGAAATTCAAATAGGAATTATGTGAACCATTAGAATTCAGCAAGTAGGGGGAAGTCCCCCAGTACCGGACACTTAAGGTTATTCATTAATAAAACTATTATTTATATAAGAACTTCGATTTTTTATATTTGTTTCACAAACTTTGGAGTATTCTTTGGTATGTTAATGATAGTACAGATTTTTAAAAAACGTAAAACTAAGAAAAATATGTTTTTGAATTTAATAGTTAAAATGGTCGAGTCCGAAACGTGGCACCTAGTACCAGACACTATGAATATTATTTGAAAAAATGGATTAAAAATGGTTCAATTTTGCAATGATCGCAAATATATTCATCGGAATACTCCGGAATATCTGCGCACGCCTTATGAGCCCATTGCTTACAATTGCCGGACTGGATCCAGTCATTATTGTCATCAAGCCTTTTTCATATTTTCCTGGGGCCATTTTCATTTCGTCATTATTTTTAACTGATTTGTCATAGTGAAATACTACCACAACAAAAACAACATGTTTTACATAAATATTCCAATAACGTAAAAAAAATGGCGTCCGGTACTGGAGAAAAATCGAGTGTCCGGTACTAGGGAGTCAACATGCAGAATTAAATAACAAAATGCGTTGCCATTTCACAAACATTTTCAAACTTAACCTACATTATTTGAAATAATACTTACCAAAAAGCATCCTAAACTAAAAAACGGAGCCGCAAAACCCGTATTTTTTAAACAATGAATGTGTGAAAATTACGGCTGACACGAAATATTAATCGACTCCAACGAAAATCAACTCTCGACAACGCGCGCATGCGCACTGTGACTAGCTCTCTAGCGCCACCGTTACCACTGTGGCCACTGTTCGAACTACGCACGAGAACTATTGTCGTTGCTCTCTAGTTTGGCTTATATCGACAGTGTCCGGTACTAGGTGTCGTCCGGCGTTAGGAGATTTCCCCCTACAAATTTTAAGGGGAAAACGTAAAAGAGATCAACTATAAAAAAGTTTAATTTTTGCGAAACTTTTTTTTGGCTTCAATAAAACCAATCGTGTAAAAAGTTTCCACATGTTTCATAACATACATATTTATACATTCCGAGATAATTTTTTTTCTTGGCGTAAATACTTATTCTCATATTGAATATTCTGAAAATGTTTACAACGCATCGATGATGAAGTTATTTATCGGCGTTTAATATTGCTTATAAACCAAAGAACTTCTTGATTTATGTATATAAAATTACCGTCTGGGTAAGCATAAGAATCTTGTTTCAAAATTTGTTTAGTTTGATACAGGAGATATTGATATAAAAATTAAGATGTGTTTCATTTCTTCTTATTTCGGACACAAATTATTCACGCTACATTCAGGCGTTTTAAACATTGCAGTATATTTTGTATAAAAAACTATAATTTTTTTTTATCCAAATTGTTTCATCATATCAAAATATACAATTTAAAAAAAACCTAAAAAATTGTAAAAAGATGCACTTTCATGAAGTCCAGATAAAAATTACATAAATTAATTTTCGATACACTTTTATCAGCTTCTTCCTTAAGGAGATATTTAAGGGCCTCGTCCCCAGATTTCCGCGCTTCCGAATGCAAGACAGATAAAACTAAAATTCTCAACAATCAATAAAGACTTAATTAAAATAAAAAAGATTGCCTGCACAAATTAATTATGCCGGCTCCCGTTTTTTTTAACTCCATCAACCATCTTTTGGAAAAATATATTTAAAAAAATTTCAACGCATGAACTTTGTTCCCTCCTTGAGAGGAGGCTTTAGACTCTTTAAGTTCAAGTTTTTGAGTTCTCCCTTCAATTTTTCACTTGAAAGAAGACTTTAAAAACTTGAACAAAAACTAAAAAGGAAAGGCTTTTGAGCTTCCCCTTAAGACTACAGTATGATAATGCAGAAGAACTAAGAGAACAGTTTGCTCATTAATAGGATATTCTAGTCTAAAATTTTGAAAAAAATCAATTTCTTTTGCTTGTTCTTAAAGATTAGAACTTTAAGATAATATTCTCGAAAGAAATTTTTTTAATTCCAATAATTTACGAAGTTATAGCAATTTTAGTGACGCAGCAACTACGCCCGTCACGTTGAAGCAAATTGGACTATAGACGTTTTTCTCAAGACCACTTTCGTCAACACGCCTGACATATCTCAAGTTCTACTCAACCGATTTACTTCAAGTTTTTTCCAAATCTTCAATGTACGACTCTCTATCGCCCCTAACACTTTCGCATTTAAATTATTAACTTTACTATTGTAAAAAAATTAAAAACTATTAAAAAAAGACGAAAAACGCCTTTTTTGTTCAGACAGCCGCCATTTTGCGAAATTGTTTTTTTTTCCGTTTTCTCTGAGGTAAAGGTTCTAACCACATTCTTAGTAATTAAGAATCTTTTTTTTAATTTGGTATCGGATGACTAAAAGGGTTGCAATCGTGTCGGCCAGCAGGCCCCTTTTTTACCCTCAACTTTACCAGCTTATGACTTATTTAATTTTCTATTTTTTTCTTTAAAATTGTTTTATTTATTGTAAAAATATTAATAAATATGTTGTAAAAAAATGAATGTTAAAAATCTATATTTTGCTTCCTCATAAAGGAAGCTTTGTTTTCGTGAAAAAAAAATTTTTCGCGATTTTTATGCCAATATGTTCAAAATGTCCTAAAACATCGAGAAATCATATTTAGAAAAAATGTCCGGATGGATGTGTGTGTGTGTGTGTGTATCCTGAGTTTCAGATGTAAATGACTAATAACTCGAAAACGCTTCGAGATATCAAGCTAAAATTTGGCACACTTGTCGAGCACGAATTGCTCTTCGTTATGAAATTTTTTTTTTAAATTATAACGGGTGTTCAGATTTTATCGACTTTTTTCGTTTTTGCCAGAATGGCGTAAACGCTCTACCCTCTGCAATTTTCAAGATATCGCACTCAAACTTTGTACAGAATTAGTATAGCTATTAAGGTTGTTTGGTATTGAATTTGGCAAAACTCTATCAAGGGATTAAAATTTTATGAAATTTTGATTTTTTTGAAAAATAGCGCAAGTGCTCTAACTTGCACAATTTTCAATATATTTCACTGAAACTTTGTACAGAACTTGTATAGCTATCAAGGTTGTTCGCTATTAAATTTGGAAAAAATCCATCGAGGGATTAAAATTTTATGAAATTTTGAATTTTTTGAAAAATAGCGCAAGCACTCTAACTTACACAATTTTCAATATATATCACAGAAACTTTGCACAATACTTGTATAGCTATCAAGGTTTGTTCGCGATCAAATTTGGCGAAAATTGATCGAATTTGCACATTGATTACTAATATTTTTCAATAGTTAACAAAGCTTCCTTTATGAGGAAGCCAAATTTGATTGCCGTACCGTGTGTTAAAGGAAACTATGTGAACTATGGATGAAGATGAGGAAGCAATGTGCAAATTTTAATTTGCAGGGTGTTTTTTATCTAGCTCGCCAAAAAGCTCAAAATGTACGACTCTAGACCAGAATACGTCTTAACTTGTAGAGGAAGCACATGTGACCGAAAAGAGATAGAGAGCATCCTTTTTTAGCCTTTTACTAATGAAGGAACATCAATGATTGACAAATTATGAAATAAATAATCGAAATAGTAATAACGATTACGAATAAATGACAAAAAAGGAGGTATTAACAAAAATAAATTCCCGTTTCCGCGGCGTTCGAGTCACGTACGAACACGAGCGACTCTTTTCCTGCTTATTTCTGTCTCTCTCGTACGCGGAACTCGTACGTGAGTCCCAATTTTCGAAGCGATCGAGTGCATCGATCAACCGCGAGTTCGTGCCGAATGTGCGCGTTGCCGTTGGATCCACGGGTTACCGGTCCGAAACAGGTGCAAACGCCAGTTTCGCGCTCAGCGAGATCTTACCTCCTCGGGATCCCCCATCGATTTTCCGTAATCGTTAAAGCGCTCAGTTGAATGCGACGCGAGCCCACGAGCTTTTAATGCTCGACACTCAATAAAAATATATATATGTATGTATATAAACGGAGTCAAAAAGCCCAAGCTTCACTCCTCAGAAGACACGCGCAAAATGCAGTCGAATGTTCGAAATCCCACCGATAGATGGCTTACGTCCTCTTCTCATAATATAATCCCGATCATCGTCAATTTCGCATTCTAATATTTATGGCCTCAATATGATGGTTCTAGAACCAGACAAAAAAATTAGTTTCATATCGGAAAATGCATGGAAAAAGGCGGTAAATATTTTAAATCGCGACTTTTCCGAAAAACGGCGGGACAAGTTAATAAAAAATTGGATAATGAAAAATTTCATCCTCCCCCGATGAAATAGCATTGATAGTGACATAATAAAGCTCATAGAGACTTAATAAAGCTGATCATCACGAAAAATAAATTTAAATCATATCGTATAGACGACAAAAATGATGAAAATTCATCTACTTGAAGTTCCGAACGTTGAGTCGAACGAAAAATCAGAATAAGTATTTATTAACGAAAAATAAGAAGAGCTTATACGAATAGCTGGTAAATAATAATTTGAAAAATTGAAAGATATTTCAAAAATTATTTCCAAAGTGTTGACAAATAAGTCTCAAAATTGTTCTTCGAAATAATAAAACTGGCAATTTTCCGTTTCTGAACGCGCGTTTGGAACTTCAAGTCCATGATAATTCCAGATTGTGCGGTTGTCAACTTTTATTAGTTTAAGAAAAATTGGAAAATAAAAAATTGTATCCACCCCCGATAGAATATCATTAATGGTGACATAATAAAGCTGATTAGGGGCCATTCATTAATTACGTACACTGAGAAAAAACAATTGTTGAATGAACTAAATCTTTAGTCGCATACGCACGACTAAATATTTAGTTGTACAAACCCAAATTTTGTTTCCTGAGTCATATTTTGGTCAACTGAAACGCAGAATTATTCAAGAAACTAATTATTCAGTTAGATCCAGTAAATATTTAGTCGTGCGTATGCAACTAAAGATTCAGTTCATTCAACAATTTTTTTTCTCAGTGTAAGGGTCTCGAGGGGGAGGGGTTTTTGAAAAATCTCTACATGCATTTACCTGAGGGGGGGGGGGGGTTAATGCCATTCTTACGTAAGATTTTACGATAAGACAGAGAATGTGCGTTTTGCAATATCGAGTGATGGACATTTGAGAGCAAAGCGTTAGGCGAAGCAACTATGGGATCTATTTTTTTATTTTTAATGTACAATTTCATTTACATACTCTTATGTTGAAAATTTCTATTGTTTATCAAGTTTTAAAAATCTTAAACGTGTTGATATTGACACATTTCGAAGCTCGTAAATGAAAATTATAGTACATTTTTTTGTATATTACTCTTACTTAAATTATTTGTAAAAAAAATCCTTTTTACTATCACGCAATTATATAAGGTAGCCACTGTCAGGGAAGACCGGGAAAAACAGGAAATGTCAGGGAATTTTTTGAGTGTCAGGGAAATCAGGGAAATGTCAGGGAATTAAATATCCGTCAGGGAAAATACGAAATATTAAATCAAGAGAAAAAAGTGTATGGGCGAACCTTTTTTTTCTGCGCACCGATGAAAAAAAAATGATGGGTGAACATTTTTTTCTGTTTTGCTTCCTCAGAGAGGAAGCTTTGTTTTCGTGAATTTTTTTTTCGAGATTTTCGAGTCAGTATGTTTAAAATGTCCTAAAACATCGAAAAATCCTTTTTTTTTAAATGTCCGGATGTATGTATGTGTGTTAAACTAAAAAACTTGGCGTGCAGTATTAAGAACCAATACGCTCGGCGAGGAAAAACTTAGTCCAACCTTCCTTACCGTTTAACGAAGAAGTGAATGTACGAGAAAAGAAAAAAGAAAACAATCGATCAAGTGCACTAGTAAGCAACCATGAGAATAACACAAGAGGTAACGGTCGAGTAAACCAGTGAGTAACTATGAGAAAAGTTCACTGAGAAAAATCTTGTACAAGGTTTATATTTAAATGAACGAACAATGATATTATAATTATTTCTGGAATAGTTGAGAATCTTTTATTGACCTTTTGTTATATCCGAATTTGATAAATCATAGTAGCATCACTGCACTTAATGGTTGCAATAATCATAAATATCGTTGCTACTTCTTTGTTATAAATTTTCTCGGTGTAATATATGTAGCGTTATTTTGTTTATTGCACTCCGTGCGCAAAGTGCCACTTTGCGTACGCTGTGCGTGCTCAAACTGGCACTTTGCGCACTCGTACAATAAAATTTCGTACGATACTAGTGCGGGAAACTTTTTCTCAACTCGTGCGATTGCAACATTCGCCTTCGGCTCATGCTGCAAACTCACACTCGTCGGAAAAAGTTTCATCGCACTAGTATCGTAATATACTATTTTATTACTCATGCGGGAAAAGCGGTATCTTTACGCCCACTGTTACGGTTGAAAAGTAGCTTTTTGCGCAAATTATTATTATTATTCTTTGCGCACGCAAATTCAGTGCCGAAATTAAATAAAAGAATAACGTTTGTGAAATTCAACAAAAACAAAAACGCAACCGAAATATTAAAACTGAATTGAGGTTGACGTGACAGATCGCATACTATTTTATTACTCATGCGGTTCTTGTTCTTGTTCAAAATAAAATTGTTTTCATTGTTCCTTAACTAAGTTTCCTGTATATTTCTTAACTTTTTAGTTCTTATTTTTGGTCTGTGGGGGAGCTTCGCCCCCCCCCCCAACCCCTCACCGGGGCTTCGCCCCTGGACCCCACCGGGGCTTCACCCCTGGACCCCCACTGAGGCTTCGCCCCGCCCCCCCCTGCCGGGGCAATTTTATATTGGGATTTATTCCGCATTCGCAATAAAAAATAGTATGTGCAACTCGTGCGGCGTTGTCAATTGAAGCGCTGTCAAATGACAACGGAGCGCTACCATGGTGGCTGACCATTTTTCTGTGGTCCCTTACATTGTCATTAATCGAATAATTCAAGTCTCCCAAGCGAACATCTCATTTACACGTTTTTAAATCATAAACAATTTTTAAAAAATTGATTACTAAAAAAGTCAGAGGTCTGGATGTCTGCCTCTTCGATGTTCATCGTTTTGAGGATGATTCTAAACATCAGTCCAAGAAGCAGACATGAACAAATGATTTAGCACATCTTTTTTTTTACATTTTTGAAGCGCTGTCAAATGAATACATGTTAAGAGCCTATGTATGTTCGATGGACGTCCAATGGACATTCGGTTCCGTGTGGAGCGAGAACCTCTGCTAAGTGCATTTTTTTATCGACGTTTCATGTCAGAATATTAGAGATATAATTAAATGCACTATCACTCATATTCCATGTGCAGAAAAATTTATGTTGCTTAAAAGACGACTCCGCGACAAGAATTTTTTTTGCTCAATATCGAGAATCCCTGCTAGCTACATTTTTTTTCACAGCGTTGAAAAATATTAGAGATATAAATGAATGTATTTTACTTATATTCTATGTGTGGAAAAATTTCTGTCGCTCAAAAGACGGCTCGTCACAACAATTTTTTTTTGCTCTACATCAAGAACCTCTGCTAACTACATTATTTTTTTCACGACATAGAAGAGCATTAGAGATATAAGTGACTCTATTTTCCGTATATTCCACGTGCGAAAAATTTCTGTTGCTCAAAACACGACTCCGCGACAAGTATTTTTTTTCGCTCTATATTGAGAATCTCTGCTAGCTACATTTCTTTCGATGTCAAAGAATATTAGAGATATAATTAAACGTATTTTAGTGATATTCTATGTACGGAAAAATTTCTGTCTATAGAGCGAAAAAAAATACTTGGGGCGGAGCTGTGTGTGTTTGCGACAGAAATTTTTCCGCACATGCAATATAAGCAAAATTAATTTGTCAATATATTTAATGTATTTGACGTAGAAAAAGAAATATTTCCGCTAGTAGATATCCTCGATATAGAGCGACAAAAAAACTTACCGCGGCACCGTTTTTTAAGCGACAGAAATAATTCCGTCCATGGAATATGAGCCAAATTCATTTGTTATTATTTCTAATATTATTTGACGTAGAAAACAAAATTTAGTTAGCCGAGATCTTCGAAAGAGAGCGAAAGCGAAAATACTCGTACCGGCAGTGTTGTTCCACGAGTGAAGAGAGGGGTACTAGAAACGCCAGACGGTTAGTACTAGAATAGTGCTAGCGGGAAAAAGTGGTACTAAATCGTATTGACTGAAGATACGGCGGGAAAATTTAAATATTCCATGTCACAAACCCCCTTCTCCACCTTTCCGCTCTCTTGAGTGCGAGAGAGATAGAGCTAAAACTTTTAACACATCTTTCTCAGAGATGACTGGATGGAATAAAAAAATAATAGTCGGACCACATTAATTACGCAGGTGTGCCCACTCTTTTTTCTTATTCCATTAAGCCATCTCCGAGAAAAATGTGTTGAACAAGTTTTGAGGTTATGTTGACCTTTAAACTACTCTTAAATTGAATAAAATGTCATGCGGTAATTGCATCTCGTATTGAAAAACATGCTCATATTTTTTTATCGTTATTAAGATGAGGGCAAACCGTAAGTGAAAAAAAAGAAGATAATTTAGTACAGTCAACTCACATCTATTTTACCACCAGCTATTTTACAAAATCACGACCGGCTATTTTACCGAGGTATCCGTCTCCTATCTCCCACTCTATTCTCCTCTCTGTGTTAACCGTCGTGATGTCGCGCCTTGCCGTGAGATGCCGCCACCATTTCTATCAGTGGTGGGAACCCCTTACGCCGTAAAATAAGTGGCGAGCGCCAGTCTCAAGCTCAACCATGTAAAATAGGTGACAGTTCACTGTACTAGAAGACAAAATAGTAGCGTTATTTTATACCATCAGTCGATAAAAATATTAGCTAAAATCTGCTCGAAAACTTCCGAAGTCCAAAAAGTGTGCTAAATAGTACTGGTGGTACAAGGTACTAAGCGAGTGGTACTAGATTCGTCATGGTGGTATTATAGTACTAAAAAAATCAAAAAAGTACTAGATTCATACTTTAGTGCCGATAGGAACAACACTGCGTACCGGGTAAGTTTTTTAGGTGACCAAAATGTTTCCGCATATAGAATATGATCAAAATCAATTGAGTAATATATTTTATATTATTCAATGTAAAAAAAAAATATTTCAGCAACTAAAGATTCTATTAATTCCCAGGAAAATTATCTAACAGTCTGCTAAGCCAGCGGAAGTTGATAAAAAGTAACGGCCGTCAACGCTTTCGTTGCAGTAACGTTGCTAACTTCGATGTCATTATTTAACAGGATTGAATATGGTAGAGTTTTTCATTAAGTCACGCAGGAACATATCAAGTATCAAGTTTAGTAATTATACTGTTGATGGCTTTTCCGAATTTTGACAATTTCGAATTTTTTTCATTCCGAATTTTGACAATTTCGAATTTTTACTCATTCCCCTAACTATTTTCTCTCTCCAAGCGCCACGTAAGGAATTTTTTTTTACAATTTTACATTTTTTTTCGGAATACGCTTTCTCAAAACACAAAAAGTTGCGCCTTTCATAATTTTTCAGCACAATACCACAAGATAATTTGTTTTCAATCTTCATAAAAGTTATTGATCCTGACAAAACCGCTTGACGGATCTTATCCGACGACGTCCCATTTTCTTTGTAACACTTTTCCGAACTGCTTGAGTGTGGTACATTTTTTTTTAGTCCTTATTATGGAGTTACAGGCCAATTTTTGATTTTCTTACCCTTATTTTGTTTCATAAATTCAAAAAGCGGCTTGTCACTCTAAACCCAAAAATTCGAATTCGAAAAAATCCTGAAAATTGAAAATTTAAAGGAAATCCTAAAAATTTAAAATCTGAAATTTTAAAAAACAAACACAAATCACACAAGCCAAGCCAAAAATTGGACGTGCGTAAATTATTTAAGATCATGCCAAACTAAAAAACTTGGCGTGCAGGGTTTAGAAAAATAAGCCCGGGAGGTGCTGTAGGATTTCCACGAGATAAGATGGAAAATTATTATACCCACTCATATAGTGATAACACAGATTATTATCACTTGTATATTTTATTGTCAAGTACAGTAGATGATCAGCTAACTTGACCGCTCGCATAACTTAACTCGTTACCATGGCAACAAATTTGCATATCTGAACTCGCCCTATGACCGGTTCTCCCCACGTCAAACCTTCAACCGGCCGCGAAATATCTATGAGCATGCGTATTGCCAACATGCGTAGTGCGCATGCGCTTAGACACGTGAGTGGGAGAATGAGACGAAAGTTAAGTTATGTGAACGTTTCCTGTCCCATCGAGTTAAATTATCTAATCGTCTACTGTAGTTTGCTCACGATTACTGACACACTATAAGCAATGATCGTTATGCGATTTTTGAATTTAACCGCAATTAGAGCATCGCACTTTATACACCGAAAAAAAGGTTTAGTAATATCAACTATCCAACTGCGATCACGGAAAATTCGTTTGGATCAATCGTTACATATTTAATTTGATTACCCCGTTGTTGAAATAATAAAACTGGTGTCGTTGTTTCGAATGTGTACTGCATTCACCGCAATTACAACATTGAATCAAAATGATTTCAAACGAGATTGATTCAACAACTTGTTTTCTCATTCAATCGAATATTTAGTCATCTACTGGAAGTAAATAAAAAAATTTTAACCGTACGTTTCGTCTCATCAACGAAATCTATTTTTAATTTGAGCTATTCATCCAGTTAGAAAGAACAGTAAATGTTTTCAAGTCGATCAAATTGTTTGATAAATTTGACTAAATATTTCAATGCGGCCACAACACATTTAGTCAATGGTACGTATAGTAACTACCGCGATCTCGGCACTTCGCCCGAGGTCCGTAAGGTGGCGACGATGGGCGCGCGCCCTCATAGAATCATTCTCATAGCTATAGATATACATCCCGTGTATAAGCGTTTCACAAATTTGGCCAATCAGGTGACGAAGAAATGTTGAAGAATTTTCACGATGATAGAATTGTTGAAAAATTCACCCGATATGATCATATCTCAGCATTATGTGGACAGATCAACATAAAAAAGGTATCAATGGAAAGCTAATTTTTTTTTAAGATGACCATAGTTTGTAAATGTTTAAAAAGTTGTGTTTTTTAGTAATATCGAATTGAAATGTAAAAAGGGCGTGGGCCGAGGCATATTCGCGTATATACTATATTTTAAATACTTGGCGTCGAGACGCTGCCGCGTCTCTTGATAATAAGGACTTAAAAAAAATGTGCTGCACTTAAGGTTGTTTAGAAGCTATGAAACCTTGGAATGTTAATTGTTCAATAAATAGCTTCTCAATCGTAGTGAAGTTTTTACACGGCCTCCTGAATACTTCATCTAAGAACATACCAAATTTTCAGAATTCTATCATCATTACTTCAACCTCCTTAAGGGTTAAAATAAAAAATGATGAGAAAATTCTGAAAATTTGGTATGTTTTTGCATGAGGTATTTAAGAGGTCGTATAAAAATTTCACGACGATTAGGAAGCTCGTTATTAAGAAATCAACGTTTTGTTAAAAACAATTTTTTAAACAAATACAAAAAAAATTTTTATCAACAAACTTCGTTTTCTTTCCGTTGCTTTCAGTATATTGTGGATATTAAAAAATTGAGAGGTCAAAAAAAACTTATCGCAAAGTTATATCAGTTTCCATAAGACGACATTTAATTTTATTTAATTTGTTAATCTTAATTATTCGATAACGAGCTTCCAAATCGTCGTGAAATTTTTATACGACCTCTTAAATACTTCATTGAAAAACATACCAAATTTTCAGAACTTTCTCATTAAACGTGGTTTGCTTCTAAACGACCTTACTTAAGCAGTCCGGAAAAGTGTTACGAAGACAATGAGGCGTCGTAGGATAAGATCGAAATTTTCTACTTGTATCAATATTCGAATACACTACGATCTCGATTTATGCAGCTTCGATATAAGCAAGAGTCCCCACTATGCGGCGGATATCGATCGACGTGGCACATGGTGTGAGAGCGCCGGTGTGAGAGCGGACACGACTCCCGACTGGTGTGAAATGCGCGTGGACTCACGCGCGACATTTGCGCAACTTCGATTTATGGAAGTGTCTAGCGGTGCCACACTGAGAGAAAAACCCGTGGTAATTACTACAAACGACTACGGTAAAACCGATTATAACAACAGAGAACATATTCCATGGTTAGATTAGCCTTAATATGGTTGAGTTTACTATAAGCGCGAAATAACATCAAACATGCAATTTTGAAGGTTTGTATAAATATCTAATATGCGCAAGGCTACAATTATTATTGTTAAACCCGCAAAGATAAGTACATAATTCATTGAATACATTCATTTAATTGTTAATAATATATAACAATCGTCGCATTTATTATTATTTGTTTCGTGGAAACCTTCTTAATCTTGTTTCGTGACGCTACTATTCTCATAGTCACTTCAAATTCTTGCTCATTCAACTTTACCACAGCGGTAAGGTTAAGTTCAACAATTTTAGCCGCCAAAATGTATGTTAAATGCAGGCATCGCCAAAATCGGCGGAGACAATTGTAGTTCTTTGTCTACTGTTATTTTTGAATGCATTCCACTATAAAATATAGACGTCGCGTTACAGAAACATGTTACATGTTTATACAAACTGAACAACATATTGCTGTGGTAAATTAGAATGATCATAGGAGATGTGTGTGACAAAATCAGTTAATGGTCATCGGTACACTATAATAGCGGCTACATTCTGCACTCAGGTTGCTGAAATACCTGTTCACCCGTAATCTCATACGATCTCATCTGCAGATTTGTCAATTCACCAAAAGTCCGGTAGGTGGCTTCCTTTCGCACAAACGAACTTTCCCCTCGAGGTCTATAATGTCTCCAAGTTCGTCTATGTTTGATATCCTTACTTATGTATGGATATTTAATACTTTGCGGCATAACGCAAGATGGTCGAATCCGAAAAGGATTCCCATCAAAAGAGTCTTTTTTCTTTTACACGGAAAAAACGACTCGCACAGAAAAAAGAGTTGGTGTGGCCAGTGGCAACCAACTAGTTTATAAGATATACTTCAAGCAACTAGTTGATTGGGGCAACCATTTTCGTGGTTACCGTAACTATATTTTTGGTTGCGAAATACCCAACCAATAAAAAGTTGGTTGTGGGAACCACAATAATGGTTGCCCCAACCAACTAGTTACTTGAAGCATATGTTACACACCATATGGTTGCCACAACCAACTCGTTTTTTCCGTGCAGCATAGAAACTCGCATTGTCGCGTGTCTGTATGGAATTTCAACAATATGATTCTTTCCCAGTGAAACGAGGTTGGGATATCAGTGCTCAACGTCGACTATTAACTAACCGCTAATATATATTTCATATATTACCGTCAACTATACAACAGTAATGATTATCTTATAGACTATTGCCGAGTAAAACTATATGCTTTCAATTAAATGAGAATCATTGCTTTCTGTCGCTAATATGCAAAACGATTCGGAATTTGATGTATAATAGAAAGTATAACCATGCAAGTAATGAGAATGCAATGCTTTTAATAGTTTCTAGCACTTCATGCATGGTAAGGAGACAAATTGTTGCAATTGCCATACAGAGATGATCGGTGTGATTACGAAAATATGGTTTATTTTACAATGTTTTTTCATATTAGGTTAACCATAAATTATAGACGTTGCGTCAGGGAAACATATTTTATAATTAAAATATGGTTGACGTCGCCATACATTTTTCTCAGTGCAGTCCCGCCGCTCTTGCTTAAATCAAGATTGTAGTGTATCCATTTTTAGAAGACTTGTTTATCGAAAAGAGTTTTGACATGTACAGTTATAAATTTGCCAAGGTAGATAAATTCTTTACCAGTATCATAAGAAGCTTACCACCGGAATTTTGATAATTTGGATCGTATTTTAGCAAACTCAAATTTGGTACTGATGAATAAAAATTAACAAATATAATTTCGAGTCTGTTTTATCCTATCTCCGACAATTTTCTTCACAATGAGAGATGATTCTTTTAGAGCACGGTGCAGTAAGTCTCAAGAGGCGGGCACGCCTCGAAGAAGGATCTAATCATTGGCGGTCGTAAAAAAATGAAAAGAATTTCCAAACAAAGAGAAAACTCGGAATATAAGAATTTAACAATCTCTCCGAGTGAGATTCGAAATTGCATCGATAATTAAAGGGTAGTAAAATGCAGGCAGCTGGAAATTCACGAAGTTTCGTATGCTCCTTGCTTGCTGATTTATTTAACGTTCCATATACGCGAGTAACAATTTCTGAGAGACGAGATGATTAATTTTTACTCCGAAACCGACGAGATATGATTTTTTTACATCGTAATTACGATGTGATACGCGAAATAACGAGTGAAAATTTCGATCATCTTCAATCGAACAACAAAATACACGAGTCGAAGAGAATTTTCTCTCAAAGTGGATGAACAAAAAAAAATTGAATCATGAGCTGTAAAATACAACTTTAGCGATGAACGGTAAGATTAACGAGACCGACAAAATTCCCTCTAATTTCTGCCCCCCTTTCCTATAATTTAGCACCCAGCATTTCATCGAGTTATAATGCTAGATAATCGGACAAATGAGAAGCCACTTTGTACCCACGTATGTTTTTTTTTTTTTTTTTTCATAATGATTGGTAGTCACGAGAGTTTGCCACTGAGCGAATGATAAAATCGATATAAAGTCTTTTCTTTGTTGTGTCATGTATAGTTGGCCGGTTCGTTTCTTTGGCACATACAGTATGAACACCACAAGTGCTTGGAAACAATCGATAAACATTTACGAGAGAATCTTTTTGCTCTTCACGTTAAAACTCGATTTTAAACATGTACGTTCAACGAAAGTACACGTGGTAGAGTTAGCGAAAGAATCTTTATTCATATACCTGGCATTTGAATATTTAATCCAAAGATAATGTTTTTTTTTCCAATGATGATGATGAAGAATTTTATTTTTTCTCTAAATCTGTTGCCTGTTTAATTTTAACTTCTATTTTTTAGTAAAAAAATAGTTTGGATACATAAAATATTGTTCCGAAACCATTGGAATAATTTCGCGAGAATTGTCAACATTTATTTTACTGCAAATAAAAATCAGGTCAAAGAAATGAAATGGATTTTTTCGGTTGAAAAAATGAGAATTTTTATTTTATTGAATCCAGGCAGTATTGTAGATTGATTCGAATTGAGGAAAAATTCAAATTTTAGAAAATTCTAGCTAAGTTATGACTAAAGCAATTTCTTAGACGTCTTGTCATATTTTTAACGTTCAGAGACAATGTTTGTTAGTTGTTGTAAAGAGTATAAAACAAATGAAGAAAATGAATCAAGAAATTTTAAAAAATGACAAAAGATGATAGAAAAAATTTTCTGGTTTCCATTCTTGCACATTCAAAATTCAAACGTCGAGAAATTCGATTTGTCACAAACGTTTTTAAGCTTTCGTACTTCTGCTGTTATCTAGAGCATTAAAAAAATGAATTAAGTAACAATGATAAACGGATTCCTGAGAGGTGTTGAAATCGAAGGAAATTACTCAATTTTCAAAAAATACCGTCAAATACTCTAACTTTTCTAATTTCAACTATGAGCACCGAACTTTTTGCATGATTACAATAGACAGTAAGGACAATTCATTTTTTATTTCAGGGCAGATTGCTTAAAGTATTTCGGTTTATTTCGATAGTATACTTTTTTAAAATACTACAAACAAATCGAACGAAAACTTTTCAAAAGTCAGCAAAATATGGAATTGTCGAGTCGAAATACGGAACGAAGAAATCACGCGAAACAGAATTTGCAAATTGCTGCCGCATCATTATAAAAATTGAAAAGTCAAATAAGAATTGGAACAGGAGACAATTCACAAATTATATTTTTTCAAAAGATTATTGGAAGAAAAAGTTTCTTCTACACTACTGGAAAAAATTAAAGGATCAAAAAATTGTCCCAGATTTTTAGTGGTTTTTAACAATGCTGCATCTCAGTGAAAAATGGTCGTATCGAGGTCTAAAAAAAAGCATTTTGAAGCTTGAAGCTTCTAGTTTTCAGATATTTTAGCAAAAAAAATTTCAAAGCTACCGGTTTTACGCAATTATGAGAAATACCATGAAAAAAAAATTTGGCAACTTTGTATCACTTTTGTTTTGGCTGTCATTTTTGAGAAATTTTTTTTCTAGCTAAACCATTATATAGACCGGATAGTTTGTGTACTTAGCTTCAATTTTCTTTTTTTGAAACCTCGCTGCGACCATTTTTTGCTGAGATATCGAGCTTTTACGAAAAAATACACTTTTCTGTTTGACCATTGATATCTCAGCAACCAATGATCGCACAGAAATCAGAAGAAACGTTTCACAAACTTGAATCAATGCTCTACAAGGGTTGTCGATGGTTTTTTGAAAAAAAAAAATTTTCCATCCTTGCCATGAATTTGAAAAAACAGGAGAAAAAGGGCTATTTATGGTTTTTTAGAAAATCAACCGCCGAATTAAAAATATTGGCAAAACAACTAATATTGAGGGTGACTTTTACAGCTCAATATACCCACAAAATTCCTGTAAAGTTTCTATTTGATCTACCGAACGGTTTTTTTGTTTCAAGCAACCAAATTTTAAAAAAATTAAAGGATCATGTTTCTGCCCCTAAACGCCATAATCATTATTAAAGTGGAAAACAATTCGTTTTAGGCTTTTTTCACATTTTTATCGCAAACAGCGTTTAAATGTACAGAAAAAAAATTTGTTGAAGAATTTTCGATTTTTTTTTGTTTTTTAATTTTGTCGATTTTTTTTCTCACATAAATTTAAACGCTGTTTGCGATAAAAATGTGAAAAAAGCTCAAAATTTTTATTTTTCCTTTTAATAATGATTATGAAGTGTTTAGGAGCAATAAACATAATCCTTATATTTTTTTGAAAAAAAAATTTCAAAAAAATTCAAAAAAAAATTCAACATTTTTTTGATTTTTTTTCTCATAACAGAACAGAACAGAAGACAATTCACAAATTATATTTTTTCAAAAAATTGTTCGAAGAAAAAGTTACTTCTGTTCGCAACAATTTCGGTGACAAAATTTGCATAATGCTGCCGCATAATTATAAAAATTAAAGAATCAACTAAAAATTTGAACGGGAGACAATCCACAAATTTCATTTTTTTAAAGATTGTTCGAAGAAAAAGAAAAAGTTACTTCTAATCGCAACAAGTTTAATGACAGAACTTGCACGTTGCTGCCGCATCATTATAAAAATTGAAAAATCAAATAAAAATTTGAACAGGAGACAAGTCACAAATTATATTTTTTCAAAAAATTGTTAGAAGAAAAAGTTCCTTCTGTTCGCAACAAGTTCGTCGCTGGGTTAAACAAAAAATCGATGCTATCTATTGCTGGATTTAGTTTCAGCGGGAACTGAAAATCCAACACACAATGCTTGCATAATCCAAACATTTAAGGTTGTTTAGAAGCAATGAAACTTTTGAATGTTGATTGTTCAATAAATAGCTTCTCAATCGTAGTGAAATTTTTACACGACCTCCTGAATACTTCATGTAAAAACATACCAAATTTTCAGAATTCTATCATCATTACTTCAACCTCCTTAAGGGTTAAAATAAAAAATAATGAGAAAATTCTGAAAATTTCCCACACGGAAATTTATATATTTAAAATATATGCAAAATTGCGTACGAAATATATTCAAAATATAATTACCGTATATAAATGAATGTATTTAAAATATATTTTTTATAGATGTGTAATATATTTATTTGGATAGATTTTGCCGCTTTTCGCATCTGTACGTATATTTTAAATGTATTTAAAATATATTTCAGATATATATAAAATATAGATTAAATATATGTTGCATGTATTCCAAATATAGTTGAAAAATGGGCTGCATACATGATAGATCCCGAATATGGGTTGAATATGCGATACCCGTGTAGAAATTTCCGAAAAATCGGAAATTCTCTAGGAGAATCAAATACAAAAGTATGAGTTCATGAGAAGCCGGTAAGAACTCCTTATATGGCTTCATTTACGCCGGACTTCTGTTAATATTCCGTTCTCGCGCCCGCCTTTATAAGCATACTCATCGCATCCTCCGTATGGGGGTTCAGTGGATGCCGCTCTGCGACATCTCGCGGCGGGTCTGGAAACTATCGCGACGCTGCCTATACGTTACGAACATGTGGCAGACGCCCGATCGCTTGTTCTCGCGGGATAAACATTATAATGTAAATAATAAATAAAAGTGTGAACACAATAAACTTAAATAATTAAATTAATATTATGTTAGTTAGTTAGTTATGTTACCATATATGTTGCATATATGGTAGCATATATTAAGAATATATGTAGAATATATGGGAGATATATGTGAGTCACACCTATCTCTCATATATGTTGCATATATGTGTGGATTAAAAATATATGTACATATATTCGAGATATATCCACATATATTTTGCGTATATTAAAAATATATAAATTTCCGTGGGGGATTGGTATGTTTTTGTATGAGGTATTTAAGAGGTCGTGTAAAAATTTCACGACGATTAGGAAGCTCGTTATTAAGAAATCAACGTTTTGTTAAAAACAATTTTTTAAGCAAATAAAAAAAACATTCATCAATAAACTTCATTTTCTTTCCGTTGCTTCCAGTATATTGTGGATATTAAAAAATTGAGAGGTCAAAAAAAAAACTTATCGCAAAGTTATATCAATTTCCATAAGACTACATTTAATTTTATTTAATTTGTTAATCTTAATTATTCGATAACGAGCTTCCAAATCGTCGTGAAATTTTTACACGACCTCTTAAACAATTCATTGAAAAACATACCAAATTTTCAGAATTTTCTCATTCAACGTGATTTGCTTCTAAACAACCTTAATTCACCGCCATAACACGATTTCCACGTTTGTAAAATGGTCTGCGTCGATTTATCCAACACGGCATACACCATGAGTTTTTCCAGCGACCGTGCTATGCAAAGGTGACGCACACACACGTACACATACCCACATACAAACGAAAACAACCCCTTTCGAAACATCACGAATTCATGATCTCGACAGGGGACGCCGCGACAGTGACAGTTCCCCTTTATTCGCCGTACTTGGTCGTATATTGAAATATTATCTTATACTGGGCGAATTTTCTCTGTACCTTGATACACGCTCTACGAACTAATAATTATATGAAAAAAAATAGAAGAAAAAACTTCGTCCCTTCTTATTTTATTCAGACGCAATAAGTGTGCGTCGCACGTGGAAATTTGTCTCCGCTGTAAACACCGCTTTTTTCAGAGTCCAACGCAAGACAATAATATGCATAATCTGATATAGCAAATACGGTGACTAAACTTCCCTCCGTGTTGTAACGATATAAATTTCAAAATAGCAGCTTTGAAATTTCCCAAAGTCAGCATTATCGTGAAACAGATTTTCGCTTTCTCTCTCCGATGTAATGGGAAAAGTATATGCGGGAAAAGTTGAACGATTTAGTTAGTAATTTCTTTGCACTGAAGTAAAGTTTATATACGAGGATATAACGGTGAATTATAATTCGATAAATGTGTCGCGATTCATCGATTAATTCTCAGAGGTCACGGCCTTGAAATCGACTTTCCGTAGTATTCGAATTTCGACCGACATAATCGCTTATTATATCGTTGTAATTCACCGAGAACGGGTTTCTCCGAGGTTCGGTCAAACGCGTTTTCGATCGGCCAACGGCGCCTGAGATCGTTTCCGTGAAACCAACGGGAGAGATATGACGCACCTGATTTTTCGTCTCTCCGGAGGTTTTGTTTGCCGAAAAATATCCCCTCCGAAAAACGAGCATTTAAGTATTCAATTTTTTCTTTTAATTAATTTTTCGTTGTCGATCAAATCGATATTGATTTAGTAATTTTTGTACTATCGAAATATCCATGAAGAATTTAAACCCCCCGACATGGATAGTTAAAAATGAAAATAGTTGCTCAATAAATAAAAGGTAAAATTTAAAAACTCGAAATTTTTTATTAATTTTTTAATTTTTATTTCTATTATTTTTTATTTATTAGTTTTAGAAATTGAATTACAATTTGTCGTAAATTTTGAAATTCGAAAAATATTGCTTATCGATCATTCCTTTATCGAAAGAAAAATCGAAATATGGAAATAATAAGTGATTGGCCAATAATCATAACGAATTCCTGTTTCAATTTTTTTTTTTTAATAAATCTTTTTTTGTCGATTAAATTGATATCGATTTAGTAATTTTTGGAATATGGAAACATCCATGAAGAATTTAAACCCCACGACATGGAAAGTTGAAAATGAAAATAGTTGCTCAATAAGGAAAAGGTAAAATTTAAAAATTCTCGAAATATTTATTTTTTCATTTATTAGTTTTCGTTGGATGTTTTGATATGGTGGGAAATTGAACTACGTTGTGTCGTAAATTTGAAATTCGAAAAATGTTGCTTTTCCATAATTTCTTTATCGAAAAAAAAATCGAAAAACGAAAATAATAAGCAATTGGCCAATAATCATGACGAATTCCTGTTTAAATCGCAACGGTCGGGGCTTTTTTTCTTCTTAGGTGCATCTGCAGCAATGAAATAGAGAATTCTGAGATCCGAAGGGAGAGTTCAAGAAGGCAGGTGCGTGTGCCCTCCGCGTAAACGAGAGTGTGCCACAATTGAGAGAGGCACACGTGGTCAAGAATATATATGTATATGTATATAAACGTGCATATATGAGCGATTCCTGACCAACGGGATTAGGGTGTAATCTTGACGACTCTTGATTTTATCCACGATTTTTCAATTTTCTCAACAATCAATAAAAGACTTGATCATTTCATACCAAAATTATATTCGATAAAAATGTGTTTTAAGAAAACGTTTATAATGATAATATTAGTGGATTGTTTTAAAAAAACGTTTATAATGATGACATTAGAGCATTTTTTCAATTAAAAGGATCGTGTAAAAGATCGTCTTGATGTAGAAAATATTGCCCCCCTTTTAAAAATTCAAAAGTCCTTTTGAGAGATAGTCGAAAAAAATAAAAATATTGACAATTAAGGTAGTCGTCACAGGAAAATGATGATGAAAATATTATCGGTGAAGAGAGATATTTATTGTCAAAACAGTCCGTAAAAATTTCGAGATGCGTAGAAACTCGTTTTTAGAAAATCTTGAAGTCAAATTCGAAAAAAGTGCTCGAAAAAACGCTCAAATTGTATGTCTCTAGACCATAATACCGCCATAAATCGGAAAAGATCAGAATCAAAAGTAGACCGATTTGACCAGAAATCTCCCATATAAATGTGTATAAGACTCGGTTCCGTGAGCCCGACAAAAATATATAGTATACGACCACCGTGGAACGCGGTAACACGGTAACTTGTTGGCCCTCTTCGTCAGGCCCTCGCGGCTAATAAATCGCTCCCGCTTTTTGGTGTCTCTCTGAATTTCGCGATTTTTTTCCCAATCTTAGTCTTTCCGTATTGCTACAGCAATTAATCCTTATCGATTCGAGAAATTTCGTTTCTTCGTAAATCAGTATTGCATTTAGAAAAGAAATCATTTTGTTAATTTATTTTTATTTTATTCATTTATTATTTATATTTACGTAAAAGTGAATCCATTCTCTTTCTCGCAACTGCATTTAAGGTAAATGTCCCAATACCCGACCTTGTCCCAGTACCCGACCACTTGAACCAATGTATCAGCAAGTTAAGCGTTACCTTAAGAGAAATCTTAAACTGTGAATTGATTTGATATCCAGGATTCATAATCTACGTATACGACACTACTTTTTATAGTTCAAGAATCGTCTGTAATTTAATTTTGGATAAATATGACAGCACGCGTACTATTCGGGGCACGGAAGCCCATTATCTAAGCTGAAGTAAGGTAAATGTCCCAATTATTGAACAGGTCCCAATTATTGAACACTATCTTGTATTTTTATTATTTCTCATTCACCTGCATGCATTTACTTATTTATAAAAATTTCATCACATACACAGAACTTTTAGCTATCGAAATGTTACCTTACTTGTGCAAAAAAAGCTTTAATTAATAGAGCAAAAAATTATTTAATCAGCAACGGTGACCCGATTCGACGTCTCGCGGTAACTGCTTATCGTTTTTGCTAAGACGTGCCGCTTCACACGTAAAGGCATAAAAAATTCAAAAACTGTCGCATCTCAAAAAGTAAAGGTGGTTCAGGTTCCTCAGAAAATTTCTTACAAATAATAATTTGAAATTTTTTTTAAAATGAATTATTTGTTAAAAAATACGGTGTTCGATCATTGGGACATAAAAAATGCAGTGTGTCCCAATTATTGAACACTCGAATTCTCCAAGATGGCGTCATTAAGCTCATCAAAACATCACGACAGTTAACGCGTGACAGATCGTGTGAATCGGATTTATTCAAACAAAAACTGTAAGTTCCTGAATAAATTTACCTTTATTCTTTTAATAATAACTCTAAGATCGTCAAATATATTTTTTATTTGTATTTTCATGCAATTAACATAAAAAGAAAAGTAAAAAGAGAATATAACCTAAATGTAACCTAAAAATACGAATGTAATGTTCAATATTTTTTGCTCTCCGATATTTCAGTCGAAAAACAAGAAAGCTGCGACAAAATCAAACAAAAACGGAACATAAAAATGAGGAAGCTGAAAATAAAAATAAAATAAAATTCGAGTTGAAAAGCAAAAATAAACCAAATGCGAATGAACCAAAAACCTGTCAAAAGAGACTAAATATACATTTTTGTATTTTTACATGATTGATAAAAGATTATTTGAGTATTTGATTTTGCTTTTATTTCTTAATATTGTACCCAAAATAATATTTTCAGAACGGAAAAGGAATTCTCGAGAGTGTTCAATAACTGGGACATGCCTGTTCAATATTAGGGACATAGGCCCTTCCAGTGTTCAATATCCCAAATATTGAACCCAAATATTTGCATGCTTCACATTGTTATGTTTTTTTTTCATTTGAAATCATTTAAAAATCATTGAAAGGGTGATTTTTTGAAAGTAAAAATATCAAAGTATCAGTTGAACATGAAAGCGATGGTTTTTTTCTCGATTTTATATTTTTTTCTCACCGAATTCAATCTCCAGATCGTTAGCTGTTCAATAATTGGGACATTTACCTTACTAAGGAATCGCGATATCTTATTGAAGCTATTTTGAAGTGGTTTTTATTGTTTTCGAACTGAGCCTTAGCTGTTTTCATTCGGAAAGATACCACTAATTTGATCATGTTGTCTCAATGAGCCAAAAATGTGTTTTAAGTACTTAATTTTCATGTCCGGTTATTGGTACATACGAAATGTATCATGTACCGATAACCGACCATGTGTCCGGATATCGGTACTTGCTCGCGACTATGTTCAGTCCCAGTAACCGGACATCTGTTGACATGTATATTATTCGTGCATAGCCTCAAAATTTCGGTGACACATTCTCTGAGCAGCGACGCATTTTTCTCAATTCATCCCCTCCCTTCCCCCTACCATAGAGATGAGTGGTCGGTTATAGGGTCATAATGTGTGGTCGGATATTGGGTCATATAGAAAAATGGGTGGTCGGGTACTGGTACATTTACATTTCTCAGTATTTTCGATTATTATGAATAAACAACTAATTGTAGCAACAACTATACCCTGTGTTTTGGAAACTAGAGACTTCAAGCTTTCCAATAGTCGTAGTCGTTATAGAAAATAGTTTATTTTTGAACGCGAAAAACAAGTTAACTTTTTCGTCCCCTCTTAGATGGTCGGGTATTGTCACATTTACCTTCCCCTACGGCACATAACATTGCTGCAATGTTGCAGCAATTCGTATTGAAAATTCGTATTGAAAAAATGTTTAATATCAAAAAAGCTATACAACCAAAATATATTTTGTTTCCGAATGATTCTTATTCGTAAAATGCTACGATCTCGGCACTTCGCCTGAGATCCGTTAGGTGGCGGCGGTCGGTGGGCGCTCTCGCGCTGGCGAGAGAGCCACCGAGCACCGATAAAGGTCCGGTGTATAATCAGCATCGGGGTCCTCAATTAACAATCAATTATTGGAATATTTACCCGCGTTCTGTGGTCGCGCAGTCCTATCGACTTAAAACTACATATTTTTAGTTTATGCAATAATTCAAATGATAAAAGTTCCATTGTAGGTAATATTTTTGAAATATTGAATATGTAACCTGAGTTATATTGCTGGAATATTGCATATTGATTGGATGCAAGGTTTCTGGAATATTGCGGAACATTGCAGCAATATTTCAATCGTCGGACATAGCAACATTGCAGCAAGATTGCAGCAATGTTTTTTGCAATATTACAATGTTGTCATGCAACATTTCAGCAACATTGCAGGAATATTGTGTGCTGCAGGGGTTAAGGCCCACTTTTTATTATAATGAGATAGGTCAGTCTGAAGTCCACGTTGGAAAAAACTTTCAGGAAAATGTAAATAGACACAGAAAAACAGCCGAACCTATCACGGATTACACATCGCGTGCATTAAAACAAACGCCGTCGATCTTCTATCGATCGCCATAGTTGTGGTCTCGGCTTTTCCCGTTTTCACGTGAATGTTTTCGACGTTGCACCCCTCGTACTTCATTAGGAATGGATTAATTTTTTTTTTACTGTCGCTTACAACCCATATCGATGGAGGTCTTGAAAGCCACCGCTATGAATAACCGATCGTTCACATACTTGAAAAGCATGTCCTTGCCATGTATACAGGTATATCCGAAAGGGCTGTTATTTATTTCGAAGTACTTGGGTTATGGATCTGCAACGTTTCGCGTCACGCACATGTCACTGGTGAATGTTTTGCGCTGCAAAGAAAAATGTCATGCGGTAAAAGTGGTTACGTTTTGCATCACGAATTCACGAAATAGTGCGAAAAGCATCGACCACAATTCCTTCTTTCAAATCATGTCGTTCCGGTGACCCAAATATATAGGTTGCATGATAAACACTGGACTCTCGGTTTACTGCCTCCCGGTTTAGCGAAAAAATCTCGCAGCCGGGGCTCGACGCGCTGCGTTCCGAGAAAAAACTCTGGAGTGTATACGTATATGAGGGAATCTCCGTCAATTCAGCCACTTTGCTGCTTAATTGGTTATATCAAATTACTACTAAAAGGCATTCTATCTGAATTTTTTCAGATTTTTTAATTCAACATTTTAGAAAATACCATTTTTTTTCCAAATGAATATATCTCGGAAACTTGAAGTAACTGAACAAAAATGTCTGTATATAAAAGTTGTAGTTTTGTATTGTCTTTCGAGCGGATGATTTGAACAAATTTTTACGTTCCGGTAACGCAGATTTTTTGACAAAAAAGTGGATAAATATTTTTTTATTTGAAAAAGGCCATTTTTTCGGCTGAAAAAATTACAGAGTCTTTCAGTATATCTGACGATATCGCGAAAAAATCGCCAGAGTGGCATGGATCGAGATTCTAGTGTAAAAAAATGAAACCACATAAATTAATTTTTTTTACCGGAACCTCGAGAAAAAAAATCGGAAAAAAAAATTGTGTGCTTTCATTTTTTTACCCCAGAACCTCGATCCGTGCTGCTTTGGCGATGTTTTTGCGATATCGTCAGATATACTGGAAGACTAATTTTTCCAGCCAAAAAAATAGCCTTTTTTGAATAAAAAAATAATTATCCCCTTTTTTGATAAAAAATCAGCGTTACCGAAACTTAAAAATTATTTCAAATATTCCGCTTGGATGCTAACACAAAACTACAACTTTTATGTCTAAACATTTTTTTTCAGTTACTTCAAGTTTTCGAGATATATTCATTTGGAAAAACGGCGATTTCTAAAATTTTGAATTAAAAAATCCGAAAAAATTCACATAGAATGTCTTTTAGTAGCACTTTGATATCATCAATTATGGGGCACATCTGAGATGGTCGAAAAAAAAGTGGCTGAATTGACAGAGAATCTTTCATATACACTCCCACTCAAAAGTTTGGAAACACCAGTCAATATTTCTTGCCTCTCTAGGAGTTGCATAACTCCGTCAAAAAAAAAAAGATAATCGAATTTAAAAAAAAACCGTTTTGACGGGCAGGAATTCCGCTTTATTTAGCTTTTTTTAAATATTTTTTTACTATTTTTTTTGTTTTTGCTCCGGTACGCATTTTTGTACGCAACCGTTTTTTGGCCTTTTTCCACCATCGCAAATTGGACGTATAACTTAAGGACATTTTTTTTTTGTCTTTTTTATCTACGGCACATTTGAAAGGGTTAGCAGATGCTGCATTTTTGTCTTATAAAAATTTTCGTGTGATTTTATCTCGCAAAGTTATTTCACTTTTGGCTAAAAAAGATAAACTTTGAAAGATGCAACGTAACTCAAAAACTATGAAGTTTAAGAGAAAACGTCAAGTATAAAAAGAGTAGCGCATGTATACACGGAATTGCTTGGAATTATTTCAGAATTTCCCTATGAAATTTTTTTTTTTACTATTTTCGCTCGAAATTCTGATGATGATGTCCCAGCGAAAAATTGTATTTCATTGAAATTTCCGTACTTCGTGATACAATAAAAATTCAGCAAGTTTTGGCATGCTATAAACAACAATGATCAATAATAATTATTGATTATCGTTCGTCATTGCTTAATAAATTGTTTAAACAATTTGTTAGCGACTTATGGGCAATATTATTATTTATAATTGTTTTTTATAGCATGTGAAATGTTACTGAATTTGTTAAGATTTTTATTATATGACAAAGTACGGAAGTTTCAACCAGATACAATTTTTCTCTGGGTCGTCATGTCATCATCAGAGTTTCGCGCAAAAAAAGTAAAGAAACAAAATTTGAGAGGAAAATTCTGAAATAATTCCAGGCAATTCCTTGCACACGTACGCTACCTTTTTTTACAGTTGACATTTTCTCCTAAACTCTATAGTTTTTGAGTTACTTTTCATTTTTCAAAATTTGTCTTTTTTAGGCAGAAGTAAAATTAGTTTGCGAGAAAAAATCGTACGAATATTTGTATAAAACGAAAATGGAGCATCTGCTAATCCTTTTAAATGTCCAATTCCGCTTCACGGGGAGTTAGTTCCGAGCCCAAGCCCGATTAGGCCCTCAGAGGGTTGCCTTGTCAGTGCCATGTTTGAAATAATTAAGGATCCGATACTTTCGCCCTATTTCGGCCCGATTTAGTTCTGTTGTAATCGACACCGCAGAGTCAGGCCTCTTAGGAAGTCATGCCTCGAGGAAAGTCATACCTGCAAGATTTCTACATAGAAATCCTCCGTTTTATACTATTTTTTCGTGAAAATTCTCTTAGAGAATTATTAATAATAATATATTATTATAACATGTAATAATTATTATTAATAACAATTATAATATTATTATGATTATTATTAATAACAATTATAATATTATTATGATTATTATTATTATTAAAATAATTCAATTTTACAATCTACACGCAGAGCGATACTACGTACGGACTAGGGCCCTGATAGGGCTTGACCATGGGCTTGTCGTGGATTTGACATGGCAGACGTGAAGCGGTTGTAAAGGCCCTTATTTGGCAACCTTCTAGGGCCCTTGTCGAAAAAACGTGACCGTCCATTCAGGGGCCCTATTGGGCTTCCAATCAAGGACCCAAAGTAAGTTAGGGTAAACCGATCAGGGCCTAGTCGGGGCCTCAATCGAATTCACGCACGGGCAATTGCAACCTGGTAAAATGATAGTTCGGTAAAGGTATAGTTTAAAATAGTCATAGCTTGGTAGAGTTAGAGTATAACAGAGTTGTAATCTGACTGAGTTATAATCTGGTAAAGTTGCGCTGTACCGTATCTGACATTCTCTAGAGTTGTCCTTTATTGTATCTGATAAATCTGTAGTCTCATAGAGTTTAAATCGAGGCGAGTTGTTACGTGATACAGCTGTAACCTGGTAGAGTTATAGTTTGACAGAATTATAGCCTGGTAGACTTGTAGTTTGACAGAGTTATAGTCTGGTGGAACTGCAGGCTTACAGAGTTATGGTTTGGTGGTGATATAGCCTGAAAGAGTTGTAACTTAATAGAGTTGAAGTCTAATAGAGTTCTTATAGAGTTCGAGTAGAGTTGAACTTTGATTATAATAGAGTTTAAATCGAGTCAAGTTGTCCCTGATATAGCTGTAGCCTGGTAGAGTTATAGTTTGGCAGAGTTATAGCCTGGTAGACTTATAGTTTAGCAGAGTTGTCGTCTG
Source organism: Alloplasta piceator (assembly GCA_946863875.1). Classification (NCBI taxonomy): domain Eukaryota; kingdom Metazoa; phylum Arthropoda; class Insecta; order Hymenoptera; family Ichneumonidae; genus Alloplasta; species Alloplasta piceator. The sequence continues at coordinate 20,139,942 of OX333075.1, forward strand.
ATTGAACTGTAGGCTGGCAGAGAGTTATCGGTTGGTGGCGTTATAGCCTGAAGGGTTGTAGTTTAATAGAGTTGAAGTCTGATAGAGTTCTCATAGAGTTTGAGTAGAGTTGTATTCTGATTATCATAGAGTTTAAATCGAGTCAAGTCGTTCCTGATACAGCTGTAACCTGGTAGAGTTATAGTTTGACAGACTTGTTGCCTGGTAGACTTGTAATTTAGCAGAGTTGTAGTCTAGTAGAACTGCAGGCTTACAGAGTTATGGTTCTGTGGCGTTATAGCCTGGAAGAGTTGGGCTTTAATAAAGTTGAAGTTTGATAGAGCTCTCATCTGGTCAAGTTTTTATCCGATAGAGTAATAGTTTGGCAAGCTTGCAGTGGTATAGAGTTGTAATTCAGTGGAACTGCAGCTTAAGATGTTTGCACTATACTCTATGGTACAACTGTGATGTTATAGAGCTGTAATCCGTTCATGTTCTAGCCTGCAAGAGTTTGGTAGAGTTGTTACTCAGTAAAGTTTATGCCTGGTAGAGTTTTGTAGAATTGTTATCCAATAGAGTTAGTATCGAGGTCAGTTGTTATCTGATGTAGGATTCTTATTTGATAGATTTGTGAACTCGTAGAGTCGTCTTCGGGAAAAATTGTAATCGGCGAACAACATTTAGCATTTCTGGATACATTTTCAGAATTTCGTTTACTGATTAATCTAGTTTTTGGTGAAATTGCTATTAGGTTGCAAGCCTTTGAACAAAATTATAAGTTATATAATACGAAAAAAAATCTTAATTGCAATGATCGACTACCATCGAATGTTGCATTGTTAAAGTGGAAAACTATAAAAACTTTATTGACGAATCAAGTTAAGCTGCGAAACAGTTTTTGGGAGTGGCTCATGAAGTAAAATATATTAGAGGGCCGTTCATTCGGTTTTTACAAAGGACAAAGACCTTCTCGAATAGATTCGGGCACAAACTGTTTGCGAAAGATCTCATGAGTAAATTATTCGTTTCGATCCGATGGTGGGGGGAAATACCTGCATGCAAAAATCCGAACCCTTCCTATTAAACATGCAAAAATAACTGTTTGATAATTCAAATGGATAAGGCAGCACCTGTAGATTTATTCGAGAACCACGAGTCCCCGCACCTTTTACGTTCTTATAAGAACGTGAAAGATCAAAATATGTACATACATGTATACATGACGTATATTTTAATCACACACAAAAAAGTGGAACTTATCTCCTACCCGTTGTTTAAGAGGAAAACTTGAATAAAAAAGATTTAAAAAAGTGTAACTTTAAGTGTAACTTTTCAAAAGTGTAGTTTTTATTTCAAGTGCCTTTAACTTGAACTTTTTAAATTTAGCTCTCTTTTTTAACTTTTTAAGTGTAACTTTGAGGGTAACTTTTTTAAGTGTCTTTATCCTTACTCCAGTAAAATTAATCTTGTTATAACTTAACTATTGTAAGGTTAACTCCCATATTCCGAAATTAGAAAACAATTTCTTAAATACGCTAACATTGTTTTTTTTGTGCAAAATATTGGTAAACGCTGAAGTTGTTTATCGGCCTACAATATGAGGCTGCGTGATTTTTTTTGACTAAAGAAAAACACCACTTCTTTAAAGTTTTTCTACGTTCGTTGAACCTCAGAATATTACTTATAAACATAGATCCAACAACTATTTTGGTGACCAGGTTGAACATTCCCCGAGAAAATCAACAGAAAATTTAAAAATTCGATTAATTTATGATAGTGACAAATTTTGTTAAAGTCTGAAAATGAAAGAATTCATAGGTTTTTTGTTTAAGATAAAAATTACTCACGCTATATTATATGTAATATTTTGTACAAAGAATCAATAAAAAGCGCAAGGGTTGCATTGAAAACTCCGAAGACTATAAAAGACCGTGAAAAATTATAGCAATTATTTTGTGAATGTTACACTTTATCAGCTTTCCACTGTTGTACACTTTTCTGCAAATAACACTTTTTTATATCATTCGTATTTAGTTTCCCCACTGGAACCTCTATGTCACAGATCTCAAGAATTTTGCGCTTCGTAAAAGGGACTCAAAATGACTCCACCAATGCTTAAACGATTGGCACATGAAATCCATCGGTCGAATTCCAACGAAAAAAAATCACAAACATACTCGGCACATTGTTTAAAGTGTAAAAAACATTGTTATGTAAGAATTCGCTAAAAAAATCATAATTTTGTCAATTTTCAATTTTGTCAAATAACAGCTGCAAGTGATACTAGTTAAATATGGTACTTAAACATTTGGCCCTCTGAAAAGGTATCTACTATTATGGAGTATAACAAATGTTTGGTAGGTATAATGAAAGTGCAAATTTACTATTGGCTACATTATAAATAAATGTTCATAATCAAGATGAAAATAAAAAATCTGCAAATTGAATGGCAAATTGAATCCGCGGATTTGCACATTGCTTCCTCATCTTCATCGCACGCACACGCACGCACACACGCACGCACGAACGCACGCACACACACACACACACACACGCGCGCGCGCACGCGAAAACAAAGTTTCCTTTATGAGGAAGCAAAACGTGACTTCTAACAACTAATTTCATAAACGATGTACAAGATAGTTTACGAAAACCTTGGCGCAACGGCTTTCCCGAAAATCTCTTTATAATTTTTAATAATTAAAAAATGCAGAATATTCAACCCGTCGAACCAAAATTTTAATTTATTTTTCATTTAATCGTTTTACCAATAATATACTTGTTTGTGCCAAATGGCATTAATTTTTTTCCGTGCTTCAAACATTTGTTGTCTTCCGGCGTCAAATTTGCATTTTAAAACAATGAATCGCTTCGCGAAAACTGTCATTTGCCAATAATCGGTGAAAGAAAATTGCAAGCTACCAAGTCTTCTCGCGGACGATGAAAATTTTATGGAAATAACATTTTTTAAAAAATGGTACGACCGAGTCAGAGGAGAATTTCTGAATTGCGGGGATGAATAAATTTTAATGCGAGGCAATTTTAAAAGACTGTGTAAAAGGAGTGTTTTAAACTCACCGCTCTACGGTCACCTCGCAGTCGCAGTTGAGAGGGCTCATGAACAAGTGCCACAAATTTCGCACGAAGAACACGCAATCGATTATGAGGGATTGCGGGATACTGGGAAAACCGCGTGAAAGTGCTAGAGTGCGGTTTTTTTTCTGAGTCGCTATGCCGGTGCGTATAATAAAGTTTCACGGCTAGCGCGTGGGGGCATTGATTTTCAATCGGTACTTCCTCGAAGCCGCAAATTGCTCACCACCACAATTTTCTTCTTCCGCCACTTTTTGCAAAGAATAGAAGCCGAGAATCACCTAATTTGCCGCGAGTTGACTGGCAAAAAAAACATCCAAAAAAACTTGCTAATCTCACCGACTACAATTTTGAGATCTTGTTTTTTTTTTTACCGTACCGATTAGAGATTTTCAGATAGCTTTCTTCCTTTTTTCACCCTTTATTGCGAGCCTCCTTCATCACAAGTGTGTTAATTAATTTTTTGCCTTCGTCATAAAAGAGAATTAATGATAACGAAGGAAGAAACAAGAAAGCCGCATATCGACGGTTAACGATTATTAACAAAAACGTCAGCCATACGTTTTTCGATTGTTTCACTCACACATTACAAAAAAACATTCCACTCCGATTTAGTTATCAGCAATGCACAGATTTTTTGCTGAATAAAACAGGTTAAGACACGCATAGATATTGAAAAAAAGGTTAATGTTCTTTATCAGTATGAAAAAAGGAAATAACTATACTGAATTAGATTAATCTGAACGAAAATTAGATTTTCAAAAAATGAAATATTAAAAGAGCGTTAGTCAATAATTCACTGAGCTTCGACTTTTTAGTTTTTTTTAAAGGTACTTTATCTTTATGCTGAAATAGTCTATAAAATATCTATGAAGTTGAATTTTTTAGGTTGCAGTGATAATACCGGGAACGGAAGAGGAGGTACTATAAGCACTGGATGGACCTTGAGTGAATTGCATAAAATCAATTAAAGTTTTCGTCATTGTTTCAAAATATATATTTTTTTTGTAGCTTGTTCTATTCTATGGGAATTTCTAATTTGTACGATTTTTCCGTCATGATTTTCGAAAAACTCTAAATACCTGTGCCGAAATTTGTTGCCGAAATTTCCAGTAAAATCCCGATCGAGATTTTGTGCGGATGCCCTAAAAGGGGAGTCCTTCCTAGATCCCTGGTGGGTCCGCAGTGGTGTCCTTATTAACGCTAACCGGCAATCTAAAAATTCATATTTCGGTTAAATCTTGATAAGGTTTTATTGGGGCAGCCCCGAAATGAGTATTCCTTCGCAAAAATTTGCTGGGATCTTCCAGTTCCCTGCAAAATCACGATCGGGATTTTTTAGAGACACCCTAATAAGGGAGTCCTTGCTGGATCCCTGATTGGCCCCAAGTTGATTCCTTATTATAACACTAATACCATATATTTTTTATTTCATATTTTTTGTGATTACATTAATTGTGACTAATTATAGGGCGCACTTCAGCAAGTCATTTGGGCAAAACACGGTCACACAATGTTTTAGTCATTAATAAAGACAATGTGTGTATTTCAGGTGCTTTCCTAAAAAGTGCCCATTTTAATGAATATAGTTTATTTAACGATTCTATAGGATTCTTTAATAATCCACAATGGGTCATTCAAGCATAAAATAAGATCCACCCTAGACATAGTCACTGATCCATCGGAAGTCCCTGCTGGGTTCCATTTTACAAACGTTTCATTCTGGTCATGGGATCTGGTCCAATCTCTAGAAGGGTCCTGATCCGTCACTAGGATGAAGGACAGAATTCCGGCTGGATCCCTATCACAATTTCTCACGGGAATTTTTGTCCGTTTAGCTATACGAGTCAGCAGCTTATGCACTTGATCTGGTTTTCGTTAAGGGGAAATAAACACCTGAAAACGGATAAATGGAAATTTTCAAGAATTTTTTCCGGAAAAACTATTGGAATTATCAGAACGGAATTTTCCCTAGTGCAAAAAATACACTCTCAAGAATGTTTTCAATTTTTTTCCATTTGAAAATGTCGCAAATTCACGTCAGTATGTCGTCTACGGAGTGTCGTAAAAAAATCTGCCATAGCGGTACCCAATGGCATTTCTTCGAAAATCATGTGAAAGGAAAAACCAAAACAGGATACTAAAATAGATACTATTATCTTGTCTTTGTCATAGCCGATCTAAAAAATATCGATGTTTGACAAAATGGCCGACGCTTGAACTCAACGTAGCTATTGTCAAGAAGAAATTCGTTCGTATTTTGACAAAAAAAAACATCTAAAAACCGGAAATAAAAAATCCTATTACAAAGACTAGATAATTATGTATACAACGACTACCAAAAAATTGAAGTTATTTGGTTAAGTGGTTTTCGAAATATTTTGGGTACCAGTTTTTTGAAAAACGTTGTTTCGAGAAAAACGCGTTACGGTGGTCATCTTCACGTGCATGTACACAACGAACGCATGTACTCTTTGGGCTATAACTTTGTCATTTTTTTTGGAATATTTACTTGAAATTTTAAGAACCCAAACTTTAAGAAAATGTAAAAATTAAGAAGTCAATTTTTCGAGCTGCCAGGTGTATATTCCCCCTTAAGTCTGAATCATTATGAATTATAAATAAATTATGGCCTACACATGGATTTTGTGCATCTTTCCCCGAATTATGAATAACCCAAATGTCTGCACGCGTATTATAAAATTTGCACCCTTAATTCATAAATTTCTTCAATTTGATCAGAATAATGTGCTATTCTAATTTTTCCTAATTTTCCGGATACCGGAAATATATACATTATTCCAAATAACCTTCCCAGAAAACTTTATCCTGCCCCTCAAAAAATTATCCTAGTTCAGAAAAGTGATAAATCTTTTTGGAAAAATTATAATTACCAGTAATGAGTGTAAGATTTTTTGCAAAAATCACAGTTATGTGGAAATCAGTTGTATCTTTAGAAAATCAGAATTACGCGGAACAATTGTGATAAAAATAAAAATTTATTGCACCAGTAATTTTTGTTGTTTAATTCCAACCCAAATACGCACACACATCCATCTGGATATTATTTAATATGATACCTCGACGTTTTGGTATATTTTGAACGTGCCTGAATGGAGGACGAAAATTTTTTCCATAAAAACGAAGTTTCTTTATGAGAAATCAAAAATACTATGAAGCAACAAATTTGTTGTATTTAACAAAATGTCCATCCGGCTTCGATTCCTCAATACAAATACAAAAACATACTCGTACGAAGGAGGAACAAACAATAAATTTCAATTGGGCAAATGTTTATTAGGCATTGTCAACAAAACTAAATATTGCGGAAATTTCAAGTTTGTCTTTTACTAAAGACAGACAAAAGACCAAAAACAAAAAATTAAACCGAAGAAAGCGATACATTGCAAAAAGGGTGACAGCTCTTTCTTCGATCTCATGAAAACGCTTGTCAGAAATTGAAAGAAAATTGGTTGAAATCTTTTATCGCATATAGATCAAAATGCAGCAAAATTGTGTGTGCTTTCTTTTTTAAACATTTGGAACAATTTTTTTCAAAGTTTCCGTGAGTTTCACTTTGGCTCTGGATCGAAGTACGAGAAAATTACGGTTTCCATGGAATATCGTGCAAGTCTCCTTGAGTATAGTACAAACATTTCTTCGACAAGCAAATGAGAAATTCTTTCACTCCAGTCCTTATCGAGATCGACTAAACGTGTTCAAACAGCGATAGACTACCGGCTACCTGTTTTCTATCCTAACGGAGCGCAGGTGTTGATTTTTTCACCTTTCCTCTTCACGTAATCCGCAGCTATATTGCCAAAAGCTTATTTACCTGGGACAAACTATCCCGTTGATAGGGGAGGGTGGGGCACGATGGCCCCCCCTAACCCGGTTAATATTTTTTTTGGCTTTCAACCATCAAATCAGTTTACTTTTGTTCTATTTTGATCGAACTCACCGACATTTTGCCGAAACTAAAAAAAAAATCTTGGACATGACGGCCTCCCTCTTAAAAATGATAAAATTTGTTTGTTTTTAATCTTAAAAAATTGTTTTCAACGTTAAAAATGTTGTGATGATTCATTTAACCCCTCATGTAGTGCATCAGTCTGAAAACGGATGAATACATCAAATTCATCATAATTTGAAGAAAAACAAAAATGGTCTGACCTAATTTTTCAGGGTGGTCCATTATGCCCCAGGTATCGCGGATCGTCCTTAAAATGGATGCGATACATCAAATTCATCATAATTTGAAGAAAAACAAAAATTGTCTGACCTAATTTTTTAGGGTGGTCCATTATGCCCCAGGTATCGCGGATCGTCCTTAAAATGGACGCAATACATCAAATTCATCATAATTTGAAGAAAAACAAAAATTGTCTGACCTAATTTTTTAGGGTGGTCCATTATGCCCCAGGTATCGTGGATAGGCCTAAAAATGGATCAATACATTAAATTTATGATAATTCGATAAGGAACCAAACATTTTCCTTTACCGAATTCTTGAGGGGTGCCGTTGTGCGACAGAGGGACCGTCGTACCCCACCCTCCCCTACAGAAATAATTGTCACCATTTTTATTTGGGTTTTCATCTTTTCAACCCCCCGGAAGAATTCGTAGAGAACGATTTTTACTGTAGATTTTTTTTCTACCGATCAACATGCATAGCGACCGTATAAAACTGTCAAGACAACGCTGGCAGGTGTAGACATTTTTTTCTTTCGGAGGATCTAAAAAGATTACATTGAAACGAAAAATTCATCCCTCACCGTTGTGAACGGAAATAAAATTTAATTTTACTCCCTGCTCGAGATGAACGCGTGTGCGTTCATGCATTTTTGTTTCTCCTTCCGTAAACCCGATATTAGGTCGGCAAGCGTGTATGAATCACAAAGGGGAAAAAGGGAGAAGAAACAGTGAAAGGAGGTAAAGAAGGGAAGAGGAAAAAAAAGGTTTAAAGTCTCGAGAAAACTCTGCGCGCCATTGGTAGGTGTAACTTGGGTCGTTCGAGAAGGAAGCTTAACGGTCAGTACTGGTCAGAGGCGCCGAAGGTAATGAAGGTAATAAATGAAGGCTATCCGGCAGGTAGAAGAAGATGAAATGGCAGGTGAAGCCTGTGCGCGTGCCGTGATAAGGCGGATCTCACAGAAGTGGGATGAATAAAGAAAAAATAATGATCATGAAAAAAAAAGAATTTAAGAAAAAAAACCATACAGAGAAGAAGATGGGCAATAAAAGTTCGACTCGATTATTACTGCTGTGTGTCTACCGCGCAGCATGCGCTTAAATGTTTTGGTAAAATCGATGCTACTCTATATTGTGTTACAGTTGCGCTTCTTCTCGACCCCATTATTTCGTTAAATTATATGTGCATACGTATGTCCACTTTTCTTTATTATTTATTTTACGATTTCAGGCTGAGTAATAAGCAATCTCCAACTTTTCGAAATATTTTTACCCCTATTTCTTCACATTTCTTTGCTCGAAAAACGAAACCACCGAAATTTGAAATCTCTAAAAGTTGATCCCCGAAAAGCTGTAATTTCGGGGGAAAAAAATCATGACCAGATTTTATTTTGCCTCGGACTGTAATGAATCATGCACTGAAATTAACAAGCTGTGCGCACACTTTAAATTTGTTTGATTTTCGCATAATGCAAGAAAAATTGTAATATTTTTTTATTCAACTGCCTTGATCGCATTTTTTTCAAATTCAATATACCATCTCTGCCAAATGTATTTGTGATAAATAATTTTGCACAAAAGCTGTAAATTACTGCTGATTTTTGAAGGATGTTTTTTGAATCTAAAGATTTCGGTAGGTTCCTTATCTATAATAGCCTTTCTAAAATGTGCCCTGAGCCATTTGACCTTGGATATTTCGACTTGGTAAAATTGACCCCCAGATAAATTTAACCTGGAAAAAATAATCTTCGAATAAATTGGATCCGACAACAAACCAACCAACGGTTCTGTAACAGAATACTCGCGACAGAATATCCGTGGAAAAATATCTGTAGGTAAAAATATCCACGGTTAAACATATTCACAACAACAACAAACAACAACAACAATAATAATAATAACAACAACAATAACGACAACGACAATAACAGCAACAACAACAATAATCCACTTTATCCCAATATGAGGAGTTCTTTTTCAACCGGGCCACTTTTTTTTCTACCCCTCTCCAATTTTTTTCAAAATCTGCCAGTTTGAAATATTAGTCAAAAGGAACATCTGGGATTCTTTTTAGATTTTTTTAGGCGTCCGTTCAAGATTTTCAATTTATCATTACGAACACTGTATCTCAAAATATATTCATCAAACAAAAAAAAATAAGAATAAGAACTTATTTATTTTTTCCACTTTATCGAAAAAAATTAAAATCATAATTTTTCTGCATTGAGAAAATTGAAATTCGGCAAAAAAATGAGAATTAATTTTTTTTAAACCTAATATCACACTTTCGATTTCAGTACAAATTTTACAGGATGTCTGTCATTGGGTAAAGAGTCTGCAAAAAAAAATTCAGAATGGCACCTGCAATGGTTACGATGAAAAACAATAAAAACCCTGCGAAATCTCATAACCACACAAAGATTTCGCAGGGTTTTTTTTCATGTCTGTCATTGGGTAAAGAGTCTGCAAAAACAATTTCAGAATGGCACCTGCAATGGTTGCGATGAAAATTTTTTCGCAGACTGTTTGCCCAATGACAGATATCTTGTAAAATTTGTACCGAAATCAAAAATGTGTTATTAGTTTAAAAAAAATTTTATTCTCATTTTTTTGCCAAATTTCCATTTTCTCAATGCAGAAAAATTATGATTTTAATTTTTTTCGATAAAGTGAAAAAAATAAAAAAGTTTTTATTCCTATGTTTTTTTTTGTTTGATGAATATTTTTTGAGATACAGTGTTAGTAATGAAAAATTGAAAATCCTGAACGGACGCCTGAAAAAATCTTTAAAAAAATCACAGACATTCTTTTTGACTAATATTTCAAACTGGCAGATTTTGAAAAAAATTGGAGAGGGTGAAAAAAAAATGGCCCGGATGAAAAAGAACTCATATATTTTTCGCGATTATTCTGACAGCGGATATTTTGTTACGGATATTCGGTCGCAGGTATTATGTCCACGGATATTCCATCGTGACACAATTTCCTTTATCTGTGCAGGCTGTAATTATTATTACACATGATGGTCAAATTCCCCGGGATCAAATTCCGAGGTTCAATTTTCCAAGGTCATTTTTCCTGAGATCATCAAAGGTGTCACCATATTTAAGTATAGTATCAACCGTCGTTGGTACATAGCGCATTTGCACACAAAAATTGCACTCCGATAAGTGTAAAATTACAAAACTTAGTTTAATTTTTTCCCATCCGGGCCTTTCAGCAACAATCCGAAACCTTCCCAAATAATTGTTTCAAACTCCTGTACTTCCTTACTTATGTACTTACTTACGTCTATCTCCCGTGTTCATTTATACAAAGAAAATCAATAGGATAACCAAAACATTACATATATTTTGAACATACTGGCATGAAAATCCCTAAACTATATTTTTGTTTCTTGAAAATATAATTTTTTTTATGATAAAGCAATATTTTACGCTAAGAGAAGGTTAAAGACCTTTTTTATTACTCATGCGGGAAAAGCGGTACCTTTACGCCCGCTGTTGCGGTTGCAAAGTAGCTTTTTGCCCATTTTATAATTTGAGTGCGCAAAGTTTACATTGCGCACGCAAATTATTATTATTCTTTGCGCACGCAAATTCAGTGCCGAAATGAAATAAAAGAATAACGTCGGTGAAATTCAACAAAAACAAAAACCACCCGAAATATTAAAACTGAATTGAGATTGACGTGACAGATCGCATACTATTTTATTACTCATGCGGTTCTTGTTCTTGTTCAAAATAAAATTGTTTTCATTGTTCCTTAACTAAGTTTCCTGTATATTTCTTAACTTTTTAGTTCTTATTTTTGGTCTGTGGGGGGGGGCTTCGCCCCCTCAACTCCCCACCGGGGCTTCGCCCCTGGACCCCCACTGGGGCTTCGCCCCCGTCCTCCCCCCACCGGGGTAATTTTATATTGAGATTTATTCCGCATTCGCAATCAAATAGTATGTGCAACTCGTGCGGCGTTGTCAATTGCTGCACTAGTTGCACAATATACTATTCTGTCTTCCCTATGGAAATAAAGTACAGTCAAAAGTATATTTTTCGATACATTTAGAGTTTATAATTCATATATACCATGTATGAATTATGTATCTAAGATATATACGTAATATATACTGATAACGAACTTTTGGCCGCAATCCATACACGAACCATATACATATGGCGGATATATGTGTAAACGAATATCATTCAAATGTATCAAGATATACAAATAGTAGATTATTTATTTATGAAATCTAGTTATGGTATACCGGGTGTCCCATTTTAATCTTACAGTTGATTTATTTCGAAAAATATTGCTCCGATCAAAAATTGAGTGGAATGAAACTTTTAGGGTTCAGAGGGGGACGTTTAAATTTTTTTTTGTTTTGGTCCAAAATTTAAAATGGTGGCGTTAAGATAGCTGACATGTTGTTTTTAAATGGAAACATGATTTTTTTTTCTCCAAAATTTTTTTCAGATTGAATCTAACATCTTTTGTAGTAACATTTTTTTGATACAGCCCATAATAGAGGGTGTCCCATTTTAATCTTACAGCTGAATTATCTTGAAAAATTCTGCTCCGATAAAAAATTGAGTGGCATGAAACTTTTAGGGTTCAGAAGGGGACGTTCAAAAAAATTTTTTGTTTTGGTCCAAAATTTAACGGGGCGGTGTTAAGATGACCGAAAGGTTTTTCAAACAATGAAAACATGATTTTTTTTCACCAAAAAATGTGTTAAGTCAAAACTAACAACTTTTGTTGGAACATTTTTTTTATTCAGTCCATAAGAGATCACCATTTTTTACTATTTTAGTATTATCCGGGATAACCATGATGGTGGAATGGTGAAATGGTGGAATCTTCGAACACCTTTAAGAAGATTTCAGAAAACACTCACGAGGAGGATTTAGAAGACCTCCTCGGCTTCGTCATTATGCTGCATAACGCTAAAATAGTCAAAAATGGTGATCTAGTCTAAAATATCCGGGCTATAAAAAAAATATTCCTACAAAAGATGTTAGATTTGATCTGAAAAATTTTTTGGTAAAAAAAAATCATGTTTCCATTAAAAAAAAACATGTCAACCATCTTAACAGCGCCATTTTGAATTTTGGACCAAAACAAAAAAATTTTTTGAACGTCCCCCTCTGAACCCTAAAAGTTTCATCCCACTCAATTTTTTATCGGAGCAGTATTTTTCAAGATAATTCAGCTGTAAGATTAAGATGGGACACCCCCTATTATGGGCTGTATCAAAAAAATGTTCCCACAAAAGATGTTAGATTTAATCCGAAAAAAATTTTGGTGAAAAAAAAATCATGTTTCCATTTAAAAAAAACATGTCAGCCATCTTAACGCCGCCATTTTTAATTTTGGACCAAAACAAAAAAATTTTTAAAACGTCCCCCTCTGGACCCTAAAAGTTTCATCCCACTCAATTTTTGATCGGAGCAATATTTTTCGAAATAAATCAACTGTAAGATTAAAATGGGATACCCGGTACATAGTATATAATAAGTAGTAATATATTTGATATATTGGTTATGTGTATATTGGACGGATTCAAAAAAAAAAAAATTTTCTTTCTGGATTCTTGTGCTATTGTTGGGCACTAATCAAAGAAAAATTCCCTAAAAAACTGGGCCTGGTCACTCAATTTTTAGAGGTGGCTATCTCGACTTTTTGTTATTTTTTCATGATTTTACTCAATAAATATGATCATGGTATTAGATTATACCAGAAATAGAATAAATAAAGGAAATCGTATGTTTCACATCCGTTTTGCGCCGACGAGAAGTACACCACTCGCAAAAATTAAGAGAGCAAGACAAATTTCAAAATTTTTCGGTCATTTTCAATAGGCTGAATTTCAGTGAAAAATGGTCGTATCGAGGTCTCAAAAAAACAGTTTAAAGCTCCAAGATTCTAGTTTTCAGATCTTTTGGTAAAAAATGTTTACAAACTGCGGTCCTCAGAAAATTTTACGAAATGGCGTGAAAGAAATTTTCTAAAATTTTTTCTCCTTTTTACTTTTAGTGCACGGGCTTGGAATATTTTTTTATGCAACACATGCGTGCATAATTTTTTTTATGCGTTTCACGCATGTGTTGCATAAAAAAAAATCCCAAGCCCGTGCACTAAAAGTAAAAAGGTGAAAAAATTAAAAAAAAATTATTTCACGCCATTTCGTAAAATTTCCTGAGAACCGCAGCTCGTAAAAATTTTTGACCAAAAGTTCTGAAAACTAGAATTGTGGAGCTTCAAACTGTTTTTTTAAGACCTCGATACAACCATTTTTCACTGAAATACAGCCTATTGGAAATGACTGAAAAATTTGGAAATTTTTCTTGCTCCCTTAATTTTTGCGAGTGGTGTACTTCTCGTCGGCGCAAAACGGCTGTGAAACATACGATTTCCTTTATTTATTCTATTTCCGGTATAATCTAATACCAGACTGAGAAAAAAAAATGGTTGAATATGCGAAATCGTTTAGTTGAATACGCGCAACTAAATATTTAGTTGTACAATCCAAATTTTTGTTGCCTGAATAATATTTTGGTCAACCGAAGCGCGGAATTATTCAAGAAACTAATTATTTAGTTAGACCAAATAAATATTTAGATGCCCGTATTCAACTAACGATTCTGCATATTCAACCATTTTTTTTTCTCAGTGCATGATCATTGATCATATTTATTGAGTAAAATCATGAAAAAATAACAAAAAATCGAGATAGCCACCTCTAAAAATTGAGTGACCGGACCAAGTTTTTTAGGGAAATTTTCTTTTATTAGTGCCCAACAATAGCACAAGAATCCAGAGAGAAGAAATTTTATTTTTTTTGAATCAGTCTAATGTATATCCAATATAACTCTGAAAAATAAAAAGTGTATATCCATGTATGTATACAAAATATATGTCAAGTATATTATTCTAATATTTCTGGTAAATGAATCACAAACTTTAGTTATTAAAAATATAATGAAACATTGGTTTGCCATGAGAATTTGAAATTCATCCATATAGAGGCCATGGGTGGGTGACGAATTCCCTTATATAAAATATTCTGCTTAGGCCGGGATTTGAAACAAGTGATCCACCATCTTGCCGATCTTAGAACGCCGACGCTAATGATTCGACGCCTCTTACGAAAAATAGCACGTTTCAGATTTCTTACGAAAACTAGCATATTTCGGATTTCGCCACGAAAACCAGCACATTTCGGCTTTCACCACGAAAACTAGTGCCGTAAAACGGGGCTACTTTGTTGGTATTTCGGAAGTTTTTTGGTAACTTTTTTTTAACGTCCAAAATTCTTTTTTTTTGCTTGAACAGAACAATGTGGCCTTTGGCTATAAAATGTATAACAATAGCAAGCCCCACTAGACCCTCACTATTTTATATATTTAGAAAAAAAATCAAAGTAACCCCGAGTGTGGGGCTACTTTGGAGAGGCATTGAAATGCAACTTATGTCAAAGATCCACATTGTAAATGCAGCTTTGACATAATTTTGATAAAAAAACCAATAATATTTTATACTTTGTACATGAAATTAAATGAAAAACAACGATTTTTGACAATGAATTCGTCATTTTTATTGAAGAAATATTTTACATAAAAATACCAAATACTTAGGCCCGAATTTTAAGTTCTTAAGATCAAACTTGAGATCAAACTTTCTATTGAACTCAAATTTGAATTTTAGTTCGAACTTAAGTTCAAATTTAAGATGAAACTTAAGTTTGAACTTAAGTATCATTAAAAGTTTATACTTATGTTCAAACTTTAATGCGAACATCAAATCAATCTTAAGTTCAAACTTAAATTGGGTTTGAGGTTTGACCTTGAGATCCATCTTGAGCATGAACTTAAGTTCGATCAAACTTTTTTCATCGCCTTCCTCAACCGTGTTATTTTAAATTAGTTGTGAAAACAATTAAGTACGATCAAACTTAAGTTTAAGCTCAAGATGAATCTTAAGTTCGAACTTCAAAATAAATTTAAATTTGAACTTAAGATCGATCTGAAGTTCGCACTAAAGTTTGAACCTAAGTATGAACTTTTAATGGCACTTTAGTTCAACTTACGATTCATCTTAAATTGGAACTTAAGTTCGATCTTAAGTTCCAACTTGAGTTCCATGGAAAGTTCGATCTTAGGGTAGGACTTGTGACTTGAAATTCGGGCCTTACAGATGTAATAGACGTTGGAGTCGTTCTTGCCCTTCTTTATTTTATTCCCTTCATGCGAATAGCATCATCGATTGTTCGGACATCTTGACTTGTTACACATATCTGTGTACCTGATTTATGAATAACTTTTTTCCTCTTCTACCCACTCCCCACACCCCCTCCCTGCACTCCACAAGGTCACGAGGGTTCACTGCGCACACGTTTTTGCCGTATTTTGCTGCTCGTCCAAAGTAGCCCCAAAAATCAACAAAGTAACCCCCAAAGTCAAAGTAGCCCTGTTTTACGGTACGTTTCAATATTCACTGTGAAAACTGCACGAACACTAGTTACTATTACATTTAAATTGATGTCGTGCAAGCTATCATGTTTCGATTAATGTAACAACGAGTTTCTGAAGATTTCTACGGTGTGCGGTAATCAAAATGAAAGTCAATTTGCGGATGCAGAATGGCGTTTTTGCAGAAATATTAAACGATTACGATCTCTGAGTTTACAGGGAATTTGTAATTTTTTATGTTCAATTATGTTATTATGTTTTTATAGAAAATAACTGTGTTATTATTTTTTTAATAAAAAATGATAGTGTTATTATTCGTGTATAGAAAATTTAAAAGTTTCATTGAATGAAATTGATAATTATCAAAACATTGGAAAAATCTGCAACTTCAAAATAAATTTTGATTATTCAAAAAAATTGCTATATTTTTTAACACGACCTTTTTTTCTCCTATAGTGTAGCGTACTTGCCTTTTTAAGTATCTCCTCCCCTTACGCCTTCCTATTTCCATTTCCTTCCATCTGTATTTTTTTTAACCCTTCGCGAGCATTGCCCACAAACACTTTTTCCAAATAAATTTATAAACACTATTGAGGATGTAATCAAGGGATTTCTTACATATGATCGAATTGATCAACCGAGATACATAGGATAAAAGTTACTTGTTTATTTATTTAAAAATAGAACATTGTATTTTTAAATAAACAAATAAGTAACTTTCATCCGATGCGGGTTATCCATTCTTTTGCGAAATATTGTCTAGTCTCGAGTCCCGATGATTTTCACTCTTTACCGAAAAGTCGGGGCATGATCTCCCAAGTCTGAAATATTCGTAAAAAATTCAGCTTTTTATGAAAAAAATTCAGCCAAATTAATTATGACATATTTGACGAAAAATCGATTTTTTTACTTACGAACAACAAAATCACCTTCGAGGTGGTTGTAGATTTTTTACCATTTTTTTAACAAATTTTGACTCAAACTGATTACTTTACTTTAATAATTTTTTTTGTCAACTCTCGCGTTTTTTTCTCTGCCGTCTCTTGAAAAGGGTCATATTTCAAAAAAGATAAAAAAAAATCACAACTCGAAATCGTTAGATTTAAAAAATCTAAAAAAAAAATCTTGTGAGCTGGTAGAATTTTGAAAAAAAAGGATAATTAAATCCGAACCGGTGCGTGGTGCAGTGAAAAGTGTGTCGAGTTCAGCTAAAATACCTCACATTTAACAAATATATAAATGAATGAAAAATTCATTTAATTTATATTCAAAATATTGTTGTCGTATGTGTCGAATGTATATCGGATATATGATAGATATCGAACTTTTCTCCGCTTAATAAGACATATAAAAATCAGGTATATCAAATATGTGCATATAAAAATCATGTTCATCAAATATGTGATGATTATACTTTATCTTTATGAGGGTCACACGATCCTCACCTTAATTCTTGGCCGTGTTGACCAATTTGACTTGCACGATATATATAGTAATTTTCTCAACAAGTTTGCGAACTATTTTTCCTACACTACTGGAAAAAATTAAGGGATCAAAAAAATGTCTTGAATTTTTAGTGGTTTTGGAAAATACTGTATCTCAATGAAAAATGGTCGTATCGCGGTCTAAAAAAAAAACATTTCGAAGCTTCAAGTCTCTAGTTTCAAGATCTTGCAGCGAAAAAAATGTTGTACAGGTTTCACGCGATCCTAAGAATAAATAGGGTGAAAAAAACATTTTGCAAATTTTATGGACTTTTTTTTTGGCTGCAATTTTTCTCACGTTCGTTGTTTGTTTCAATGTCTTGTTTCGATCGTTTGCTGTCAAGATCAAGCCGTGTTTCGAGATGAAATTAGCCAACGATCAAGCGAAATCGAGCGAGAATCTCGAAATCTATGCTTGTGGAAGAACGTTTTTCAAGCCTGTCATATTTATGAGCAGCTCCGCCAAATATCGGGGTGCCATTTAACATTAAATTTTAGAACAATTGTATTTTTGCATATCGTTTATATACGATAATAGTACTTATTCATAAAATTATATTCCTGTTGATTTATATGCTTCCGGAAAAAATACATAATTTATCGATTTTAGGAATAGCAAAGTCAACTTTGTTCCCCAATTTTTTAATCCTTCCGTCGAGCTAACAAAAAACGAGCAAATATGCTTTGGGAAATCCAACTTTTAATTTGGCAATAAATAATGTTTATCGCGTTGTGAGAGTTACCTTCACAGAATGAATAAAGATTTGAGAACCTCTTCTATTTTTCAATGTCCGTACCGTAAAAAAATAGGTCTTTATATACATACTTAGCAGACACTCTTAACTATAGTACCTTCACTCTTATGCCGAATGGTACGGAGAAATTTAAGGAACGGCACAATATCAAAAATTTAAGTGACATTTGCGTGAACGAATATCGAGTGGAGAAGTGCACATGAATGAACTTAATTGCCTCGAAGGATAATTTTTATCCGATTTTTTTTTCGATTCTTCTTCATTATACGTAGTGCTAACAACGAATTTTAAAAAAAATCTTTAATCCAATTGTTTTGAAGATTTTTTTTTTATTTTTTCCATCTTACTTATGGTGTAGTAACACTTTTTCAAATGACAATAATATTTTTTGGTACGAAACATGATAATTGATTTGTTTTTAAAAGAAATCTTTGATTTTCCTCTCCTTGATATCGTTCATTTTCAGGTGCCTGAATAATTTTACTTTTTTCAGCACAACTGATTGCAACCCAGTTTTGCTCAAACATTCCGATGTACATGACGATAATCCATAGCAATTTTTATTTCTATTGCGAATTTTTTTTTTTTTGTGGACATTTAAGCCAAAATACGTTTCGGCCGTTTTCGCTCATATTACAGCGTAAAAAACAATAACTTTGGGGCTTTAGTAAACATTGGTTTACATTCTACAAACATTGAGAAATAGGAATTTTTTTAGATTTCTTGAAACATTTTAACGCGTTGAAAATTGTACGCAGACACAGACGACCCAGTGTGACCGCGGAAGCATCGGAATTACAGTGTGGCCACTGAAGGTTTCAAAATTTTTGGCGTTTGACTCGCTGTTGTCAATTGGTATAAATGACATAAACGACCGAGAATCTTGAAAAACAAGATGTTATCGAAACAAGATCGAGACAAGATCTGAGCTCGCCTCTCAAATTCGAGAACAAGAAAAAGTCTTGCCATATTCATTCGATCGAGAATTGGCAAAGATCGATGTTCAATTGTGTGAAGAGAGTCTCGATATTGATATTTTCTCGTCTCATCTCGCTTGCCGAATCACTAGCAGTGACGTGGAAATTTTATTTCCAGCTAAACCATTGCATGGACAGAATAGCTTGTTTATTCAGCTTGAATTTTCTTTTTTTCGACCTCAATGCGACCATTTTTTGCTGAGATGCAGCATTTTGAAAGAGCACTAAAAATTCAGGAAATGTTTTTGATCCCTAAATTTTTTCCAGTAGTGGATTTAGAATGAAAAAGTACAATTTTGGACAAAAATTCATTGTTCTTCAATGTCTGTATTAATTTTTTATTTTCACGTACTTATAACAGGGCTGTTTTCATAATGACGTCCACTTTTCTGAATTTCGTTCCAACACTTCGAACATTGAAAGAAAATAAAAGTACATAGAACGGAGTAGCCGAAAAAAAATGAAATGGCTGAATAAACGATCTCATTTTTTTTCTCCGTTTCCCTTGGCCGCAACGTGTGGTATATCGAAGAGAGATAGTGAAGAGGGAGAAGGCCTGGATTATCAGAAATTGTACATGAAAAGTGGTACATAATTTTTACTTCCTGCAGAGGCAGTAACATTCCGCGCGTTACGTGTATAAAATGCACTTGGGCTCACTTGCAACGCCGCGCGAGTCCCAACTATACACGCCATATACCTCTTATTACTCTCTCGCATTATTTACTGCCAGGTGTCGTAAATTTTTTCTTAATGTCCTTCATTAACATTGAGAATATATACGCTCACTCGTGCTCATTCCACGCGCATTTTAGTTGTTAAATCATATTGCCAATTATTGCTCCCATTATAATTATAACGATGGCGAGAAAAAAATTCAAATCATATTCGAAAGCCCTCAAATATTAAGGTATTTTACAATCGATAATCGTTCCAACATCCATATACACTCAGTCAAAAAATTAAGGGAACAGCAAAATATTCGACATTTTTCAGCGATTTTCCAAACGCTGTAACTTTGTTAATTTTGGGCATAGACATTTGAAAAAAAAACATTTTGAAACTTGAATCTTCTAGTTTTGGATCCTTGAGTCAAAAAAATGTTGTGAGCATCACCCTCGACGCAGTCGAAAAAAATATCACGGTAAAAATTTTCTCGAAATTTTTGCTTTTTTCAAAACAGTCGATGGGCTCCAAAAAAAATTTCCGATCTCAACCAATTCATGGATCGTTTAGCTGGATTCTTTGGCTCCAATTTACTTTTTTTAATTTTTGTTCTGCGACCATTTTTCGCTGAGATATCAGCGATTGAACAAAAATTCGTTTTTATTTTTAAATCTTCGATATCTCTGGAACTGATGATCGTACAGCAAGTAAGCGATGGGTTTAAGAAACTTAAATCTACCCTCCATATGTGCCTGTTCTTGTCATAAACGAAAAAAAATTTGTTTCCATGCTTAATTTTGACTTGGAACAGTGTAAAAAATAGCTTTTTTTCTTGTTTTAGAAAATCTACCACAACTTTGCAGATATTGCGAAAAATACCAAGGTTTATTTTTAGCTCAATATACATACCTAAAAACCATGCCGATTTTCAAAACAATCGGTCGATCCGTTTTTTGTGACCGAGTCATCAAACTTTTAGAAAAGTTGAAGGAACACGTTTATTGATCCTTAAAAATTGACATGGTTTCTAGGTATGTATTGAGCTAAAAAAAGAACCTTAACATAAATTGGTATTCTTCGCAATATCTGCAAAGTTATGGTAGATTTTCTAAAACAAGAAAAAAAGCTATTTTTTGGACTTTTTCAAGTCAAAATTAAGCATGGAAACAAATTTTTTTCGTTTATGACAGTAGCAGGCACTTATAGCGGGTAGATTTAAGTTTCTGAAACCCACCGTTTACTCGCTGTACGATCATCAGTTCCAGAGATATCGAAGATTAAAAAAAAAGACGAATTTTTGTTCAATCACCAATATCTGAGCGAAAAATGGTCGTAGAACGAAAACAAAAAATGCAAATTGAAGCCAGAAAGTCCAGCTAAATGATCCATCGATCGGTTAAGCTCGAACAAATTTTTTGGAGCCCATCGACTGTTTTGAAAAAAGCAAAAATTTCGAGAACATTTTTACCGTTATATTTCTTTCGACTGCGTCGAGGGTGATGCCCACAAAAATTTTTTGACTCAAGGATCCAAAACTAAAAGATTCAAGCTTCAAATTGCTTTTTTTTTTAAATTTTTACAACCAAAATTAACACAGTTACAGCCTTTGGAAAATCGCTGAAAAATTTCGCAAATTTTGCTGTTCCTTTAATTTTTTGACTGCGTGTATACATAAAATTGCAAAAATCATATTTTTTTTTATGTACGACGCAGTTTCGTTTATTATCGAAATTTTTCGAACCGTAGTGATCGTTCATCGAATGGACAAAAAATTATCGGGAATGTTGGACAAAATATTGAGTACTTTTCGATGTTGAAAATTCGCGTGTGCGAAAATTATCAACCGTTTAACGGACAACCGAGAGTCGCGAAAATCGCGTGATAAAGTTCAATTAACGGTCCAAAAAAAGACCGTACATTGTAAATGTTCTGAAATCGATGATATCACCTGTTTTTCTGAAGACACGCACGAGATACGCGTGTGCTATGAATTATAATTCATACGGAATAATTTGTAGCGGTAAAAATGTAACGCTAATGTTTGGGAAAAAATAAGAAAAACTCACAAATTGGAAATTTGCACATCGCTTCCTCAGTATTTTTTCTCATTTAGAAATCCTCCTCTATGATGAGCAATTAAATAGCTTTCATAGTTTTAGCTTCCTCATAAAGGAACCTTTGTAAATACGAAAAAGTTAGAGTGATCATGCCCCTTTTTTGAGAAATGATAAGTTTGTACAATCCAAATTCCTCGATCGAGTTTTGCGAAATTTAATACCAAATACCTTCGTATAATTAGCTATTCAATTTATACATTTTAAGCCTGAAATCGCAAAATTTGCAGAAGCGAGAGCGATCAAGCTTTTTTTGAAAATTTGAAAATCGCATAAAATTTGCACAGCTCAAGCGATTTTTGAAAAATTGAATACCAAGTAACTTTTTCTATTGATCTATCATTGGAGAAATTTTGATCCTGATATCACGAAATATGTACAAGCTAGAGCGATCACGCGCTTTTTGCAAAAATAAAAATAAAAAATTTATACATCACGAACCTCTTGAGCGATTTTTTGAAAATTCAAAAGTTGCATCAATTTTGCACACATTAATAAATTTTTGAAAAATTCATGGCAAACAAAGAGGCTGTGGGGCTCAGCTTATGTGCGAAATTTCTTCTCGCTCCTTCAATGTGATCGTGAAATATACACGGTGAAAAAAATCTGCCAGGATTTGTTAACTGTTAACAAATGTAAAGTTGAATATGGCGAAATCAATTATTTTTTTCACAGTTAATAAATTAAACAAATCTTTTTTAACAGTCAATCAATTATTTCGTCACAAATAAAATATTTCTCAACCACTAACAAATTTTGTAACAGCTAAGGAATATTTAAGTAAAAGTGTTATCTATAGTACATTACATCACGAGGACGTAAAAACATTTTCTGACGAGTGTGAGTTTGCAGGACGAGCTGAAAGCGAGTCCTGTAATCACACGAGTCAGAAAATTATTTTTTCTTTATACCTCGGTCGAAACTACGTATTTCCGGCATCGATTTCGCGGCAGAAAGCCTAAGATTCGTGCATTGGTCGAACTTCACGCACATCCTCCGTAGCAACGGGAGCAAAAATTTTTTTATGCACACCGGTACGTCAGACTGCCGTGACTTCCGCCTGTCACTTGTCCTAATCGTGTTTTTTCTTGTATCTATGTACAATCTCGAAGCTGGTCCCTTTTAATTAATCAGTATTACGAAATGATCTCAACTGAAGAAACCGTGGACGAGGAAGAGATCTCAAGAGATTTTGATGCAGAGGCAAAATTAATAATAGAGACAGAAACGTTACCAACGAAGTCTGCTGATCGGTATAAACTGGTCTACGATGTCTATAAAAAATGGCAAATGGAAAACCAAAGTTCTCTGTCAAGTTCAGAAGAAACTAATTTAGTTGTATACTTCAAAGACTTGAGTAAAAAGCTGAAGCCTTCAACATTATGGAGCATTTGGTCGATGTTAAAAAAAACATTGAATGCAAAAGAAAATTTTGATATTGGCAAATTTCAAAATTTGAAATGTCTGATCAGGAATAACTCGAAAGGTTATAAACCAAAAAAATCTTTGGTTTTCAAGTGGGATGAAATTATGCAATTTATGAACAATGCATCAGACCACACCCACCTAGTTTCGAAGGTAAGAATTGATATTCCTTTTTATCAAATTCTTGATTAACTTATATACTTATTTTTATAATAATTTCAGGTTATCCTTGTATTTGGGATTTGTGGAGCTCTTCGATGTGATGAGCTCACTAAACTCAAAGTGCAAGATGTAGAAGAACTTGCTAACAAGTATCTTGTGTCTATTCGCGATACGAAAAATGATACTCCTCGCCAGTTTATAATTGGAGAACTTTTTTTCGGACAAGTCAAGCAATACACCTCGATGAGACTCAAGGAATCATTTACCGACAGATATTTTGTCCAGTATCACAATGGAAAAATTCAGCGACAAGTCATCGGGAGAAATAAGATTGGAGATACACCACACTCTATAGCTTCCTATTTAAATCTATCCAACCCAAAATTATATACTGGGCATTGTTTCCGAAGAACCGGCGCAACGTTGTTATCTAATTCTGGTGCTAATTCAACCATGCTCAAGCAACTAGGAGGATGGAAGTCAACGAGCATTGCACAAGGTTACTCTTATTAATTTGATTCGATTGTTGACAATACTTATTTACAAATAAGTAAATTATATAAAAATTTAATTCTCTATTGAATATCAAAATAATTCTTATTTTTTTAATACAAATTTCATTTATGGACAATTCACTTATTTACAGGGTACGTAGAAAATTCAATGAAGAATAGGGAAAAAATATATGAGAGCATAACCCTTGCATCCGTATCTGCTCAAAATAATCCACAACCATCGACTAGTTCCTCCACAAACGACTGTTCAGCTGAAGTAATAGCTAAAAAAAATGATGTAAAGTCTACAGATGCAGTAAAGGAGTGTGATAACTTATCTGATGAATTTGACATCAATGACGAGGATTTGGCTAAAATTGATAATCTGGATCAACCTGAAGTCCTAAATAGATCACTGACACCTTTTTTGACAACAGCAAACAACAAAAAAATACTTGTAGTCTGAAAAAAATACTTGTTGATGCCTGCCCCCCCGACCAGCAGCACTCGCTTCGCTCGTGCGGCAAATGTCGGGGGCAGGCATCAATACGTGTTAAAACGTACATATATCGATTATAAAAACATAATGTATCTCCGTACTTTCGACCGGGTATGAAGAAAAGTAGTATACACTACACGGGCAGAAGTTTGAAAGCCCTGAACAGCGCGCCAGATGCCCTCGGCTTCGCCTCGGGCATCATGTCGCGCAGTGCAGGAATCTCAAACTTTCTACCCTTGTAGTGTAATATACTATACGCCGAGTGATGTACGATATATTATATCACGAGGTGCAATATGGACGTTTTCACGTCCACTAGCGGACGTAAAAGCGTCCATTATTGTACTGAGTGGAATAATAGTACATTACGATACGAGTGCGTTGAAACTTTTTCTGACGAGTGTGAGTTTGCAGTATGAGCCGAAGGCGAATGCTGCAATCACACGAGTCAGAAAAATGTTTCTCGCACGAGTTTCGTACGAAATTTTGTTGCACGGGTGCGGAGAGTGCCATTTTACGCACGGAGTGCAATAATAGTACATTACATCACGAGTCTGAGTGATATAAAATATATTTTTTTACTATAAATAAACTGTTTTCTCAGTGTAGCCGTTCGAATTTTTCGAAGCACACACACACACGCACGCGCACGCACGCGCACGCACGCACGCACGCACACACACACACACACACACACACACATGAACACACACGCGCGCGCGCACACACATACACACACACATTTAAAAAAAGTGATGTATCGATGTTTTAGGACATTTTATATATATACTGACATGAAAATATTTCACAATGACAAATTGCCCATAAGTCGACTATTTTTATTTATTGCGTAAACGCATTAAATGTTCTAACATTTTCTTAAATTACCTGTCGAAGAACTCGAAGAGAAAAAAAATTGTTTGTATTAAATTATTTTTGAATCTCATTATTCGAACAAAACACATATTTGACACATTAAAAAAAAATCGATATCTATCGGTGTTCAGTTCTCGGTGGAGGCGTTGTTTTATTCATGACCATTACGGCTGAAATATTTATCGGTGTGGAAAGTCAGAGTTTCGCTTTTATCTCAATTTCCATATTACCAATGGAATTAAAATTGGTGTGGGAAATTCGTGGTCCACAAAAGTTTTTATGAATATAATATGACGAGTCCTCCAATACGCTTTGTACGTATCCGACAACAATCCGACAGTGACCGAGAATCCTGAAGGAGGGAACATTCTCGAGAGACATAAGAACTGGAGAAATTTCTCTTTCGCACTTTTGTTGAACATCGCAGGTACCAAAGAACCAATATATTATTATATATATATGCGGAAAGTGAAGAGATTTTTTCGGACTATGAAGAGCCAGGTAGTGAAAAAGGTGGACAGTTTGAAGAGTCAAGATGCCGAAGATAAAAGAAATTCAATTGGAGCGCCTACCCTCATGTGCACCTGTCCGGTTTCTCGAAAAATTTAAAGGGCTGTGAAAAAAAAACTTTTTCCGTTTTATTTCCAAACTCAAAACTCTTGACTATCGAGACAGATGAAACTTTTGAATATAAAATTTTGTCGTTTTTGACAAGTTGATTTTGTTTATTTTTTTTTTTTTCTATTTCGTTAATCATCCTGAGATTTGTGGCAATAAACTTTTGACGAAACTGCCAAATATTTTGCAGCTCAAAATTTTAGGGGAAATTTTTTTTTTTTTACGAAAACAGATTCTCAACCGTAACGCACATTCCTTTCACCGTATAATGATCAATGATATTATCGGAATAGTTAAGATTGTAAATGTCTTTGTACAATTTCTTTTCCTTTCTCTTGTCATTAAAAATTTAAGATCAGCGAAGTCGAATTTCACGCATACTTTTCATTGTGAAAAAAAAATGAAAGGGACACTCGAATAATGGTAAACCTTTTGATCTCGACGTTGAAAAGGCCTGGACCGACCACCCTCGAGCTCTGAGGGATGCGAGAAGTCGCATGGAAGTTTGTGGCTTCAGGTAAAAGCAAATTTCAATAACGGAGAATTGGTCGTTGTGCACGTTGTCCTCGTTCGAAAAATATTATGACAGGCGTGAACACTTTGGCCATTGTCAGAGTTGCATTGTTCGACGAGCATTGTGACTAAAGTATTTATTTCACTCTATCAATATTGAATAACTCATAAATGCAACCAATGCTAATTTTTCTCATATTCTCTCGATTTTTCGGAATTATATTTCGGGCTTCGAGAATTAGAATATTTGATCGATTCACTTGTTGTATCTGCGGACCCTTCAAAGATTCACTGCATTGTGAC
Organism: Alloplasta piceator; assembly: GCA_946863875.1. Lineage (NCBI taxonomy): Eukaryota > Metazoa > Arthropoda > Insecta > Hymenoptera > Ichneumonidae > Alloplasta > Alloplasta piceator. The sequence goes on from OX333075.1 coordinate 20,166,556, forward strand.
TTGTTCGTTCATCTATCTTTAGTGTTTCATACCAAAATCGGAAAAATTTAAAACCTAGATTCACTTCGATGTGTGTTTGTACCCACACGGGATAAAAGTATATTCGAAAGTAAGGTACCTGCGGGTAATAAGGCCTAGCTTAGGGAGATTTGTAATAAAATGAAAAATATACAATTTAATCAATAAGTCTTAATGATAATCATTATTCAAGTACATTTTCTATAAAATATAAACGAAAAATGTAGGGGTGTGCGAATTTTCGAATTTACGAATTATTCGAGAATTTTTTATTTATCTATTTATTTATTTTCTTTTATTCTTGAAAGTGCAAAAAATAAAGAAATAAATGAATAAATAAATAAACAAATAAATAAACAAACAAATAAATAAATAAATAAATAATTGAATTTTTTTTTTACTTACTTTAGAATGTATTTATTTATTCCTTTATTGATTTATTTCTTTGCTTATTTGTTTATTTATTTCTTTATTTATTCATTCATTCATTTATTTATTTACTTTTTGCACTTTCAAGAATAAAAGAAAATAAATAAATAAATAAAAAATTCTCGAATATTTCGAATAGTTCGAATAATTCGAATATTCGATTCGAATTTCGAATCGAATATCACTATTCGATTCGATTCGATTCGAACGCTATTCGCACACCCCTAGAAAAATGGTAATTTTTACCATAAACAAAAACGAAATTAAACATTCAAAAAAAACTCATCAGTAGGCCTTATTTTACTATAGGAGAGCAATAAGGCCTACGGCTTTAATATATGCTTAAATAATTAAGCTATACTTAATACATTTAGTATTTGTGATCAATAATCATATTAATGCCTCTCTGTAGCTTTATAAGAACTCAAAATTCTTCTTTACACTGCTCTGACAGCTGATACCAGGTCGTTTTCTTACCACAACGCTGGTTTAGGAGTCATCGGGATCGAGTCACTGAAATCAATCATCAATTAATAATAAATTAAATTAAGTGGAGGATACACTTCCCTATAATGTAAAAAACAACATAATCAAAAACAAAAAAATTTCAACACGTTTTTCTTATGGTAAAATTTAGTAGGCCTTATTAACCGCCAACCATATATTTCAGAAAAACAACAAATAACAAATATTCGGACCAAGATACGTTATTTATTTCGTCAAGATCATCGAAGTAGATATTCATGAAGATAGAGACTACGATTTTAGATCGTTAAGTGTAGTATTATCAAAAATACTTACGATTTACGTGGACCATTTTCTTAGTATTCGTGCTGCGCGGCCGCGTCATTTGATAGATGATGCAACACTGGAGACGAAGAACGGCGTATCGCGCTTCCGCGAACTTGTAGCGACATTTTTATGCATTATGCTCCAGTCAGTGTAGCCTTGCGCGAAAGCGGTCATTGTAAATATGATTTTTGGCGACTAGGCTTCATTACCCGACAGGCCTTATTACCCGCGGGTACCTTATATATTTGAAACACGAAATACACACCCGGAAAAAGAATTTATTTGATTTAAATGAATTTATTTGAAATAAATAAAATTTTATTGAAATAAGAGATTTATTAGGCCTGCACTATTCATAGGAAGCGGTACAATCAAATAAATCTTTTCTATGGGAGCACTACCGACAAAAAGTTTCCGGACAAAACTTCAAAAAAGGTCTCGAACGTTTTTTTATGCCATTTTGACAGCACTTAATGTAAACTAATTTAACAAGCGGTATTTTAAAGAGGAAGAATTCGGCTTCATTTCCTGTGTTTTTAATGATTTTTACAACTTATTTCGATTTGGACTCTATTTTGAAAATATCTGTTTTTCGCCTTTTTTCCCACTCTTCAGGTGCACCCATCTTCTATAGAATTTTTTTTTAATACATAATTACGATTGGATTCATAAAGAGGAAAGTTTGAGCTTCAATTTAATTTTTTTTTTGAGCTTTGCGTAATTTTTTTTCAAAAATTATTCCGTTTTTTGTGAAAAAAGAAGAAATTTGAAAAATCCCGTATAACACGAAAACAAAGAGGATTCATAAAAAACTTCAAGACGGCAAAAAGTTTCCTCCGTTTTCGTTGAGTTCAGAGGAATTTTTCCAGGTTTTTTCCCCCAAAATTTTGTTTTTCTCATTTTCTGGGTCGAGGTTCAGATCATTCAATTAGCATAACTCGAGAAATATGGGATTATTGATAACATTTCAAGAGGGGAAAATACTTTATTTTACCATTTTCAACACATTCGAATTTTTTTCAAATTTTTTTCCATGAGAAAACTAAATTTTAAGAGAAAAAATTTGAAAAAATTTCTCTGAACTTAACGAAAACAGACGCTACTTTTTGCTATCTTGAAGTTTCTTATAAATCCTCTTTGTTTTCGTGTTATACGGGATTTTACAAATTTCCTCTTTTTTCACAAAAAACAGAATAAATTTGGAAAAAAAATCGCCCATAGTTTAAAAAAAAGGAAATTGAAGCTCATACTTTCCCCTTTATGAATCCAATCGTAAAAATGTATTCAAAAAATTTCCTCTAGAAGATGGGGTCGCGTAAAGAGGGGGAAAAAAGGCGAAAAACAGTTATTTTCAAAATAGAGTCTAAACCGAAAAACAAATTGTAAAAATCATTAAAAATACAGGAAACGAAACCGAAACCTTCCCCTTTAAATAGCCGCTGGTTAAATTAGTTTACGTTGACTTTCGGCGAAATGGCATAGAAAAATATTTGAGATCTTTTTTGAAGTATTGTCCGGAAACTTTCCGCCGGTAGTGGATGTATGAAGATAATATACACTGTTAGAATTATTTGCAAATTTACTATGCAGAGGAATATTAAATTTACAAAACTTGGTATATTAAATCGAAATTAATGCACCGTTATTGTAAAATTAATAGCGGTATATCACAAGTAATATATTTGTGTTGATATCAATATATCGAGGTATGATTTTTGAAATTATTTAGCTTAATTCTACCATATTTTGGTAAAAAACAACTTTCACAGAGTATCGCACATTTAAAAGCACATCATTATTTTTTCGGGTTTCAGGCATTCATATATCATACAAGTTGAAGAAGTTCATAACTAGTCAATAGCGTAATAGGTAGCGTGTTAGGTAGATAGGTAGGATGGTAGGCAGGGTCGAGGGTTCGAATCGCGGTCGGACAGAAAAAGTAAATCAGAGAATTGGGGCAGGTTTTTCTTTTTTTTCGTTTTATCTCTTTTTGGGGCCGGTAAACTACGCATATTAAATTATTTTGCAAAGGCTATATATTTTTTATAACATGTTTAGCAACAATTAATTACAATTACGGCTGCATAATTTTCATGAGATGGACCTTAAGGGGGGAAACCCATATAAATGGTCGAAGATGACGAGGAATTTCGGGATTTTTTTCCAGCGCAACTACTGGACCAATTGTTTTCAACTTTGGAGGCTATTTCATTGTAACCTTTTTTTTATCGAAAATAAGTATTCATCAGCAGCCTGCAACCAATCGTTGCTGAACGAATTTTTCCCGCGATGTCGAATTGCTGCAGCTGTAGTTTTTTTGTTTTTCATCCGAAACAAAAAATCAGCAACCATTACATTCTATATGAAAGTACGCTGTCGATAAACCACGAAAAAATTTCAAAAGTTTGATATTGTAATAATGGCGGCACTCCAAGAAAAAAGATCGAATTTTCATCGAACATTTTTATGCAAAAAATGATTGTTTAAGTAATTTTTTTTTTTAATGGAGGTTTATCGATGAGGGTTTGCAATTATGTGTCTAAAAATATTTGGTTGAAATGAATCGGATGAATAGATTTTTTATCGCTGCCGCAAATTGCGAAAATGTAGTTTCGAGTAAATCGCGTTTAAAAGTTAATCAACGTCTCTGGTACCTTGAAAAATGTTTTTCAAGTCTTAGAATGTACAATAAAATAGCCTCCAAAGTTGAAAACGATTGGTCCAGTAGTTGCGTTGGAAAAAAATCCCAAAATTCCTCATCTTAAAAATCAATTTTTCCCCCTTAAAAATCAATGAAAACTTGAAAATTAGTACGGATGGACGTTTGAAATTTCAGAACCAATTCATCAATTTTCACACACCACTGCTTTGTATCTCTTAGAACTGGGTATATTAATCTTCACGTTCATTCTTGAATTATGAGAAACGAGATTCTTTTTTTAAAACACAGTTAGTTCACTTTAATATACAATAGTATATGAAAATTTGGATACACTGTTGTTCTGTGTCTCGTACAACAAAGTAAATTAGATCCAATACTCTTGTAGTATTTTCAAAAGACTCTGCGTAAATATTGAGAAAACATTTCATTTTTTAAATATATTGTGTATTTAAATTTCAAAGCTACCTGTGCCTGATTTTTCAAAGGGGGTTTATGCAAATAAACTTCCTATACCGGTATATTAATTTTCAAACAAACATTTTTTACAGTGTAATTAATGTGTGCCAAGTATGAATCATATATCGCAAATATATGAGAAATAACCATCTTTCTGATGCATTATATATGAACATTATATGAAAAATATGTCAGATAGGTGGGTACTATGTGCCATTTATTTCCTATGTGTTGAACCTGAAAAAAAATGTATGTCTATAACCTCTTTTTATTACTCATGCGGGAAAAGCGGTATCTTTACGCCCGCTGTTACGGTTGAAAAGTAGCTTTTTGCCCATTTTATAATTTGAGTGCGCAAAGTTTATTTTGCGCACGCAAATTATTATTATTATTCTTTGCGCACGCAAATTCAGTGCCGAAATTAAATAAAAGAATAACGTTGGTGAAATTCAACAAAAACAAAAACGCAACCGAAATATTAAAACTGAATTGAGGTTGACGTGACAGATCGTATACTATTTTATTACTCATGCGGTTCTTATTCTTGTTCAAAATAAAATTGTTTTCATTGTTCCTTAACTAAGTTTCCTGTATATTTCTTAACTTTTTAGTTCTTATTTTTGGTCTGAGTACACTCGCTTCGCTCGTGCGTCAACTTCGCTTTCGTGGGCAATCGACAACTTACCGCACTAGTTGCACAATATACTATTGTACCACAAGATCGTCAGCATAAATGTCACGCCAACGTCGTTGAACGTCGTGTTCAATGGGAAACAACGTTCGTTCGTTGACACATTGTACCCACTATAAAAACATTTGGTTATTAATAAAAATCATTATTAATTAAGAGATGAACAGAAAAACACAAGTGACTAATCGTGAGTGAATCATGAATAATAACACTATGGATTAAAACTAAAAACACGAGCTGTCACGGAGAGTAAGATCATATATTTTACGTTTTTTCGGCAAGCGTAATTTTTTCGTTCCAGGGCACAAATCAATTTCATTTTTTTAAATAATTTTTTATGAGCTGCTATTGATGTGCTTTTAGGTTTGATGAAATTCAATATAAATTGTGATCCGACACCAAAAATTCCCATTTTTACAAGCTACAAACCTCCGAGAAATCGCATGTGACTCACAGTACCCCGTGAAACATTGTGCCCCACTCTCCTCTACTTGAAAAATACAATATTTGTTTTTTAATCATAGCCGGGTAAAATAAGACCATTTAGAGCTTCGACGTGAAATCAAAAGTCACTCCAAGAATAAAAAATATACCAATTTCAATAATCTTCGAATAAATCTATACACACTACGATCTGGATTTAAGCAGCTTCGATATAAGCAAGAGTCCCCACTATGCGGCGGATATCGATCGACGTGGCACATGGTTTGAGAGCGCCGGTGTGAGAGCGGACAGGGCTCCCGACTGGTGTGAGATGCGCGTGGACGCATGGGCGACATTTGCGCAACTTCGATTTAAGCAAGTGTCTAGCGGTGCCAGTCCCGCCGCTCTTGCGTAAATCGAGATCGTAGTGTATTAACAAGACACGTATTTTCGAGACTGATGTACAATGAAGCGAAAAAAATGCAGAATGTTGAGGTTATAGACCGTCGATAAAAATGCACTGAAAAAAATTTTTGTATTAAAATTAATATAAAGTATATGAAGTCTGGATGCATATACCGTATATTAAATTTCATATACATGTGTATAGTAATGATCCAATATAAGTATATGAAAAATGAAATAGCTTTTTTTAATGTTAATATACGCTTTTATATTAAAATTATGATTTTTACAGTAGAATCATGAAAAAAGGTATGAAAATTAATATTATTTTGTATATTAATTTTATACGTTACAGGAACTTAATTTTCAAAATAAAGTGAGAAAAATAATTTAAAAATTAGTATCGATGGGTATATTAAATTTAAATCACAGTAGGTTAATTTTCAAACATAAATGAAATGAAGAAATATTAAAACTAATATACGCTGGTATATTAAAATCACATTACGTGTCCGAATTTTCATGTTCATGTTATGAAAATTACGTTACCGTATCTGGAATTAATTGTTGTTTAGCATGTTATAAGAAATGTATAGCCCTTGCAAAATAATTGAATGCGTGTTACACCCTCTTTTTTCTTTGCGGTTAAAATGTAACACGCTTTTATTTGAAAACTTATTTCCAATCGGAATAAGATAATTTTTAACTCTTTAGTTATTTTTTATTAACAATTAATAAAAGCTGTTCTATGTACTGGGAACGTCCTGTATACGTACCCTGAGACGGTTTTTAGACGGACTAGATTCCAAAACTTACGTATTTAAGACGAATAAACCAGTGATCCGAAAGATGTCCAATGATCATCTATTATACGTCCCTTAATTTAAACAATTTAATCATTATTAATTTGACATTAGTAATTAACTATAAACTTTATTACTGATTATATAATACTCGGGGTCTATAAGATATCCATATTTTTTGCAGGAAAAAAAGGAAAAAAAATAGTTTTCGATTTTTCACCGTACGGTCACCCATCCAAGTATTAGATTTAAGGAATGCTGCTTAACTTTTCTAATCTCCTACCTACCAACCTGTCTACTTACGCTAACTTGACTTATAATAAATTTTTGCATGCAAAAACTTTATACGATGTAGTTTGCTGATATACTTATATATCTTTGTCTCACAGGCCTTAAATAATGTATAATCAGTAATGAAATTTATAATTAATGAACAATATGTAATTAATAGGGTTTAAATTAAGGGACGTATAATATATGATCATTAGACATCTTTTGCAACATTGGTATTCGTCTTAAATACGTACATTAAACGTCACTTTATGGGTTTATAGGTACGTCTAAAAACTATCTAAGGGTATGTATACGAGACGTTTTCAGCACATAGATCGCTGCCGTTTCGCATCTCCGTTAGTGGTTTAAGGAATGTCCATGGACTTCCCCGAAATTTGAAATTTCCATCCAACATATATGATTATTGGACGTCCCCTGGCTGTTAGGTTACGCACGGAATATATTTACAGCTCCAAAAATATGTGTCGTGGACGTAGAATAAACTTCCGCGTTATCCTTCCATAGACGTAATTTGTACGTATATAAGACGGTCAAGCGGTGTATCCATATCGTAGCTGCTCGAAGTACTTAAATGTACATCTAAAGGCCGAATGCTTCTGATTCGACAAAATGCGATGGATCACATAGGACGTATATTGTATGTCCACAACCCGTACCATTTCTTGAGCTACAAATATACACAACACGGCCATCCATGGTATGTCCACAGGTGAACATTAAAAAGCTTTCAACTCAGGATAGTAATTGGACATCCATTGGACGTTCTAGGTTCGTAAACCAAAATCATATTTGGAGGACGTCAATTGAACGTCTATCGGATGTTCCATGTAAGATTTCACATAGACGTGAACCTAGAACGTCCAATAGATGTCCAATTTCTATCCTGAATTAAAAGCTATTGAATGTCTACCTATGGACATACCATGGATGGCCGTGTTGTGCATATTTGTAGCTCAAAAAATGGTACGGGTTGTGGACATACAATATACATCCTGTGTGATCCATCGCATTTTGTCCAATCAAAAGTATACCATGGATGTTCAATGTATGTCCGCATCGTGGATGTAGACGTGTTAAGGATCTATGGATGATCGATGGACGTCCAATCGACACTCGGTTCCGTGTGAGTAGTGTTGCCGCAAGACAAGGCGAGACAAGAATTGTTCTCCTCTTGTCTTGTCTCGAAAATTGGATAACTCTAGTGGCGCGGCGTTGTGGCAGATTCAGGCAACACGCGGACGTTAGAGTGCGGTCAGTTGTACGGTTCACGTTACTAATTCAGTTCAAAACGTTAAAAAGTGCGTTGTCAGATATTTTTAGAATATATAAAAGCGCTTATATATCGCGATATATTTCAAATATATCATAATCCACTTTTACAACGGGGATAAACGTTTCGAAAAATAATAAAAATGTATGATTGAAATTTTCAATAAAGTCGATCAAAACTCATCGATATTTTATTTTTGTACACCTGGAGAGACTTGAAAGTATGTCTGCAAAATTTAGAGATCATTTCGTGAACTTGAGGCATAAATATTTTGATATATTCAATTATATATTTGTTCATATATGATAAAAACAACCTCACGGAAAAAGAATAGATGTCGATGTATACAGAAAATATATCTCGAATATATTGAATATATTTTGTAGTAGAAATGAGATATTCTTGCGAAATATACGTCAAAAATATGCGAGAAATATATCCACATTGGATATGTGGAATTGATAGCGACTTGAGACAAGTACATTTACCTAACCTCACTGTCTCGAGGAGCAGCCGAGCAGCTGACTCTATACAGGCAGGAATTTGCTTATACATGGAAGTATATCTATATAAAAAAATCAATTTCAATATTTTCAATAAAATATACAGTTTTAAAAAATTTTAAGACATACGTATTGTTTATTATTTTTTTCTCTTTCCATTTGTCCCAGAATGAACGCTGTGACTGTCAAAATGTGGACGATATCGAATTTAAACTGTTATTTTCATATTTTTACTGTATGAGAAGAACGACCTCGAGTTGCCGCCGTTAACCGACAGTTGGCGTTGCCGTAGTATCGGCGCGATATCCAAGAGGGGTATAGATCGTACCGTCTTGTCTCGATCGGCAAGAGAAATATTGTCTCTCGTCTCGAATTTTTTCGTCTCGCTCTAAGATATCTTGTCTTGTCTCGTGTTATCTCGATTTAATGGAACAGAATTCAATATATTTTGTAATACGGGACAATGTATTTCATTTTGCCTTGAATTTTTACGACGCAAACGAACAAAATATAATATACCAAGTCTAAGTACGCCTCTGTCCTGAGCTTCAAGTTTGTAGAATGCCATGTATATTTTTTTTAGCCTAGCTGGCTCGCAGTTCTTATACTAGATCCTCGTCATAAGTTGGCGACGTTCGATAAACCTTCTTGGGGCAAAGATTTTTAAAAAATCCTACGATGAATTCAAACGTATTTTTGCAACAAAATATTTCGAAAGAATCGATGAAACCGATCAAAGTCTTCCGATTTTTGTCTGAAAATGACTCCGACGATGATTATACCAAATCCATAAATGCGTTGCACGGTTCGGCAAAAACAAACTATTAAGAATGGCAACTTAAACTCGATAATGACCTTCGCATGGATAGAATTGATTTAAAACTTTTAAATTAAAAGTCAATATTTTGGATTGATGGAGTCATAAATAATTTCCACGATTGTCCAGGATGGCCCGGGATTCGCTATCAATTCCTGCCTCCGGTACTCCAATCAAGCGTTTATTTTCGAAAGCCGGGCTGATAATTCGCAAACATATGAATAGATTGAGCGATAAAAATGCGGAAAATCTTTTTTGCTTAAATTCGTGGTTCCAGGGTTCATCGTCGACCACGATGAAAACTAAAATGCAATAATTGTACGATACACGTCATCTTATTCTCGTATTGTTTATTATTGAACAAAAATTGACCAAAGATTATTATGGTATGACACAATTTATGTGGACTGAACTTTTTTTAAATAAATAATTTATTTTCGTTGTGTCCCACATGAATTTCAATTTTTATGTCTGTTCTATTATTTGTCGGTTTGATCAGTAAGTTGCAGGATTTATCTTGCCATTACGTCGAGATTCTCGACATTCTTGCGATATCTTTCTCGTATTGTCTCGTTTCAGACAACACAAGAGAGAATCATTCTCTTGTCTCGTCTCTTGATTTTTTTCTCTCGTTTTGTCTTGGATTTATCGTCTCTTGCGGCAACATTACCAATAATGTATCTTAAAATTGCGAAAAAGCATATAAAAACCATTTTCATATATAGGGATATTAATTTTCATCGTTCACTCTTTTAATTTTAATATACAAATATTAAATTTAAGTTGGAATTGTTAATTTCCAATACGATGTATATTAATTGCGATTTCGTATACTTATTATTGAACTTTCATATTCTTTTGTATATTAAATTAAAAAACATATTATGCAGTTACTGATTGTAATTTTAAGATACAAGTGTATTAATTTCCAATAATGTATCTTAAAATTAAGAAAAAAGCATATAAAAACCATTTTCATATACGGGGATATTAATTTTCTACTTTCACTCGTTTAATTTTAATATACAAATATTAAATTTAAGTTGAAATTGTTAATTTTCCATTGCAATGTATATTAATTTCGATTTCATATACTCATTTTTGAAATTTCACATTCTTGTGTATATTAAATTTAATGAGAGTTTTTACAGTGTGAAAACAATTAAGAACATGCCCTTAATGTTTGCCTGATGTACATAAAAGAGCGTAACCAATATGATTAAACGCTTCAAAATGTACGCCCTTCTATTTGCCAGCGGTTAATATATACGGATACTGCAAATTAATCCTTGCGTGTCGGTGAAGTCGAGTCCACCGATCATCGATCGATATTTATCTACATATATTTATACACATACTCGAGAGAATTTAATGCGACGACCGAGAAGACTTTTATAACAGGGAATCCGTGGGCGAGTCTGTTGGATACGCTGCCGTATGTGCGACACGTGAACGAGTTACGCGGGCTATACAGCTGCCCCTTATTTCGGAGAGTTCGATGCCACACGCTCTTTGCGCATTTCGCGGCGAAAATGAAGCAAAGATATCGAGCACGCGCTGTCTGACTTTCGAACCATGAAACTGGAAAGCTCTCCTTCATCCAATCAAAAGACGGAAAATAAAAACAGAACATAAAGATTCGAGGGAACAGTGAAATTTTTGTGACGTTTATCATTAAAAGTACAATTTTTAAGTATTTTCATTCGCACTATCCTGAAATTATCAATAAGATCATTTGTCCCTCACAAACAATCATTTGATAAATTGTAACGCCCACAAAAATAGCAAAAATGGTGTACAAAAATTGGAGACAAGTAAATTTACAAAAGTATCTGTAGTTTAGTTTTCCAAAAAGTTGCGAAATAACTGGGCATGAAACTCACAACACATATTGTTTCCTAAAGCGACATTAATTGTTGCATGACCTCAAAGGGCCGAGTCGAATTTAGAAAAATTCCAAAATATGTACATAGAAGGTAAAAAATTTAAAAAACCATGAAATGAACTGAAAATTGTTAAAAAATTAGACTCTTGCATTGCTCATTGCTTCCTCATCTTTATCCATAGTTCACATAGCTTCCTGCTTCCTTCATCACAAATTATGGCGATTAAAATTCCTCCTAAAGGAAGCTTTGTTAGCTATCAAAAAACGTATGAGTAATCAATGCACTATGAAAATAAAGGGTTGCGGCAGTACCTCTCTGTTTGATAACCGCCGGCATAGAGTCCCTCTCTCTATCGGTATTATCATGAAAGTCAAATTATAATGATTTACAGCAACGCTGCATTAGATAACCGTGGTAAGTATCCATTTTGGCGTTACAGCACACCCCTTTGGTCTTACGCCTATGCCAGCGGTTTGCATATGGGGTATTCCCGCTGAAATTTTCACGTTCGAAGCCGGACCCTCTTGAATAAATATGAAACATTTTTTCCGAAAAGTATTCTGAAAAAGAAAAGACATGTATTCTTTTGTTAAGGCTGACAATTGATATTTTTCGTCGTACGATTTTAGTAAAAAATCCGAATTTTTCACTAACTCTCTACTTTTAACAGGTAGTATCTTGATAATTCGAGATCCTATCGAACAACGCTTCAGACAAAACTTGTTCGTTATAAAACGAGTATTGATAATTAAAAAAAAAAAATTGTGGGCTCACGAAAGTTTGTTTTTACTTAATAAAACACAAAAATTCCTATAAAATTTATCCTATAAAATTTTTACAATTTTTTTATTGTATAATTCGAGGTGGCGTACTTGCTGAAAAACCGTTTTTTTTGTGTTTTATGAAGTAAAAACAAACTTGCATGTGCCCACAATTTGTTTTTTTATCAATTGTTTTACTCGTTTTATAACGAACAAGTTTTGTCCGAAGCGTTTTTCGGTAGGATTTCGAATACGCCTCTTGGGTATCGCGCCGATGCTACGGCAACGCCAACTGTCGGTTAACGGCGGCAACTCGAGGTCGTTCTTCTCATACAGTAAACATATGAAAATAACAGTTTAAATTCGATATCGTCCACATTTTGACAGCTACAGCGTTCATTCTGGGATGAATGGAAAGAGAAAAAAATAATGAATAATACGTATGTCTTAAATTTTTTTTAAACTATATTTTATTGAAAATATTGAGAAATTGATATTTGTATCGATATACTTCCGTGTATAAGCAAGGTCCTGCCTGTATAGAGTCAGCTGCTCCTCGAAACAGTGAGGTTAGGTAAATGTAAGCACTTGTCTCAAGTCGCTATCAATTCCACATATCCAATGTGGATATATTTCTCACATATATTTGACGTATATTTCGCAAGAATATCTCATTTCTACAACAAAATATATTCAATATATTCGAGATATATTTTCTATGTACATCGACATCTATTCTTTTTCCGCGAGGTTGTTTTTATCATATATGAACAAATATATAATTGAATATATCAAAATAATTATGCCTCATGTTCACGAAATGACCTCTAAATTTTGCAGACATACTTTCAAGTCTCTCCAGGTGTATAAAAATAAAATATCGATGAGTTTTGATCGACTTTATTGAAAATTTCACTCACACATTTTTATTATTTTTCGAAACGTTTATCCCTGTTGTAAAAGTGGATTATGATATATTTGAAATATATGACGATACATAAGCACTTTTATATATTCCAAAAATATCTGACAACGCACTTTTTAACGTTTTTAACTGAATTAATAACGTGAACCGTACAGCTGACCGCACTCTAACGTCCGCGTGTTGCCTGAATCTGCCACAACGCCGCGCCACTAGAGTTTAAAAAGAGGCGTATTATCAAGATTTTACGTGTTTAGAGTAGAGAACTAGTGAAAAATTTGGATTTTTTACTAAAATCGTACGACGAAAAATATCAATTCTCGGCCTTGACAAAAAAATACGTGTCTTTTCTTTTTCAGAATACTTTTCGGAAAAAAATTTTCGTAATTATTCAAGAGGGTCCGGTTTCGGAGGTGACAATTTCAGCGGAAATACCCCACATGTTTCATGACTATGCCGGACAACCACCGACCAAGAAGATTTCTAGTCTTCTTGCCACCGACCCTGCGACCGCTAGCTTACTAATAGATAGTTGCCGCGCTTATGCACGATGATTCAGCTTACAATACTACTTGATAAGGACCAAAACCGTCCAGTACGTGAGGAGACTCGGCAGAATAAGCTCACTGCATTTATCCTTTTTTTTTCAGTGTGTTCAAATTTGCTTCTTACCAAATTCAATAGCGGACAACTATAATCACTATTTTGAATGTGTATAAAATTGCAGTACAATATCTCGCAAATAGCCGAAGTTAATTACGCTATTTTTCAAAAAAATAAAAAATTGATAACACTTCAATCATTCGATCGATTTCCGCCAAATTTAATAACGAACAACCTCGATAGCTATTTTAGCTCTGTAGAAAGTTTCAGGGCAATATCTTGAAAATTGTGCAAGTTACAGCGCTTGCGTTATTTTTCAAAAAAATCCAAATTTCATAAAATATTTAATGCTTCGATAGATTTTCTTCAAATTCCATAACGAACAGCCTTGATAGCTATACTAATTCCGTACAAAGTTTTAGTGCAATATATTGAAAATTGCAGAAGTAAGAGCGGTTACGCCATTTTTACAAAAACGAAAAAATTCGATAAAATCTGAACGTCCGTTAGAAATTAAAAAAAAATTCATAACGAAGGGCAATTCGTGCTTGACAAGTGTACCATATTTTAGCTCGATATCTCAAAGCGTTCTCGAGTTATTAATTATTTACATCTGAAACATTGACCACTCATTTAGATGCCTGATTGTTAATGAAGAAATTTTTTTTTAACAATACCGATAATTATAAAGCGTGTGCAGAGGCGATCGTTCAGGAATCTGCCTCGCGAAACTAGCACCTCTCGCGGATACACCAGTCGGCTTATTATCACTCCTTCAATCAGTGATGTTCCATCGGAAGGCTTACCTTCATTTGGAAGGTTTTTTCACCCTTTGAAAGGTTGAAGGAAGATTTTTGAAAAACCGCTGAAATTGAAGGATTTTGGGCTGTGACATTTTTTTTACACAATTGTGTATTACGATAATCTTATTCACTTCATTTTTGGTAGAACAGTTGGCCTGCATCAGGAGGAGACAACGCTATGTCAGCCCTTTTTTTTAGTTCCTCTTTTACTCTGTACGTGGCGCTAGTTGTTTTCTTATCTATGCGAGCAGAAGACTACTAGCACCACGAGTGACGAAATTTGGCGTCAAAAAGTTCTGGCAGTCGGTGCTAAGGGATAAAAATTTACGCACTGAGAAAAAAATGTTTGAATGAACAAAATCTGCAGTCAAATATGTTCAACTAGATATTTAGTTAGTACAATCCAACATTTTTTTGCCTGAATAATGTTTTAGTCAACCGAAGCGCAGAATTGTTCAAAAAAATAATTATTTAGTTAGACCAAATAAATATCTAGTTGAACGTATTTAGGTTGCAGATTTTGTTCATTCAAACATTCTTTTTTCTCAGTGCGGACGTTATTTGATTTTTAATAGACGGTTTATGCAAATAGACTTCCCATATCGACATATTAATTTTCAAACAAAATTTTTTTACAGAATATGATTGCAGAATCTCACTACTGTGGTATTCTGCGATATACGAAACAGCGAATTCGATTAATGTTACTTGTCTCTATTTATATTATATAGATGTTTAAATTGAAGGATTTTTGCCGCCGTGGAAGGTTTTTTAAGCATGCGCAGAAGGTTTTTCGACAAGGCAATGGAACATCACTGCCTTCAATGATACCCAGCTTTTTGTTTCGGAAAGTTACAATTGCGACGACTTTGGCCGTGCGTACAGGAACGGTAAAGGGTTTCTACCACGAAGTAATATCTTTTTATTGAAGATGTATTTTCGCAAGCGGAAGAAAACCAGAATGAAAAAACCGTCAATATCGGTGCTAACGGACAAAACTGATGAAAATGGTAAGTTTCATAATATTTCTAAGAAAACCTTAAGGGCGGGGTAAAGTTAATTCGGCGAAAAAAAGGCATGTTTTTAAGATTTTTTTTGGCGTAACGGATAGTGTTCATTTATTGAAAAATTTACATATAATAAAGTAACATTTGAACAACATTCTCCTAAATTTGCATTGCAAAATATTCAAATTGAGCGAGTGAAAATTAAACCCCGGAGGCGCCTCGAAAAAAAGTTGGTTTGCGGTGTACACCATAACTCGCAACGGAATCATCTGAAACAAAAAAATCAAAATGCATTTGTTAAAGGAGATGTTTCTCGAGGTAATGACGGGAGGATTTTTTTCTCGATTTTTCGATTTTTCGTAGCACTTGGGAGCCAAAAACTCGGCTCTCGCTAAAAAAAATCGGCTAATTTGTTGTTGAAAAATTAGTCATTATTAAAAAAAAACAAAAAAGCTCTCGACAATACCTGGTGAATTATGTGAAGAAGTACTGTACAAAATTTCAAAGCGATTTGTCCAGTAGATTTTGAGTTATCGTGTACACGGACTTCAAATATGACAAGTCTCAGAAAAACGGTTTGAAAAACGCAGGAGAGTTTGGTCGATATGCAGCAATAGACGCCGAAATACTCATGACTTCGTCAATTCTTGAGATATTATGCATTTATTTAAAAAATTAAAAAAAAAAATAAAAAAAAATTAATTACTTTACCCCGCCCTTAATACTTCGGCTCCACTGTCAGGAATTTCATGTATTGCTTCGCCGAGGTTGTCCCTATTTCCAAATCGTGATTTACTTTTTGTTTCCAATGGAGCCGAGAAACTTAGAATCCGACGATGACGCAGAGCCTAAAGTGTGCGATCGTTGCAATGACCGTGAGGTGGATTTCATATTTCCAAGATGCGGTTATCTAATCAACTGTCATATTTGTATAAACAAAATAATCCGAGGCGACTGTATTTCGCGATGCAGCGTGTGTGATAAGGCCCTTTGGTTATTGTGTTATGTCGTTACAACAATAATAAAAAGTGTAATGAAAGGAAGAAGTGAATGAAACAAATTTCAATAAACTTCGTTAACAATGTATTACAATGTATATACTTATTAGTATGTGTATTATGTTGTATTATAATGTATTACATTGTATTATAATATATTATAATGTATTACATTGTATTATAATGTATTATATTGTATCACATGCAAATTGGTAACAAATAATAAAGAATCACAAGTTTTCTTGAGCCGTACGCGAAAATGAAAAGAAAATTACGTCGTGAAAGGAAAAATGTGCAATCACGTTTTCAATGCAATATCGAGCCAGTACGGTTTAAGAAAAATAAACGGGAAAAGCCAATCGCGTCTGCGCTTATGCCCAGCACGTTATATACGGCGACGAGTTCAATGGTTTTCACCGACATCATCGCCGCGGTCAGCAAACTAGTGTGCTAACAGAACTAACGAAAACGTAAGTACATAGCAAATTCACATATCCTGTCATCCTTTTTTTTTTTGACTCATGGTCTTTTGGTTTTTGCTTGGCTAATTTGTGTTTGTAGTCGAAAAGTTGATTTTGCTTCCTCATAAAGAAAGCTTTGTTTTAGTTGCGTTTCTTTGCTTTGTTTGGGTGCGTGTGTGTGTGCATGTGTGTATGTATCGTGAGTTTTAGACGTAAATAATTAATAACTCGAGAACGCTTCGAGATATCGTGCTAAAATTTAGCACACTTGTCAAGCACAAAATGCCCTTCATTTAAACATTTTTTTTCAATTCTAACGGGTCTTCACAGATTTTATCGACTTTTTTTGTTTTTTCAAGAATGGTGTAAGCGTTCTAACGTCTGCAATTTTCAAGATATTGCACGAAAACTTTGTAGAGAATTAGTATAGCTATTAAGGGTGTTTGGTACAGAATTTGGCGAAAATCCATCAAGGGATTAAAATTTTATGAAATATTGAATTTTTTGAAAAATAGCGTAAACGCTCTGACTTGTACAATTTTTGAGATATTGCACTGCAACTTTACACAGAGCTAATATAGCTATCGTCGCTATCGAGGATGTTCGCGATTGAATTTGGCTAAAATCAATAGAGGGATTAAAATTTTACGAAATTTTTAATTTTTTGGAAAATAGCGTCAACGCTCTGACTTATGCAATTTTTGAGATATTGCACTGCAACTTTACACAGAGTTAATATAGCTATTGAGGATGTTCGTTATTAAATTTGGCTAAAATTGATCGAATGATTCAAATTTTATCAATTTTTTTTTTAAATAGCGTACTCTAACTTCAGCTATTTGCAAGATATTGTATGCACATTTTATACACAATTTTGTACTCATTCAAAATAGTGATCAAGGTTGTTCGCTATTGAATTTAGCAAAAACCAAATTTAGCAAGAAGTAAATTTGAAAGAATTCGGCAAATTTGCACATTGACTTTTCATGTTTTTCGATAGTTAACAAAGCTTCCTTTATGAGGAAGCCAAATTTGATCGCCATGCTCTGTGATAAAGGAAGCTATGTGATTAAGATCAGGAAGCAGTGTGCGAATGTCCAATTTGCAGGGTTTTTTTCATTCCCTTATAAATAGATGAACTTATTAAAAATCGTGTACGTAACAAACTCCACAACAGCTCCGTCTTCCTTTTCCAATCTCTCGCTAAGCCTCCTTTTTAGCTCGAGCATTATAGCTCGATTATTGCAAAATGTAAAAAGTTACAGCGTCCAGAATCATTTTTTGAAAATCTGAAAAATGTAAAAAAGTTTCCCCCCTTCCGCGATATTTTCTAAACTATTTACCAACTATCTTTGGAACCTAGTGTACCAAAGTTTCCGAAGTTTTATCTGAAAAACTGCTAAATTACGAACTTCAATTTGTATTCTATGAGATGTTAACATCGGGCGTACTTGTAGACTAAATATAAAAAAATTCAAATATTTATTAACTTTCCATTTCTTTACAGCTTGTTCATGCATGTTTGGTGAATGTACAAGCAAATTTATGGAAAATAAAAGACGGAGTTACATATTGTCGTACAAAAAAACAGGTAGTCGCCATGATTACAATCCAGTCATATGTGTAAAACGAAAATAGAAAAATAGGGATAGGGAGCTTTTATTATATAACGTCATCGGCGATGACGATAAAAGGAGGAGGACAGTGATGATGGAAAATATACACAAGACCGGGTTAAAAAGCTGAGAAGCTTCGCTGAGGTATTCTGGTACACCGAGAAAAAGGTTTGGTAAAGTGAAAAAAAATTGACTTGAATTAACTAAACCCGGCGGTTACGGGTGGCAAACGAAATGTGTAATTCAGTTAACTCAAAACGTGTATCAAAATGGAAACAAAAATTGCATTCCCATAAATACATAAATTCTTGACCCAACAGAGTAGAGAATACGTTCAATTGAAAATTACATTGTTTTGATTCTATATTTGGTAAAATGCACTCAATATGCGATTGCATAACCAAATGGTTTAGTTGAATGAATTGAATTAACAAATCATTTGATGATATGCATTATTTGTTTAAGCTACGAGGGCTTTTACTTAACTAATTAATGGTGAAATTAAACAGTTAAGTGAAAATTTAACTTATTTATCTTTGCGCCCATAAAGAGCACGAGCGCCACCAAAATGCAATGGTGCTCTCATTCAAATATGTAATCTTTAGTCCATAGAATCGCGCGACCACAGAGCGCGGGTAATGTTCCATCAATTTAAAGTAAAGCCCGGTGTACACGGTGCAAGTTTTCGCGCTGGTTTCTCTGCTGGATTTCGCTGATTGGTGGAAAGCTTGGTGGGGGCTAAGAGCTAACCAATCAGTGAAATACAGCAGAGAAACCAGCGCGAAAACTCGCACCGTGTACACCAGGCTTTGAGTGAGGATTCCGATGCTGGTAATACACTGGTACTTATCGGTGCTCAGTGGCTGTCTCGCTGGCGCGAGAGCGCACGCCGATCGTCGCCACCTTACGGATCTCAGGCGAAGTGCCGAGATTGTGGTAGTTACTATATCGACTGAATGTGTTGTGGCTGCATTGAAATATTCAGTCAAATTTATCAAACAATTTGATCGACCTGAAAGTATTTTCTATTCTTTTTAACTGGATGAATAGCTCAAATTGAAA